>CM040446.1:5097370-6297370 GCA_022749755.1 Azadirachta indica | reverse complement strand
GATTTTGAAGAATGTTCATGGTAAAATTAAGGTACCTTAAAATTTTGAGCACGTGCAATCAAATACTAAGGATAGAAGAAATTAGAATAATAAGTATTGATCCCCTTTTTGTATCAAAAGCGTGCATTATAAAATACATCAAATCAATAAAAGTTATCATAAATCAAAATGCACTCATCATGTGATATTAATGTAATACAAAGGGAATTTACATCTCCCCTTAAGTGAATTGCATACCATATGATTCTCCCATTTTCACAAGTTAAATATTAGAGGAACTAAAATATTCCAAAATTTTTCCTTGTTGACAAACAAGAATACATTTGCAAAATTTTTGTATCTCTAATGTTTTTGGAATTGTATATCAAAAACAACAACAAATAGCAAAATAATCTATCATGAGCTTTATCATCAAAACAACAAATACCTCCAACACAGAAGAAAGAGAAAAAGTATTTCTATACTTAATCACTAATCCACATTCACACAATACTCTTGTCTCGCTTTCCCTTTTATACATAACCACAAACTCAATATGAAAAATTCAAACTAAAATATCAAAGAAATAAGTCCATTAATATTTGGCTTGTAATGGATAGAAATGTCAATTATTAAGTGATCAAATTTTAATTCAAAGCCATTTAAATATGATGAATGAATGAATTGAATGAAGAAACAAGCACATGTCAAAGTACAAAATGGCATGGGAGATGTTGCGCACGTATTGACTATTAAGTGTATATTTCAAACAAAACATATATTAAGTCAAGTCACAACACATGCCTTGAAACCTTGGCTAAAGAGTCAAACATTAAACAATCAAAATATAAGCAAGAATTTGTTACCAAATTGCCCAAGATTTACCAAGGTATGTATATTTAAAACAAGCATGCTTACAAACACAAATTATAAATATGCTTTGAAAGTTTTAGCTAAGAATTATGCGTAAAATAATGAAAAGTATAAGTTAAGAATTTGATACCAAGTTTGCTTGTACGCATGCTCTTGTCTTTACATTTTATCTAAGCATATGCTACATCTCATTGACTGTTTCTTCCTACCATAAATCCTTATCGATGAATCATTAATCACTCCTTGATTTTGGTACCAATGAAGATATTCAAGTTTTGTGCTTTGGTACCCAAAACATTTTGGGTCCTTGAATGTTAGCTTTGGTTCTTTTAGAGCTCAGATCATGTTAATGCCAAATATATTCTTCTTGATATGACAATTGAGACTCAAATCTTCATAAATGTTGTAATAGTCATAAGTGGCGTTTACTTTAATTTTAAGAGAGGGTTTGACAAAATAATTTTTGTAAAGCTTTGTTTGGTTGGCATAAGATATTTGCGCTAATATTTGGATACGAATCTTATGCCAACCAAACAAAGCTTTACAAAAATTATTTTGTCAAACCCTCTCTTAAAATTGAAGTAAACGCCACTTATGACTATTACAACATTTATGAAGATTTGAGTCTCAATTGTCATATCAAGAAGAATCTATTTGGCATTAACATGATTTGAGCTCTAAAAGAACCAAAGCTAACATTCAAGGACCCAAAATGTTTTGGGTACCAAAGCACAAAACTTGAATATCTTCATTGGTACCAAAATCAAGGAGTGATTAGTGATTCATCGATAAGGATTTATGGTAGGAAGAAACAGTCAATGAGATGTAGCATATGCTCAGATAAAATGTAAAGACAAGAGCATGCGTACAAGCAAACTTGGTATCAAATTCTTAACTTATACTTTTCATTATTTTACGCATAATTCTTAGCTAAAACTTTCAAAGCATATTTATAATTTGTGTTTGTAAGCATGCTTGTTTTAAATATACATACCTTGGTAAATCTTGGGCAATTTGGTAACAAATTCTTGCTTATATTTTGATTGTTTAATGTTTGACTCTTTAGCCAAGGTTTCAAGGCATGTGTTGTGACTTGACTTAATATATGTTTTGTTTGAAATATACACTTAATAGTCAATACGTGCGCAACATCTCCCATGCCATTTTGTACTTTGACATGTGCTTGTTTCTTCATTCAATTCATTCATTCATCATATTTAAATGGCTTTGAATTAAAATTTGATCACTTAATAATTGACATTTCTATCCATTACAAGCCAAATATTAATGGACTTATTTCTTTGATATTTTAGTAACAAATTCTTGCTTAATACAAAGTTTTTGGAGGCAAATATTAGCGCCAATATCTTTTGTAACAACTATAATGTACTATTGCAAATATAAAACTTTTTTCGATTGTTTCATTGACACTGTTGAAAAAGTATGATATTTTTTAGAACTTTACTATTAGAAAACATTAATATTTTTGACAAAATATCACTTATAGTTGAAATTGAAGTTAGAATGATATAAAAAATTGGACAAAAATAATGGCGCCAAAAAGCTTTTTTGAATATGTTAAATTACTGTCAGAAATATATATATATTTTTCAATGAGATACTATATATGGTCAAAATTAATATCAACTTCATATTAGAAATTGGGAGGAATTGGTGCCAATATTATTTTGACTAAAATTAATTGTTGTCGAAGATAAAATTTTATTTTTGATGAGATATCGATAGTGGTCAAAATTAAATTCAAAATAATAAAAAATTCTAGGAAAATTAAAAAGTGGCATCAATTTATTTTCAACTGTAATAAATTATTTTTGTGAATAAAATTTTATTTTTGAGAGATCTCAAATTTGGTTGAAATTGAAATCAAATATATTAGGTAAAATATTGATGAGAATGTTATTCTTGACTATGTTAAGTTACCATCATAATTTGAAAAAACATTGAAACAAGTATTAAAGTGCTTTAAAATGATATGGATAATTTAATTTTTTGAAAAGCATTGATATCATTATTGAATTCAAAATAATATAAACATAGGTGCTAATGTTAGTTTAAACTATGTTAATTTACCATCATAATTTTTAAAAATATTTGTTATGACATAACATAATTTGTTTAAACAAATACTAAAATTATACAAATATTTATTCAACAAGTCTAAGTGAATATTGGTTTGAGAACGCCATCTTCTCTCTTTCTATCAAGTACAAAATGAAGTTTTATATTGTCGCAAGGAATGAGTCATTCTAGTGGTATTTAATAACGTGAATTGTCTTCTTTTTCCACAAATATAGTATACAGAGTTTCTTTCCTCATCCTTCCGCTGGTAGGTATTTTAACCAAGAGGGATGTTTTCCAGGCCGCTTTAATAAGTTTATTGAATGCATTTAGATTCAAGTTTTCAAGAAAAAAATGATAGTTAAGTAGCATATTATTCATACTCAACAAGCTCTTTTCCAACTTTCTAACTAGTGGCACTTCAACATTAGATTGCAAATGTGTCTTACAAAGTCTATGAAAGGTTTTAAGCATTATTGTTTGGTATTATAAAGTTAAAGTAAATTTACCTTTTCCTTGCTCTAGAAGTATTTTTGGCAAAATTTTGACGCTAAATTCCTCCACAATTGTATGCATACTAGTGGCAAGGAAGCGTACCAAGAATATACTCAGCCTATTAGAGACTTGGAGAATTCTGAAGCTGTAAATTTTTATCGTGGGCATATATCCCAAAAGCGTCTGTGAAGCAAGTAATATGCTCTCTAGGGTTGCCTTTCTTGCTATTGAACAATAAAAATCTTAGGGCATCATAACCTTCTAGATAGAGTTTCTATCTAATCTCCTTTAGATAGGGAGGTAAAGGTATATACTTTTCCTTTAACGTTGTTAGACTCTACATGTATTATTTTGTAAAGGATATCAAGTCTACAAAAGTGATAGGAAGTTAGGATTCTGCTATTAGTTGATTAGCAAAAGTCTTAAGTGTTTTTCTATTTGACATCATTCGTTCTTCTATCATCGGATGAGAAGGTGAAATTAAGGTAGTTACAGTTATCATGGCTCGCATGTCTTCCATCTCCTTGTGGATATCCTACATTATCTAAATTGTAAGATTGATGTTAACATAACTAACATCTTGATTATTACCATGTTACTTTTATTAAGCATTGTTAGCTTGTGGTAAAAGTATTTGTGTTCGTGTGACAGAAGACTTGACGTGGTCGCCACTAGAAGTTCAATTGTTGCTCTTTGTGACTGTCACATCTCCTAAGATCCTAGCCAAACTCTTCAATGGAGTTTCCAAAATGTTGCGGGGGAAATCTGCTCAAGTAATGTGTCGAATTTTGATTGGTTGTATGCGTAAACATGCCTTGGAATGCGGTTGGTATGTTTTGACACTGTTAAACCTTCAAATCTAAGTTGAGATTTCACTACTATATTGAGTTGTGGATAGTAAGGACTACCACATCCTTTGGATCTCAGTTGGTGGCCCAAGAATGTAATATTACAACCTTAGAAACTAATTGAGTTAACTAGAGAGATCTGCTACAACTGTTGTTGCTTCTATATAGTCTTTGTTCCTAATGATATATAATATGTTTGTTTGTGACCTGATAAATTTGAGGGTTTTCATAAATGATAGTTTTAGAGCCTAAAGTCACTTTCTACAACAAAAGATGGTCGGAAAATAAGAATTATTAGAAATTTGCTAATATGATGCCAAAGAGAAGAAGATGCTACTCAAAATCATGGTTTCAAAGACTTTAGGATGATATTTCAGGACTGTAAGAGCTCTCTTTTCAAACATTAGTGCATGATGTTAAGTTGTAGTGGAGTATAACTAACTTATTAATCCTAGCTTAATGCAAGTTATCCTCCTAAAATAAGTTTTTGTTTAGGAATGAAATTATATTTAATTAATCCTAATTAAAAGAGCTACTTAAAGACTCATATATAAAATAAAATGTTTATTGTATTTAATCCTAAGTTTAATAAAAGTAAGATTTTAGGCTTTAAAATTGACTATGAGGTTTCTGGACTTTTGCGTTCTTTACATCATATAGTGGATCCTTTGAGTCTCAGTTTTCTTAAAGGGAACTACACAAAAGTCATTATGTTGATTTAGGCTAAACTTGAGTCTACTCTTACCTTCTTCACCATAGTCACAATTTGAGCTCTAAAGATTGGTTTGGGTATACTCATATCCTTTTATACATTACCTAAATAAAACAATATAGTTTTGACTTAGGTTTGGACTCAGGCCCAAGGTTAATTTTCAAGTTTAAACGTTTTATAACAAAATTGAGAAATTGTTGTCTCTCAATTGATAAATTTAAAATATTTTAAAAATTTTAGAAAATGAAAATTGTAAATGTAAATAGGGAAATTTTGTGCATCCTACTTAGTTGATTGCAATAATTCAATTTATAAGACTATTTGAAATTCAACAAGAATATTTACAAGGTGATATGAATGTAATCTTAAAAATTTGAGAAATAAAATTGTAATTTTAATTTAACCAATAAAACAAATTACAACAAAACTAAAGTGTAGAGCTTGATTCAATCTTAAAGATGATTGAGTAGTCACATACAAATGGTAATTTAAGCACAAATAATCAGGTAGTACTAAAGGTGAGTTTCGCAGTGTTAATAAATACTCCATAAGTGCTAATTAGCACTTGTAAAGTTCTAAATATGTGTTTGGCAATTTTTGATAAAAGTGTTCATTAAAAGATTTTTACCACTTATAGTGATGATTTAATTAGCAAAAATTTAGTGCTTTCTCAAATTAATACTTCAAATGCTTAAAAGGACAGCACTTGTACAGTTAATGAAAATTTTATTTTTTTCAAAATATCCCTAAATAAGTTTAAAAATCAAATTTCTCAAATATTTGACTTACTTTTTAATAGGTTAAATAACTTTTAGATGATTATATATATGAATATATGATGGATTTTATTAGATATTTAGATATTTATTATTTTGTTATATTTTTTTCTAAATGAATAAATTATTCAAATTGATATATTTTTTTGTTCATGTTATTTATAATTTTTATATATTTATATCTTAATGTATAGTAAATAGTTAACATTATTAAAATTATAGATATTTTTATAACAAAAAAAATTTTTTTTTTTATATATTTTTAGATTATTGAAGTTATAGTTATTTTCATAATAAATTTTTCATTCAGTTTTTTAGAAATGTTATAAAAAAAAATAATATATATATATATATATATATACACACACACATATATAATATTTTTTTTTATTAAAAATATCACTATATAGATATCTTATTTATTTTAATATATATCTATTTTAATAATTTGTCAATACAAAAGTATTTTTTAGTTACACTTCAAAATACCTAATTTAACACCAATAAATACTTTCACAAATTGTTAACTAAACGCTTAAATATTTTTTCAAAAACTAATAAAAAAAAAGTGATCAAAGAATATAAACACTAATTATTTTAACATTTATTCTTTAACATTGTCTTTAACAACTAAATTTGAAAGCAATACGGCTAAAGAAAGTGAAAAGTATAATCTGATTAGAGAAATAGATGAGTTGATTTAATGGTAAAATGAAACAAAGAAAGAAAAAAAAGGGAAATTCATTAGATCTAAACTATGTAACGGGGAAATTAAGTAGACCAACTATTGATGACGGCACAACAGAGTCGGCTAAGGTTTTTCCATTTGTCTATTCCTCAGAAAGTCATAACAAAAATTGTTTCTAGCTGATATAATTTAAGTTTTCAAATTTACAAAAATTTACCTCCTAACTTTTAATTATATCAAAATACTCCGTATTTTATACGGGGTGATAAAAAAGCTCGCGATTAATATGTTAAATGGTTATTCCAATAAGTAATGATATTATAAATGAGTTGACGGATTTAAAATTGTAAATTCCAACACCACCTGAATAATTAATCATGTTATTAATGTCATTATAGTAAAATCCAGTCACAATATTCTATATTAATGACATTGATTACTTACCTTGATTTCAGCCTTAATTTTTATTTTGATACTTAACATAAATGCATTGTACATAATTGTGTTGTATTTACTTTCCTTTGTTAAGTCCTATAAATTCAACGTAAATGACACCGTTTTATTCTCAAAAACATTTAGTAATATACAAAATATGTTATTTTTCTAACAGTACTAATTATGATATCATGTATTAATTATGCATGTTATCTTTAACTTCAATCATTACAAATTTTTATAATTTAATACCAATGAATTAAAAATTAAGAATATATATAAAAATTATGGTAAACTCCCATACATATATCTACATATAACGAAAGATCCAATTAACTGTTTTGCTGATTACATTGATTAAATTTTTTTCATATCTCTAAGTAGTTTCTTGAAGTTTCTTCTGCATTAGGTTTCTGAGACAACTGGTTATGGACGAAAAGGAAGGCCTAAGAGAAGCATCGCCATCCCATGAAAGGCAAATCAGTTCAATCAGCTCTCCCATTATTATTACTTCCCCATCATCCACCGGTAGCGCAGGCCTCAGCTTCCCCTCTCCGACTTCCATAGCAATCTACACATATATCAACAATTTAGACAAACCCACAGAAGAGAACTGAAAAAAGGGAGAGCTTGTAAAATATACCTTGGTTGGACCGTAATCTGTTTCAATATAAGGATGATTTCCAGTGATGAGCTCATTCAGTATAATACCAAAACTATAAACGTCGCATTTTTCATTGTAAGGCTCACATCGGATCACCTCCGGTGCCATGTATACATAAGTTCCTGAAACGAACACAACATGGTGTTTAATATGTTAGCAATTTGTTACAGACAATATTAATTTCGTTCCATAACATTGTTTAAGAATTGATTCTTGCCTGTTTCGCCGGTGAGAGCTCTCTCTTCGTCTGTCAAAAATCGAGCATGGCCGAAATCCGCCACTCTAACATGTTTGGCGTCGTCAAGAAAAATGTTGCTAGGCTTCAAGTCTCGATGAATGACCTTCGGCTTCTGCTCATGGAGATACTGCATTGCTTGAGCGATTTCCAAAGCCTTAGGTAACCTCTCTTGAAGTGGAGGAAGCGGCACCGTTCTCTCTTTTCGTCTGTTACGGCCTGGTCCGTGCAGCCACTCCTTCAGCGTCATGCTTAAAAACTCCGTCACCACCCATCCATGATTAGGAGGATCCAGACATGCACCCATTAGTTGCAGGACAAAACGATGTCGCTGCCTGGATAATGTTTCCACTTCTTGAGCGAAGAAACTTACACCATTCTCATTAGATTCGAAAAAATCAGGGTATATGCACTTCACTGCAACGTCAAGTCCTCGCCAAATCGCTCTGTGGATGTCTGCAGTGCTTCCTTGGCCTATTTTTTCTTGCAATTCTATCTGTTAATTCCAATTACGCACATGCATGCATCATGAGAGGATCAATTAGCATTGATAATATGATCATCATACGTAAGCTGTATATGTGCTGATTACATAATTACCTCGCTTGGATCAATGAGCCATCCATTCAATTTGGCTTGATTGAAGGTAACTGTTAGATCAGACTGAAGGTTCAGAGTAGTTTGACATGGATGTTGGTGCAAAGGAGTTTGGTCAACATAATGTAGGTGCAAAGGAGTTTGATCATAATGCCGATACAAAGGAGTTTGCAGAAGAGGACTAGCTTCGACGCTGAAATTATTTGCAGAGGAAAGAAGGCATTGATGCTGATGTTGATGTTCTTTGGTGCTAGTCATAAGCTCCAATAATCCATTCTCTTGTGCTATTTGAAGACAGTAACGTAGATAGTCTTGTGTTCTCTCCATTCTCTTCCTGTATATGATCCGTAATTCTTTCTGCTTTTGGACTTCCCCTCTAAGTTCTTCCACCTTTACAAGCCCAAAGTATATATCAGACTTCATTTGCATAAAATACATTATGAGACAAAATCGTCTTACTCAACTGTACATGGGCCTATAAAATCCAAACTAAAATCTGATAGCCCCAAGAGGTTAGCTTTCTTTTCTCTTTTCTATGTTTATATATACAAATATTTTCTTCATGCAGAGACAAATGTGTTGCCAAATTGATGTTTGACTGTCTGATAGTAATATTTGGGACCAAACCTATAAAATCTAGTCATGTGATCGGGACAAATATGTAGCGGCAAGTTGTGACCATCCTATTTATACAAATTAATTGAATGACCGATTATGTATAAATATATATACATATATAGCAGTGGTCCCAACTACCTGCTGCTCCAATTTGGATGTTGACTGATGATGGTGGTCTTGGTGTTGGTGCTGGTGCTCGTGTTGTTGGCTTGTTGAGACTATTGACCCCATGCTCATGCAATCATTAAATCCACGACAACATCTTCGAGACCGGCCGCTGTTGCCGGTGGGGTTTCCTTGCTGCGTCGGAGAGCTTAACACCGGCGATTGTCGAGTCCCGAACAAACTGCTATTTTTCTTCTGAGGACTGCCTCCAACGATCATTTTAATTAACTATGTTTATTATTATTACCTGCTATAAGCTATGTGCAGCCTGCAGGCAAGCAAAGAAAGAGAGGGCAACTTAGAGAAAAGCCAATGGTTCTTATAATGCTGAAGTTTTATGATTAATGTTGTCAATGACGACATTATGGGCGGATTTTACCATGAAACCTTCTTCTTGAATAAGCAATCATATGTATATAACATTGGCCAATTAGATTGCAATGTTATTTAGGTTTCTCTCTTAGAAAGCATACACTTTGAATTGATAGGAGAATGGATTGAGACATGCAAACTTATAATTTACCAAAACAGTTAGCAGCTTTATCTGTAGTAGTTATCGAAGTGATGGGTGATAATGTCTATGTAAAATCTTAACGTTTGTGGAAGGGATCCAAGAAAGGGCCAGAAAATGATGAAACTGATAATTGGGGCGGGATTTACTAAAACACAGTGGTGAATGGCTACAAAATTTGGACCACAAATTGAATTGAAATATAAATGTAAATGAATGTGGTCCTCTCTGAACCAGCAGTCCCTCTGAAACTATAATTTTAATTTTACATAGCCACATTACAAAAAGAGCTATAGATGATCGAATCAAAGATGCAGGTGTGAATCATGCTTTGGCTTTAAACTTGGACCTCCTTTTCTAAGGGTAGTAGAAAGGAAAAGCTGTTAGATATTTAATGATGGGAATGGAAACTGAAAGACAAGAGACCTAGGGATCGCAGATGAATGAATACCTTTGTCTTTTACTAGAATAGCAAAGGCAAAGCAAAAGCATATAATTTAAGTAGTGGACCAAGCAAGCATATATATTGAACATATTTTGATTTCTTTCTCTGGTTGCCAACTTTCACGCGGCTTTAATTTTGTTTAAATTGTAACGGCTAACTGGTATACCAAACGTACTAACAGCAATTATACAAATTAATTATTAGTTTCATACAACTAAATGAGCATATTCTTATATATTGTTGTATAAATTAAATAACAAGTTTAAGAGGAAGGAAGTATTGTTGGCATACTAATTGTATGGTGTATTAATTTTTGTTTGGTAGTGAGTATAATTTGGTAACATTATTTTTCTAGTAACAAAGTAATTGATCGGGCGATAATAATGGAACAAGTCTCTATTTTAAATAACTTATATACTTACACATGGTCCATACAACGATTGATTAGACTTCATTAGTTATAAATCATTGTATTTGGACTGTTAAGTTATTTAAAATACAATCTAACAACGAATTCAAAGCGAAGATAGCCCATAAATTGTGTGGAGAGTCTCTATTTTCGTAGATATACCATACAACCGTTATATAATAATATGACTTCTAAGTAATAAGTACAACCAACAAGCACTTACATTAATTACATCATCATTTAGTTACTAACATATCATCTAAAATTCTAGTTAGATTTCATTAGCAAACTTGTAATAAATAAAGAAATAGCCCCAATTAATTTGTTCTTTGCACAATCTCGTTTATATTTTTTTCATTGATTATATTTATTCCTATATTATCAATACTAAAAAGGATAAAATGTGTACTCAATTTTAAAAAGTATTGATTTAGGGTTTAATTAATGTTAAAATTTTATTTGATAATTAAGTATGTACTACGATTTTTAAATTTTAGTTATTATAGTGTGAAATTATTTAATTTTAAATATAAATAAGAATTAAATAATTCTTGTTAATTTAATTAATATTTATTTGATGTACTTTAAAATATAACAAAAAACACCATATTTTATAAACAAAATTTGAATCCAACCAAATGTAAGTTGTATATAAATTAAAATAAAAGAATGTTTTTAAAATATAAACTATATATAAGAGAAGGGAATACGTATATATTATGATTAAAATTAAAGTGTTGCGACTATATGATATAATAGCAGCAAATGAACCCTTGGATTGTTTAAAATACAATTCAATAATCAATATAAAATGTAAATGGTCTATAAATTAGATTGATCAAATCTCTTATTTTCTGTTTATTTGTTATGATTGTATCATACACTCGTTGTTATAACAATGATTAAGTGTGAAGATAAATTAGAAATTAAAGGTCAACTGCCTAAGCTATAGGCAGTTTTTTAGGTTGTATGCTTTTATAAACTCTATATCAAGTTCCTCACCACCCATTATATATAAAATAATCTTTATTATTCTTCTCATCATTGTAGTTTGCAACTTCCCCACTCACCAACTGTATGGAATCTTTAATATTTATTTTATACAAATAACAGGAACACATATGAAGTATTTTATTTATTTAATTAATTAATTAAAAGGAACGAAGGATCAATCCATCTAATTATTATTAATTAAATATAGTAACATTAATTAATTGTTTAATTTAAATTCATTTTACAACACATGAAACTCTATAAAGTGAACTCATTAAAAGAATTTTAAAAAGTATAATTAATTAATTAAATTAATTGAGTAGCAACACTGTTTTGAATTAGTTACGAATCCACCAACACTTAAAATATATAACATAATATAATATACATATATATATTTAGTTTGAGCTTTGTTTTCTTTAGGTTCTAATGATATGATCATGTTAGATTTTTGACTAGAGACACTG
This sequence comes from Azadirachta indica, assembly GCA_022749755.1. Taxonomy (NCBI): domain Eukaryota; kingdom Viridiplantae; phylum Streptophyta; class Magnoliopsida; order Sapindales; family Meliaceae; genus Azadirachta; species Azadirachta indica. The sequence goes on along the minus strand of CM040446.1, from coordinate 6,285,381 downwards.
TCAATTAATTCTTATTTTAATTTAGATTAGTGGGACTCGTGCATGCTTGTCACGTACTAATTAAATATTAAGTAACATTAATTAATATATATAATAAAGTAAAGAATATATGCACTCATAAATTTTGGTCAGAACTATATATATATATTTTAGGGCTGGATTATTTTTGTACTTGAAATTTAAATAAATTGGAAATATAAATAAATCTGAATATTTCTAATTAATATATTTATTTTTAATTTATTATATCTGAATATAAATATCCGAAACTAGTAATTTTTTTTTATAATATTTTTATAAATAATTAAGATGAATTTTATATATAATGAAATAAATAAATTTACAATGTTATTTTATTTTATTACAATTAAAAAATTTATTCAATTTTAACTTATTTTATTTATACATAATTATCAAATTTCTAATGTTAAGTAAAAAAGTGAACAACTTTAAGAAACTGCCGGACAAACTTCTATTAATTAAAAAATTTTGTTAGTTTGAATGATTTTTTTTTTTTCGTTATGATTACTATATACTATTTCAATCATAATTATTTTAAAAATTAAATATATTAAACTATTCTTGTTTTTGTCAAAATTTCCTAATTAAAATTTACAAATTAAACTAATAAAATAAATATACTAATAGAATTAAAGTGCACATTTAACAAAACTTTAAAAGAGTATATACTTTTGATATAATATGATTTATAGGTCATTATTACATTTAATTAATTAAACTAGGTGTATTATACACATTCACATTTGAGAATAATTAATATTTAAATAATTTACATATATAATCAACTAGATTTGTGATTCACAACTCTTCTCTCTTTCTAGGTCAAAGAAGAGAAGACTCGACGTGGTCATTGTCATAATTACAAACTATATGTATGTTAATGATGATGAATCTTAATTAATTAACATTTAACTAAGATTATGTTAGGCGCAGAACAAATTATATATTTTTTTATATATTAATACATAAATTAATTACCAAGTAATAGTTGATAGCATATACTTAATGTTATTTATACAATTGATTATATTTATAAGATTCCTCTATGTGGGACCCTTATATAATATATGTAATATTGCCAGAACATTACCAATTGCAATTATTTTTTGTCAAAAAAGTGAAAGATATATAGTAAAGTAATCTCATTTGGTATGTATGTGTATATATATGTATATATATATGTTCAATTACATTATGTATAATAGCTAGCATAATTAGCAGCCAAGTTCAGGTTAATAATTAATACTATGATAATTTGTTATTATATATAAAAGGGAGATATTATTATTATTGTTATTATTGTTATAAAGTACCATATTTATGTGATATTACATAATATATTTGATGGGAAATTGATGGATTCATAAATTTGCATTTATTTTCATGCAATAACTTGGTTTAAAGTCTTTGGTCCTAGGTAGGTCCATTAATAAAGAAACTCAATGTACAAGTAAAAGCTTTAAAGTACTACTGTTAATAATAGAGAAGACTTGAGTTCCGAAGAGGTTATAGTTATAGTTATATTTGATATAATTTTTTTATTAGTTAAAAAAAGTTTTTAATGTTAAAATTATTATACAATTTTTTTTAAAAATTATTTGTGACAACTAAATAATTAATAAATTTTGTTAAAAAATTTACTTATATCAATTTTAATTATAAATCGACTATTCTAAAAAAATTTAATTAAAAAGTTATAAGAAACTGGATCTTGTTGTAATAACTTTAAAATCCATATGAGTATATTTAAATTATTTATTCTTTTGTTTGAGAGTTTTAAAAAAAAATAATATATTCTTTTAATAAATTATTGTCACATCTGTATTTTATGGATCTATTTATTTTGTAGAGAGAAGATATTATCTCTGCAAATTATTTTCTTTTTAACAAACATACTAAATTTTATTGGTATTTTCTTAAGTTTTGTTTTAGTACTATTTCATTGATTCTCTTAAATTTTTATTTTAGTTAAAACACTATCTTTAACTATTAGATCAATACAACTTAGTGATTAAAATTCAAAATCGGAAACCATATTTAATATTGTCAACTCAGCAAATCCTAATTTATTCTTCGATTACACGGAATGAAAAGATGAAAATTTGTATCAATATTCAAAATAAAAAATTTAAGTCACTAGAACTTGGTCCTTAAAGGATTATAGGATATTACGAGTAGGTGATGAGACTTTTATCAATTGGGTAATAAATATAACTTAAAATGAAAGTTGGGATATCATTAATCATCTCTTTAAATGATTTTAGGTGTGAGTTGTGAAGTTGTAACTCCAATCATAATGTTACAATAAAAATAAAGTAAAGAAACATGTACATCTTTTTTATTGGGATTTTTAGTACGCATACAACATAGAGCATAGAAAGGAGACTTGCTTGAGAGGGTTAGGCACCCAGCAGCAGCAAGCAGAGCAGATTGTCCTTTCTTCTCTTTTCTTTGGGTATTGGTAGCTGGGACAGAGAGAAGAAGAGTACTAATACTATTATTATACCATTTCATTCAATTCCAATGCTATGCCAACACAATTCAATTCCAGAGAAAGAAAGAAAGAAAAGCAAAAGGAAAGAAAATAAAAGAAAGCAAAAGCTTTCAACTTTCTCTATTCCCATGGGTGAAGATGAAGATCTGCCTTTCCCTTTACCATCACTCTCTCATTTTGCTTGTCATTACCATCTCGAATCTTTCTTTCTTTCTTTCTTTCTTTTTCTTCTGTTTTATATCAAACAAACTGTCAGTATCTTTCTTCACTCCAGACCATGGTCATCATCCATCCCCATTTCTTACTTTTTCCAAAAATTAATTAAATCAAATCAAATCAACTTCAATTCCATCTTCACTTTCTTCTTTAATTTTCTTGTTTCTTTCCCCATTGCAATTAACATTAATTGCCATTTAACATTACTAAACAAAAATGTTGAAATGACAACCTCAAAATTTTACTCATTATGAAATCAAAACTAACAAAAATTTAATTACAATCATATTAATTATATGATTCTATATACCATATAATTGAATTAAAACTACATTATCAGGCCATTAGCAATGGCACGATTGGTGTCTACATGGGTAGTTTCATACACTGGAAGCTCTTCACAGTATCTATTATTTCCAATCACAGCTAAATGATCAAGCTCAAACAAATCCGAACTAGAGTAACTGGCTGCATCATCATCTTCATCATCATCATCTTCATAGTTGATGCGAATATCTCTTGAGACTGCATCACTTTTCTTCTGATTTTGGTGATAATTTTTCAAGAACTCTCTGGCAATTTCACCTACGCGTTCAGCTCTCTCCATAACTTGAACTTTAAGCTCTTCTTCGTTCTTTCTTGATGGTGATTTCCCGATTTTCCATGCTGTTGGTACTGAAACAGACATTAAACTTGCTTCTTCTTCTTCTTCGTATAAGGATTTGTGTCCACAAGGTCTGCAATCTTCATCTACAATTACGCTCAATGGGTAAAATCTGACGCTTCTTTTAACCCCATTGCGCAAGCTCTCTCTTGTAGAAGGTGAATTCTTGCTTAAACATGATCTTGAGAATGAAGAGGCTGATGAACATGTTGACCCTTGTCCTGATTTTGAGTTCAAATCATCGTAACTTGTACTAAGTGAGGATGAATTCTTTGTTTTCTTTGCATTCCCTGCGGTGAATAAAGAGTTGATGAAATTTGCCAGACGACCACCTGGTGAAATTGGTTGTTTCACCTTCTTCAAATTGCTGTAAATTTTTAAGGCCCTTGATTTTGACTTGATGAGATCGCTTTCTCCAAGCTTTGGAGTATGCTCTGCTGCAGAATTGTAGTGATAATCATCAAACATATGCAATTCCCTCCGTTCATGAAACAGAGTCCTCTCCTTTTTCCTTGTTTTCTCCGGCTGAGCAGAGATGCTAGTTCTCACAGGCTTAGGCCTCTGAGGAACAAAGCAGGAGGACCTCGATCTTGAACCGTAGAAGGAATCTGTATCAGAAGATGAAAATCCACCTGAACTTGAATCTGATGAGCTTGAAGTGGAGCTAAAGAACAGAATATCTTGATCATGATCATGATCATGATCATATTCAGTCAAAATCTCTCTTCCTTTCATGTTGGCCTTTTCACTAACCTTCTTCTCCATCCATTTATCAATCAAACAAGCCCGGCGAAGACTTGACATTTGTTTCTCATCAACTTTCTTACTACTCTTGACACCATTTCTGCTCTGCTTCTTCTGCATGGTCTCCCTGTAAAACTTCAAGTCCGGAGACTTGGTGCTACCATCATCAGTCGAACGGTAGATTTCATCAAGCAGACTCGAAGAGAAAGACGGGTTTCTCCTCTCTTGCACATATCTTTCTTCTCTCAACGTCTTCTCCCACCTATACATGATGAACAATGAAGAGAAAAAACAGAGGAATAGCTTGAAAGGCTGCAATGGAAAAGGAACAGAAGCACGAGACGAATTGATGTGAAAGAAACTGTTAATTTCTTTTAAGCAGAATGAGAGAAACAAAATATGAACATGAACAGAGTCATTGATGGAAGAGGAAAGGGAGAGGAGAGAGTAATGAAAGCAAAAATTGCACGCCGTGAAGAAGATGAAGAGAAGGGAACAGAAGCTAGAGACTTTATAAAGCTAAGCTCTTCATGCGCGTGCATGTCCATCCTAAATGGAGCCAACGCCAGCTTGGCATTTGCTGACGTGGCACTAATTTTTATCCAACCTTTTTCCCAAATTACCCCTGCTTACCACTTTCAAAATTGAATTTAGAGCCGTTGATCATGTTTTGAGAGATGGGTGATTATAACGTGTACTGTGATACAGAGTAGTAGTATTCTATGACAGTTTCTGTGCCATACAGGTGGGTCCATGTGTTGGTATTGGATGGTGATTTATGCACATACACACACAGGATTATATTATTATTCGATTTAATTACAGAGATAGCATTCTTTAGCAAAGAAAAGCTGGAGCTTTGAAGGTTGAGCAAATATGGATGTGAACAGATGAACTGACTTTAGTTGAATTATTTATTATTTATCAGCGTTTTTTTTTTAAAAATATTTTAAATTGAAGTGATATATTTCATCTATGAAACACTACATTTTTTATCAACCGAGAATTGTTAAGCATAATTTGAATGACTCCAACTATGTCCGAGACTATTTATTAGTGTTTTAACTATTAAATAATGGAAATTTTTATGAATAATTTATGGTTTTCATGAATTTTTGTAATTTTTAATTGGCTTAAAAGAAGTAGCTAGAAATGGGAAGTAGAACATTAATTAACTCCCTTAAATGGGAAAATAAATAAATAAATAAATGGAGAAGGTAGAAGGGAAGGTTCATTGTTGTTAGGTTATAATAATATCCCATGAGTTGGCATAGTCATAATAAATTATTGAAAGGAACTATGTAACACAGGGACAATCAATGTAATATATATTTTGAAAAGCATATATTCACGGGAATATTATATTTTTTATTTTATATTTGTTTCCTTATTTGATTTGTATTTTGTGGTTGTTAATAAGAGTTTGTTTCAATTTCTCACTAGAATTATTATTTGTCTACAATATGATTATAATATAATAAATAAATAATTTTTTTGGTAGTTGTATCTAGATTTGGATGGAGTTAGCAAAAGTAAAGGGTTTTAAAGATGAATTATCAATAATTGGACAGAATAGTGAGAATGGGTGCTAAAACACTTGGATTATTGTGCATTGTACATGTAATTAAAACACCCCACATGTATTTGTTGAAATTATTGGATCAATGAGTCACTTTAAAGGATATCATGTAATCAATGTAAAAATGAAATATCTTGAATTAAAAATAATTAAAAATATTTTTTTCTAGACAAATGAAGGTGATTACTATTGTATTAAAGAGGATAAGAAAGCCTACAAAAATACAGATATGAAATTTACAGAATCTTCTTTACTGTGTTACAGATTTTTGTACTTGAATTCAGGGCCCCATTTTGCTTTGTTTAAATCTTTTGAATTTGAAAGCAATAATAAATTAGAAGCTAGCTCTATTACCAAAATCAGACACATACGACAGTTTAAAAAGGGAAAAAAAACTAGTGGACTAAAGATGCTCTTTAATAATCATGAGTAGTAAGGTTTTAACCATGGGTAAATAAATGAATCCCAAGGATTGGAGCCTGTAAAAAATGAGTTTTAATCATGCAAAATTGATCTCCAAGGAGCCTCTTTGTCCCATTTTGAGCTCTAAAATTAATGATGGTCCGCTTGCATTAAGTACTAACACGCCCCCTCTTTAATTAGTTAAGTTAATTTTGAAACACAAATTAACCTAAGTATTTGTCTCCCACGTAGATTATGAAAATCATTTTATGCCCCATCACATCATTTAATTGTTAAGTATATTGGCACATCATCTTCTATTTCTTCCTTTTCTCGAACAAGTTATGTCCATGTCTTTTATGTTTTATTTTTACTGTTTTTAATTTATTTTATTACGGTTATTGAATATAATTTGGATGATTTCAAATACGGTTGACACATCTAAATCATTCGAAATGTGAATAATAATAAATAATAAAAGTTTGATGTTTTGTGTGTGATTTACAATATACTTAATACTACCAAATTATTTAAAATTTGACTAATAGTAAAAATAAAAATTGATATTTTATTGATAAAATTTTTTACTCTTATTCAAAATATTTTTTAAAAAATTTTTACTTTATTACAAAAAATTTAAACTTACTTTAGTGTAGTAGTGATTCCGTTATACTTTAATTTTGTTAATATTAACTTCTAACATGATTTACTCATTTCTAAATGAGTATTTATTATTTAGTATTTTTCTACTAATTTAAAATCTTAATTAACATCTCAATTATATCTATCGTTGTTGTAATTAACTAATTAACTCTCTCTTTCTAACTAAAATGCAGAGGTGCTGTTTATTTTTAAAATTTTTGGTCCATTTAATTTGGTTGATCACATTTATCCAACTGAATTTACACATTTTAATCTATTGAATTGTGATACATTTGATAAATAATATTTAATGATATGTTAATAGTCTTAGTTTGCAACACAATTGCATTACTTTGACGAACTGGCAACATTTACATATACACATGCATGGAATTAAGGGATGGACCTTGTTAATATCCGTGTGCACGTGAGATGAAGATGGAGGAATTACTAGCTAACTAAGCAACCAACACGTGTACATCACATGCAACACCATTTCTATCTCTGCAAATAAACCCTAGTTTTTGTTGCAACATATATGCACATCCATGTTCTTTCCCTGCAACACTGATTTAGAAAACAAGGAAAACAATATCATTAACCCGAAAGAAAAAGAAAGCAAAATGGCCCCGATATCGGATATAATATATTACAGATTGATATATATATAAATAGTAAAGGACGTGGTAGCAAAATTGTTGTCAAGATCACATGATGTTTCCAAATTTGGTTTGGTAATGTTTATGAATTCAAAGACAGAAGCTATTATGCAGGCAACATCTTAAGCTCTTTATGTGCCCTTTTCTTGTAGATGACGCAGAAAGGTCATTGATCTGGTCGCTGGAATAGGTTTCAACAGTATCTCGGACTATTGGATTTAGGGTTAAAATAAGGTGACATCAAAGGTGGTTTCCACCAGCAATTAGACAATGTATTTGTGTAATATCAACGTCTGATGCTATCAGATCTGAGGCACAAATTTAATATCATTTGGTAGGTCCCAAATCACATATATACACAATATTATATACATATATATATATATATGTATATGGAAGCAGTAGTACTAGTACTGGTTTGGTTTGTTTTGTTTTGCTTTGTTGCAGTCAAAATGGGTGTGGGTTTCAAGTGAGACCCACATGTGTTTTCAATGATCTTGGTGCTTGCTGTTCTCTGAAAATCCTCCTTCATTTGGTCATTATATCGACAGTATCTCAAGGTTTTCGGAAATAAAGCTCTCCATTCTCCAAAACCCCATCATAGATCTCATTTCACGTTATACATATATACTCAAAAGTGTTACACTTCCAACAACGGTTAAACTTGGTAACACTTTGACACCTATGAAAGTAACTATATCAAATAATTTTATACTCAAATGTTATGAAATTATTTTTAAGGTACATTTAGTATGTTCAATTAGTACTATTATGAGTTGAATAAAATAAATCATTTTTAAAATAATCGTATTTTTTTATAAGATTATGAGTAATTAATAATTAGTTCAAACTCCACTAGCATAAATCTTTCATAATAAAAAATAAAGGACAAATTATTGGGATATTAATAAATGCATCTCTAATTTTTGAGAAAATAACAAATGAAAATACACTTCAATTATTTGTGACAATATAGCCCCCTAACAGTATTAAAAATTGCTAATTGTTAAAATTTTTAAATGCATAATTCTAATGAAAGTATTTGTTATAGGTATTTAAGTGAATTTACATAATTCTTTTGGTCAAAACTCAAAAACCTATTCGTTATTCTTTTTTATAAAATATTTTAGCTGTAAAATAAAGTAAAAAGCTTGAATGAAGAAAATTTGAATTGGCCTATCATATTCATTTCATGTTAAATAAAAATATAATATTTTAAATTAATCTAAATTCGAACACGATTAATTTAATAAATTATGTTAAAAATTTTAATCCTAATCCAATTCAATTATTAAATGAATTATAATCGTATTATCTACTTTATATATTATATATATATTTTTTAATATATATATATTTTAATATATATTATTAGATATTTATAATATTATGTATTTAAATATTAATAAATTTTATTCTAAATATAATTGAATACTTTTTAAAATGTAAAAAAAAAAAATACATATAATTAAAAATTTTTAAAATATAAAAAATATAAAATAAATGTATTAAATTATAATGAATTAGTATTACATAGCTACTTGTGTTATAAATGAATTTATATGTTAAAATTTTTAAATTAAAAACTAATTTAAATATTAATTATATCACATTATTATTATTATTCCTTTATTTATTATATTATTTTAAGTCAATTTAAATTCACTAACTTTTACTGCTTAGTGTCGAGTTATCCACCCGTGTAAAAATTGTGACCTTTACACCAGTAGTATATAATATATAATATGCTTTGGACTCTGGGAATTACTAGATATTGTTTAAGGTATCCATTGTAAGGTAAAATATCTGAAGGCGACGAAGTGCGATCGGTTGGTCTTTGCCTTGTGCTTGCGAGGCCTAATGTGAAACAGCTCACGAATAATCCTGCACGGGGTTCAATAATGAACGGCTGATCTCTGATCACGCGCATTTTGTGGGGACCACTGACTGGCACGTGAATTATTTAATACTGTTCTCTCTCTCTCTCTCTCTCCAATTACATACGACTCTGACACGTGCGATTAAGGGGTTAGTATCAGTACTCTGGCTCCTTGCTTTTTTCCTACGCATACGTCATGCTCATTCATTTAGTTCCCCGCTCGGAAACATCTTATCCAATAGGTGCCTTACACGTGTATCTAAGTCTCTGTCACTGCTGCCAGCTGAATTCCTTTTGCGCCTGTTTGATATCCGGGATAGTTTAGTCTATACCCGGGTTCGAATAACCTTGTATCGGTATTAGGATATAGTTGTCATGATTGTCACTCTCTTCATGCGAATTATTTTCATTACAGTAAGAGACAAGTGTTTTGTTTTGTCTTGTCTTGTCTTGTCTTATCTTATATAATCCAAATAGAAACATTTAATTACTTCAAAGCCGCCAATTAATACTTGACCCCCTTACTGGTTCTGGTATCTTCTTCTGCTGGTTTGTCACGTAATTAAAATTAATAATTAATAATTGTCTGAATCGTCTTATTAGGAGTCGAATCACAGGGGAACACAACTGATGTGGGACCCAACGGTTGCCTCCTCGGCAGCGTACCATGTGACGTGACATGGTCTACATGTGGAAAAAGACGCAGTCTTCTCCTGAGGCCCGTTTCCCCGGTAGCCATTCCAACGCAGCGTTTTGTGGTCCATCAATCAGAGGAAAATTTAACGGTGGAGATTACTTGCACATATTGAAAGAGATGTTTCGTGTTATGTATGTGGGGAGATCCCGAGGAAGTTTTGGGACTTGGAGGTTGTGAATGTGATGAAGAACAGAATGGAAAGTAACAGTGCTCTTGTCTTTTCCCAACAAAGCAAAGCCATTGGTTTTGGGTTTCAGTTTTAGAATTGAATTGAATTACTTTCTACGTAGGGCTCTATGAGGCCTGATACGATCTCTCTCTGTATTATGTATTTGTATTTGTATTTGTAGACGAGCATGTGCACGGGACAAACACGTGCAGTTCATGACTTGGCTGCTTTCTCGGGGTTCCATCGTCACGTGCACTGCATGCCTTCCTTCCGTTTCTTTCCCTCCCTCTCAAGAAACACTACTATTGATAATGATTGATAAAAAGCTTCATTAAATAATTTCAGTGAGGGATTTTGGCATCGTTTAGAAATGAGGTGTCATGTTTTTGAAATAATATTAATTTAGAGTAAATTATAAAATTTTGAAATTAATAAAAAAAATAAATGAGTCCGGCACAACTTATTAATTCTATACTATTTATGGTTTTATCCAACTCTTTTTTAAAATAAAATATAAACTGTAAGAGGATTCCTAAATTTTTGTGTAAGTTTGTACTATGTTGCACTATTTATTGGATTTAATTGACAAATTTTTACTATTCATAATAATCGGAAGCTTTTATTTAAATAAACGAAAAACACAAACATTATTTTACTCAAATTAAAGCTTAAATCCGCACCATCCTGAGCTTATGTTAGCATCTTTGCAGCTAAAATTTATGAAAAATGATCAAACTCAAGGGTCATGTTTTTTATTTAAGAATAAGCAGACAAACCCGAGTATCTGTTAATGAGGGATACAACATACATGTAAGCATTAACAATAACAAAGGAGGCAAATTCATTCCAAGTCCTCTTCTTCTTGAATACAATCGTCTTTCTTTCCAATTGTAGTAGGTAGAAATGTAATAGCCACCCGTATGCTGTGTCACAAGAGAACCCAATCTATATCTTGCCTTTTGTGTTTATTCTCTTGCATTTGATCATCTTTGCATATTGGCTATTACATTTCTACCTACTACAATTGGAAGAGTTTGAACCAACATACGGGTGAAATGGCTATTACAAGAGTTTGATCATCCAACATTCAATGAATCAATTTAAGTTGGAAGAGTTTCTAAAAGTCTCCAGAGCAAATAGAGATCTAATCTAGAACCTTTTAGTTCAAGTTTCTGTTCAGTTTTTTATCCCCAGTCTGAATATAATTCGGTTTCAATCATTCAGCACTCATTTCTTTTGCTTGAATCAGAGCAAATCAAGTAGAAGGCTAATGATGGTCTCATCATTTTCTACCAGAAGTTTTGGTAATTATTTCAATGGTCAAATTCTCATCATCAAATCCAGATTTTCTACAGTAGTGTCGAGGACTCAATGGTCCCATCATTTTCAATATACTGCCCCCTTTCTCAAATCTAACTTATTTTGTGTACCATGAGCAGTCTGATACAATTCCTTGCTCGAATTACTGAGAGTTAAGCCTTTGGATGTCGACCAACTGGTAGAGATCACCTCGCCTTTGCTTCAATAATGGAAGGCTTGTCCTGAATTTTTGTATAAACAGTATGTTAGAATAAGGGTTACTATTACATAATATTGGATTGGCAGCCCTGAAAGCTAAAGACATTTTTGTGACAAAAACTATTCGGTAGGTTGGAAAGCACGTAACCTTCTGAGTTCAATTACAGAATAATCAATCTCCGCTATGATTATGTCCTCGGCATGTTCAGTAGTGGCCAGAACTTCTCCAAACTGTCGATCATATCTTTCAATTAGCACTTTTGCTCATAGAACATACAAGATAAAACCACAGAAGCTTCATCAATTTTCATGGTAACAGCTCTTCCTTCATATAAATTATAAATAGCAGGAAAGATATTGTAAGGGAGATGAAAGTAAAACATGCATCCACTTACTGGTCCTACAAGAGTGGAGTGGCCCCAGGCAACATAACTGGCTCCCTCATCCCGGGCAGGTGAACAAGTTGCCACATACAACTGCCATTTTAATTTTACAGGAAAGTTTCTCATGAGAAACCCTAGAATGTATTGCACAGATGAACCCAATGTATGAACTGCAATATGAGATTGACTTAAGGGACAAGTTTCAAATCTGTGATGTCTTGTTGTAGATTACTGGTATTTTATTTAGGAAGTCCAACTGCAAGATGCCTTAAAAGCAAATTAAAGATCGTGAATCACTGTGTATATTGATTACCTGGGTTTTCATTTTCAGAAGCAAGGTAGTTTACACATTCAAAATTCGGCAGCCATCAAAGTCCTTTAGTTTCTTCATACATTTTCGCTCCAAAACAAACTGTCAGATTTATTTTCATTTGTATTTACCAGATACTCCTGTCCCACAGCCAGGGTCTCGTCTCCCCTTCTCTTAGTCCCATAATTTATCTTGATAAATTAGAAGTCAAATTATTAACTAGTGGATTTTCAGAATCGTTAAGAACATACTAACAATTTACTCTCTCACTTATCAAGAGTCTAAGGTAGGAAATTGAAACTATAATTTTCAATGTCAAAAAAGAAAAAAATTAACACTTCTTAAATATTGTGATTAATTAAAGAATCAAGACACTCAATCCAAAATGGAGATAGTACTAATTGCTTAAGATATGAAAGGCTATATGCAAAACAATAAAAACGAGAAAAAAGGGCTTCACAGAAGTACCTGATTATCTGCAGCCCTGCATATGAAAGAGCAAAGAACAAAATCAGCATGAAAACTAAAGCCATCATATACAGTGGTAATAACATACACTACAGTTTTCATAAAGATGTAAGAGATTACTGAATCATCAACTGAAAGAGCATGTTGTGGAAGTGAAAAGATAGCGAGTTAAGTAAAAGGTACATGTCAGAGAATAAATAATGTTCATATAGACAATTATCTGCATCATAGCAATGATACTTGTCCATTTTAACTTTCTTGAAGGACAGGAAAGTCATTTCTAGATTATACCAAATCATGCATAATAGATCGACTGCATCAATAATTTTGCTGGTGGTTCTGACTAGCACTATATCTGGCATTTATCTTGTAGTCTGTGTAATGTGGAAAGAGGTGGTCTGCAAAATTCAAATTTCAAATCACTCTTTTCTGTTAATGAACAGTGCTTGGAGTAGAGACAGTACCAACCATCTCAAACCCAGCTGTAACTGATCTAAATACATTTCAGGTTATGCAAGAGCAGCATCTTAAATTTGCAAATAATTTTTGAAGAACTCTGCAAGATATACGTGGAAAGGACCTATAATAATGGTTCATAAAGTATTTGACAGTTAATTGTACAATATCTCTAGCCAACCCCTGCTCAACTTATTATTAAGCAAAATATGTACAGCAATAACTGAACTTCATTAGTACCTTGCCCTCTGCAATAACTCCCAATGCAATGGTCCAGTTGTCATGTTAAATGCTCCAGGATAGCATATCAAGTGAGCACCTGAGATCAAAATCCTAATACTGTCATCATTCAGAAAATTATGAACATGACAATTAATATGAACAGTATCAATTTGGTGTTAATTGATCAGTAGAAACGCCAATCACTTCTAAAATTGCCAGAAACATGGACCTCAAATCACAGAAGGAAAGGACATTCATGGCCTTAGTCCAAGTGCCGCCGAAGTAAGATATTGGAGGGATATTTGGATGTGTTCCTTACTTCAAAGTGATCATTGTTAAGATTTGAACTTGTACCCTAGACTTCACGGCAATGGTTCCACCATTAAAGTTTTTTTTGACATCTTTTTATATAATGGATAACTTCCTATTAGAGACCTCTCCTTAAAAAATATTGTAATAGATCCCTTTAAAAATGGACAGAAAAATCTTCCACTTCACAAACTTAGCATCAGATATATCTCACCATGCTCAGGATGTTGTTCTCTTTGCACCAAACTTCTTACTAACATCTTATTCATGCTATGATGAAGAAATAAGTCTATATGGCTTAAATCCCAAATTAGAATTCATCCAAAAATATTAAGATTGTTGCATGTGTTTTACTCATGAAAGCAACTAATAACTAAAAAAATTGTTAAAATTGTTGCACGTGTATTACTCATAAAAAGTAAATAGAACTAAATTAAAAAATAGTTAAAATTGTGGCATGAAGCCAATTAAATACTACAGTGACAAACATCGTAAGCCATTCCATAGATAAAATCCATTCTACGTGTAGGTACTTCCAAACTCACATCAGGTAATTTAGAGTAGTATTTGTCTGCCATTTGGACACAATTTGTACATATAAGTGTTATCGAATTTTTTAATTGCTTTAACCTACTTATTTTTAATATTTTTGAACATGATTCCTGTTTATTTGGTGTACACTAGCAATCATAACGATACCCACCATATGCTATCAATATGCCTTATGCTTCATCTTGGATGACTTATAGTGGATCCCAGTATTCGAACTTTCAACAATTACTTCAGCAACATAAGGAAGATAGTTACCATATTGGACCTGGCACCAATGGAGCAGACATAACCAAGTAGACTTGATGAATTAAAGTTGAATTATGTTTTTTATTTATTTATTTTTTTGCTATTATTTAAATTTAAACAGTTAATACCAAGTCTCAGTAATTTGTTGATGCTATTGCAATATTAGTTAACTAGTAATTAATTAATTTTATCCATGGAATGACTTTAAATGTTTATTTCTATTTTATATGTCAGTGCAGTGTTTAGTTGGCTTACATGCAACACTTTTAATTCTTTAAAGCTTAGTTTATAGCTATTATTTTAAAAATTCGCGACAATCTTAACTATTTTAAGATGAAACGTGATTTGCCAGTTCTTCCGATTACGGGCTGAATTCAGCATTTTTTCCTCAGGCTATATAGAATTGTTTATGAAAAAATCTTGAGAGAATCTTCAAGAAACTTTTCATCCTCTGCGGGAAATAGGATACTGAGATTGATAAGGATTTAGATTAAGATAATCTTCAAGAAATGTTATTTCGTTATCTGCAGGCAATGGCATATAGATGACACTTCTGATAAAGTTAACTAGTGAAGGAGGATTCCAGTGGCTGAACCAGTACAGCAGTAACTATGGCTTTTCGATTTAAACCAAGTACACTGCCTAAAAAATCTATGCTTCTGATTATAGTTTTAGATATCTGTAATTTGATACTACGACACGTGTGCATTGCTGCTAGCCATTAATATTTAATCAAAACAGGGAATATTCACAGACAGAATGCAAAGGTAAATTATTTCATTGGCCAATAGAAATAAAACAAACCTCTAGCTCCATATATCATTGCCAGTTCCTGAAACCGGATATCATAACAGATACCTATACCAATACGCCCAACATCTGCATAAACAAGTCAATGGTTATCTTTCTGACTGGTATTTTAGAAGCTGAGAAGTTTTCTCCAATGACGAAAGAAAGGTTGAGGAAAAGACAGAACTAAGTGGATGGTCTACTGATGGAATATGAACAAAATACTAAGAAGAAATGATGCTGGAGACTGAAAAAGGAAAAGGGGGAAATAGAACTCCTTGATGCATTGACAGCTATTAACAATTTCGCATTTGCCTTTTTCTTCCACTTTTATGAGAAGAAAAAGTTCAACACAACTAGAAATCTGGTACATATAGTAGGTAGCGCTTCCATAGTTTGAAACCAACCGTAACCCACCATGTACTTAAAAATTGGGTTGTCAAGCTAAACAGCCCATCTGTAAAGGGAAAATTAATATGCAAAAGATAAATCAAATCAACATTGTCCTATAAGTGGCAGCAGAACCAGCCCAAGGAGAGAGTATTTGCAGCAAGAAGTTCTTGAGGATAATCCATAAAAACTGCCATCAGCTCCTTACTGATGTTCTAAAAATGTTGAGCACATTCTATAAAACATGGGCGTTCGCAAAAGAGCTTTCATAGTTGTCACAATAATTTTAATCAAGAAGTAGATGCATCATACAGGAGCTCACAATAGAAATTTTAATAAATCAAGAAAATATATATGAATGTGGTATACAAAACTCTGCTTTTAAGCCTAGAGATGGATAACTTTGGGAAAGGAAACATGTGGATACATGAAAAGGGAACATCAAACCTGTATCCACTATGGTTGGCGTTTCCCCTGCTGTAAGGGTCTTCGATTCTATAAAGGTGATCTTCCCAGGAATATCAATATCAAAAAGGTGTATCTGTGATTAAACAAGAATGTTTGTGAATCAGCAACAAAACTGATATTATCTGAAATGATATTGGTTAATAGATATTTTTTCACTAAAATGTTAGTGCTAGTATCCAAGACATGACACACCTCAAACATGAAGCTATCATGCTCAAAACCAGGTGTGTGGCAAAAGAACAGAGTTAAGGGACTTCCTAAGAGATAAAACCAGTATAAGAGAATATCCATACAATATCATATAATAAAAGAACAGACAAAAAAAGATGGCTTGCTATTGACTATCAAGTGTCAATTAGCATGTGAAATCAATTACTTCAGATTTCTGACACAGGTCTCTGTGGGCATTCAGGCATATGGTAATCTGCCCTATCTTTTCAAATGACAACGTGATAATGGAACTTTTCCAAAAACACTATAGTTAATTAAATTACAGCAATATTACAAGAGAATAAAAAATATCTGGACAATTATAGATGAAGTTGACTTTCAATAAGATATTACTTACATAAAATCATTTCAGAAAGCAGAGTGAGCAAAGCACTCTGGACGGAAAGCTCACTCTTTAAATCAAATTTATCCAATTTTGCAATTCGTTTTTCAAACAACTAGAATGCAGACCTTCATATAGAGGAAGGCTTTGACTTACATACCACATACTAGACATACCATTTGTCCCACTACTAAAAAAAGTAACATTACATTACAACAACAGACAAAAAACTTCATTCACGTAAGGAGAATAATTGTGTTCTTGATAATGATGAAGGTATCCTGATCCCCAAAAGCATATTCCTTGACTTAAGGATTTTGAATAGCTAATTATGATGGGACCTGAAGTTGGGGTGTAGCTTTTGTCTTCTTCAGGAAAAGCTTCAATCTTATCTTTCAATTGTTTCACGCTCTTATGTTTGACAACTTCTCTACTGATAAAGACAAACAATTGTCAAGATGCGGGCTCCTCCATATATTCATAGTAGAAAAATAGCATTACTATTTCTGCAGAAGTATCAATAAATATTATTAATCAAATTTCTTCCTCCATTGTACTGAAACTAACCTTATCAAGTCACGCAATATCTCAGAAATTGAACCGGGGGACATGTTAATCATATATTTCCACTTTTCCAGAATAGAATAGCATACCAGGAAATATAATAACCAAAAGAGGTTTTAACCTATTAACTTCAAAAAATCTTTTAAAAAACTCTAGCAACCTTTAGGCAGTATTTCTTTGCATGGTCTCCAATAACAAAACCACTGTTTAAACCAATTAAGGAACTCAGCTTTGAGTCATACTTCCATTTTAAAGAGAACCATAAAAAAAGTTGTGTGTACTTATTATTTTGATGGTACAACACCAAATCACAATCTTTAATGTAGCAAAAATACTCATATGTTCTTGAATCAATTATTCCTTCAAAAATACTCTTCTTCCAAGAGGATTGTTGATTTCTAGCAATTTTAAAAACCAGAAATTTTTCCATGACTCCTAAACAAAGTAGCAAGTACCTAATCTGTAGTTCACCTACAACCAGAAGTGATCCAATAGAGTGGTTTATAGCTTCTCAGCAGACACAAAATTTGCCATAGTTTCTCATAAAACTAGATGATATGAAAAATAACATCCTCCAGAATAAGAATCTCAAAATGCTATTGTAGGCTGACCAAGACTTCAATTTCTCAAAGAAACAACATTTTCTTCACAAAAAGATGAAAATTCTCAACCCAATTTTGGGTCCTATCCTTAGGAGTTATTCACAAGCTCCTTAAAAGAAGGAACCCAATTTTTACATCCCAATGTAACATTACAGCCACTCACATGAAACCTCTTATAGAAATGTTGAAAGTCTCACATAACACATAAAAGCTAAAACTCCAACTTGAAAATTCTAATACAAACTTGAAATTTCTAACAAAAGACTTGAAATCATGGATATGCAATAGTGAATCCATGCTGTAATGATCCATTGTTACTTTAGTAGTGATGGGCCAATGTTATATACTTAGTGTGTGGTTTGTGAGACGGAGTATTCTTCTATATAAAGAAAGGTCTGTACTCTAGTTAGTGCGTAAAAATATTACTGTAAAAATATTGGAGAAGAGTGAACTTTCAATCTACTTGAGTTTTAAAAAAAATTATGTAAGTAATATTATTTACCTGTCGTTTCCATGTATAGATCCAACATTAATTATTTTGTTATAATATTGATCTAATTTAATTAAGTATTTGGGAAAATGATCTTGTACCCTTCTGGTTTTTAAATAAATGACCAATCATATTCACACTTCCAGTCATAGGATAAGCATCATTTATATAATAATAAGCAACATTCAAGCTGAGCTTCAAATAATACCTTCCGGTGCTTAGCTTTCAGTTTTCCATCAGTGCCAAAGACACAGCAAGTGTTATACAATCGATCCCCACACCTTTCTGGTATAGAGCCACCAACTATTGTGATCTTCAAAAGACGAGAAACTTCAGAAAGCATGGCAGTGGAAGGAGATGCATCACCACCTGCATCAATGTCTTCAGCATAAACAGGGAAGCTGTCATTCGAATACGGACTGTTCCAGATTTCCTGAAATAAATAAAAGACAACCTTAATTTAAAGCCAAAATGGTGGCTTTTTATCTCAGCCGAGAGCTACTAGTTCCCATAAAATCTCAATGTGCCAGCTTCTCTGCTATGTGTAAATGTGACCTAATTGGACAATAACACTCAATTCATAAATTGACAAACATATAACAAAAGAAAGCAACGAAGTTTTCAACTTAAATATTTAAGGTAACATTGGCAACTGTTGTGCTTCCAATTAATTTTGAGAGCAAAAGCGCTCAAAGTATTTGATAAACAACTGCTTTAACCCCTCAGCTAATGATTGCCAAATAGCTAGCAGTCAATTAACTAGCAGCACCTTAATTACAAGTCCTCACAATCATTCTGCTTGGTTTAGTTGAATTATTAATTTTGTCAAACAAAAGACATATAAAAAAAGATTTATAGAACATTCTTACAGCATCAGCTTAAACTAACAATAAAAATTAAGAAAATAAAGAAACAAGAACAAGTTGAAATAGGAATTAGATAACTGACAGGCAAGACAACAAGCTTGGCTCCTTTCTCAGCGGCCTCCTCAATAGCTTTACGAGCATGTGCAATGTTCCTCTCTTTATCAGCAGTTACTGATAATTGGCAAAGCCCAATCTTAAACTGAAAATAACCAAATAAATCATAATTCAAAATTAAGACAAAAGTTTTCTTCCTCAATGCAATAAATAAATCAATAAGTAGAAGTAAATTTGCCTTGTCAACAGGAGGAGTGGGCAAGGGAAGGGCGGGTGGGGCCCTTGCTTGTTCAGGCTTGAAAGAAGCCGCCATGATTGGAACTGAGTAGTTGTTGCTGTTGCTGGGTTTTGATGTGTTAGTTCGGGTGAAAGAAGAAGGATTAAAGATGGGTTTTGAGAGAAAAAAGGAGGGAGAGAGAAGAGAGTGGTTGAATTTGAGACTGAAACGAAGAGGAATCTTTGAGCTCACAACTGATGAGACTGCTGACTTCATTTCACTTTCTGTAACTCGCTCTCACACTCGGGTCCATAACCATTTTCATTGCCCAAACTCTCTCCATTCGTTTCAAAGCCTAGAAACGACGTCGCTTCAATTTGAATTAAAAATGATTTTCAGAAACATGCCTTAGAATTTCTTTTCTATTTTAACGAATTTACACATTCCAAACGCCATCCCAACTTGTACGCAGATATTTTAAAATTTAAAAACTTTACATATATTTCTTTTAAATTTCTAAAAGTACATCGATATTGTGATAATGATTTTTTTTTTAATATGTGACTACTTTATGATGCACTAAGGCCCCTAAACTAACAACTCAAATTTTTGGAAATTACAAGTTATTATCGTAAATTTTTTTATGCTTGCACATAATGTTATAAAGAAGGTTACCCTTCAACTTTTCCTTTTTTATTGAAAAAAGAATACAAATATATAATGGCTCTTATGTGCAAATATCCGTTCACTTCACTAAATGCAACTAACAATATTGATTACCTAAGGACACAAGGCACACATGCATAATGTCATTTACATGTTTACCAAATCAAAAGAGCGAGTTAAGGATACTTTCTTGTCTAAGGAACTATCATAGTAATCAAAATAAAGGGCGCTTACCCCTTTAATTTAAGGGTAAGAGTTCAAGTCCTACACTTAATAAGTGTAGGACTTGAACTACTCTATGTAGATGAAATTTTCATTGTGACACGTGAAGATAAAAATTCTCACTAATTATATGAAAAAATTTATGAGGTCTACCATAGTAAAATACATGTAAATCTCACTCTCAATAAAGTTCTGATGTATGGTATAGTAAATTGTATATATAATATATAATATTAAAAAAAATAGTCATACCATATCACGAAGACTTAATCTTCTTTTACCACATCAAGGAAATTAAATCTTATTTTTACATTTTATAGCAAGTGCATGACATTTCAAGTATTTTCGAGTTCACCTGCTATTGTCTTTAGACCTCTACCTCAAGTTTGCAACTATTATAACTCACATTGTCTTTTGTCACGTTAAAAAAAAATTATGTCTTATCTTTACCATATATAGCAAGTGCATCGTATTTTGAGTTTTTTTTTTTAGTTTACCCACCATTATCTTTAGACCCCTGTCTTACAATTAGTAACTATTATAACTTATACTGCTCTCTTTACGCACTCACTACTTGCCCACTTCCTACTATACAATGGGCTACATGGTGCATTTTATGTTGGCCATTATGCATGTTATGCTGCCAAAAAGTATGTTCTTTTAGTAAAAGAAATGTATACAAATTTTCCTTTGAGATAGTCAAATTTATAAGAAATTTTACAATGAATCAAAGAATAAGAACTTAATAAAGTTAAAAAATAAGAAAAATTTCTCAAAATGACCACTGTTTATTTATTAAATTTGACTACTATTCAAAAATTTTTTATTTGACTCATAATATTCAGAAAAAAAATATTCTTAATGATTGACTTAACAAAAGATATTTTTTCACACTTTTTTCAAACTTGAAAGTTACTTATGAGTGTGATGATTTTTTTATTCATACTCGGAACTAATTTTTAAGTTTAATGCCTTCAAACTAAAAAGTTGATCATGAGAATATTTTAGTTCAAATTTTGTGAAAGTGATGAAAAATGAATAAGGTAGTGTAACATGGTGAGAAAAGATTGTCATTTTGGGAAGTAAAAAAGTTAAAGTAATCACTAATCTACCACTATATGTTAGCCTTGCTTGCATATATCCCTGGAATCTTTTAAGTTGGTGTAAAACATCAAAGCAATTCTTTGTGTATCTTGAAATTAAGAGTCTCATAAATTCCACCAGAAGGGTATGTGTAAGTACTCCTTTACATTCTTCTGAATTGCCACAAAGTATATCTTTACTTCTAACAAATATCTATTATGCTACCGCCTCTCTATTCAACTAGTTAATTCATCTTCCCCCCACCCTCTCTTTCTTTTTTCTTTTTGCTTTGTTCCATTATCTATGATCAAGAATTTTTTTATTATTATTTTTTTTATGATGTATTGTTGTGCTACTAGCTTTTTGCCACATCTATGGGGTCAACTTGAGCATTGTTGCTGACATGAACAATAATAATATGTTAATGTTTAATTCCTTTTAGTATGCTATGTATTTATTTTTATCGTCATTATTATTAAGTTGCAAAGTAATGCATTCCCTCTTAACTTTTAATTTTTTAATTTTTAAATAAAATTAGTAACTTTTAATAAGTAAGCGCAAGTACTAAATAATAATATTTTTGTAGTACTTTGTTTTCTTAATTCTTAAATAAAGTTATAACATTTTAAGATTAAGAAGAATTTACATATTATTACAAAATTACAGATATTTGTCAAGACAAATTGACTTTCTTGTCTATAAATTCTTTAATAAATTCATCAATTACTGGCATTAAGAATAAAATTTTGAGAGTATATATCAAATTTTTGATAAATTTTCAATTATCACTAGAAGTAGGAGTACTTGCGTATTGTTAAAAATTTAATATATGTATCATGTTTTCAAAAATATCTTCACTAAAATATTTTTATGTCAAGGTAAAGTGTTTACCTTATTTCTCTCTTATAAAGAAAGAGATTTGAATCTTTACAGTCATATTTCCCGTAAATTGGGCAAATTTTGTTCAAATTGGTTGCAGATTTTTATTGATAATACCAAATTTGCACTATATCCATTCCTGCTAAGACACTGTATTAATTTAATGATTTCACATTAGTATACAAGTAAGTTTTTTAGTCTTAATTTTAATTTCTCTTTCACCAAATTAACAATATATTGGCTGACAAATGTAAATATATGATGCACAACATTAACTAAATTAGATTGCTACATTATATAATCGCATATATTTAGTAACATTGTGCTTCAACTTCATTTTAAAAGTGCAATAACTAAAATATTTGGTAATTATGAATACTTAGTGTTTTCAACAATAAAAAAATATACTCAAAAGTGAAAAAAACCAAGAAAAAATAAAAAGAGCAACTAGTAGTCTATAGGAAATTTGATCAACTCTCTACACATGGGGCATTTGTCATCACATAGCTTGTACTTAACAATGCATCAAAAGTGGAAAGTGTGATCACAAGGCAGTATAGATGTTAAAGAAATTTCATGTATGAACTTCGTCCGACATAACATGCACATATGCTCCTCATAGCATAGAATTAAAGAGGAATCGAATGTGAATGAACTGATTGTATCTTCTACAGATGAAGAAGCAACTAAAAGCTTAGTAGATTGCATCTTGATATCATGGAAACCAATCTCGTGTGAATATACTACCGACAATGAAAACAATTGTAGAGTAGGAAGCAACCACCATAACAAGAAACATAACTACTATCAAGAGTCTGAAAATATATTAGGGTTTACCACATCAAGCAGATCAAAAGATAAGTCGTGAAAGTACTAAAATTTATCCACCATCCAGAGAAACTAGAAGTTTGTTTTTGTTACATAAAAAATAATTTATTTTAGTTAGCATGCTTTATCAAATGTATAATGACAAATATATTGTATCATGCTGTGCCGATTTAACTATAAAATTCAAGTTTATGTACATTTCATGCCATTCTTGCATCTTGCTTGTGATATTCTCATGCCATGTCCCTATCGTGCCTAAGCTTTGAAATGTTTATCTATTCTAACTAGTCCATTTCAACCAATGAAACTATTAAATTCACATCGTGTCATGTTGAACTTTAGGTTTTTGTTATTTTAATTTTTTAAATTTTTTTGAAAATTTTAATCAATTAAAATTATCAAAATATTATTAAATTTAATTGGCATATAATTATTATGTGTATTTTCATTATCTTTTAATTTTTTCAAAATCTTTTTAAATATTTTAATTATTTATTTGTGCTTTTGTGCTGATGGCATGTTTTCTCATTTTGCCTTAACAACTTGGAAAGTAAAAAGGTGCCTAAGAGATAATGCTTATACATAAAAAAATTTAGAACAAAAAATAAAGGTTAATAACAAAGTAAATCAAAAATAATAAAACAAACTCTAGGAGAAACAAATGTATTTGTAGGTCTCTTGAAAAAAATTCATGATAGTGAGATAAATTTTAATTGAGGAGATTAAATGTAATCTAAATTTAATAACTATCTAGTGGAACGAATGAGAAGCACATCAATTTTTTTTATTCCTATAAAAAGAAAGATTAAAGATGAAGAAGAACAAAGAAGCAAAACTCAAGAAATATTGTATTTAAGTTGCCTATTATAACCTAATTATAAAGTGTTTACTTTCCTTCTCTCCTATCACGAAAAGGATTTGAGCTTCAATATTCGCATTGTAATAGATTTTTCCCCTGAATTAGAGCAAATTTGCTCAAATTGGGTGCAAATTTCTATTTACAATACCCAAATTGCACTATCTTACTGCCTACAAAGACTTTGTATTAACGATTTCACAATAGTACATATCTAAGCAAGTTTTTAAATTTAAATTTTAATATTTTTTAAAAAATTTAACAATGTTGCTAGACAAAATGTAAACATATGAAGCACAACATTAACTAAATTAGATTGCTACATTACATGATCGCATATGTTTAGCAACATTGTGTTTCAACTTAATTTTAAAAGTATATTAACTAAAATATTTGGTAATTATGAATATTTAGTGTTTTCAACAATAAATAAGTACACTAAAAAAGTCATAAAACTAACAAAAAACAAAAAAGAGCAACTAGAAACCAGTAGGAAATTTGATAAACTCTCCATAAAAAAGGCATCTATCGTCAGGCAACATGTACTCAACAATGCATGAAGAGTGGAAAGTGTGATCCAAGGTAGTTTCAATGCTAAAGAAGTTTCATGTATGAACTTTATTTGACATAACATGCACATGTGCTGCTAGCTTATAGTATAGAATTGAAGAGGAATTGAATGTGAATGATGTGATTCTATCTCCCACAAATGAAAAAGCAACCAAAAGCTCAACAAATTGCATCTTGATATCCATGGAAACCAATCTTGTGTGGATCTACTGTTAGCTAAAAATGAAAGCAACAATAGAGTGGGAAAACAACCACACAACGAGAAACATAACTACTATCAAGAGTGAAAATATGGTCAAGCTCCATCCTATTAGATAGATGAAAAGATAAGGCATAAAAGTATTGAAATTTATTTAACATCTTGAGAAAATAGAAGTTTGTTTCTGCTACATCCAAAATACTTTATTTTTTTAAGCATGCTTTATCAAATGTAGAATGACAAATATTTATTGTCATACCAATTCAACCTTTGAAATTCAAGTTTATTTATGTATCTTGATCTGCTCATGTCATGCTTGTGATATTCTTGTGACATGCTGGTGTCATGCCTATACTTTGAAATGTTTAGTCCATTCTAACCCACGAACCCATTAAATTCGCATCATGTCGTTTTAAACTTGAGGCTTCTTTAATTTTCAATTTTTTAAAAATTTTTAGTTGACTAAAATTACCATAATATTATTAAATTTTAATTTTCATACATTTATAATTCTGTATTATTAGTTTCTTTTAATTTTTCAAAATTTTTATATATTTTTATTAGTTACTTGTGTTTTTGTATTGACCCATGTGTTATCTTATTTAGTCGTCATATATAACTTAGAAAATGAAAAGGTGGCTAGGCAAAAATGTTTAAACATTAAAAATTTCAAATAAAAAGATAAAGATTAGTAACTAAGTAAATCAAGGACAACAAAGCAAATGCGCTAGGAAAAACAAATTTGTAGGTCTCTTGGGAAAAAAATTAATTGATGACATTGAGAGAAATTTTAATCGAGAAAATTAAATTTAATAATTAGTGGGAGACAGAACGAGAAGCACATTATTTTTTTTTATTCTTATATAAAGAAAGATTAAAGATGAGGAAGAAAATAAGCAAAATTTAATTATAATTATTTGAAAACATTGTATTCAAGTCACTTCTTAGTAACCTAGTGATAAAGTATTTACTTTTTTTTTCTCCTATAAGGAAAAATATTCAAGTCTCCACAGTAGTGTTGGGATAGATTTCTTCTGAATTGGAATAGATTTTCACAAATTGGATGCAGATTTCTACTGATAACACCAAATTTCACTATCTTAATACCTGCAAAGACAATGCATTAATAATTTCACATTAATACACATCTAAGTAAGTTTTTAAATTTTAATTTTTATATTTTTTTAAGAATTTAATAATGTTGCTTGACAAAATATAAATATATGAAGCACAATATTACTTACATATGTTATATATCGTGTCTGTTTGGTAATATTACTTACATATGTTATATATCGTGTATGTTTGCTAACATGATGTTTAAACTTAATTTTAAGAGATATTAATAGATACCCTCTAAGGTTTTATGAAAAACAAATATCTTCTAAAATTTGGATAAATAGGTAAGTAACCTTTATCCTCTACCCTCCCCTCTTCGCACACCCCCACCTCATCTCCACCCTATTGCCCCATCTTACCTGAGGGTTTACTCTCCATCCATAAAACGTTTTAACTCTTCACAAAATAACTATTTTGCCCTTATACATTTAAAAGACACGTAAAATGACTATTTTAATCCTGTTACTAATATATAATGACCAAAATAACTTATATTTTTAAAATAATAAAATAACAACTATATTCCTAATATTTATAATTGCTTTTTTTTATGATTATGCATTCAAATTTTTTTTATAATCTTATTACAAAAACTTAATTAAAATAAATTTATTCTCATTATATCAATAGTATACTTTGCAACCGTAAATAAATTTAAAATAGCCATTATAAGTGTACTTTGTTATCCCAAACATGGAATGCATGGCTAAAATAATACATTACTGCCTTAAACTTGAATTGCATGGCCAAATGGTCACATGCTTCCCACTTTGCCACCTATTACAAGGACTTGATAGCAAAATAAAATTATATTGACTACAAAAATCCCTAATAATAAACAAGACAACAAAACCTGACAATCAACAAGACTTCTAACTATAAACCTAACAATACAATAATCATCTAACTCTAAACCTGACAATAAAACAATCATACAACTTTAGCTTGCTGTAATCATCCAAACAAAATAAAAATACCCTACTAAGCTTTCATCATCCAAGCATAATAATATACACATTCAAACATTTTCATCATCCAAACACAATAATCACACATTTAAGCATAATATTTAAGCATCCGACAATGTTATCATCCAAAGACAACAATAGTACAGACATATAAGGATCTAAGTACGTTCATAATATAGGTTGTTAGTTATAAAACAACCTTGTAAAAACATGCTTCTATTTTCTAAAAGGCCAAAAAGGGGCAACAAAAATAGAAGTTTGTTTTTGCCAAAAAATATCATCTATCAAAAAATATTTTTATGGTTGTGAAAAAGGCTTTGGGTTAGTCATTCAAAGGTAACTTGAATGTGCAGCCAAAGGAAGCTAAGGCTAAGACACATGTTCTACAACCAGTTTTATAGATCCATCAAGTTGGTACTTCAACTTTTTAACCACTAAATTTCTATGCATATCAATAGATGGATCTTCATTTTCAGAATTGTATCTTCCCTTATCTTCATCATCAAAATCACATGGATGTAGTTGTACATCTTTCAAAACTTCAAAGTCCTTAGTATTAGGCTTATTCAATTCATCATCTAAATCATCGCATTCATTATGCAATGTTATACCTAAACCATAACCAAAACCATTATAATCACTTTCTTTAAAATCATTCTCACCATTAAAATTTTCCCTCTCAACACTAACAGCTAGACCATCATTATCATTCTCTTCAAAATCATACAAATCACCATAATCCCCCCCTCAATATTTACACCTATACCACCAAAATTTCCCTCTTGGACAACATTTGAATTACCACAATTTGCCCTACATTCATATCTAAACCAGCATAATCACTTCCCTAAACATCATTCACACCCTTAATAACACCCACACCATTCAAACTATCACATTCATTATCGGAATCAACATAACAAACAAATGGTGAGTTATTTGGGAGCTGGTTTCTAAGGGGTTTGAATGGAGTTAATATGGGTTTTTATGTGCTTTTATCAGGGGTAGTTTTCTTCGATGCAACATTCTATATAATGTATAAATTCATTTAAAAATTAACATATAAAAAAATCTCATTCACTTATGAAAATACAACCACAATTCTAACACCAATTCATGTTAAAATCAGCAACAACCAACAATGCATAAATAATAGGTTCAAAGATAACAAATTTCAACAGTATGCAACAGTACATCAACATATGTTTGTAAACAAAAATTCACAAGAGTAGCATTATTTAATAATAATAAATTATTTAAAACATATTGCATACAAACATATTATATATATTTATTGAATAACGTTTTTCTTTATTTCTTTCTTTCTTTCTTTGTCTAAGATAAAAACTATACCTACAAGTTAAGCAATGGTACAATATGATTTATAATTACTCTGCTTTTAGTTGCAACAATCAATCAATATAGGTTTGCAAACAATAATTCATAGGAATAGCATTATTTAATAATAATAAACTATTTAAAACATATTTGCATATATTTATCAAATAATTTTTTTTCTTTCTTTCTTTGTCATGTAGCTAATTATGATGACAATAATTACGATGTCAAAGTATAATGGAAAAAACCAACATCAAATAACTCAAACATAAAACAAAACCAATTTAAAGGACATAAGAGCTGTGGATTGAAACTATTACAAATTAAAGTGATTTCTCTAGAAGTGTTTTCTTTCAACCTTTTTCTCCTATTTAATAACTCCAATTAAAAGTGCTTTATTACTTTCTTATCTTTGTTTTCTTTTTTCTTTTTGGGTGCTCTAGGATTTAGGATGGCAACTAATGTAAGTTAATCAATCCTCTACTTCATAATAATAATTATGCATCTTGTTTGCTAATTTGAGGACATAGCATCTTATGATCCAATCTCTTTTATTTTATTTTTATTTTTTTTTTTTTTTTAGATTTATCATGCCAAAAGAGTGACTTATTATGACTTTTATTATCTAACTACTTCAACATTTCATTGCACTAAAATATATAATAATTCATCTAAGTAACATGTCTATAAAAAAATTAATATCTATTTTCTTATTTAAGAATTATATAATTTTAAGTTCATCTAAAATACATACAAATAATCTAAATCAATAAAAATATACAAATTTAAATTATAAAAATATACACATTTAAATCTAGATAATCAACACTATTGTAACATGATTTTTGATACATTTGGCATACCTTAATGACCCTAGATGACTCCATATAATAATAGGCTAGTTTGGTGAAATGTCCTAATTCAGTATGATTATGATATGGAGTTTAATTAATTAATTAATGATATAAATTTCTGAACATGAATACAAACAAAATAAAATAAAATAAAAACTGACCATTTCTAAAAGTAAAGAGTTGCTCAAAACTATTAAAATAATTGGATTTTCCTCTATATTAACACCAATAAACTTGTAGATAAAAGAAAAAATGAGAAATTACAAGCAAACAGAGTCCCAAATGCAATAACTATAAAAATTGTCAAACTAATATAACCATCTTCAAAAACATTCTTTTGGGCTTAGAAACTAAATGCAAGTATCAAGTTTGGGGTAGAAGTTACGATTTACATAAAAGAATTGAAGGTTTGCTCCTTTTTTTAATCTATAAACATAACAAAATATAATGTAAAATCACATGCATGTAGTTTTTCTACAACACCATCATCCATTTACAAAGTATTTCTCTTACATTTTGGTCCCCGAACGTCTTTCTTTTCGAACTGAATTCAATCATTTCGAGTTAAATTCACTTTGAATGGTCAATTCTCTCTTGATCTGCATAATGAAACCCCCAAACATATCAAATACCAATAAGCCTTGAAAATTAAACAAACAAAACAAGTTTAAGACTGAATAATAAGTGCACGTTTTACGCACTTATTAGTTTTCGCCCCAAAACTTACACCGACTAGAGGAAGTTTGAGAGAGGTGTAGAAGTAAACAAAATGGACAAGTGGTCCCAAATTGACTTAAACAAATGTTAGGGATTCTTTTTTTATTTTGACTTAAACAATTGTTAGTGTTTTTTTTTTATTTTGATTTTTTTAGTTACATTTATGAAATTAGCCCTGTAAATAGTGTATGGACAAAGAGTTAAGCCCTGGTGGAGGTAGGGGGGATATTTGCTTTTTTAATCTAAACCTTAGAGGGGTAACTATCTTTCATGAAACCTTATGGGTGTATTTGCCTAATTTTTCAAATCTCAGGGGGTATCATCAATATCCTTAATTTTAAAAGTATAGTTACTAAAATATTTGGTAATTATGAATATTTAGTATTTTCAACAATGATTAAATACACTCAAAAAGTCAAAAAAACTAAGAAAAAAATTTTAAAAAAAAAAGCAACCAACAATCGGTAAGAAATATGATAAACTCTCCACAGAGAGAGCATTTATCGTCATGCAATATAACTCAATAATGCACGAAGAATAGAAAGTGGGGTCAAATAGCGGTTCAAATGCTAAAAAAAAATCCATGTATGAACTTTGTTTGACATAATGCACATATATGTTCCTAGCTTATAGCACATAATTGAAGAGGAATTGAATGTGAATGAAGTGATTTTATCTCTCATGGACGAAGAAGCAACTAGAAGCTTAACGAATTGCATTTTCATGTCCTTGGAAACCAATCTTGTATGGATTCACTATAGGCAATGGAAGCAACAATAGAGTGGGAAAACAACCACCACAACAAGGAACATAACTATTAGCAAAAGTCTAAAAATATGGTCAAATTCTACCGCATCAAGTGGATGAAAAGATAAGTTATGAAAGAAATGAAATTTATCCATCAGCTAGAGAAACAAAAAGTTTGTTTTTATTACATATAAAATGTATATATATATATATATATATTTTGAAGCAAGGCCTTAGGTTAGGCCAACTTTATTAACTAAAAAGCAGAAATTGGGAGCAATAACAATAAAGGGTAAGGCATAAAACCTTGACCTTAGTATGCATCAAAGCAAAGATAAACAGACCATTAGTACACATCAAAGCAATCTTGGCAGCAGGCTTTAATAGGAAAACAACAGTAGAGAACTTGGCAGTAATAGAAAAATAGCAATAGGAAAATTGGCAACAATAGAAAAAGCAAACAAATCTAATAACATCATTGATCCAAACAACAATATATCTAGTTTATTTTATTTAGCATACTTTATCAAATATAGAATAACAAAGATACTATGTTGTGTCAATTGAACCTATAGAATTCAAGTTTATTTATCTTGATATTCTCGTGTCATGCTCGTGATGTTCTTGTGATATCCTTGACTATACTTTTAAATGTTGGTCCAAGTTTATTTACCTTCCTATTATGTTCTGTTGAACTTTAGGTTTTTTTTTTCTAATTTTCAATTATTTTAAATAACTTTTAAAAATTTTTAATAGACTAAAATTAGCAAAATATTACTAAATTTAATTTTCACATATTTATAACTATATGTATTGTTAGTTTCTTTTAATCTTTTTCAAAAATTTTTATAAATTTTTATTAAGGATTATTTTCGACTTTATCCCCTAATTTGTTGACAATCTTTAAAAATAACTTAAAATTTTAGAAAGTCATCTGTAATATCTCTATTAAGAGCAAATGATTATTATCTTTAACAGAACATGATGAAATGATGCATGTACTCTTACTGTAGTTAAAATTTTGTGTGCAAAGACAAAAGTAACCCTTATGTAATAAAAAGACAAACTTGACCCTATACATAATAATAATGTATATATTCTTAAAAAAAAAATTAATTAATTATATATTAAATTAAATTAAAATTAATCTCTTCAAAAACAAATAAAACAAACTAAATACTCATGTGTGTAGAATTAATATTTTTATATTATATAATATTATTATATATTAGAACTAAATCATCATTTATATACATTTAATACTTCTATATTATCTAGTATTATTATATATTAAAATTAAAAAGTGAGTTGAGCCCTAGAAATTAATTGGGAATTATCCAAAAACTTATTAGGAATCCTCACATGCCTTTATTCCCAAAATTTCCAGCAACCACAACTTCATTTCTTCACTTTGCTTTAACTTCGAATTGGCCTTCTCGCTGTCCTTGTTATTACAACAGGTACAAATCCATCCATTTGCTATTATCTAAATTTGCAACAACATGCAACAATTAATTTAGCTCTAAAACACTACACAAAAAAATAGATTTTAGCAACAACAAAAGTCGTCACCAAAAGTACTAAAAGTCGTTGCTTAAACTTTTAGCAACGAAAACGTGGTCGTCGCCCATGTTATCACTAAAAGTTGAATGCTAAAGGTTTTGGCGACAACAAACAACAGCTGCTGCCAAAACCTTTAGCCACAACAACCAACTCTTTGCCAAAAGTATCTTTTTCAACGATAATCATTGTCACTAAAGGTTGTCGTCAAAGATTATGTCATCCTCAAAAATCTTTTTGGTGACAATAGAATAATACCACCAAAAGTTCTTTTAGCGATAACAAAAAGTCGCTACTAAAAGCTCTTTTAGCGACCACAGCATGTCGTTGCTAAAACTCTTTTGGCGACAAAGTTCTGTCATCTCTGAAACATATTTTGGCAATGAAACATTGTCGTTGTTAATAGCTTTTCTGACGACAATATATATTGTCCTTCTCTTTTCACAAATTTTTTGAGGAATTTGATTAGGCTAACTTATGTATCGATCTTTTTGATTGATTATTATATTTAATTTTTTTTATCACAAATTGGTAATATGATTGTATTTATATAAATTTAATTTATCAATTATAATAGCAACTATAAACACAAAAATTAATCAAATAATAGAAAAGATCAAATTTGTTAACCAACAAGTCAATAATCCAAATATTATCACAATCGTTTATTGGGAAAAAAATATTAATACAACTAAATTCTAAAGGAGAGGAAATCGATATGGTGTCAACTCTGTCAAAGATTGATCTAAATTCAGTTAGGGTATCTTTACAAGTTTGCAACTCACTTTCAGTACACTATAAGCGATATTTTATATCCTCTATATTCAACATTCCAACATTATTGACCAGTATGTCACCATATTCTCTAATATACCAAATTGCCACTCGAACAAAGCTCTTCTGATGTGAAAATATTATACAATCTTCTCAGGACCATGCATACAAGCATGCTTGAATACCTAAGCTGAAAGCATTATCAAACTGAAACACATACCCAACTTATTCTTTACAGGGAAAAAGGAAAAAACGCTAAGTACCTGTTCAATTGATGTTTGGAATGCTTTATACAAAGCGCTGATTGCATAACCACGAAGGTTAGAGGCATTGCTTATCACAGCAATAAGGGCATGCCATACTTCATCTTTCACAAAATTTCCACCTTACTATAAAAGCATACAAATAAAAAGTTTCTTGAAACAAAATATATGATTAGCCATGTTAGAAAGAAGTAAAATAAGAGACAACATATTCAGGAGAAAAAACATTCAACATTATAATAAATTGATTGCATGAAGTTAAACTTGGTTGATAGAGGTAACTTTTTTCAAGCAAAAGCAAAAATTTCATAATGACAAGAAAAATTAACAAGTAACAGAAAAGACAAATCTTTAATGGTCCAAATTCTGTTTGTTCAAAAATCCAAATGCTAGATTCAATGATGGCAGAAGGACATGTCATCATTTAAACGCTTTTATTCAGTAGCAAGCTTCATTAAATCAATATTATATCTATATATAACCACACAAAAGCATGATAGCACTTGTTAAATAGAGGCACTAGTTTTGAAAATTAGAAAATATTTTTTGAGATGACAATACATGCATTGCTAGCCAACAATCTAGAGGGTAAAGATGGACAAAGGAACATCACAACAACAAAGGGAAGATCTATATGCAGAGGTGAGAAGTTATAAAATTGATTACAATAAAAAAATATGTCACTAGATAGCAAGCATGGATTAACTCAGATAGCTTACATAAAGCTTCATAGATTTCATATGCAGATTAATTCATGTATCAGCAAAGTGGCATGCCTCAAGCAAGAAACATATAAAAAGTAATTAAGAGACAGAATTTGTTACTTTAAGTTATACCTCAGTAAGAACATTTGAGCATCCGATCAATGTACCAAATTTTGTGGGGGAAAATCGAGAG
Organism: Azadirachta indica; assembly: GCA_022749755.1. NCBI lineage: Eukaryota > Viridiplantae > Streptophyta > Magnoliopsida > Sapindales > Meliaceae > Azadirachta > Azadirachta indica. The sequence continues at coordinate 6,251,218 of CM040446.1, read as the reverse complement.
CACCTATCACTTCTATAATCCCATATAAAACATTTATTAATATTACACATTCAATTCATTAACATTTCATTTGCATTTTGTACAAAACTTACCAAAAACTATAGGTGGAAATGGAATGTAATATAATAAAACCAAAACATACACAAACCTCATCATCAGGCTTAAATAGTTATATAAGGCTTTTATCTTTTACATGATTTTGACTAGTCAAAACATTTAAGTTATCATACATCTTCCTTGCCCTGCCTCTTGCACTTCTATATGCTTTTTATGTATTTTATTTTTCCTGATAATAAATAAAACAAGATGTTGCCTTCTGTCAATAACCATTAATTGCAAAGCATTTGCTTTTGTAGATAATTCTAAGAACAATAGAACCACTAGTTATTTTGAGACAATATGTTTTCATGCTTTGTGTATGCACATTGAGGCATTGTACATCATTTTATTAGGTTACTATGCTTTGTGTTTAACATGCATCTTTTTATAATACAATAATGCAAGTCTAATAACATCAATTTCTATGTCCTGCCACTTAAGAATTTCAGTTTAAGTCTAAGATGATTTTCAGTTTAATATTTATTCAAAGAAAGATTCACTAAACAATTCAAAAACTACATCATTAATATACAAAATTAATATTTGGTTAATTAGAATTAATTAAGGAAAAACTGCTGGAATAAAGTGTAATATATATATATATATATATATATATATAGGTAGAGTAAGAGTTTTTGACATAACTCATCAGCTAACTATCCTACAAGTCCAGCACATAATTATGAGTTTTTAATTGTCTTCAACTTAGTTTTCTGTAGTATGTGATTTTAATTTGTTTATGTGACTTTTGATCTCAAACAGCAAAGAAATTTAATTTGTTTTAATTTCACTTCTAATATTAACATATTTCAAAAATAAAAATATAATCACAAATTAAGCACTCAAAAGCCAAATACAAATTAGCATCATTGACTGAACTAAATTATGCAAATTATTCATATACATTTTTAATTAATTCAAAGAAACTGATCATTACTAATAATTAATTCACAATGAATTGTACAAAATACAAACCAATCTTAAGTGCACCTGGAAATTAGTTTCAAAAGAAATTCAACACCTAATTCTCTGTCAATACACAGGATGATAGTAGCAATATTAAGCTCATTTGATCCATTCATAACCACATACTATCATATAAAGCAATCAATACACAGGCTGATAATAGCAATATTGCATAACTATATTTAAAACTAAGAATTCAATACACAGGTCAGGATTCATACAAGGACATAATAATATTTAAAACTAAGAATTCAAGCTTTAATTGCAAAATTAAAAAGCGATGAAAAGATTAGCTCACCTGATTTAATTATCTCTGCAAATTTTTTTTCTCTTCTTAAAATTAAGAAGCTTTAATTCGAATCTTGAAACATTCAATAGAATTAGTTAATTAATTGCTATATATAATTAAAATAAAAAAAGCTCCATAATGAAACATTCACTAGAATTAAATAATTGATGCAAAGCAATTAAGGGTTTAACAAATTCTGGAACAGCATACTTAAGATCAAAATTTTCTGTCCAATGCGTGTTTTAATACTTACGAAATTAAGATCAAGTAACTGATGTTAATGTCAATAACAACATCATTGAAGAAACTCTCTCTACACCAAGTGATATGTTGTTCCTACATTTGTAAAAAGTTCACCTGTGTATAGCTCGTAGCAACTTAGTTTTAAATTAGTATAAGCTATGTACAATTTCGGACACTGAAGAACAACTATGGATAAAAGTTAGTACATATGACAAACGTTGTCCTTTAGTTTAAAGCTGATTCTGTGATGTACCTAAATTTCTTAGATTTTCTATTATTGAGGCTCTTTCAAGCTTAAGTTGTGAGAGTAAAATATTATCAAAGGTGTGAAATTAAAGAGAGTAGTTACAAAGAATCTTCAGAGTTAGAAAGGTACAACTACTTCTCACACATTATCAATGGGTATAAATCTTAAAAAGGGATGGGTAGAGTTGGATGACGTGGGAATATTGGTTTAAAAAATCTGCCTTGTCCCTTCACAAGCAAGCATGTTCAATAAAATGTCTAACACCAACAGCTTAGAATTGATGACTTAAAATCCTTGTTAACTTTATTTTCTCCATGTTTTATGCCCTGATATGCTCCAGAAAAGTTAAACCTTTCACAGCAACTTTCATGCATTCTTAGTAAGTTCTTACATTTTTATTTATTTATTTACTTTTTGGCAGTGGAGTCCCAACAAATGGGTCATGGATGCTACCTGTAACTTTTCAAAATGCAACAATTCACTGTTTTATACCATCTTTGATTTTGAATAGCTACTGCAACATCAAAACCATGCTATTTTGACATCTTAACTTCGTTTATGCTTAGATCTTTTCACCTTGCAAATGTTAACACATTTGCAAATTGCAAAGCTCCAGCTCAATATTCAAAACTACGTAACATGTGCTAATATTTCAAAAATGATTTTTCAAAAAGAGAAATAATAGAACCTATAATATTCTTTATAACATTTTATGTACAGTTCGATCGTAACAATGAAATGGACAATCACAACAATAAAATCTCTAAGAGTAACTTTTTCAAACAGATTATGTGCATTGAGGAAATGATTTGTGTTTTTAACTAAAAAGGGAACGATTATTGGAGAAGATTTCAAATCGAGACAGAAGAGCTTTGAGAAATATAAGACAAAACAATTTTCAAGAAATCTGTAATGTATAGTCCGATTACAACAATAGAATGAACAATAGCAATGGAAAATAATGAAAAATAATAATAAGAATTATAGTAAGAGCTCACCGGAGAGAAGAGACGAGGAGTCGTAGAAAGCCGTGAGCGTAGAGGAGACGGTGGACGAGGTGGCAGAGAGGGACGGTAAATTGTTTAGGTGGCGGCTGTTTAATAGCTTAGGAGAGTGTTTGAGCTCACTTGTCATAAAAGAAGTGGGACGGCGAGCAGCAACGACATGGGAGAGGAGAAGAACAGTTTTTTATGTGACGCGCGCGCGCGTACACACGTATATATATGACAATAGGATCCCTGTACATTTGAAAAATATCATATTTTGTTTCACACCATAACAATATAATACTTAGGTCCTTATATATAATAAATTAACCGTCTGTATTAGTGACTTATTTATTATAAATAAATTTATACTTATAATTATTTTTATTTATCATAATATAAAAACCCATACATTACTTTTACTTGAATAAACATTATAATTTAATATATTATTTTAACAATTCAATATATTATTTTATTACTTTTTCAATAATTTAATAGCACAAATGTTATGTTAGTTTAATATAATAAATTTGTATTAGTCATATTTTCATTAAAAGTATGGTATTTTAATATAATAATTAAGTACCAACAATTTTTTATATCAATATTAATAAGTACAAATTTGAAAGTTATCACATTTTTAGAATTTTATATAAAACTAAATTTAATTATAATTTTAACAAAATGGTAAAAAATATAAAATTTCTTGATGATGTTAAGTCGTTATTAGTTAACAATAATATTAATAAATATGAATTAAATATGTGTATTCTAGTACTTAAAAAATATCGAAAGGGGAATACGTTGAAATATTTGTGAAAAAATATATAAGGCCGTTATATAGACTAATAATTAAGTATTTAATATGATTGTTCAATTAATTTCTATAAATAATAATAATAATAATTGGTAGACAAAATTTAATACAAATTTACATGTCTTTCTTATCCAAATTTTGCACTAAACTTCAATTAAATATATTAAATAGTGTTTAATTAATTATATTTGGTTATTATTTGTCCTAAATTATTTTGTATTAATTAACACTATAATTAATATTACATTATTATACATAGAAAAATATTAAAAGATTTGTCAAAGTTTTTAGTGGCGACAGAGGTTTTATCACTTTAAGGTGATTTAGCGACGAAAATAGTTTTCGCCAAAAGCATACGAAAGTTCGTCGCAAAAAATATTTTTGAGGACAATATGAGATTGTCGCTAAACATATGTTCTGCGATAACATAAAAATGTTGTCGCGAAAGCAAGTAATAGTAATGACAACTATTGTCACTAAAAGATTCATATTTAGTGACAACAATGGTTGCCGCCAAAAGTGATTATCTTGTTGCCATACATTTGGCGACAAATGGCACCATTACTTTTGACAAAGATTATTGTTATCGTCGCTAATAAGACATCTTTAGTGACAACATTGTCGTCGCTAAAAGATATAATTAATTATTAATTTTTTTCTTCTTGTCTTAATGACAATTGTGAAAATATCGTTGCTAACGACATTTTTAGTGACAAATTTTTTGTCGTCACTAAAACCTAATTTTCTTGTAGTTATAGTAGCAACTATTGTAGCTACAACTAACAATATACCTTCATCTTTTAAATCTCCAAATTTTTAAATCCATTTTAGTTTCACAAGCCCTAAAGTTCTCTAATCTAAATACAATTATTAAACCAAATCCAAATACAACCACTTTTGTTTAGAGAAGAAAATCCAAAGGATTACCAAACTTAGAACAAAAGTAGAAGAAATTCAACAAAGAAGAGAAGAGTGAGAGAGAAGAGATAAGGGAGAAAGAAGAAAGAAGAAAGAGAGAAAAGCAATAAAGAGACAAGAAGAAAAGAGGAGAGTGAGGGGTTTAAAATTGTAATATATTTTTATTTAGTAATTTTAGTTATGTACAATTATAAATTTACCCTTAAATTAATTTTTTTATTTATAAATATTTATAAAATTTCAATTTTATCCTTAACACCAAGATAACAGTGTTATGCTATTAACAGGGTCATGGCTGATGACTTTCCAAAATTTAGATTATATATAATGTTCGTCAATAAATCTGGAGTAAAGTTGAAAATAATCCTTTTATTAATTATTTATGTTTTTCTACTAACTCACATGCTTTCTTATTTAGTCATCACATATAACTTAGAAAATGAACAGGTGGCTAGGCAAAAATACTTATACATCAAAAATTTCAAACGAAAAAGATAAAGATTAGTATCAAATTAAATCAAGAATAATAAAACAAATGCTAGGAGAAATAGATATATTCGTAGCCCTCTTTCAAAAAATTTATGATAGTGAAGGAAATTTTAATTGAGAAGATTTAGTTTAATAACTATTAGTAGAAAGAATGAAAAGCACATCTTTTTTTTTTAATTATTATTCTTATATAGAGAAAGATTAAAGATGGGGAAGAAAAAAGATCCAAGTCTTCACAGTTGTGTTGGATAGATTTTCAATAAATTGGGGCAAATTTTGTACAAATTACATGTAAATTTCTACTAAGAACACCAAATTGCACTATTTTGATTCTTGCAGAGACATTGCATTAATGATTTCATATTAATACATATATGAGTAAGTTTTTTAATTTTAATTTTAATTCTAATATTTTTAAGAGTTTAACAATCTTGCCTGGAAAAATTTAAATACATGATGCACAACATTAAACATTGAATTAGATTGTTGTATTATATAATCAATTATGTTTAGTAACATAGTGTTTCAAGTAAATTTTAAAACTATAATAACTAAAATATTTGGCAATTATGAATGCTTAGTATTTTTAATAATAAATAAATACACTCAAAAGTCACAAGAACCAACAAAACACAAAAAGAACCACTAGCACTCGGTAGAAATCTAATAAACTCGCAACATTAAGGACATCTATCGTTACACCACATGTACTCGGCAACACACGAAGAGTGAAAAGAGTGATCATAAGGCAGTAGAAATGCCAAAGAAATTCCATGTATGAACTTCGCCCAACATAGCAAGCATATATGCTCCTCATAACATAGAATTAAAGAGGAATTGAATATGAATGAAGAAATTCTAGCTCCCACAAATAAAGAAGAAGCCAGAAGCTCAGTAGATTGCATCTCGATATCCATGAAAACCAATCTTGTGCAAACCTATTGTTAGTGATGGAAGCAATAGTAGATTGGAAAAATAACCACCGCAACAACGAAAATAATTAATGTCAAGGAGTTTGAAAATATGGTTAGCCTCTACTATGTCAGGTGGATAAAAAGATAAGTTATGAAAGCACTGAAATTTATACGCCATTTGGAGAAACTAGAATTTTGTTTCCTTTACATTCAAAGTAGTGAATTTTAGTTTGCATGCTTTATCAAATGTATAATGACAAATATACTATGTTGTACAAATTCAACCTATGAAATTTAAGTTTATTTATTTATCATGCTATTCTCGTTTTATGCTCATGATGTTTTTGTGCCATGCTTGTGTTGTTCCAAACTTTGAAATATTGGTCTGTTTCAACCCATCAACCTATTAAATTTTGCATGGTGATGTTAAACTTTAGGTTTTCATTATTCTCAATTTTTTAAACACACTTTAAATTAAAGTAAATGTACAATACACTATTTAATATCATTTTCAACTTTGTGTCTAAATATAAAAAATTATTAGAAAATATTTGAAAATAACTCTAATTTGGATCCAATTAATGTAAGCAGTCATGTAAAAAAATTTTACTAACCTAATCTAATATATATTTTTAGACAATTTTGCCTTCACTAGCTACCTTCAATTTTTTTTCACAAAACTAATTTTTACCTTTCCTTTCTTACTAACTACACTTTGATAAAAACCTAACTTTTCCCTCCGAAAACCTCTTCTTTCTATATTTAATAATTGCAAAATAATGATTTATGTAATATGAGATTTATATTCATATTGATTAGGTTGTAGAAAATGTTGAATTAAGTTTATATTATGTTGATTGATTGTTATATTTATACTTGAATGCAAAAATATGGATGATTTGAGGATGTGAAAAGTTCTGTAGAGGTTGACAATGATGTTGTAAGATTTTTAAGCAACAAAGTTTTTCACCATAAAATTGAACTTTGGTAGGATAAAATTTTGTCTTACCTTAAATACGAACTTCAATTGAATTTAGGGTAAGGTAAAATTTTGTGTTAGCTTAAAAATGAATTTCAATTGAATTTAAGATAAGACAAAAATTTTGTCTTACCCTAAAAACAAATTTAGGGTAAGATCGCCTTATTTATTTTAGGATAAGAGAAAATTGTGCCTTACTCGAAATTCATTTTTAGGATAAGACAAAAATTATTTTACTCTAATTTATTTTTAAGATAAAGCGAAATTTACTTGAAATTCAATTTTAAGGCAAAAAGTCCAAGTCCTAAAATCGCACAACATCGTTTTCAGCCTCCACACAACTCTTTATATCCTCAAATTAATCACATTTATGCATTTAAAAATAAACATAACAACTAATCAATACAATATAAACTTAAATCAACATTTTCTGCTACCTAATCAATATGAATATAAATTCACATATTACAAGGATCATTATTTTTCAATTATTAGATCTAGAGAGGAGAGGTGTTGGGGGAGGAAAATTTTAGTTTTAATCATAGTGTAGTTGGGAAGAAGGGAAAGGAAAAAATTAGTTTTGTTAAAAAATATTAAAGGTGGTTACTGAAACCAAAATTGATCCAAAAATATATATTGGGATAGGTTGATAAAATTTCCCTAAAATTTATTTTAGAAGCGCTTTGTGTTTGATTTTCCATTTGCCGTTCGAATTGAGAGTCTAATCTCTTTGTGATGGAATTCACATCACCAAATTACAACCCACGAATTATTTCAAAAACCTAACCGTCTATGGCTGACAACGGTCATTAACTGCCTCTCGCGCCTCTTCCTTTGTCACACCCCTTTAAACTCTTCACAAAGCTGATTCTCTTTTTCTTTTTCCCAATCTTACAACACACAACACTGAATATTACCACCACTCTAATTCAATCACACTCGTGGCGGCGCATCGTTTCACGCGCCGCCACCGCAATCGAAAAGCGACAACACCGGCAGAAGATATTCATCACATTTCAAGTTACACATAATCTCTAATTAATGGCAGATCCCAGGGCCGTCGTCCCTTATCATGATCCATACGATATCTCCTATACAGAAGATATTATTAATTTCCTCAATAACCCAAGTCCTACTTTTGCGGATTTATCGTTGTTTGAGGAATCTTCTTTGCCTCCATCTTCGAGTAATGCTCATACTGATGATATAATCACTGATACTAATGACCCATTTGATGATCCACTGTTGTGGGATTTTGGCAATAACATCAATGGTGGGAGTTCTCAGGCTGGTCCTTCAGAAAATCATGCAGAAACGAGTAATGGAGGAAGGCCAGAGATCGAAACTTGTGCAGATATGAAGGGATTTCCGGTTTGGCCTGTGGCCCCAGTGCCATATTTATGTAGTTGTTGTCTGGTACTTAGGGAAATAATTCATACTAATGGTATTTTTTTTTTTTGCCTCTTAGTTTGAAGTGAAAATATTTAGAGTCTGATTGGGATTATTATGTGGGATGTGTAAATTGATGTGTTGATGGTATTACAGGGCATGATACTACAAAACTTGAGATTCATGGAAGACTTGGGATAATCTGTCATGCTGTTCTTGAGTTTCGGCAAAGCGCCAGTGATGTTCAGTACCATATGATCGAGTAAGTTAGATTTCTATTTCCGAAAAGGGATCAAATTTGATGTCATTACTTGAAGAACCTCTTATCACTAGAACTTAAGGCGAACTGGGAAATTACTATTTGCTTGTTCTGATTTCTGTGGTTGTTTTTGTCTGCTTGTTTGTTAAGTGTAGTCTTGTTTAAGTCTATGTAATCATTCTGTTCTGTTCAGTTTTTGCAAGAAAAGCATAGAAAGTGTGAAGGAATACCTGATTCAATATTGTCAAGAGCGGAAACAAGCAGGATTTTTCATGTTGCCGGATCCCCTCTCAGTCTTCTATGAAGCTGTTTGTGTGGGCTTGGATTTAGATGAAAATCTAAGCACAGAAGATATCTCTCAATCAACAAGGGCAAATTCAGGTGGGTTTGTTTCCCCGTCTTGTGAATATGTACAAAGAGCTTTAGAATCCCATTCCTGTATTCATGTTGATTTATCATTTTCAGCAGGTCTTCATTCTTCAATATTACTTGTCATTAGCTTAAGGTTGTTGAGTTAATGTTTAATTTTCTGCAGGAACAAACGAAATGCATCAACCAGACATGGAGATTGATTCAGGGAAGACTCAAAAGACCTCTCTTGCAGCTCAGGTGGTAGTTATTCTATTCATTCATATTAAACAAAAGGTTTCTCAATCAGAATGCCATCTTCATTATTTTTCTACTCTGATATCTAACCTTGTAAATTTTTTTGTGCTGGGGAGTAGTGCAGAGGGAGAGAACAGGAAAGCTGACACTTAGAGACTTGGTAAATTATTTTCATCTTCCCATTGAACAGGCAGCCAGGAAAATGCAATTATGCCCTACTGTTGTGAAGAAGATATGTCGCAGAGATGGATTGCTCAGATGGCCTCATAGAAAGGTTTGATTTACTCTCTAATTCTTCTCAGAATCTTTCTTCTTCTATGCTAATTATCTTATCTAAAATGTGTTGTTTTGGCATAAGAAGATAAAAAGCATAGAGAGGCGGATGTCAATGATGTCAGCAAGACTAAGTTCGAGTGATCCAGAAGAGAGGGCAGTTGCTCAAAGAGAAATCCATAAACTTCGAGAAGAAATGGTAGCTGTATGTGCTGGACTCGCTAAATGACTATACTACGAGCATTGTAATATTTAAGGAGTTATCAATCTAGTTTTTTCTTCTTTTAATTTTTCCCACACATTTTCTGATGCTGAGGATCACCAGCAATGATTGGAAAAAGATTAGGCTGATTATTATCATTATGCTTTTTTGGCAGAAAGTGTAAAATATTTGATGAAGCTGTCTTTATATTATATTGACTCTCATGTGGACTGTAGCCTTTCTTGTCAGATATTCACTTTGTATGATGGAATTGTGCTAGAAATGACTAGGCAAGTCTAAATGCGAAGTGATATATATATATATATATATATGGAAGTGTAATGATATTTTGCCTTGTTTACCAAGTGAATGAGACAGGTTTCTAACAGGTGGAACCAAAATTTGAATAACAACATAGAAAAATAAGAAGACTGCTATTTGTCTGCTTTTATATTTACTCGGACATGATGTTGGAGATAGACTTGATAACAAGACCCAAATGCCGGCTGGCTATCCTGTCTGAATCACATTAGAATAATTTTTTAAAGCAAATAATTACACACAAATGGCGTGGAAAACTCCCTCACAGAAATCTGGACGTAGAGACCTAGAAATTGACGTCCTAGAATTGTTCGTTCAACGTTTTTCAGCTCTAAGACCTCCATGAAATGTATACCATATCTTCAATATAAGCTCATTAGATTCCATGGGAAAGTATCGCTTTATTTTCAAGAAGGATATGAACAGTGTTCAGACACTGCTGTGTGTGAAGGGGGTGAAGCAAGAGGCATCAGAAGAATGGGACGAGAGCATGCCATTGCCTGGAGATATAATTGAAGGATTTTCTGAGACTAATGATGCTGATGAATTCTTTGTGCCGGCTAAAGCCAAGTCAGAGCTTAGTACACAGCTTGGCAAGATTAACCAACAGGTGGAGACCATATGGTTGAAGATTAGAAGAGGTGATAGCATAGTGAAATTACGGGTTCGGGTTGTGCAACAGAGGGGTTCAATGTTACAGAGAAAGTATACCATTAAAGCAGCTAGAGATGACAGGCATGTTGCAATTTTAGGGGACTTGACCTTTGAACAATGTACTGAGCTTCAAGGTTGGTCTTTCTCCTCATAATTAATCAAACCATAAAATTAATGTTAGTAAAAATGATTTATGAAAGATCAATAAAGTAAAAACACTGAATTCATGAGTCCTCAAGATCTAAATCTTAACCTTCTTATGATTTCCAGCATATTATATACAAACTGTTTGCTTATATAGGCTAATACAACACTAGTCAGTATGTTGATTATCAAAAGACATAATTAAGGTGGATAGTTGTCTCTATCATGCAGAGATGAGCAGGAAAGTGGTGAACGTAAACTGCAGGGGATTCAGCAAAAGGGGTGTGAAATATGATTGGAAGATGAAAGTAGCTACCTACTTGCCAGACCAACGATCCCCAGTTGTTAGCTCTATTTTGTTCCCACCTCTGCAGGTTGAATACTGTCTTGAGGCCACTACAGCAAGGTGCATGTCCTGGTTTTCTGCAGCAGTTTCTTCGGGGGTTCCTCTTGTCTTTGTTAATATCCAAACAGAGCAGATTCTGACCTCGGTATAATCCTCCCTCTAAACTTGTGAATTAAGTTCATTGCTAGAAGTTAAAGCATTGAGGCTTTAGAAAGCTGCATCATTTTTCTTAGAAAATGAACCTCATGTTTGGTGCCAGTTTCAAGCTGAAAAGGAGTTACATATAGGAATTTGGAGTGTAGATTTCTATGAATTTATAGTAATCAACTATTGTTTACCAAGATTTATTTCTTTTACATCATTGTATACTAGCAAATTATTAGTTACTGAACTATTTTGTCCAACTCTTCCTTGAAGGAGAGAACCAATTTCCCAGGAAGAGAACTAACCTGGGGAAGGCAACAAAATCACGCTACAACTATGCAAATAGTGCAGGGCATAAGACTATGGTTTCTCCCAGGAGTTGCTGAAGTTTTACTTGAAATGACACCAGAACCTGGAGAAGCTCGATTTGGAATGGACATTAAACAGACCGAGGAGGTAACATTGTTGGACATAAAAATTCTTTTCTTTAACTCTGATTTCCATTTTTCATAGTATTTCAAATGTATCTATGCACGGTGCTTTAAAGAATCCCATTACATGTTCAGGGCTTTATCTTTGTCTACTCGGTGGCAAGAGGATCAGCAGCTGACCGTGCTGGAATGAGGCATCTATATGAAGAAGCAAATGCCACCGGATATCTTCTTGTGATCTCTCGATTAGAAGGCAAGAGTGTAATGCCTTCTGGTGGTAGCTGTGAAGGGCTCTTACACTGCTGTGATCACAATGAACTCAGAGAAACTCTCACTTCTGCCATTGATCAGATGGAGGGAATTCAACTCCATATCATGGTCTGGCCCAGCCAAACTCGTCCTGCCATAACCCCAGCAACCGCTGAAACCCTCTTGCCTCCTATCTCAACCCATTCTCAACCACCACTGTAAAAAATTTAACTTGGAGAATTATTTGTTGCAATAAAGAACTCGAATTTTCAGATTCAAGAGAGAATTATAAAGTAGCTTTACAGGTTTCAAGCATTATATTACATAGAACTGTCACACACATTAACTTGAAAATGTTTTTGAGGGTAAGAATATGGTATTCATTGACTTTAAATACTTGAATTCTAATAGTATGATTGATCTCATTGTCACTCTACCCGTAAAATACATGATTCTTTGAACTTTTTTTTTCTACTTGTTATAATTTTATTTTAAATGTAGCCCCTGGTATCATTTGTGGTTTTGCAAAAACAAGCTGAAGATAACTGATTCCTCAGCTGCATGTCCAAACTGAAGCAAGGAACTTGTCTCATACTTTGCAGTTTCTTTTCCCCAAAAAGAATAAAGGGCAATTTTCTACGAACTTGGAAGAACAAGACTGCCCAATGTGTTGATGGCACCAGTATCGGGAAATGGTAGTGCACACTGACAAAGCAAGCATGAGAGAATAATTCTCCCTTTACCTAGCTTTTTTTTCCTTTACATAACTAGAAGAACCCACGCGCACTTGAGAACTATCGGTCACTTCTTATGGTCCTTTGTCTTGGCAAAGCCTCTCCCATGCCTACGCTGTTTATGCTATTGATTCATTCAACAGATCTTTCAATTTCTATCTTGGGATTGAGGCTTGAACTTTGGTTTGAGGGCTTGCACTTCAGCATAATGTTGTCTCAGGCTTTTGGCACAGCCTAGGGGCCACTGTGTGGTTTCAGGCCGTGAAGGTGAGTCCCCATCGTGCAACACACCTTGCAACTAGAATCAACAACCCATTGCATACTCTACATACCTTTATCTGCACACACCTTGCAAAAGAGAGCTGAACTTTGCAGAATGAATTAATAGCCCTTTTGTCTTATTTTACAACTAGTTATCACAACCAACTCGTAAACTTCCTATATAAAGAGCTGATTTCTCCACCAAACCAGCACAATAACAATGAATCTCTTAGACTCTCTGTTGGCTCACGTCTCCATAGCTCTAGCACTCCTCTTTTCTACTTCCCTCGTTACCAGGACATCCTCTAGCTCTGCCTTATGGCTCACCTACAAATCTCCACCTCCTCCCTTCCACCACAAACACAAATCAACACCATCACCAAGGTCTCCTCCTCCTCCGCCACACTACAAGTACTCGCTGCCACCACCACATCATAAGCGCAAGCATAAACCCCCACCACCTCCCTTGTACACATACAAGTCTCCCCCACCTCTACCATTCCCTATATACAAATACAAGTCTCCACCACCGCCACCACCTCGCCTTGTCTACAAGTCACTGCCACCTCCTCCACAGCCAAAGCAACACCATTGCCACCACAATCATCACAAGCATAAACGGAGCCCATATCCTTATGTAACATACAAGTCTCCACCACCACCAACGCCACACCAGGGGCACTCCACCCCGGAGGTTTTACTAGCGACAACCATCATGGAAAGTATATAAAATGCTCGATCAGTTGTTTTTGAGCTTGATTATCTGTAATTTCTCTGCTTTCTCTGCATGGTTAATGCTTGCTATTGTATTGTAGATGTCTTAAGTCATGCTAGCACAAGTGGTTGTGGAATAGAATGAACTATGCAAATGGGAGGAATCTTGTTCTGTTTGTTATATTTTTATAAATTATAATTGTTATTTTAAAATGAAAGAGTTAAAAAAAATTTATTTTTAAGAGTTTGAAAATAGAAAAATTTGTCAAAATGATAACTTTTTACTCTGACAATTTAATTTTGATCCTATAATAAAAATTTATTAATCAAAATTCACTTAAAACTGATCAATTTCAAACAAAAAACTCTCGCAATCAAAACTATCTTTTTCATTTCTACTTTTCTCATCTTGCAGCATTCAGATCCCGAGTATTTGTCTCTCAAAACTGGAGAGTATTGTAGCATTTGAAAGTAGTACAGCAACTCAAAAGTATTGTAGTAAGTTGAAAATATAATAATAACTCGAGGGTTAACTTTTGTATTTTATTAATTTTAGTTTTATAATGTCGTGGTATTTTCAATTATTTCCCTCCAAAATAAGACTTCTCCTAATCGTTGATCTCACCAAAAGTCCAATTCCCTGGCTAACCCAACCAACTGAAACAGAAATGGCTGTGGCATCTAGATCCCTAGCCAACATTGCTGAAATCTCAGACAGAACTGTTCTTGTTACTTCCATAACCTCTCTTCTCCAACGCCTAAACCCACAAAACCCTAATCCCAAAAACATCAGTTCAGAACGTCTTAATCAGTTTTCCAATTGCTTAGACCCAAATTTGGTCGTCCAAGTAATCAGAGAACAAACCAACCCTTACCACGCGCTTTTCTTCTTCAACTGGGCATCCAATCTTAACCCTAAACCTCCTTACAAACAGTACCACCACACTAACTCATGCTATGTAGCCATTACTGACGTGTTGCTTTCTCACTCACTCTTATCCACTGCCGCTTCACTCCTTGAAAAATCCCAGAAGCTCTCCGACTTCTTCATTAGCAAGCTTATTAAAGCTTATGGTGATAGGGGCAATGTCAAAGCTGCTATCTTTTGGTTTAACCAAGCCAAAAGGATTGAAAATGGAAATTGTTTGTTTTCTTATAATTCCATATTGGATGTTTTGGTTGGAGCGAATCGGATTAAATTAGCTGAGTCATTTTTTGATCAGATTATGAAGGATAATGCGGTGCAACCTGATGTTTCAACTTATACAATGATGATTAGGGGTTATTGCAAATTGGGTATGATTGACAGTGCTAAGAAGATGTTTGAAGAAATGGCTGTTAAGCCTAATTTATTTGTTTACAATACTATGATCAATGGGTTCTGTAAAAAGGGTGATATGGAGAGTGCAAGATTGGTTTTTGATCAGATAATGAGTAGGGAAGATTGCTTGCCTGATACTGTGACCTATACCACTTTGGTAGATGGGTATTGTAAAAAAGATGAGTTAGAAGAAGCAATGCACTGTTTCAATGAAATGGTAAAAAGGGGTTGCCATCCTAATGTGTTAACGTACAATGCAATGATTTACGGCTTAAGTTTAGGGGGCCGTGTTGATGAGGCAAAGAGAATGGTTACAAAGATGAGACTAAATGGATTGAAGGATAATGTTGCTACTCATAACAGCATATTAAAGGGGCTTTGCATTGTGGGAAAGTTTGAGGAAGCTGTTGGATATCTTAGGAACATGATTAAATCGAACATGAAACCGGATATGAAATCTTATGAAGTTGTTGTTCGTGGGTATTGCAATACGGGGAACACGGATGAAGCTATATCCCTTTTGAAAGAGATGCAATCCAGAGGTTTTAAGCCGACTGTTTCTATTTTCAATGCAGTGTTTAGGATTCTTGTGACAAATGGGGAGTTAGATAGAGCAATTTTACTTCTAAAGCAGATGCCACAAATGGGTTGCTCACCTAATTTCATATCATTTAGCACAATCATATGCAGTCTTTGTGTGGCTAAAGGTAGGATGCAAGAAGTTGAAAAGCTTGTTGATGGCATGATTAGAAGTGGTCACAACTTTGATTCCACCATGTATAATTGCTTACTTGAAGGATATTGCGAAGATGGCAATGACGAAAAGGCAATGCAAATTGCACACGAAATGGTCACTAAGAAATATGTCATTAGCCTGGACAGCTTTTCAGTTCTTGCCAAGGAGTTGTGTGCTAAGGGGAAGGCCACCGAGGTTCAAAATCTCTTGGAAATGTGTAGTAAAATCCCTGCTGTGGATATAGATAACTACAGAAGGGTCTTAGAACATATTTGGGATTGATGTAACTCGGCTTTGAAACCGGTGGTAAAGATTAGTTTCAAGTGAAAATTAGTATTTACTAAACCCTTTAGTTTCTTCCAAATTTTCCCTCACATGAGCATGTATACTCTAACCAGATTGTTGGCATTTGATTTTTGTGGTGAGAATACTTGAGGGAGAAAGGTCGGAGTGTTATCTTACTGAAAATTGTGTTGCAATCCAACCTGATTGTTGAAATTTGATTTTTGTTTAGTGCTTTGAATTGAATGGACCTGCAATTTGCTGCAATTTATAGAGTAAAATCAGGATGAAATCAAAATGTTTTGTGAATTACTCCATGTTAGTTCTGATATTATTAACTAAAAAGCATATCCAAAATTACTACAATTTCATAACAAATCCTGAGCTTTCACTCCATATAATTGATTTTACCAAATCAGAGAGGCCCGATGTGCAATCCATCGTCAGCTTTGATTTATCCACCCAGGCGGCAGGCCGATGCCACCTCAGCAAAACACGGTATTGAGTGAGCCCCACGTGAATATGACGTGCCAAGGTCTGGATGGCGAATGACCGCAGGTCGCGTCAACACACGTGATGGGGCGTCAACATCCAAGTGGGTTAGAATTATAGCTCTACTCATAGCCCATCAGCCTTGTTTTTCAGTTTAGGGTTTCTTTCCTTTTTATATACAAACAAAAAAACCGAATAACACCCGGTTCACGGATTCTTCCGCCTTTTATAAAATCCGGTTAATTAATCCTCTTTCATTCCGATTCAAATTACTCACTCTCACTCCCATACACGCAAAACTTGTCCTCTCTCTCTCTCTCTCTCTCTCTCGCTTAAAGAGTCAAAATAGTTTTACATATTTCCCTCCTTAATTCAGTCTGTTCTCCCTTGCTCTCTCTTTCACTTTGTTTCTGCGCTTTTCGATCTCTCGTCTCTGTAAATCTGATCAAGGAAGAAAAGAGAGAACACTTGGAAATTTTGATTGGCTGATGGACGGAGGTGCAGGGTACAATCCTCGTACGGTAGAAGAGGTGTTTAGGGATTTCAAGGGAAGAAGAGCCGGCATGATTAAAGCCCTTACGACTGGTACTTGTTTCATACTACCTTTTCAATTTGCTATTTTATCGTCTTAGATTTTTTTATTTTACGCTTCACTTGGCGTCGGCTTTTTTCTGATGGAAATTTTCTCTGGTTTTGTAGAGGTTGAAGAGTTTTACCATCAGTGTGACCCTGGTAAGCTTTATCTTTTTAACTTTTTTTAATAGTGGTTAATTTTTTCTTGTAATACTGTTCTTTTCTGTGTCATATTTGAATAGAGAAAATTAATGTCTAATTTGCTGATTATTGACTTGGCTGAATTGAATTTAGTTTTCTGGGATAGCTAACCAATAACTGGAGTTCTATTTGTAGCTTTGGTACACGCAAAGGAAATATATGTTGTGTTTATTTTGGCTAGGCTAAATTTATGGATACATTGGTTGCGACGTCCTTATTAAATGAATTATTTTATTTCTTTCACATTTACAGTTTTGCTTTTGAGACGAGTATATGTTTTTGTGACTTGGTTTTTCTGTTGTTTTCTGAAAGCTTATTTTTTCATGTACAACCAATAATCAGTAAACTATTTGATTCATGGGCTACATTGTATAGTGAATATATATGTTTCATTGTTTGTTTTCCTTGTGTCACAATGTGAATAGTTTTTACTTTTCTTTTTATTATTTTTAGCGGATGTAATATCATGTAATATTTATGTTGAACTGTATTTTCAGATTGATTAATAAGTTCTTTATTTTGTTATTTGAAAATTATATTTGCAATTAATTGTTGTTACTGAGAACTCGCTGTTTGCCGATGCTTGGACACACGGGATTCTGTTTAATCTAAGGCATTGGCGTTTATGGGGTATAGGGTGACTCTTAGGGCTGTTATTAAAAGCTGCGGAGGTGGCTTGAAATGTTTGGATGAACATTCATTGTGCCTAGTTTATAATTTTCTTGTGAGCTAGTAATGGAAAGTATAACGCGTGTTAATAAACATTACAAAAACATTTAAGAAATTGATGTGGCATGATACTGAAGTATATCACACGTATTATTTCATCATGCCACATGTATATCAAACCAACTTGTGAATTAGGTCTGTAGAGTAGGATGCATTAAGTTGATTCTTTGTCTCACTTCTTTTTTGCTCATATTACATGCATGTTAGAAAGTAGATGCATCACTGATGCACGAGACTTAAAAAGACCCCAAAGTGGTTGGAAATGCTTTAGTATTTTATCATATGGATGTATGTTGACAAAATTTTTACAAATTACATTAGCTTTTCTTATTGTTGGTGCTTTGAATCTTAGAAATGGATCGACCTTTGTGTCTTTTATGTATCACTAAGAAAGAAATAAATTTTACAGTTCTGCATCTCTTCAATGAATATGAGTTTCTTTTACTTGGAAAGTTTATTGAATATTACAAATGCAATGCCTAACAAATAGCTGATGCAACAGTTTTATTTTGACATGAATTCTTTATGTTTCAATTGCAGAGAAGGAAAACCTTTGCCTTTATGGATTTCCTAGTGAGCAGTGGGAGGTAAATTTACCTGCTGAAGAAGTGCCTCCAGAGCTTCCGGAGCCTGCATTGGGTATTAACTTTGCCAGAGATGGGATGCAAGAAAAGGACTGGTTGTCTCTGGTTGCTGTTCACAGTGATGCCTGGTTACTTTCCGTGGCCTTTTACTTTGGTGCTAGGTTTGGGTTTGATAAAGCTGATAGGTATGCTTTTCTATCTTTACCAAATTGTTGATGCATTATTGGACTTTGTCAGTGGCCTTTAAGTGTGATTGAGTTTAGACCTTTCTTTTTTTTTTGGGTGGGGTGCATGGCCGGGGGGCCAGGCAGTTTGGTGTTGGTTGTACACTGTCCTATCATTCAATTCGTCTGTTACCTTTTATGGTGTATATATAATGTTTTAAATGCCCAGTTGACAAGCTATCTAATATATATTTTGGGGGTAAGATCAGCAGCCCCTTTTTTTTTTTAACACAAAATCTTATATCAATTGTAAACCGTTGGATATGTGCATCCAACGGTTGAGATTGCATCTGACCATGTAATTAATGCATCTATAATTAATGTATATATTAAATGCAATCTCAACCGTTGGATGTGTAAATATCCAACGGTTTACAATTGATATAAAATTTTGTATTAAAAAAAAAAGGTTACTGATCCTTCCCCTATATTTTGATAGATATCTACTGTCATGGTCCTGTTTTCTTGTTTTTGGCATGTCTGTGGTGAAAAAAGTGCTAGACTGGAAAACTTGTCTTAGTTTGAGTAGTATCAGATTTTTTCTGGCTTAGCAAAGCTTGATGGGCCAAATTTAATGTGTAACCGGTCTCTTAAAAAATGAATCTGTAGATAGTCAATTGATGGGGTATTTCATTTTATCTTGAATTTTAATCAAAGTTGTCTCTAAGTTATTAATTCAATTTCTATATAAAGTGAAAATCTGGTTAAAATTTTAAATAATTGGATAATTTCTTTGACAATTCTCGTCAGGGATATATTTCTCTCTCTTTACCCCCTTTATTCTCTAAATTTTTTTTATTTATATATATTTTTCTTGTTTGTGTGCATATGTATTGAAATAGTCTAAAGTTGACTGACGATTTCAAACTTCAACCCCACCCATCATTGTCTCTTTTTTCTTTTTTTCTCTTTCTTCTGTGGGAATGGGTGGAGGGTGGATGGTAATTTATTTTGAGGAGTATGAGGATTATGAAGGATAGTATTAGTAGTGTAAAGCATTTGTCAAGGCACTGATGGTTCGCAGTTTTACTCTAATAAGTTGTTATTAGGAAACTGGTTTTCCTTTTTCATTCTTCATTTTATTTGTGCATTCACTTGTTGTTTGGGTTTTAGAGTTGATTGAATTTTACCTTTCATGCATCTGATGTCTACTAATTTTCTTTTTATTCATGACTTATAATTTGAAATCGTAGAGATCTGAAAATTTTCCTTACACTTAGTGGTTTTCTACTTCCTAGTTGTATCAGCACTAATTTCGCTGACACATACCCTTTTCAAAATAGAATCTGATGAATTTATGGTCTTGTCTATAACTGTAGGCTCCATATGGGTGCCCAAAAGTCTTTCTTACATTGCTTTTTTCTGAAGTTCACTAACTGTGGCCTGGAGTCCTATATTGCGTTCACATGTGGCATTTTCTCTATTGCTTGTTAACAGGCTTTATTTCTGTTTTCTACTTGTCTTTAATGAGATTTTGTTGGTAATGTGGTGCAGGAAACGCCTTTTCAATATGATAAATGAACTTCCAACAATATTTGAGGTTGTAACTGGGGCAGTCAAGAAACAGACAAAAGAAAAAACTACAGTCTCAAATCACAGTAGCAGCAAATCTAAATCAAACTCGAAGGTATTTAAGAACTTCTGCTGACCTACTTCATAACTATTATTGAAATTACCGGATGTGTGATACTGGTCATCTTGTCCAACAGGATTGATGGAAGTTGCCCAATTTTTGCATATTAGTTGTTCCATATAGAATACATCGTTTTTTCCCTCTAAAACTCTGAAGCCGGAAGTTAGATGTTCTCAATTTGATTTTAGAATTAACAAATCATGCCTAATAGTAGCTTGCAAGAATCAACTATTAACTGTGTAGCTGGATGTATATTTTCTAAGTATCATCTATACATGCCAACATTGGACCCAGAAAATAAGGAAATGGTTCACCAATCATCATGGTTGCATGTGGCACTCTGCAAAATGTCCTCAGAAAATTATCTGTAATTATTGTATTGGCATATGCAGCGAGGATCTGAATCTCAGGTCAAGTATTCAAAGGCAGTTCAATCAAAGGATGAAGATGATGATGGTCTAGAAGAGGAAGATGAGGAGGAGCATGGAGAGACATTATGTGGAGCTTGTGGAGAGCACTATGCAGCCGATGAATTCTGGATTTGCTGTGATGTCTGTGAGAAATGGTTCCATGGAAAGTGTGTGAAGATCACCCCAGCAAGGGCTGAACATATTAAACAGTACAAATGCCCATCTTGCAGCAACAAGAGAGCACGGCCTTGATGATGCAGGGCAGATGGCTGCTGTATGTGTATTCTGGCGTTACAGACTTCTAACTGTCTCGAACTGTTCTTAGGCTTCCTTCTAGGATATATCTGGGATTTTATGTAGGTTGCAAATTTGCTCTTTATGTAGTTATAAATTAGAGTCTTTACGCTTGGGTAGGGAATTGTTTTCCCACTGCCATTGGGAAGAAACTAGTTTAATTTCTGAATTTTCTTGTGTTTATACCAATCCATGCCAATTCTTGAAAAATATAACAGCTTTGCCTCCATCTTCAGTCTGCTATTTGCATAAATCATTGTCATTCAAAACATTGTCTGGACCACTGATAGAGAAAGCTAAGAACAGAAAAACATGTTACTCTAGGCCAAACTTAATGAAAGGTCTGCAAAGGCGGTTTCAAGTACAATATAGTGTTGAAACTCCGAGATGACGAAATAATAGGAAATCCTACGAAACGGTCTGTAGAATTCTTCCGAATGTCAACAGGCTGGGGCTACAAATTGTGCAGTTGTATTGACTCATGATAGTTAAAAAATGACATCATCAAGCCCAGCAGTGTCCGCAAATAAATTACCCATTGATTGATTTGGCGGCTTCTTGGGATATTCCAAGCCTCTGATTTGTTCTGACCTAGCACCAGGTTTCCCCTTATTCGGCTTTAGAAAGTGAGAAGGGCCAGAGCCAATTTCCCTTTGGCGTTCTACAATCCGACTCTTAAGAATTTAATTTTGTGTACGCAATGGGCAGAGTCAATTCGCCATTTTATACAACGATGCTTCAGACAATCCGACCCTTTTTTGTACTCTCTGACTCCTGAGAATTCAGGTGTCTACATAAAGAGCCAATTCCCTTTTCCACAAAATGATTCTTCCAACAACCTGAACACTATTCTAAAATTATGCTTTTCACAATCAGCTCTTTAAGAATTCAGGTGTGTATAACACAGAATGGTCGGAGCCTATTCTAAAATGATGCTCCAGTAAAGGACTCCTCAAGGAATTTATGCTTTCCACAATCTGACTCTTAAAGAATTTTACCCCCTGTAAAGTTTTAGGGGAAATTTTCAATTTTAGCCAAACTTTAGGGGCTATTTTCGTATTTAACCAAGTTTGAAATTTCTCTTAATAATGGCCAAACAACGTGAAAATGAACCATTTTGTTCTCGTAACCAAAAAAATTGCCAAATAATTTTTAACCCTAACTTTGATATTACCATTATTTCAAATTTCCCCAACTTCCCTTCCCACAAAACCCTAAATTCAACTTTAATTTTGTGCGACGATAATAATTTTCATGCAATGATCTATTATCGAAATGTGTTATTGAAAAAAAAAAAAAAAAACTTCTCAACACAAGAATAGTAATAATTGATTGAGGCGTGAATTTCATATTTAATTGTATAAGATCTTTTGTGTTATATGGCTGAGGCAAAATGGTCCAAAATTTTGTTGTTTGTTTGGTATTAAAATGAAAATTTAAATGAGGTTAAATGACCCTTATATTTTGGATAAATAGCAAAATTTTCCAAGTTTTTAACTCTTTAAAAGACAGCGAGATATTCACACACTCGTATATTAATCTATTTTCAAATGGAAGATAGTGTCATTGCAAGGGTGATTCACAATGACATTATCCTTAAGATTTAAAGACGTTATTCAATCCCTGATATTATTTCAAAACAATAATCATCTGAGTAACATCTTGAACACAATCAGAACTTTCCATTTCATTCTTCTGAAACAATACATCATACTTGCACAGTGTTGATATAGATGAGCTGAAAAATACATTATCATATAAGCATTGAGATATCCTCTACTACTGTACAAGTTTACATTGATTTCCAGAGATCTTCAGCATAATTATCAAAACAAAAGAGGATAAGAAAAGGAAACCAAAAAAAGAAAAAAGAACAATGAATTTACAATCATCAGCTTTTTTGGCAAGCAGGGCAATTAAGACAAGGGAGAAGAAGACAAGGAACTAAAGGGCTATGAAGTCTGAAAATGTATGATCATTGTAGGTGCTCAAGTCATGATGTCAAACTCTATGGGCTCTTAGTAGAAAGTCGTTTCAGAAACTCATAGGTCGTGATCATGGTTGTTGCAGACATAGACATTGAAGCCCACCTTGGCCCCAATCCTCTGTAGCAAGCGGCAAATCCACCTTCCTTCATCAAATTCCTAACTGTCTGCAAAGCAGTCAGTGGCCTTCTGTGCCCGTTCTCTTCTGCATCCAAAACCTGCAAACGCGTCTTAATTGTATCGAGGGGCATGGTGATTAAAGCTGAAACACCACTGGCCATGGCTGCACTTACACTCTGCACTGCCACTACCACCTTCGAGCTTGGTCTGTAAATATACCCATTACTTGCAGAATTTTCATCTTTCTTACTCATATAGCAACCCAAACCACCCCAAATAAGCCTATTTGCAACAGAATAGGAAGCCCACCAAACCGCATTAGATGGTGCATATGTTAATATTGATATCCCAAATCCCCTATATAATCCTCTTGGACCATCAGAAACCAAAATTTTCCTAAATACATCAAGACCATTACTATATCTACTAGCAATTATGTTTTTGCTATTGTTACTGCTGCATCCTTGAACCATTAGTCTTTGACTCACTACATCAATTGGGGTCCAAACTAGCTGAGCAGCCATAGCTGAACTCAACCCAGCGGCAGCATTAGCAATAGTAGTGGCTGTATTATCTGAAAATCCTAATCTAACAGTTGCAGCCCCAACATTACTCTTGGTAATCTCAAGTGCTGCCATGTACAGTGCACGAGCTGGTATGGTTCCCATTAAAGAGGTACCAAACCCTCTGTAGAACCCTCTAAAACCTTCAAACCGCATGATTGTGAATGACATTTTGAAGCAAGAAATCGGAGTAGCCGACACTTGTTGACGGGTTTTTAATACAACAATCGGATACAGAGCAGCAGAAACCCCAGAAAACAAACCGGCACCCAAAAAGAAAAACTTGGATTTATCAAGCATATGCCAACTGATATCAGCTGGTATATGAATCTCTGACGCCGAATCATCCTCGGCCGTTCCTAAACTCATTTTCGCCACTTTTGACACTAAGCTAAACAACCAGACAAAGCACTTCCTTGCTTAACTAAAGCACTATCTTGATTGATTTCTGAAAACAAACTGAAAAAATTTAATCTTTTTGCTCAACTCAATCCTGACAAATTGAACCTTAATCGAAAAAACTGTAACCGACTACACAATTAGAAGTTTAATTGATATTGGAAACAAGAAATAAACAACTTAAAGAGGAAAGAACTAGAAAAAGTACTATTTATAGGTTATTTATAGAGCGCAAAATTTGGAAGTAGCATACAAAATAGGAGAATTGGAAGCTTGAGGTATGATAAAGGGAAGTTAGGAAAAAAAAAAAATCAGATATGGTTATTGATCGATTTTAATCTTTTTTTTTTCCGCAACCAGATTTGAGAGCGAACATGTATCAGCATAAATGGGTCGAACATTAATTTATCACAAATGAAAACTCACTCAAAATATACGATTTTTCTTACCAGAGATTAAACTGTGAACGACATCTTGATCACTCCATGTCTGCAACTTAAAAAATAAGAAAAAAATGAAAATCAAACCCAAGAATTTGCCTAAATAAAGACAGCGAGAGGCAGATCTCAAGCGAAAGATTCTTGAGAGAGGGGAGATAAGAACGGTTAATGGACATCACAGAAAGCGAAATGGATTGTATAATTTAAGAGAGAGCGAGCGATCGAGCAAGGGAGAGAGAACTTTAACGGAAAGAGAAGACAACAGTATGGATTTTAGCGAGGGTTTTGTGGATCAAGAGATATGGACACGTGTCGGTTATCACTTCGAGAATATTTCGAGATACTCGCGTGAGCCTGCTGGAGCTGAGCTGAGCTGAGCTGAGCTGAGCTGATCTTAACTGCGCCTTCTGTTTTAAAGCAAAGCCTGCCCTCTGCATTTTGCCTTGTCACTCATACAAACTCTGTGGGTGATCAACGTTTAACGTCTCTGGGTTGGGCTGCTTGTTTTCTCAACGCCTCCATTCATAGGGAGGGCTCTCTCCTCTTGGATTCTTCCACCCACCGTCTTCAATTCATTCACTACAATTAAAAATATTTATGTTTCTTATTTTGTATTCTAAATTTTTTTTAATGTTATATATTTATATTATTTTATTTATTAATATTTAATATGTGCGGTATCTAACCTCAACACATTAACTTTTTACTAGTAATTTGTAACTATTCCATCACTCTTCTTTCGGTATTATATTCAATATTTCTACAAATAATTTAGAAATTGATCAATAATAGCTCAAGTTTTAAATTATTGGACGTATAAATTTGCACATTACCTCGTCAAATGAGGTGGTACACTAAGCAATAATAAGTCAATTTTTATTTAAAGGGTAAAAATTTTTAGTACGAATTAAGAAGCCTGGCATCACTTGTTGACGTAATTTATTATAATTAAAAAAAGAAAAACCAATGAGCTTGTGATTTAGTGTAATGACAAACAAGATTTAGTACAAATCAAATTTGACACAAACACTTAAAAAGAGGTATTTGCCTAATTTAGAAGCCCAAACAATGCCTTTTTCTTTTTCTTCCAAAACAAAAATAGTACATGGGTTACATTGCAACAATAAATAAATGACATTTATTATGTTTTATTTTTAAACATACATGTTTTAAAATAGAAACAAATTAATATGATCTTGCTTTATAAATATTTCAAGTAAATTACCATTTTATCTATCACAATATTTACTTTCCATAATATTATCATATTTATTGGTTACCGTTTTGCTTTAAAATAGTTTAATTCATAGTTATGAGATTCTTTAAGACACGAAACAAAAAAGTAAATAAATTAAATATAATTATTAACTTCTTTTATATGTAAAAGAGTTGCATAAAATAAAAGAATTACCCTAAATGTGGTCCATTTTATCTTCATAAAACCCACTTTAGTATTTATTATTGTGTTGTAAATTAATATATAATGTTTTGAAGTGTCAAACGAAATGTATTAATTTGCTTGATTGAATTATGCACCAAAAGAAGAAGGAAAAAGAAAAGAGCTTGACTGATTTTCATACTGAAGTAGGATTCTATTTTATTATCAATTCATTGACCAGTGTAATTTCTATGTAATTGTAAATCCCAATCTACATTAATTGGGAAAAAATTTTCAATAAATTGGGATAAGAATAACACATAGGCCCAACATGTACATGTGGGCCACATGCGACTGCGTCTTGCGCTAGGATAAGTAACACAGTTAATTAGATGGGCTGACAATTTTTTAGTTGATGGGCCGATATGAGTTTGAAATGCAATAATGAGTGATATTAGTGCCCCTAATTTATTGATATATACAAGACATACCATCAATTCATTGAAAGTTATCACTTCACTCCATTGTAACTCTAACTAATTATTATAAAATGACGGTTTTGCCCTTACTTCAATTAGGTTACCTGTGCAATGACAAGATTGCCTGTATGTGGGTAATATTTTATCATTAAATTATTATTATTATAATATGAGAAACCTTGATTGAATATATATAATATTCATTAAAATATTATTAATTTTAAAAAATTTGAAATTTTGAAAATCAAAAGAGCACACTATTGGCAAATGACAAGTACAGAAGTAGACAGCCAACAACTCATTTCCATGCAAACTTCAGTGGCTTAGTTACATAGCAGAACAAAATTCTTCCTTATCCAAATGCCTTCATTTTTATCCACACAACATTCAAATACAAACACTCAATAACATGAAATCAATGGAGTTTTATGGAAGTTTCATATGAAAGTATCCTATTTTTATATTCTACTTTGTCCACTTGAAAACCAAACTGATCACTTTTCTTTGTTTCCATTTCGAAGAAATATAACACCCATGAAAATTAAAAGAACTGCTAGTAGCCTTTTACATTCTCTGATGATTATTCATGTATCTAATATGTTTCTCATTTCATCCTTAAATATCATCTACAATTTCCAATTCCTTTGTTATTAAGAAACTGTAGTTTTTAAACGCCCATATAAAACTATTTCTCCCAAATTGTAATTTTTGTATCGAGGAAGCATTGTGAAAGCTATAATGGCTTGAGTCAAGATTGAATTATTGATGTCGAAAGATTTGGGGAAAAGTATGTTTCTGATACATTTGGTATCCTAAAGAGGAGTGTGTTAAATTTTCTCATCCATTTAGTATCCATTATCAGTACATGGCCATTAACAACTCAAGTGTGCAATAGTGACCAGAGGTGTTGACAAGGGTTAGAAGCTTGTTTCCATGACCTCAACCACATGCATTCATTAACATATAAAACAAAAAAATGTACCAATGCCTACCAATATCTTCAAACTAAAACCCAATTGAACCCAATCAAACCTAAATATTGTTTTCCTATATCCATTATCAGTACATGCATCGAATAGAGCATGCAAATCAAACCCATTATCACTCATGCATTTCACTCTAATCATATTACCAAGCCACAAATTCATGCATTTTTAACATCTAAAACAATAAAATGCGCCAATACCTAGCAACACCTTCAAAGTAAAACCTAATCAAACCCAAACACTAAAATCGAACCCATGGTCACTACACGCATAGAATAGAGCATTAATGCCACACAAAAAACCAGAGGTTCATATAATTTTACCTTCTATTTTAGTTTCATGCATTTCACTCCAAACCTAAAACAAACTCTAAAAGAATGGAATTGATTCACTAACCTGTTCACTTGAAGACGAATGCCCAAAAATCACCTTCACTTCTTCTTGCTTCGCTTGATTGTATCTTACTAAAAAATCTACAAAACCCACGACTTGTAGAGAAAGCAAGTTAAAATCTTAGGTCTGACTTAATTTCTTCATCAATGTGCTCGAAATTAAGAGTGGCTTCTCATGTACTTTCATATTTTCTCTCGATTTTCAACTTCTTTATCACGATAGCTTATAGGTAAGATTAGATGTTTGATGAAACAAATTTCAGCTTAATTAATAGTTCACTTCAAAAAAGAAATCTATTTCTTTTAATTTTTTAATCAACATGTATGAAATATTTTTCACAAAGCTAAAATTGTAGGTTGTGGTATTAAAATTATGAGTAAGTGGGTTTTACTTGTGTGAAAAACAAGTTAAGTCAACTTTACTGAGAAGAACCTTGTCCCAACATCACATTATTTTATAGTTAGGTTAGTGCAAGGGAAATACAAAAGCATAAAATTTTTAAAAACTATAAATTAAATAATATTTATATTATTGTAAAAATTCTCTTAATTTAAAATCTGTATTTTATAAGAAAATTATTTATTTTTGGCAAAATATATAAAGTAGTTTTTTCATTTACAAAAGTTTTATTTTAGTTCAATTTCACGAATTTATTTAAAAAAAGGTTTTTTTTAATATTACAAATATAGTAATAATTAAATAGGAATCTACTGAAGTTTTACTAGAAAGATAACTTTTAATTATAGTTATCCGATATTTAAGAGACTGTCTTTATTAGAGAATGATGTTTTACTTAGACATCTCTGAGAAAGGCTTACAGTGCGTGAGAATTCCTATCAACTACATTGGTAGGAATAGACTAAAACTAATTTATTTAGGAAATTGTTTCGTTTTGGTGTGATATAGTAATTTTAGAAAGAAGAGAATGTTTAGTTGATAATTACTTTTAGCATGGGTGAAGAATATAAAAGAGAAAGTTGAGAGACTTAAATGAAATTTTGTATTTAAAATTTTTTAGGGTTGCAAGCTTTTGAATAGAGAATCGTAACCCTTGTACTATGTTTTTAAAAAAATTAGAGAGAGAGAGAGAGAGGAGGAGGAAGAGATTTGAGATATTTAAATGCATCAATTTTCCATATTTCGTTATGTTTTCGATGGTTAATTCGGCTTGCGAATATATATTTTGTAAAATGATTACATGAAATATGTTGAGAAAGTTTTTATATATTTATTTGGGTTGTTTATGATCCATATAAGCATTATTTATTGTCACAGAAATTGTTAAGGATGTTAATTAGGAGGAAATGCGGAAGAAAAGAAGCTTTTGCAAGGTCTTGATATGTGACAGTAGCTCAATTTAAAAATTTTATAAATGTTCATATTCCAAGTTTTTCAAAATCGATTGAACTATTTAAACTAGACATCTTAAAAGTTATGATAAATTTTGTTTTATTTAAAAATATTACATTTTTAATTTTGTATGATTTTTTTGATTCTGATTATAATATATTGGAAAACACCTATTTCTGTATAACACTTGATTGAAAAAATTTTTCTCGATTGATTAAATTGTCTTAAAAAATCATAGTTTAATTGCAAGTAACAAATTTTTTGACATTAATGAGGCAACTTATTGTAGATTTGTGATTAATCGAACCTAAAAAACCCAAAATAAAATTGATTTAAAATGAAAAGAAATTTGATTTTTATCAGAGTGTGAACTGGAAACAAATTTAGATGAAAAGAAAATAAAGGATCTTTTCTATATATATATATATATATATATATGGAAAGAGAATGTGTCATATAATTTATCTTAGAACTCAATTATGAATATCATACTAATATTTTAGGTTTACTAGCCGCTGGTGAATGGTTCAAGTGATAAAATTTCTTACTAAAGCAAATTTTTCTGACGTTTTTGTTTTTATATCTGTAATAATTAGAATTAATTAAAAATTCACATTAATATTAAAAATAAAAAGAGGCAATCTTAACCCCAAAACTTTTATTGTAGGATCTTATGATAAAATTGCCTTAGTAATACCCTATCCCAGTAGTATGATAGAATAATTTTTCAGTTAATTTTAGATATATAATTAAAATTAACACGTAACTTCAAATAATTCAGCGCCTTAGCCATTTTATTGTTGATTGCACAATTAACACGTAACTTAATTTAAAAACAGTGATGACCTCAACACGCACGCTTACTATGTGCATACATGTACAACATGTACATCATTCTCCAGCATTCACAGATTATAAAATGAAATATATATATATATATATATATATACACGTATGGTCTTGCTTCAGCAAAAATACACATGGTTTTGCCTGCGATAATCCCTAGTAATTTTAAAGGTTTATATGCATATATGTATTTGATATTTTGACTTGTGGAAATTACATAGAACCCGTAGAGTTGAAAATTTATTTGTTTCTGTTGTAGATATATATTAAATATATATACTAAAATATTTTTTTAAACAATTAATATCAGCAGCTGAATTACCTAACTTTTGAATGTGAAAATTCTCTCTGACTACGTTAAATATATAAGAGATAAGAATTAGGGTTAATATAAAACACAATATTGTCATTATCATGCCTTTTGTACTTCAAAATATATATATATATATATATATCTGATAAGCAAGTTTATTCATATTGGAAAATTCTAACGTTAATTTTTTAACAATATAGTTTCCCAATCCAATCCTCAAGTCTTAATAATCTTCCACCTCTTTCAAAGTCCATACATCTAGATAAAATTAATTAATGGCTCTTTCACATTGGTCCCAAATCGTTCTATCAATGAACTCCTGCAAGTATAATAATATCAAGAGGAAAGTCTTGCAACTCAAACCAACAGGAAATGGAAACGGAAAACTTGCTTTATGAAGCAGCAGTTGAAGGAAATGTAGCTACTTTGTTAGAATTGCTTCAACAAGATCGACTGATTCTTGATAAAGTTGTCATGAATCGTCTCCGAGAGACCCCTTTGCATGTTGCAGCACTTCGCGGGCATTTAGATTTTGCACAGGAGATTCTACGCAGAATGCCTGAACTTGCAGGAGAATTGGATTCGCGGAGACTTTCACCTCTTCATATAGCATCACAGAAGGGTTATGTTGACATAGTAAAGATCTTGTTGCAAGTTAATCCTGATGTGTGTCTTTCTCGTGATGTAGACGGAAGGAACCCGCTCCATCTTGCGGCCATGAAAGGCAGGATTGAAGTTTTGGTGGAGTTGGTCAGAGCAAGACCACTTGCAGCTTATGTCACTACGATTTGGGGCGAGACCGTATTACATCTGTGCGTGAAGCACAATCAGTTGGAGGCACTGAAACTCCTGCTGGAAATTATGGATGATCCTCTTTTTTTGAATGCTAAGGATGAGTATGGAGTGACCATCTTGCACCTTGCAGTTGCTGATAAACAAATTGAGGTATGGATTAGTTTTTCTTCACAAAACATGAATTGAAAAGGATCCTTGGAGCTGATTTAGTTGATTTAATTGTGCAGACAATAAACTATTTGCTTATGAATACTAGACTGGAAGTGAATGCTTTAAACACAAACGGATACACGGCTTTGGACATCCTTGCACAAAGTAGAAGAGACAAGAAAGATTTGGACATTGCAGATTCACTTCGAGGTGCTGGAGCTTTCAAAGCGATGGAGATTCAATCATCTGTGAACAGGAATAACAATATTGGAGGTGTAAGGAGTAGAGCTGTAGCTTTTGTGCCCCATGAACAAATCAAAGCACTACCTTCAGAATGCGTAAATTTGCAGCAGACGTTTAAGAAGGAGGATTGGCTTACTAGAAAGCGAGATTCGTTGATGGTAGTCGCATCTCTCATAGCTACAATGGCTTTCCAATCTGGACTAAACCCTCCTGGAGGTCTTTGGCAAGATGATTCCCAAGCTGATAATAACAACAACAATAATAATACGGGAGTAGAACACGAAGCAGGGACATCAATAATGGCTTACAAATACCCCAGTGAATATTCTCAGTTCCTTTCTTACAACACCGTAGGTTTCATAGCATCGTTGAGTATAATTTTGCTTCTCATAACGGGTTTACCATTCAAGAGGAGATTTTTCATGTGGGTTTTGATTGTTATCATTTGGATTGCAATTACTTCAGTGGCTCTTACTTACAGAGTTTCAATTCTTGTATTCACGCCTAAACAAGATGAGAGAGTAGTCACTCGGGTTATGGAATATGGCGTTGCAGCGTGGTGCTTGGCGATGGCTCTTGTATTATTGGGACACACAATTCGTCTTACAGTAAATTTTTTCAAGAAAGTTGAAAGTTTATTTGGGAAAAGAAGAAGACCATATCTCTATTATTATACTTAAACAACACAAACTATTATTAGTCCTCATTTATGAATATTATATCGATATTGATTAGTTTTGATGTTGTGAGCGTTAGACTTTCTGTGTAGTGTATTTCTTTGTTAATTTGTAGTACTTCTACCCATTAGGTTTATGGGTTTGTGGTAGTTAATGTCTCTGTTTGTGTGTACAATTGTGCACCTTAGTGTAATGAGTTTGTGGTAAGGTATCATTTTATAGCTATCCATTCAAGTTTATGCCATGTATAGTACAGTAGATTTCACTATTTTAAGTTAATACTTTTTAATTGGGATGTTTAGTACTTTTACTTTTTAAATGGAGGTAAGAGTTCAATTCCTCAAAGCTCCCTTATAAATCTTGGATGTATATTTGATCTAAAACTCTCCAATAGATTTTCAATGTATATACAATCAAAACTCTTGAACTTTCGATTTCTAATAGGTTTTTTTAATAAATTTCTGATAATTATTTGATGTAAATATAATTAAGACTCTTTACTTCTAGTACATTGTACATATAATTTGTGATATATTTTTCAAAAGATTCACTATTTTTTTTTTTTTTGAAATCACTCTATCCTATTTTTCATGTGAACTACTTTTGTTACTTATTATTGTTGGAGTAGTGGCTTATATCTATTAAATAAAAGAAATGTATTAATAATGACTATATATGCGTGAGAAAAGACCATGTCAACACAAAGGTATAGCAAAGCAAGCTCTAAAGAAAATATTTTTCTCTTTTCAATATAAAATTACAAGTATCTTGATCTTATATATAAAATAGGGAGTACAATAGAAAAGGTTTTAATAAATAAACCGGGACCAGTTCAATACATTATGTAAAGACATTCTTTCTTTTGGAAAAAAGAGAAAATAAGAGAGAAAAAATAGCTACTCATAATCAAGGGCACTGATAAATGACTTTTCAAACTTAATAAGTTTGACCTAGACCGAGTCACTAGAAGGTATTGAATCAAATCGAATTAAATTTGTTTAGTTTAGTTTGATTTTTCTGTTTTGGGCCTAATTCAAAAATTAAAAATTAATTAAGTAATTTATTTTCATTTGATAGATTTTCTTTTATTTATGAAATTTTAACATGAGAAAGTGTGTTATATTAATGTGGAGCTCTCTATAAACAAAAATTGTATTAAATAGTTATATTTCAAATAATTTTTTAAAATTTAATTAATTTTTTATATTGAAGATCAAAATTCTAAATCAAACTAAATATACCAATATTCTAACCAAGGTGTATTACAAATCGAATATGTGAATTCGATTTGGTTTATTTGATTCATTAATATTTTATCCTATTTTTCAAAAAATAAAAATAAAAACAACATTCCAACTTTTTTTCTTTCTTTTAAAGATAATTTAGTAATTCAAAATAGGAGGAATGATTACTTATTAATGCTAGATTTTTTTTTTTTTTTTTGGAGAGTTGGGATACTATCTTAAAAATTTACCCTAAAGTCAATCACAGGAATTAAATCTCTTTTCAGTTGTAACGAAGACAATCACTTATTATTTAATTGCTACTGAGTGGCAAAAAGAGAGAAACACTTAGCATTATAATTTCCTTCAACCAAAAGCACTTGAATAAGTTTGGTTAAAGATTGTAAACATGAAATTGAGGTATGCTTATTTTTCATATTATCCTTTTAACGATTATGATGTCAAAGAAAATAATAAAATTAATTTTAGAACTATCTTATCAAAGTTATAAGGTCAAAGAAATAACAAAATATTTTGCAAAAAAAAAAAATGTTACAAAAAGTATGTATAAATCTTTAAAATTTGACCTATTAATTATTAACTATTTAATCTTAATAATTTCAAAACATTGATTAAATCCAAATTTATTAATATAGTAACTCTTATGATCCTATATAATAATAATAATAATAATAATAATAATAATAATAATAATAATAAAGTAAGTATTTATCATGAACATGGCATAAAATAAATAAAGTTATATTTTATTTACTTCTAATACATGGTATGTTATAAAATAAATAAATAGATAAATAATAATATTATTATA
Source organism: Azadirachta indica (assembly GCA_022749755.1). Lineage (NCBI taxonomy): Eukaryota > Viridiplantae > Streptophyta > Magnoliopsida > Sapindales > Meliaceae > Azadirachta > Azadirachta indica. Next base: position 6,216,890 of record CM040446.1, on the reverse strand, counting down.
TTTATTTTTATTAAATTTCTGAGGTCTAATAATTTTTTTCTTGACTAATTATTATCATATGAGGTCATAATCAAAGAAGGATCTAGAAGAAGACTCGGCACTAAGAAAACTATAATTATATATATATATTACATCTAAGACCTTCAAAACTTATAAAATTATTTATAGGAAAACAATTATCCATAATGTTACTTATAAATCCAACAACTTTTAACAAAAACTTATTAATTATTTTATCTCAACAATCTATTTAAATTAATTATATGCATATCTTACATCTGAGACCTTCAAAACTTATAAAATTATTTATAGGAAAACAATTATCCATAATGTTATTTATAAATCCAATTACCTTTAACAAAAACTTATTAATTATTTTTTCTCAACAATCTATTTAAATTAATTTACCGTATAAAGTCTCTGTCTTTTGTCCTAATAAGATAAAATTTTTATTTGCATTTTTATAAGAATAAAAAAAATTATTTTATTTTATTTATTAAAATAACAAAATTAATTTAAAGAGATATTTAGAAACTTGATTGATGCACTATATTACTAAATATTTTAAAGTACTTTTTATTTTTCTAAATTATGTATTTGGAATAAAAAAGTGGTAGAATTATTTATTTGATTGTTAATTTTTTATATTGACAATATTTATTGTTCCACATCAACAACATAAGAAAGGATATAAAGTTCATTATAAACAACACTTTATAATAAACTAGAATATGCATTTTTTATAAATTGCATGATCATTTACATTTAAAAAAGAAATTTTCAAAAATTTCATATTTGTTGAGAATTAGTAACATGTGAATTTTACACCTTGAAAGATCGGATAATAAAATTTTAAGAATTTATTACTTTTTTTATATTGCATATTTTTATTTTATTGTTATTACATATAGAGAAAAGAATAAATTGTTCTTTAATTTTACACATTTTTTTTAATTATTTATAAATTGTTAGATTATAATTAAGTACTTTGATTTATATATTTATAATTTTATTTTTTTAAAATAAAATATATTTTTATTATTTTTTTTATAAAATAAAATTTTATTGTATCATTTGAACATGTAAAATAAGATTAAAATTTTTTTGCCTAACTCAAAATAAATTTTTGACTAGGTCTTTTTATCATAATGGTAATTATATTAAATAACTAAAATTTTAATAATTATTTTTAAAATTGTTAGAACAAATTAATTCAACAGGTTCAATTTTAAGAATTTATACTTTGTTTTTTCCATCCACTAACCATTGGAGCAAAATTTCATCATGACGAGAAAGGAAGATTAGAAAATGGAAAAAATTATTATTTTATGAAAAAAATAGTTGTCTGTCAGATATGGCGGTGACAGCCAGTACTACGAGCATCAAACTAATTCAAAAATAGACAAGATAATAATAAAAAGGAAAAAGAAAAGACAAGGAATGTTCGGGACTCTGTTAAATGGCGGAACTTTCTATCGTCTTCTTCACGATTCTAGACAAAACGAACATGATGGAGCTTCTCTCTTTCTCCAAAATTCCAGATCTCACACGACCTCCCCAGTTCACTGTCCCCTCAGCCTCTATAAAATCCTGGTAATTCGGGCTCCATTTTCACTGCTACGCAATCAAACTAAAGCGCACTGTATATCAAGCATCTTCAGTTTATTAATCGTCTCTGTTTCTCATATCTGTAAGCTATGGATCTCAGAAGCCTGGCAGGTTTAGATTCTCCTTTCTTCTCAATCCTGGAAGACGTGCTGGACTTCCCGGAAGAGCAGGAGAAGTCCCGAAACAATCCATCTCGAGCGTATGTTCGGGATGCGAAAGCGATGGCGGCAACGCCAGCAGACGTGGTGGAGTACCCGAACTCTTACGTGTTCATTGTCGACATGCCCGGAATTAAGGCCGGGGAGATCAAGGTTCAAGTAGAGAGCGAGAACGTGTTAGTAGTCAGCGGAGAGCGAAAGCGCGACAAGGAGAAAGATGAAAAAGATGGAGTCAAGTATGTGAGAATGGAGAGGAGAGTCGGCAAGTTTATGAGGAAGTTTGTGCTGCCTGAAAACGCCAACATGGATGCGATATCGGCGGTGTGCCAGGATGGTGTTTTGACGGTGACTGTGGAGAAACTGCCGCCGCCGGAGCCGAAGAAACCGAAGACCATTCAGGTCCAAGTTGCTTGAGAAATTAGGTTGCGAATTATATGAGTCTTTTGTTGGGTGGAGTGTCGTGTATTTTGCTTTGTATGTGGTTGTTTGAGCCACAATGTTGTAAGAATAAAATTGGTATGTTTTCTTCTTTCTTCTACTCCATTTTCCTTGTTCGTCTTCTCCGAGAGCTAATTATCCTGTATGTTTCGGGGTAATTTCATTTTAGTCCTTAACATTTGAGTTAATGTCATTTTAGTTACCATGTTTTACATATTAGATAACAAAGTTCCTAACTTTATTAAAAATCATCACTTTAACTCTAAACTGTTTCAATCAATGTCATTTAAATCCCTTAACTAAACTTCCGTCCATTTTTCACCGTTAGTGGGTGTGAGAAAGACATTAATATATATTTTTACGCTTGCATACTATTTTAATATAAAATTATTTATTTACTCTTCTCTTTTTATAAAATTGTAAAAGTAAAATTTTTGTCTTATTCATATTTTAAAAAGATTAATTAATTCTTATATATTCTTTTAATTATTATCATACCATTAATTTTTTTCAAATTAGTACATTGTGATCATTATACCCTTCTCTTGTTAGATAAATTACATAATAAAATAAAATTGATGGATTTTCGATTTTTGTATTATGCAACAATTAAAAATTTTTACTATATATACTTCAAAACTTTTATAAACATCTCACCACTTCCTAAATTTGTATATATTCAAAGTTTTTCCAAACATTTTTATAAAATTTTTTATTTTTTCATAAATACTTTTAAATTTATGTGTAATTGCTTTTATAAATTTTAATAACTTTTATATTTCTTGTCAATTAATTTTAAATTTATATCAATTTGTTTATATAAAAATGACCTATTTTGTTCCTTCAAATTTACGCATATAATTTTAAATTATGATAGTCAAATAAGAAACACAATCAATGTCATTTTTCTCATATACTAATTCTCTATCTTTTTAAAATAACATTTCATTTTCAATATTTAAATACATATAGTAATTTTCATGTAAAAAAAGACTACAGAAACATGTAATTGAGCAAATTAACTAATTTGAATGAATACATTACTTTTATTGTGCATGAAAATATTGAATACCTATAGGTGGTTTTTTATATGTATGACTATATAATATGTTATACTCCATGCAGCAAATGGTAAAGTTTTTCATTTTAAAATAATGTCATGGCCAATAGATGAGTCATTATGATAACAAACAAATAGTTGTATTCCAATATTGAAATTTGTATCACAATCTCATCCACAATTAATAGCATATATATATATATATAATGCTAATTCTATCAGCACATGTAACTGATCAAATAATACATATGATGAGAATTTATCAAAAGTTTATGTCATCTTACTTATAGTACACAGTAATATATAGGAAGTAGTACAACAATTAAATAGATAAATAAATATAACTAAAATATCTTTAGCTTCGTATACTAGTTCCATCAACATATGTAATTGAGCAAACAAAATTACTAAAAAACACCATTAAAAAATTAAGTTTCCATTAAATGAAATTAAAACAAATTTCAATAAATATTCATATCACATGGGAAAATAATATACCTATTTTTTTAATAATATGCAAAAAATCACAATCATGTTCTAAATTCTGTGCATTCACAGACTCTGTTGATATCTAAAAATTTTATTAATACCTAAAATTTGTAAACATCCAATTTTATTCTTAAGTTAAAAAGAACAAAATAAATAATTAAATAAATAATTGTTTCTGACCAAAAAAGCTATAACCATGTGACACAATAGATAAAATTGTTAAATATTGTTTGGACCTTTGGCAGGGCAGTGCCATTAATTTGAGTGTTGACCCACTTCTGCTATATGAGTTTGAGATAAAGAATGAAGAAGTTGTGTATGCCATTCTTTTACCTGATTTGTAGTTAGAGTTACTGGAAGTTGAGATACATAATTGCTTGCCTCGTTATTGTGATGATATGTACTGTCACTTGGTGTGTTCTTTTGGTTATTGTTAATAACATAGCTTTCGCTTGTATTGTTGTTCTGCATAAAACATAAAATCAGTTAACTAAATATAATATATGTATTGTCTTTTGTTTTAACTGATTCGTAAATATCCAAGCATACTAATCTTATAAATTTAAAGGAAACTAAGTAATTTGCTAAAAGCAAACAAAAATGATACACACTACTTGTTTTGTTTTGGAGCTCTTGCCAGCTTGGTCATCCTCAGGATGTGTTCTCTTGTTGTGTCCAAGCATTTGACATTGGCTGCATTTCAAAGTGTGTTTGTGAATTTTTGACTTTGGTTTCTTTTTGTTAGCCCTTCTTTTTCTCAATGTTTTAGGTCTTCCAACTTTTACCCTTTTTGAGGGTGGTAAAATAATATCAGCTTCAACATCTAGCCACTTGTTTGAATCTGGAATAAGGTTGATAACTTGATCATATGTTTGAGTATATGCATCCTTTTTTAACCAAGGATGCACATAATCTACTGGATGCTTTCTTTAGAACTGTATAGAAGTTACTGCATGTTTGCATAGTATCCTGCTAACTTGCCATTGTCCACATTCACATGTACAATTCTCAATATGCATAAGATATGTTTTACAGCCATTTTCAATTGTCTTATGATATTTTCCTCCACCCTAAATGACCCTTAATCTTTTTCCATGATCAGTTGTCATGTCCAACTTCTTTCTTACATTTTTAGCTAAAATGTCTTTCATGGACAATGCTTTTTTTTTCTTTTTCTGCATTCTCATCATCAATAGCCTTCTAACATGTTCAAGGAGTGTAAGTATCGGTTAATCTCTAACATTAGTCACCCAACTGTTGAACGATTCTGCGATATTATTAGTAACCTTATCTGTTTTGCAAGTTGTATCAAATGCATGCTTAGACCAAAACTTTGTAGGAATTTGCATTAAATAATGATGTGCCTTTACATCAACTTCTCTCAGCCTATCCATAATTTCATTAAAATCTGTTAGGTTGACTGACTTAGATGCAGTCCAAAATAATGTAGCACAGTCCAAGTTAGAAAACCTACCAATGAGGTTTTGATATATATGCATTGCACAATAACGTGTACTAGCATGTGGGAAAACTTGTTCAAGTGCTGATAATATTCCTTTCTATCTATCCGACATAAAACATAGTGGCATACATTGCAGTTGTTGAATATGATCACCTAACATACTCAAAAACCAACACCAACTATCATGGCTTTCCATCTTAGCCACATTGAATGTTATAGGAAACAAACCATTGCTAGCATTTAATGCAGCGGCAGTAAGCAACACCCTTTTATATGGTCCAATTAAGTGGCAACCATCAAGACCTATAAATGGTCTACAACCAGCCAAAAACCCATCTCTTTGAGTAGAAAAAGAAAGAAAAAATCTTTGAAATTGTGATCTGACACTGAGGCAAGGCCTGTGAACTTTAATCTTTGTTGTGGCTCCTAGGTTCATCAGTTGTATTATATTCCCATATTTCCATAGTTGTTTATAACATGCTTCATGATTAATCCCCATTTTCTTCAATGCTTTTTTTTTGGCCTATAAATTTTTTGGGTACTACATTCTACACCCAATTTTCTTAAAATCTCATTTTGCAATGTGATAGCAGGAATGGTAGGGTTATCTTGAATGGTGCCTGCAAATTTTTTAGCAATCCATGGAGCATTAGTAGCTTTATTTCTATGCTCTCTATCACAAACATGCGCTCCCTTCAATATTTTGACTCGAACACTTTTGAATTAGGCAAAATCGATGCATGGAAATACCAGTCATACCTTTCAAATGTACATCGTATTGTTAATCTAACCTTATCATTCTTCACCTGTTAGAGTTCAAATCTTTCTTGAAGTGCATAGTTTCTAATAACTCCCTTGCATATTCAACATTTTTAAAAGTATTTGCAACACAAAGTGAGGTTCTCCCATCAGGATCTAGTTTCCATTCATTTGCCAACATATATTTAAACATTCTACTCACCCCGTTATCATCATCAGATGAGTATTCCCTTTCCGCATTAACATCATCTTCATCATTAGATGATAAATATACGAGCTCATTCTCATTGTTGACTATTTTGTCTACGCTACTAGGATCCATTTATTTCCTGTATCCAACAAATAACAAAATCTTGTGAATTTATAAGAAGAAATGGATAAATAACAATAAGATACTATGCAAAATGTAAAAGCAAAATTTTTTAAATTATTTAACTTCATTAACTTTAAAATAAAATTATATATTTATGTTTTAAGTCCAACACAGAAAAATTTGGTCCTTAAGTTTAAAAATTAATTTTTGAGAATCAAAAAGGGAAAAAAAATCTACAAATAGCATATTTTCCTTAAGCAATTTCTATTTAACATAAATTCCCCACAAACAAGTTTTCTAGAAAGACATTTATATACAGAACTTGTCAGCCAAGTGAACATTGATGGCCATTGACACTAACCCAAAAGTATGTTTCTCATAATCTTTCTCGTGTAAGCACAGACCCATTAAAATTGGACAAGCAAAATCTTTCATAAATAAAAAAAGTAATCCAACAAAAAACCATCATTTGTTGACCAAGAAGAAAAGACAACAATTATGATTTTGTTTCCAAAAAAAGAATCTTATGTAATTTATCAATTGGCATGTTGTAGAAAAAAGAAACAGATAATCACGTAAGAACTCGACTCGCTAGAATACTTCGTACAAGAATCGAATGGCCAAGCAAATACAAGTATAAATATATTGTAAGCAACCAAGAAGAGATGACAGCCATGAATTTCCTTTTGAAAAGAAAAAAAATAGGAATTAAAATTACTTTTGAAAAAAAAAACTTACTCTTTCAAAGACAAGATGGCTACTTAACGAAACTTTAAAATCAATTTCAAAACCTAATTGATGGTGACGGCAATGACCACAACACAACTACGAGTTTTATGGAAGTAAAACAAGACTTTGAACACTGAATGAATATTTTTGTGGTAATTAAACTCATCAAAACAACGTTGTTTATAGATATTCAAAACGATGTCGTTTTGAGCATAACTTTCCTCAATTTAATGAAGTTTATGGATTGACTAAAATAACCTCCCACTAACGGTAAAAAATGGATAGAAGTTTGGTTAAGTGACATTGACCGAAATAGTTTGGACTTCGATGATAATTTTTAATAAAATTAGGGACTTTTTTTATCTAATATATGAAACATGGCAACTAAAGTGACATTAACTGAAACGTTAAGGCCTAAAATAAAATTACCCCTTGATGTTTCTTTAAGAGCCTCGAGGCTAGTAGTCCTTGAAGGCCTTTCCTTCTCTATAATTAAAGGTGACTCAAGTAAATTCGTCAGTAAAATTGATTGTTGATGGCAGAATTAATATTATGGCGTTGCTACGCAGATATATCCAAGATTCCAATGACTTTTTCACCCATTTTATTAAGATTCCTCGCAAAATTTTTACGGGTTTAAGATTTTGAAGAGATTGGCTTCAAATAGAGTAAAATTAAGATGAAATTAAGATGATGATATGAAAAAAAAAAAAAATAGAGAAGATTAGTTGTTGTATTATTGGCAGAACAGAGAACGGTTTAGTGATTTTTAATTTATTGATTATGTGAATAATATTTAATTAAAAAAAGTTTATAATTAATAATTCTTTATTCTCTATAAATATATATTTTATTATTTTATATATATAATAATATATTTGAATCAGAATTTAATATTAGAATTCTTTATTTTACTTCATTAAATTTACGGAGAAATGGAATAGATAAAGGAGATTAAATGGAATAGAGAGTGGAAAGTAAAAAGAAATCTGGAAGGAGACACGGAAGGCTTCTCTACCTTTACTACCCTTTATTGTTATTCCTAACTATTTTTGTATGTTGAAAAAGACCGGTCACTATGTATGATAATTCTATTATGATTATCTTATTCTTAATTTTTTTTAGTAAATTGTACCATAAATATTTTATATTTTATTTGTGTTTTTATATTGAATTAATTTTATTTTATGGTAGATGATGGGATGGAGTGACATTTTCCCTTTATTATTTCTTTTAGAGAACAAACATCAATGGATAATAATGTAACACTGATACGTTAAAAACATGCAATGGTGCAATAGTCATAATAAAATCATCAGCATGAAGGGTTAGTGTTTCAATGGACAAGTAACACAAATAATTTCTATTTTTTTGTCATAATTAATGCTTATGTCATATAATCTCAACCGTTATATGTGTTAATATCTAATGATTTACAATTGATGTAAAATTTTGTGTAACAAAAAAAAAAAAAACAAGGGTTGATTCTACCTCTCTCTCTCTCCCTCTCTCTCTCTATATATATATAGGGATAGGATCAAGGATTTTTTTTTTCTACATAAAATCTTATATCAATTATAAACTGTTGGATATTGACACATCCAACGGTTGAGATTACATCTGACATATATATTAATTATATATTAATTATATATTAATATAATTAAATACAATTTCAACCATTGGATTTGCTTATATCCAATGATTTATAATTGCTGTAAAATTTTATATAAAATAAAAGGGCTGCTGATCTTATCGCATACATATAGAGAGAGAGAGGGGTAGGACCAATAGTTTTTTTTTTTATTACACAAAATTTTAAATTAATTAATAACCCTTAAATTAAAAATATGTAGAGGATCAAAATTGCATCTAACAAATATAAAAGTTTTTTTACAAACTCATTCAATAGGGTCTTTTATATATTTTTTCTTTTTTATCTTTAATTTATTAATTTCTATCTTATTTTAATTTCTTTTTTATTATATTTTCTCTCTCAACAAAGATATTTTAATTTTGATTATTATTTAAAAGTTAAAAAAATTCATTAATTAAATAATCTTTTTTAAATATATATTATAATAATTTTTAAAAAATTCATGAATTTTTGTAGATAAATTAATTAATTAAGATAATTTTTATTTAAATTTTTAAGTTTTTTAATTTGTAAGTGATAATTAAGATGAAAATTAAAATAATAATTTAAAATTTTGAGTTTTTTAATTTATAATTGATAATTAATATGAAAAGAAATAATGAAGAAAGAAGATGTAATAAAAAAGAAAAGGTAAGATAGAGATTTTACGAACTATTGTGTAAGAAAGAGAAGAAAGAGATAGTTAAAAAATATAAAAAATTTTAATTAACAAATATAAAATTTATTATATTTTTATTTTATTTAATCTTAAAACTCTACTTATCCTTAATTTAAGGGTTAATAATTGATATAAAAATTTGTATAAAAAAAAAACTGTTGATCTTGTCCTTTATATATATATATAATTTGATACAAAATTAAGTTGATTCCAAATTCATCATATGTAAAACCCCCTGCTGTGAATAAAATCAGAAGTAAAAATGTTAGCAAAGCAACAATGCTGAGAATGTTCGTCCACTTTAATTTAACTAAATTTTCCTATAGAAAATGAAATATATGATAATCCCTAGATTAATTACTTGAACAAATTGAGAATCATCTTCTTCTGCTAATTGGGAAAAAGAAGAGAGATTTTGTAATCCCTTAACAGAGAGGATTACTCTCCCATGATACTAAGTGCAGTCTTATCCTAATTCTATTAGAATCAGTAAGTAAAAACAAAATAGAGGAGATTCAGCTTCGATTGAGATGATCTCATTAGATTCTAAGCTCAAGTTAAGCTTTGGAACTAATTGATCAAACGTGTTCAAATAGCTTTTGGTGCTGGTGCGGCCGCAATGACCTTGGCACAAGTGTCCTTCAACAATGGAGGGAAGAATGGATTAAATGGGAACATCTTAGCCAGCACTTATCGTTGATTTCAGTGACAACCTTGCAACAAGTACTACTGACAATATGGCCGCTGGTGAGTGATTTATAAACCTCTAAAGTACACCTTTCTGTGCTTGTAATAGGTTTCCAGCATTCTGTAATTTCCGTCACGTTTACGGGCACATGTGGGATTATTAATGGTTTTTGCGATGAAAACTTTCTGGTTCCAATTGCTTGAGGTGGAGACGGAGGTGCAGCACAAAAGTTCTTGATCAACGGAGGGAAAAGTGGGTTCAATGGGAACATCCTGGGCCAACAATTGTCGTTGATTTCATTGATGGCTTCGCAACAAACAGGACCAATCTTTTCAAATTGGCCAAGCAAAAATGAACCATAAACCTCAGTGAGACAACTTGGTATGCTTGTTAAAGAAGACCAACATTTTATGACGTCGGGTAGGGGTGATAATAAGCCTGGAATTTGTGTGAATGGAGGTATTGGTGTCACTTGCCCTAATCCTGTTGCAATCAGCATTGCTATGCTCACAAGAATCACTATTGGAGCTGCATTATTTAGCGATTATTTTGCCATCTAATTATCAGAAGGTTGAAAGAATATTGTTTTGCTTCTTCTGTGATTTGAGAATGAAGGGATGGTTGTGCTTCTGTTGTAGGAATTGATTTATAGCCTTACTGAGTTGTTAATGTGGGGGTCTGTTTATTGTTATTTGATGCAACAATTTTGTAGGTTACAGTAATTAAAAAAATTTTTGTTAATTAGTTAGCATAAATAGTATAAAACGTAACTGAAAATTATAATAATTTTGGTCTTAATGCTTGTGAGCAGTGTTTTGTTGTATGTTTTATTAAGTACAATACTATACTTCTTAGATAATCTCAAAAAATGTATTATTTATTGACTAGTGAATTAGAGTAATAAGTCGTTTTAAAATGATCATAAATAATAATTCTAATGTTATGATGGTAAAATTTGGGATATCACTTGAGAATTAAGTTAAGTATTTTTTATTTATAAATAGTACTAAATCCTTTTTAATTTATTAATAATTATAATTTTTAGACATGATTTAGTATAGTATCCCGTTGTCTCTTTATATTTTTTAAAATTATTCAAATTGACTTATACTTGTTTTTTTAATATTTAATTAGTTTTTTTAAGTGGCGTAATTCGACTTAACGTTTTTCTTTTTTGAAGTACAAAAAAAAAAATTGTTTTGGCATTAGAATTGATACTCAAAAGCAATGCAAATACGATTTTAATTTTAATGGGCTTGCGATTCATATATATTTTGTTAATTGCAAACTTATTTTACGATGCAAATATAATTTGTAGAAATTCAAAGAATTAATTACTACTTGATTAATGGTTATTCTATTTTGCGAATTCAAAGAAAATGAGTGTGAAGACTTGAATCCAAATCTTAAGAGTAAAATGGTAAAGCCCAGATACACCAACTTCACATATAGTGAATCTTTTAATAACATATATATGTACTATAAAAATATGAGATGAATGTTAGTTCTAAAAGTACGAAACAATAATAGGTTTATAAATTTTTTTGATCAATACTAAATTCAAATAAAGAAATTAAAAATTAAAAAATTTTTTGGTAAGGACTATAATGAATTATTTTCAAAATTTGATTTTTTGTTAACATTTTCTAAGCCAATTTTCAAATAAAAATGTTAACGTTTATAGTCATTTATCGTTCCAATTTTAAAATACCAATATTAATAATTTTAATTTAAAAATAAACCAATTTAGAGTTTTTTTATTTTGAAAATAATAGAAAATATATTTCATGCTCTCTTCTCAATACCTTTAAATTACAAGTTATAACAAATTATTCTCTTATTTGAATTTAGTAGCAATTTCTCCATGCATATTATTGTGAAATATTAGGCCAAACCACAAAGTGAGGTGTTTAGCCAAAATAATGGGTTTCATTGTAAGGAATTAAGAATATACTAAACTGTAGAGCAAGAATAATTATCAGAATCTTCATCAACTTTAACTGAATTTCTTTATGGTAATTAAAGAATGAAAAATGACAGCCTTAATTTTACCTCTGCGGCAAGTAAGAATTCGAATCATCTTCTCCAGCTAATCGGAAAAAAGAAAATCTAGTAATTCCTTAATAATTAGTACTTAACCAAGATCCTAGATAGTTCTATAGGATTAATTCAAGCTCAAGTTAAGGCTTGGAACCACTTCAACGTAGTTCAAACAGCTTTTGGTGTTGGTGTTGGTACACCCGCAATGACCTCGGAACAAGTGCCATTCAGCAATGGAGGGAAGAATGGATTAAATGGTAACATCTTATGCCAGCACTTTTTCTTGATTCCAAGAACACGCTTGCAACAAGCAGGGCTGATACTAGTGGCATTATGGCCACTGGTGAGTGATTTATAAACTTCTACGGTACACCCTTCTGTGCTTGTAATCGGTGACCAGCATTCCTTGATTTCAGTCACGTTTACGGGGAAACGTGGGAATGGGATTAATAGTTTTTGCCCAGAGAACTTTCTGGCTTCAATTGCAAGAGGTGCAGGTGCAGCACAAAAATTCTTGAGCAGTGGAGGGAAAAATGGGTTCATTGGGAACATGTTGGGCCAACAACTGTCGTTGATTTTATTGATGGCTCCGCAACAAACAGGACCAATTTTGCTAATTTGGCCGAGCAAAAATGAACCATGGATCTCAGTGAGACAACTTGGAATGCTTGTCAGGGAAGACCAGCACTTTATGACATCGGGTATGGGCGTTAATAAGCCTGGAATCTGGATGAATTGGTTTGTTGCAGTCAGTTCCCCCAATCCTGTCGTGACCAGCATTGCTATGCACACAGCAATCAACATTGGAACTGTGTTATTTGGGGATGATTTTGCCATCTGAACAGGGGAATGGAAAATTGTTTTGTGTTCTGTGATTTGGTATTGCTGGGATTGAGAGCAATTTATAGTTGTGTGGTGTTATTAACATGTAGGGACTATCGTTAAATGTTTTTGGAACAGTTACAATACATTTACCATAACATCTGTTCTTTTATTAATTAGCATAAATGGCATACTCTCCTGCAGGGATTAAATAAGTATTACTACATCTTCTTTCTTCTCATTATGAGAAAACCAAATAAATTTAACTGAATGTTATCTATGCGTGGTGTATTAAATCGTGCAGTCTATAACGGACACCAAGCTCTTACCCTCTTGGTTTCAGTCAGTTATCCAACAGCCTCTGTGAAAATATAATTTTTTCTTTATTTGTTAACATCTGTACTTGCATTTTTAGGACATTTTTGTATTTTATGAAAAAGAGAATGTTGATTGCCTCATATCTTTTCAGCTAATGCTTTATTATCTTTATATATATTTTTTAATATTCTATCACCCCCTAAGTTTCGATTTTGCCTTCTAATTTTTTAATATTTTCGATTTAACCATTTTGTAAATCAATTGAACTGAAAGATAAAATCAAAAAAAATAAAAATCAGGGGGTGATGAGGTATTAAAAAAAATATAGAAAATATTGGGGTATTAACTAAAAAAATAGGAGGGTAATGACCATTCTCCCTTTACTAAATTGTACTAATAAAACAAAGAAAAAATGACATATATCTCTCTAATTTTGAGAAAAGACAATACCTCATAATGTTTGGATAAATAGGCAGATATCCCCCTTAACTTTTATTTCCGTTAGTTGACCAGTTAGTTTATTATTATTTGTATTTCTAATCTTTTATATAATAACAATATGCTATATATTTTATTTACTTATAACACTTTAATCTCTATTTTAATATTTTTCATAATATAATTTTTTTAAATATAACAATTTAGTTTGAAAAAGAAATATTATTAAAAAAAATTTAAATAATAAATTAGGTCAAACTCATGTTAAAATATTTAAAACTTTTTTTGTAATAAATTTAATATTTAATTGTTAAAAAAATTTAAAACATATTTTAATATTTTATTCTTATATTAATACTTTTATTTAAAAGATTATATTAAATTTATTATATTTTCTAGAGAAAAATTATGAAAATATAAATAAAAAGTAAAAAAAAAAAAAGAAAAAATTCAGTATCATTTGTTAATAAAATTAGTAATTAGATATATTTTATATTCTTATTAACCAATATAATTAAATTTTAAATAAAAAAAAAGAAAAAATTTTTGATTATTTTTATTTGTAATATATATAACATGTATTTATTGTTTATATTTTTATTATATTTTTATATATTTTTAATATTTTTTTCACAATATATTCAAGTCTAAATAAATTTTTTAATTTATTATTTTAATAAAAAATTTTAAAAATATAATTATTAAAAAATTCAAATAATGAGCAGTCACACTTATATATTAAAATATTTCTAACATTTTTCTTTCACTTTTTATAAGAATAAATATTTAATTAATAAAAAATTTAATTGAAATATTTTTTAACTTTTTATTTTCACATATAATATATTTACTTAAAAAATTATGTGAAATTTATTATTTTTTAAAAAAATACGAAAATATAAATAAAAATATAAACAATAAATACATGTTATATATATGTTACAAATAAAAATAATCAAAATTTTTTTTTCTTTTTCTACTTTAATTAAAATTAAATTATATTGGTTAATAAAAATATAAAATATATTTAATTACTAACTTTATTAACAAATGATACTAAATTTTTTTTTTTTTTACTTTTTTATTTATATTTTCATAATTTTTCTTAAGAAAATATAATAAATTTAATATAATCTTTTAAATAAAAATATTAATATAAGAAGAGAACGTTAAAATATGTTTTAAAATTTTTTTATAACCTTGTAAATAAAAGAAATTATTATTAAAAAAAATTTAAATAATAAATTAGATTAAACTTGTATTAAAATAGTTATAACCTTTTTTTATAATAAATTTGATATTTAATTGTTAAAAAATTTTGAAACATATTTTAAGTTATAAGAATAAATATTTAATTAATAAAAAATTTAAAAAAATTTTTTAATTATTTTTATTTATAATATATATAACATGTATTTATTGTCTATATATATTTTTATATTTTCATATTTTTTAAAAAAAAATAATAAATTTAATATAATTTTTTAAATAAATATATTATATGTAAAAATAAAACGTTAAAAAATATTTCAATTAAATTTTTTATTAATTAAATATTTATTCTTATAAAAGTGAAAGAAAAAGATTAGAAATATTTTAATATATAAGTGTGACTTATCTCATTATTTGAATTTTTTAATAATTGTATTTTTATTAAAAAAATAATAAATTAAAATGATTGCAAGTTCTTCGTAGATTAATGATGGTTTTGGGGAAAAGCAATGCCAATATATCAATAATTGGAACTACAACTTTTGCCCAAATAATAATTTGCCTACCAAACACCATTCGGGACTTTGGAACCATGAAAATTTTTCCTATGGCAATGCTAGGAATTGGATGCAACTACCATCACCTAAATTTAACAAGACTGAAGCTCGGCTAGACAACATGGAGACTTATATTGTGAATGTAGGAGCAACAGCGAAATCCTTAAAAGTTCAAGTTAGCCAACTAGCTACATCAATCAAGTCTCTTTATAATAGAAAATTTTCAAGTGATACGGAAGTTAACCTGAAAAGGCAATGCAAGACTATCACTATTAGGAGTGGTAAAAAATTAGAGCAACCTAGGCCAAAAGAGAGTGCGTTGAAGAGAAAGAAGTTGTAAGTGAATTATCGGAGGAAGAATCGAAACTAGTGACATCTTATTTCTAGATAATCCTCCCATTATCACTCTACCTTTGCCATTTCCTCAAAGACTTCAAAAGAAGAAATTAGATGCCCAATTCTTCAAGTTTCTTAAGACTTCTAAGGAAATCCACGTTAACATCCCCTTTATGGATAGTTTAGAGCGAATGTGAATTATGCTAAATTCATAAAAGAGGTGATGTCAAACAAGCAATGGTTGGAGAAGTATGAGGTGGTGAAGGTAACGGAGAAGTTTAACTCATTATCCAAGGAAAATTGCTTAAAAAAGGAGAAGGATCCAAGTAGTTTTACTATTCCATGCATTATTGAAAATTATAGCTTCGAAAAAACTTATGTGATTTTGGGGCAAGTATTAACCTAATGATTCTTTTGGTTTTTTAGAAGTTAGCCCTTAGGGAGGTGAAGCCAACAATGATGTCTTTGCAAATGGCAGATCAATCTCTTATATATCCTTGTGTTGTTGTTAAGGATGTCTTGGTGAAAGTGGATAAATTCATCTTCCCTATTGATTTCATGGTGCTTCACATAGAGGAAGATCGGGAGGTCCTTATTATTCTTTGTTGGCCTTTCTTGGCCACTAGAGGAGCTTTAATTGATGTATAACGAGGTAAGATGACTTTAAAGGTAAATGATGAAAAGGTCAAGTTTAACATTTTCTATGACAAGAAATCTCTAAACATCACAAGCACTTGTCATAGGGTAAATGTTATCAATAGTGGTGTGACGAACATGCATAGAAATGAGAAGAATGAGTCTTGGAAAGATGCTTATAAGGATGTCAAAATTTTCAAGAAGAAGAAAATGAAGTGGTATGATAGATTGACTCATAGGAGATGCTTCTCATCGATATATCATGTTTTATCAATAAATTCGAGACTAGAGTTGATTCTACGCAAGTCGAAATCAAGAAAATTTGTTTTGTTCAAAATTGAGGAAGTATTACATATTGGCAAGACTCATTTGAAAAATGAAGATGGAAGGTTGCTTTATGGAAACTGTCAAAAGTTCAAGCTTTATTTCGGTAGAGAAGGGTAGAACATGGTGAATTTTTTACTTGAGGATCTCATTGAATCAAATCAATGGCCAAGTCTAGCTAGAAACATTAAATCTAGCGTTATTTATAAGGCAACCTAAGCTTTTTATCATTTGAATTTTGTTTAAGAAGAATTTTTGGATTAGTTTATTTATGTTAGTTTTTAATTTTTGTTTTTCTTGTGTAATTTTAGATAAGAAAATTTTCTATATGGATTAAAGATGAAAATGACCAGATGCATACTAGAAAGTTAAAAAGAACGACCAAGGCAAAAAACCTAAGGCGATTGTACCATCATGGCACAAGCTAACGCCAAAGCTACTGCACGAGACTTTCTCTATTTCTATAATATCTGAATAGCACCTGCCAACACCATGAACTGCGTCCTCCTCCACAAGGAGAAGATGACAACAACTAGGTTTAAGAGGCAAGATTCTTTATCTTGCCTCCGGGTATGGTCCTTGTCTCTTCCCTTCAATTATAATTATAATCAAACATTGAGGATAAGTTTGGGAGAAGGAACTTATTTATGGAAATACGTTGTTACGTGATGTTTAATTTCTTTTGGTTGTTTAATTTTCATGCTTTTTTTTTGTTTCTGCATGCTTCGTTAGATTGTTTACCTCAAGGTTTTATTTTCTTGCAAAAATTGTGAATTACCTTATCTTTTTGTTTTGAACATCTTGCTCAAGCATGTTTTTGTCAATCTAAATGCAAGGTCAACGATATAACTTTCATTGAGAGTGCTTAAATTCTAGAAAATGATAAATGTTGACCTAGTATATATGCTTCGCCTGTTGTCAAATTTGCTTCACTTCATGATTCCTTCAACATTTTGACCACTTAACCATAATTATTTGATTGTTTGAAAACTTAAAGAAGGTTTATTGAATAAAGTAAGTTTGTAGGGCTCCATCAAACTTTAGAACTTGTTTGATTGTCACTCGAGGTGAAATTCTAGGGGATGCTTTATTTAGGAAATGAATTAGACTATTTTTGGTCTGTTTAAACCTTTCAAGCCATCCCAAATTTAATCAATCCTTAGTTCACCCCATTGAGCCTAAAGTTTTTTTTTTCTTGGCACCCACAAAATTGTTATCAAACATAGTCTTACGTCTTTAAGTAATCAATCATTTTAAGACTATTATGGATGGATGGTTGGTGTATGAAATGATATATACATTTGACATTTTGGTTTGTTTATATAAATATGTAAATATTCATTTATTCAAATATGATTTGGTTTGTTTATGTAAATGTGTAAAATATTCATTGATATTTATATTAAAAAAAAAGAGAGAAAAGGAGAGAACTCTATTAAGAGAAAGAGAGTCTTGAAGATTTGATGATAATATGAGGAAGAATAAGAAAGTTAAAGGTAAAGTCCTGTGATGGTTGATGTGCTAAGGGTGTTTGAACCTCACTAAAATATCTAATTTTTCACCTTAGCCTGGGCCTATCGTTACAAGCTTGATCAAGTCCTAATAATCCGTAATGTTGTGTTTCCCTATATTAGCGGAGAATGATATAAAAATCTAGCTTATAGAAATCCCTTAGGAGTCCAAAATAGCTTACTTGTTTACCTATACTTATTCGAGTTGAAGGAAGATTGAGTATGAATGGCAATTCGCACACTTACATGAGGAATCTTTAAGTAGAGTGGCATTTGATTCTCAAGTCGAAATTATTGACAAAATGTTAACATTTTGAAGTTTTCCTTAATTTAGATATGTTACTTGATAGGTTGGATTATGTCTTGACTAAGCATTTGCTCAAGAATTCTTTTTGTCTTATTATGGATTTGGTTGTTTAAGCTCTTTATTAGTTATTCCTATTTGCTTTTCTTTGATTTGCTTGAGGACAAGCAAATATTCAAGTTTTGGGGTATTAGTAAGGGTATAAAATATGCATTTATCAATTGCTTTTAGACCCAAAAAATTGTGCAAGTATCAAGCCCTGTTAGTATTTGACGATTTTCAATGTTTGTGTACAAGAATGCTAGAAAATGGTTGTCCAAGGTGACTCGGCATGAAAGGAAATGGCTTAATTAACGTTTTTTTAAGTGGCGTAATTCCACTTAACATTTTTTTTTTGGAAGTAAAAAAAAAAAAAAATTGTTTTGGCATTAGAATTGATACTCAAAAGCAATGCAAATACGATTTTAATTTTAATGGGCTTGCGATTCATATATATTTTGTTATTTGCAAACTTATTTTACGATGCAAATATAATTTGTAGAAATTCAAAGAATTAATTACTACTTGATTAATTGTTATTCTATTTTGCGAATTCAAAGAAAATGAATGTGAAGACTTGAATCCAAATCTTAAGAGTAAAATGGTAAAGCCCAGATACACCACTTCGCATACGTGAATCTGTTAATAACATATATATGCACTATAAAAATATGAGATGAATGTTAGCTCTAAAAGAACGAAACAATAATAGGTTTATAAATTTTTTTGATCAATACTAAATTTAAATAAAGAAATTAAAAATTAAATTTTTTTTTTGTAAGGACTATAATGAATTATTTTCAAAATTTGATTTTTTGTTAACATTTTCTAAGCCAATTTTCAAATAAAAATGTTAACGTTTATAGTCATTTATCGTTTCAATTTTAAAATACCAATATTAATAATTTTAATTTAAAAATAAACCAAGTTAGAATTTTTTTATTTTGAAAATAATAGAAAATATATTTCATGCTCTCTTATCAATACCTTTAAATTACAAGTTATAACAAATTATTCTCTTATTTGAATTTAGTAGCAATTTCTCCATACATATTATTGTGAAATATTAGGCCAAACCACAAGTGAGGTGTTTAGCCAAAATAATGGGTTTCATTGTAAGGAATTAAGAATATATTAAACTGTAGAGCAAGAATAATTATCAGAATCTTCATCAACTTTAACTGAATTTCTTTATTGCAATTAAAGAATGAAAAATGACAGCCTTAATTTACCTCTCCAGCAAGTAAGAATTCGAATCATCTTCTCCAGCTAATCGGAAAAAGAAAATCTAGTAATTACTTAATAATTAGCACTTAACCAAGATCCTAGATAGTTCTATAGGATTAATTCAAGCTCAAGTTAAGGTTTGGAACTACTTCAACGTAGTTCAAACAGCTTTTGGTGTTGGTGTTGGAGTTGGTACAGCCGCAATGACCTCGGAACAAGTGCCATTCAGCAATGGAGGGAAGAATGGATTAAATGGTAACATCTTATGCCAGCACTTTTTCTTGATTCCAAGAACACGCTTGCAACAAGCAGGGCTGATACTAGTGGCATTATGGCCACTGGTGAGTGATTTATAAACTTCTACGGTACACCCTTCTGTGCTTGTAATCGGTGACCAGCATTCCTTGATTTCAGTCACGTTTACGGGGAAACGTGGGAATGGGATTAATAGTTTTTGCCCAGAGAACTTTCTGGCTTCAATTGCAAGAGGTGCAGGTGCAGCACAAAAATTCTTGAGCAGTGGAGGGAAAAATGGGTTCATTGGGAACATGTTGGGCCAACAACTGTCGTTGATTTTATTGATGGCTCCGCAACAAACAGGACCAATTTTGCCAATTTGGCCGAGCAAAAATGAACCATGGATCTCAGTGAGACAACTTGGAATGCTTGTCAGAGAAGACCAGCACTGTATGACATCGGGTATGGGCGTTAATAAGCCTGGAATCTGGATGAATTGGTTTGTTGCTGTCAGTTCCCCCAATCCTGTCGTGACCAGCATTGCTATGCACACAGCAATCAACATTGGAACTGTGTTATTTGGGGATGATTTTGCCATCTGAACAAGGGAATGGAAAATTGTTTTGTGTTCTGTGATTTGGTATTGCTGGGATTGAGAGGAATTTATAGTTGTGTGGTGTTATTAACATGTCGGGACTATCGTTAAATGTTTTTGGAACAGTTAAATACATTTACTCTAAAATCTGTTTTTTTTATTAATTAGCATAAATGGCATACTCTCCTGCAGGGATTAAATAAGTATTACTACATCTTCTTTCTTCTCTTTATGAGAAAACCAAATAAATTTAATTGAATGTTATCTATGCGTGGGGTATTAAATCGTGCAGTCTATAACGGACACCAAGCTCTTACCCTCTTGGTTTCAGTCAATTACCCAACACCCTCTATGAAAATATAATTTTTTCTTTATTTGTTAATATCTGTATTTATATTTTTAGGACATTTTGTGTTTTACTAAATTGTACTAATAAAATAAAATAAAGAAAAATAACATATATCCCATGATGTTTGGCCTATTAAGCAAATACTTTCTTAATGTTTGAGAAAAAACAGATATTTCCTGATGTTTGAATAAATAGACAGATATCCCTTGACTTTTATTTCTGTTAGTTGACAAGTTAATTCATTATTATTTATATTCTTAATTTTTTATATAACAACAATATGATATATATTTTATTTATTTATAACACATTAGTCTCCATTTAATATTTTTTATAATATAATTTTTTTTAAATATAACAATTTAGTTTGGAAAAGAAATTATTATTAAAAAAAATTTAAATAATGAATTAGATTAAACTTATATTAAAATATTTATAACCTTCTTTTATAATAAATTTGATATTTAATTGTTAAAAAATTTTCAAACATATTTTAACGTTCTATTCTTATATTAATATGTTTATTTAAAAGATTATATTAAATTTATTATATTTTCTTAAAAAAAATTTATGAAATATAAATAAAAAAAAAAAAAAAAAAAAAAAAAATTTAGTATCATTTGTTAATAAAATTAGTAATTAGATATATTTTATATTATTATTAACCAATATAATTTAATTTTAATTCGAAATAGAAAAAGAAAAAAATTTTTGATTACTTTTATTTGTAATATATATATATATAAAACATGTATTTATTGTTTATATTTTTTTATATTTTCATATTTTTTTAAAAAAAATAATAAATTTAACATTTTTTTTTTTAAATAAATATATTATATATAAAAATAAAACGTTAAAAAATATTTCAATTAAAATTTTTATTAATTAAATATTTATTCTTATAAAAGTGAAAGAAAAATTTTAGAAATATTTTAATAAATGAGTGTAACTTAGCTCATTATTTGAATTTTTTAATAATTATATTTTTTT
Organism: Azadirachta indica; assembly: GCA_022749755.1. Classification (NCBI taxonomy): domain Eukaryota; kingdom Viridiplantae; phylum Streptophyta; class Magnoliopsida; order Sapindales; family Meliaceae; genus Azadirachta; species Azadirachta indica. The sequence continues at coordinate 6,194,933 of CM040446.1, read as the reverse complement.
AAAATTTTTTATTAAGATAATAAATTAAAATAATTGCAAGTTCATCATAGAGTAATGATGGTTTTGGGGAAGAGCAATGCCAATATATCAATGATTGGAATTATAAATGTTGTTGTTAAGGATGTCTTGGTGAAAGTGGATAAATTCATCTTCCCTATTGATTTCGTGGTGTTTGGCATAGAGGAAGATCAGGAGGTCTTTATTATTCTTTGTTGGCCTTTCTTGGCCATTAGAGGAGCTTTAATTGATGTGTAACGTGGTAAGATGACTTTAAAGGTAAATGATGAAAAGGTCAAGTTTAACATTTTCTATGACAAGAAATCTCCAAACATCGCAAGCACGTGTCATAGGATAAATGTTATCAATAGTGGTGTAACGAATGTACATAGAAATGAGAAGAATGAGTCTTGGAAAGATGCTTATGAGGATGCCAAAATTTTCAAGAAGAAGAAAAAGAAATGGTATGATAGATTGACTCATAGGAGATGCTTCTCATTGATATATCATGTTTTATTAATAAATCCGAGACTAAAGTTGATTCTAGGCAAGTCGAAATCAAGAAAATTTGTTTTGTTCAAAATTGAGGAAGTATTACATATTGGCAAGACTCATTTGAAAAATGAAGATGGAAGGTTGCTTTGTGGAAACTGTCAAAAGTTCAAGCTTTATTTCGGTAAAGAAGGGCAGAACATGCAAATTTTTTACTTGAGGATCCCATTGAATCAGATTAATGGCCAAGTCTAGCTAGAAACATTAAATCTAGCGTTATTTATAAGGCAACCTAAGCTTTTATTATTTGAATTTTGTTTAAGAAGAAATTTTGTATTAGTTTATTTACGTTAGTTTCTAATTTTTGTTTTTCTTGTGTAATTTTGGATAAGAAAATTTTCTATATGGATTAAAGATGAGAATGATCAGATGCATGCTACAGAGTTAAAAAGAATGATCAAGGCAGAAAACCTAAGGCAATTGTACCATAATGGTGCAAGCTAACGCCAAAGCTACTGCACGAGACTTTCTCTATTTCCATAATACCGGAATAGCACCTGCCAACACCATGAACTGCATCCTCCTCCACAAGGAGAAGATGACAACAACTAGGTTTAAGAGGCAAGATTCTACATCTTGCCTCCTGGTATGGTCTCTATCTCTTCCCTTCAATTATAATTATGATCAAACATTGAGGATAATGTTCAATTTAAGTTTGGGAGAAGGAACTTATTTATGGAAATGCATCGTTATGCGATGTTTAATTTCTTTTGGTTGTTTAATTTTTATGCTTTTTTTTGTTTATGCATGATTCATTAGTTTGTTTACCTCAAGGTTTTATTTTCTTGCAAAAATTGTGAATTACCTTATCTTTTTGTTTTGAACATCTTGCTCAAGCATGTTTTTGTCAATCTAAATGCAAGGTCAACGATATAACTTTCATTGAGAGTGCTTAAATTCTAGAAAATGATAAATGTTGACCTAGTATATATGCTTCGCCTGTTGTCAAATTTGCTTCACTTCATGATTCCTTCAACATTTTGACCACTTAACCATAATTATTTGATTGTTTGAAAACTTAAAGAAGGTTTATTGAATAAAGTAAGTTTGTAGGGCTCCATCAAACTCTAGAACTTGTTTGATTGTCACTCGAGGCCAAATTCTAAGGGATACTTTATTTGGGAAATGAATTAGACCATTTTTGGTCTGTTTAAGCCTTTCAAGCCATCCCAAATTTAATCAATCCATAGTTCACCCCATTGAGTCTAAATTTTTTTCTTCTTCACACCCACAAAATTCTTATCAAACATAGTCCTACGTCTTTAAGTAATCAATCATTTTAAGACTATTATGGATGGATGGTTGGTGTATGAAATGATATATACATTTGAAATTTTGGTTTGTTTATATAAATATGTAAATATTCATTTATTCAAATATGATTTGGTTTGTTTATGTAAATGTGTAAAATATTCATTGATATTTATATTTAAAAAAAAAAAGAGAGAAAAGGAGAGAACTTTAGTAAGGGAAAGAGAGTCTTGAAGATTTGATGATAACATGAGGAAGAATAAGAAAGTTAAAGGTAAAGTCCTGCGATGGTTGATGTGCTAAGGGTGTTTCAACCTCACTAAAATATCAAATTTCTCACCTTAGGCTTGGCGTATTGTTACAAGCTTGATCAAGGCCTAATGATCCTTAATGTTGTGTTTCCCTATATTAGCGGAGAATGATATAAAAATCTAGCTTATAGAAATCCCTAAGGAATTCAAAATAGCTTACTTGTTTACCTATACTTATTCAAGTTGAAGGAATATTGATTATGAGTGGCAATTCACACACTTACGTGAGGAATCTTTAAGTAGAGTGGCATTTGATTCTCAAGTCGAAATTATTGACAAAATGTTAACATTTTGAAGTTTTCCTTAATTTAGATATGTTACTTGATCTATAAGGTTGGATTATGTTTTAACTAAGCATATGCTCAAGAATCCTTTTTGTCTTATTATGGATTTGGTTGGTTAAGCTCTTTATTAGTTATTCCTATTTGCTTTTATTTGATTTGCTTGAGAACAAGCAAACATTCAAGTTTTGGAGTATTTAGTAAGCATGTAAAATATGCATTTATCAACTGCTTTTAGACCCAAAAAATTGTGCGAGTATCAAGCCCTGTTAGTATTTGACGATTTTCAATGTTTGTGTACAAGAATGCTAGAAAACGGTTGCCCAAGGTGAACTCAGCATGAAAGGAAATGGCGGAGAATTTAGGAGGAAGATCGGGACCAAAAAGCAAGTATTTAAGACTAAAATGCAAAGGAGTCAAAAATAAGAGTTGTACATGCCACGATTGTGCCAAGCTTGCTACCTTTCGGTAGTAATGGCGTGGCTACTCCAAGCCATGGCATGCTTGCGCCATGGATAATATCAACTCAATGCCACCATACAGTTTTAGCGCCCTTGCATCTCCTGGATTTGAGGATGATGTTTTTGGACAAATTTTGGCTTTAGGATCATCCTTGGATGGCCAAATTTAAATATATACTAGGTTTTCATGTTTTTGGGAGAGAGCCACCGTATTTAAAAAGGGATTTAGACTGAGAGACAAAAAAAAAAAAAGAAAGAAAAGGAAAGAACTCTAGTGAGAGAAAGTGTAAGAATCAACGAACTCTTGGAGAAGATTGGAAAATCACTAAAGAATTGGGCATTTGAAGCTTGAATAAATTTTGCTTTATCTCTTAAACTCTTAATTTCTCTTAAATTTCATTTGGATTGTTATTATTTGTTCTATTTTGTTGAATGATGAATTTCCAGATAATATCAATGTTTGATACTAATATAGTAGGCTAATTTCTATAATTTGGAGTCTTGATGTAACTTAGTTGGATTATGTTTTGATTGATTCAAGATTTGTTAATATAAGTATATTTTATTCATTTATGTTTTCTTGCACTTAAGGCTTCTAATTTGTTGGAAAAATAAATTCGTTGAAATTATCTGAATGAATAAATAAATATGTGATAGAGACTAATTTGTTCTCTAAGATAAGGAAAACATAACTTACGAACATTGAGAGTTCGGGAGGATATCAATGTCTAAACAATCAAATTAATCCAGGGAAGCCAAAAAACAGAAGGTAATTAGGTCTTTAGATATTAATAACTGGTAAAGCTAAAAGACCATTTCATTAATCTAATTAGGTTAAATTATAACTAGTGATTAGTGAATTAAATAAAAAAAGATTAGCAATTCTCTATTAGCATGAATATTATGAAGTCAAGGCCTTAAGACCATTTCCATATCAATTCCACACAGTCGCTCTATTGCTTTTATTTCTTATTTACCATCCCTGCTTTTAATTAGCAAATTTTAGTTTATTATTTTATTAATTTTATTTCTCGAATTTAAATTGTCAAGATAAAGTCAATTTGCTATAATTGTAGTAATTAGCTTAAAAAATGAAATATTATTCACCATGGGTACAATGACCTTTTTTATTATCATACTTCTTGTAAGTTCTCATATACTTGTGTGTAGTGTGATCACGTTGCAGAGGGTTCAAGGGCTTCTAAGGTCATATGCAAATTTTCCCATTGACACTCACGAGTTTGAGAAGATGGTAGTATGAGAAAATGAAAGCTGGGAGTATTTACTCCTTTTCCCACCAATATATCAAGTTTATGAACGGTTTCCAAGGTGTAAGAAAAGTAGAGAGAGATCTTAATATGCTATTTGATGTCAAGCAAAGAGAAAGGGCAACCTATGAAATATTAATTTGGCAATTCGATAGTGCCATTATACAATTGAGAGTGGATGATGATCGCAATACCTTGAAGGCGTTATTGTGCAACACTTGCACTAGGAAGTTATGGCGGTCATTCAAAGATTTCCAGTTAAAGAAATATACCAAGGCATACAAGCATGATTAAACTTTATTGAGACTGACGCTTATGAGGCAGAGAAATTAATGGCGAAGCACGTAAAGGGAAAACTAAGGAAAGAAGGGAAAACCTCTCTAAAGCTGTGACGAGGGAAGAAGAAGAAGAAACAATTGTGTTGAAATACCACCAATATCAGTATTGCAATCAAGATTTCCAATGCTATTGTAAGAGAGTTTGTAGCCACGCCACAGCTTCTGGTCGTGAAAGTGTAGAGGATATAAATGTTGATGCAATTACCAATGGACAATAATAAGTGGAGTCATGTAATCCTAAAAAGCTATTATTGAAATACGAGACTTACGTGGCATTACATGCCACCTAGGGCTATATTTTTGTGGAAATACAAAACAAGAGACTTCTTACAAAGGTAAGGCCTTTAGATAGTAGCATGTCAAGTAAAAACAAGATCAAATTATGTGATTTTCACCAAGAGTGGGGGTAGAACACCTCTTAGTGCTTTTAGTTACGAGAGTAGATAAAGGATTTGGTGTGCAACAGTAACCTAGACAAATATTTTGTAGCATTTAAGAGAGATCAACATGCGAAAATATTCAGCAGATACTATCAGTGTACCACTCAGTGCAAAAAGGCAACTAACACTCTAGTTAATATCATTACAAGAGGCCCAACCTTAGCAGGGGGCTTAAATTGATCTAGGAAGACGTTTGCCTGTGGTGGTGTCAAAGGAAATGAATGTATCATGGCAAACCTTGGTTTTTAAGAACAAAAAATAAGGATGCACACCATGCTTGTAATGTTCACTGATGAAAATGCTCGCAATGTCATTGGTGGTTACATTGAATGTGGCAAGGAAGAATGTGCCTAAGACGCCTATTGATATGGAGAGCTCTGTGGATATTGTCTTTAATCATGCATTAGACCAACTAGACATTTGAGGTGCGACTTTAGAGCCTACACCACTTGTTGGGCTCTTAAGGGCAAGTATATGGCCATTAGGAGTAGTATCACTTTTTGTGGCGATAGGTACAAGAGACGACGCCTTTATTGTTACTAAGAAGTTTGGAGCAGTGCACTAGGCTAGCCCCATGAGGCTATATTAGACTATCCTTTTATAGTAGCAATGAAGGTATGCATGTCTCTGTATCATATAAAAATGAAAATTCCTCTGAAGGATACCATCATTACTTGGGATGGTAATGGGGTGAGGTAGGGGTAGGGAGGCTTGTCCCATTCCTCACCCCGTTTTCTATTTTAAACTCCATTGCTCGCTTTATTTCTCACTAAATTTAATAGGATAGAGATGGAGAATTCGCGCACAGCGAATGAATTCCCCATCTTTATATCAATTTCCCATTTTATATTATTTTTATAAATTAATTTTAATAATATAAGAATTTAATTAACTTAAATAAAAATATTATTAATATATTATTGAAAACACAATATAAGGTCTTTTTAATTTTTTACTTTTTATTTGTATATTTTATTTTTTATAACATTAATTCATGACTTTATAATTTTTTTTTTTACTAATTACATTTAATTATAATATATAATTTTAAAAATTATAATATAAATTTATATTTATATATATATAATTTAATTTATAAATTAAAATATATTTATATTACGTTTTAACGGGGAATGAGGTAGGGATGGGGTGGGGAGAGATAAATCAATCTCCATCCCATTAATAAATTAAAGATTAATTTCTCTTTATTTCCTATCTTATTTTTTGTAAATTTATCTGAATTCTCTTCTGTTGGGTTGGATCCTTATAAATAAGGTCGTATGGAGAATTTTACCATCCCTACTCACTAGAAAAATTGTCTTTTTTGACAGAGAGGTTCTTGATAATGATGACTTCTGTCACAATGAGTTCAACAAGAATGTCAACGCTAAAACTAGAGTCCTCTTTATAGATTTATTACTTGATAAGAAAATGTCAAACATTATTGCATATTGCTTGTGATAGAATAATAAAAAATACGTTATTGCATATTGCTTGTGATAGAATAATAAAAAATAACTATCACTAAAACCACGTCGTTTAGCTATTTATTTTATTGGGTTTGCCAACAAAACATTGTTTTTGTCTTCTCATACAAAACAAACAATTCGACCTAAAATTTTTGTAAGTATCAAAATACTATCAACCACAAAATTGCTCCCCAACCATTTAACCGAAATCTTCGATCTTCAATCTTCAATCTTCGCCTTCATCTATTGCATCACTGACTCAGAACAAGATCTGCCAAGTTCAAAGGTGAGAGAATGTGGAAGACACCGATGGCAACAATATATGAGTATCCTGAATGGCATCGGTGGACTAGATCCAGAACCTTTTGTTCATAACCATCTTAGATCTGAGAGAGATGTAGTTGATCTTGGTCCAAATTGGCCTATAATGGACTAAATCTTGCTTAGTGTAAATCTACTACATTTAGAGTTGTGATCGTAGGTTAATAAACTCTCTCATACTCCAAGGTGTTTGATAAAAGGTGTTTAACCAAATTTCTTTAATTTCTTCAACAAAATAGTTGGATTCAAGAAGATATACTTCTTTAAACATTATGTGAATATAAATTGAAGAGATAACAACAAATATATCAGAGAGAAATGATATGCTCTTGTCAAATTGTATTGGACAGAGTACTGTATCAATGGCAAAACTCTCAGTTTTCGGAGTAGAACATCCCATGACTCTTGATCTTTCTCTCGACCGTTCGATCCCCTGCAACATCCAATTATCATTAATGTAATGGGAAGTAACACAAATGTAACCTAAGCAATTACATCTAATCCAATAATCATAAGTAATAGAAATAACACCTTTACATTTATTTCTGGACCTAATTTAAAAGAAGCTTGAACATACCTTTTTATGAATTTTTTCCATCTTTTGTCTTTTGCATGAGCAACAGGTTGTTCACTTAATGCAATGCATTTTAGCCATCCATTCTCTCATGTTTTGCCATGGGTACCTGAAATAACTGATAGTGTCCCAAAAAGTATTTCTATTGGATATAATCAGCTAGGGAGCATGTCATATCAAATGTTCAATTCCATTCGAACTTGAAGCACTTAGAGCTATTACACAACAAACAAATAACTTTATTTTCAACTTGTCCTAATATATTAGGTCAAGGCTTTAATGTAAAAAAATTCCAAACAGCTGATGTTCTAGTTTTTTTAGAACCAGAAATACTTGATGTAAAAAGAGAACTAGATCCAACCAAATCATGTTTAGTTGACATTGTTTAAGAAATATAATTCAAGAAATCTAAATACAAAAATCTGAATCCAGCAAATCCAAATCTAGAAAATCTACAAATTCAACTAGACACTAGTATTCAAATCAAACCAGTGCATCACTTGTAAAGATGTTGTTATCGATGTTACATCTTGGTTACCGGATAATATAAATATCGGGAGGTTAGATAATTTGTATCGGCCTTTAGCCGTGCTTTCTGCAGTGAACTTCGGTTATTATATGGTTTGCTCCTGCCTTTACAAATATCGAAATGCTGAGAGGGGAGAAGATGACAGTTCTGGTTTTGTTAGCTGAATGAAATAGTTAAAAGCTGTGTATTACTTAAAATTAATTATTGGTTACACTATGAGGCTATTTATTTTTTTTACCTGAAATTTGAATATAATTAATATTTTTATTTTTTAAAAATATTTTTTTTTTTTATTAATTTATTTACTAATAAAATTAAAATTTTAATTAACTAATTTTAACGTCTCTTCTTCATTGTTAATCTTTTACTTGTTTTCTTAACTCTATTTTCAATTCTCACTTATAAAAATGATGGCAAAGTCTGGGGATCATGTTAATAATAAGAAAATATACTGAGCCAAATGAAAACTTTAGAGAATGCATCAAGACTATGCAACTTAAGGATAAGTTCTTCAGCAACATAATCCAATGTTTCTTGTGTAGATGAAGTTTTCTGGTGCTCTGGATGGTAGACTAATCAAATTCTAGAGATTCATGTTTAGTTTTCCAACCATAAAGGATGTATTTATCAAGGGATGTAGATGTTTCATTAAGCTTGATGGTTGCCACTTGAACAAACCTTTTCAAGGAGTATTATTATCTATAGTATCCTTAAATGCTAACAATGGAATTTTCCCACTTTCTCTGTATGTGTATGTGTGTGAATTTGAATGTGCTGACACATGGAAATGGTTCTTGGATATACTATAACAATGGCTTGGGATAGAAAAGAACTGCAATGTGACATTCATGATTGATGGACCAAAAGGAATAGAAATTACATTAGATGCTTTTTGGCCAGAGGCAATAATTAGGCATTGCACAAGGCATATATTTGCTAATCGAAGAAAGAAACATCCTGATATTTTATATAGGTCATTGTTTGAAAGACTAAAGATCAGGGTGCATTTCAATATCTCACGAAAATTGACAAAAGAGAATGGGCTAGGCATACATTTAAGCATCATGTGACATATGATCATGTAACTAACAACATGAGTGAATCATAGAATAGTTGGCTAAAGTATTTTGGAGACAAGCTTGTGTTATCTTTGTTAGAATTCATTAAAAAAAAAATAGTGAAAAGGTTGCCAAAATGATTATCACAATCCAAAAATGGACCGGTAGACTTCCATCTAGTGTAAAAGAAGGTTAGACATTTCTAAGAAAAAGGGCAGATGTTATGTAAAAGTCATAGAAGCTACAGAATTTCAGTTTGAGATGATAGATGAGATGTACACCACATTTATTGCTGACTTACAAAGAAGAACTTGTGCCTGCGGTGCATATAAAATCAGTGAGATTCCTTGCAAGCATGTTATATCATCAATTGCAATCGGACGTGAAGCTGCTACTAACTATGTGGATCCTAAGTTGACAATTGATGCATATATGGTTGCATATTCATGTTCGATAAACCCTAAACTTGATAAGTTTATATGGCCTACTGTTGAGAAGGCCCTAAAATTAACCCTCTCGAAGAGAGAACTAGAGCTGGTAGGCCAAAGCTTTCAAGGACAAGAGAACAAGGAGAGATTGAAGCAAAAAAAAGGTCACTAATGGATGTGGGAACTATAGACAATTTGCCACAACAAAAGATTTTGCAACAATGCTCCATAGTTAGTTGAGGTAACTTCTTATTAGTGTTCACCTTTGACATTATTTAAATATCCTATTTTACTTGCTCTTACAGTTAGTTGTTTGAATTATATGTTTCTTAAACCAATAATGCACCAGAAGATTGTCAAAGTAATGCACTTGTTATTGTCCTAACACGATGCGCTATTATACATTGCTCATTTACTAACAAATTGTGTTGCAAGAGTTGAAAGGAATGAGACTTCTTTAATATATTCCAGAAGTGAGGATTTTCAGTTGCCAATTCTAGGAAATATTTCAAGAAGATAGGCCCAACTTTTAGGCTCGTTTCTATGCTTCTCAATGCAGCAACGAACCTCTTCGGGCCAACGCTAACTATGGAACATTTGATTACCTGTGCTTATAATAAGGTAAAATTTAATTAATTTTGGCAAACTCAACAATATGAGTTATGAATAAAATAGATTGAAGGCATATAAAACTGAATTTTCTCTTTATTGTTTTCACTTACAGGAGCAATGATACAAGACATTTAAGGAAAACAAGTAAAAGCCTTTGGTACTTTTTATCTTTTGTGGTTATGTTCTCAGTGATACTTAAATTAGTTGCTGCCAGTTTATTGAAGCATAAACATGAGATTTGTTTGTCATTGCATTGCATATCTTAAAATTTCAAAATCTGTCGATACTTGAGTTTGTTATAAACGGGTGTGGATATGTCCAAAAGTTTTTATTTATTGAATGCTGGGTGGATTTCACTATATTGAGGCTGTCAGAATTTGTAAAATTCCATCTGAAACACAGAAAAATAAATAAATAAAAACTAACTTACCAATATATTTTTTGAACTTTGAATACTACCGAGCCAACACACTCGTCCAATGATATTGTACTATAAAATACTATACTGTATTATGCGAAGGTTTTTTACGCAGAAACTATGATTTGCAATCTTTCATGTGGAAGTTATGAGCCATCTGACCTAATTGCTAATTTCTTGTCCAAAAACCAACGATTAAGACAACAACATTCCACGTAATTGTATATTATTTCGTATTAAATAATTACAAGTCAAAGTGTAAAATGAACAAATTGGACTACTCCAAAATTATTATATCTGACAAAATGAACAAATTGATGGATATAGTTTGATCAATTATATCAAGTGCTCACATATATATAAATTAGCTGGATAAGTAAAGTTGGCCAGACTTTAGCATGCCACTACAACACTGGATAAGTTTTCAATTTACCATGGTTAAGATAAAGTCAAATTATGTTACCTTATTACCTGAGCCAAGAGCCAATAATTTATTATATAGATTAACAGTCTTCCATTTTCCATGGTTCATAATAAAGTGAAATTATATTACGTTATTTCCTGAACCAAGAGCCAAGAATTGATTAAATAAATTTTAGCATATTTCATAAAATAGTTACACTAGACTGCCTCATACCTGACGCCAAACAGTTTGCTTACCGAACTTGACTAACATGCACTCAAAACAAACCACATGCTATTTGTATTAATTCCGGGCATGGATCTGTAGTAGATTAGGAGAACGCATGAGGTCGGAAACTCATATCCTCTAGTAAGTCTTTGCTAATTTGTTGTGAGGTTTGTAATCATAAAATGATCAACCAATTTTCGTAATGGACCTATCAAATCTTACAACTGGGATTTTCCAGATTTTTCTCAACCCAGTTGTTGCATAAAGACAAAACGGAGTCATTAATCACGAAATGAATTTGGTCCCCCTGGTTATTTGCTTGGTATAAGCTTGTAAATAAACACAGCAAAAAAAAAAAAAAAAAAAGGGTTATTATTTTATAGAGTCATATGTGCATCACCTTCTCGAATTAACCTTTTTTTATTCGGGCAGATTATTGAACCGAGTTGCCGCCTTTCCAAGCACTAGAAGGTCGCGGCAAAGCAGCCATAAAGCCGAATTGAACAAGCAATGGCATGGCATGGTTGTAGCAGCAAAAAATTTCAGTACTTCGGAAAGATTCATTCATAAAAACAAACGACGAAGGGAGATCTTTTTCATTATTCTTCTACTACAGTGAGTGTAAGAGCTCGTTTGGGATTTTTGTAGAAAGAAATAAAAGTGATTTTTAATAGCAAAATATTATTGTAGGTGTTTGATAAAATTTTTTCAAAATTACTTTTGACAAATCTGTACCATCCTACAATAAATTTTGAGAAATAAGACAGAGTTGTTTTTAAAAATATAATTTTGAAAAGTAGTTTTATTTACAAGTGTAATATTGAATATATCTATTTAAATTATAAAAAGTTAAAATTAACCTTACAAATAATTTTTAAAATTCAACTTTATTTGATAAATAAAATTGTTAAAACCAAAATCTTTTTTTTTTTCATTACCTTTTAACTTCTATTTTTACGTTTAATTTATATTCTTTCTATAAATTATTTTAAGTAACTATATATTATATTATATTATATTATTTTTCATTATACAATTCATCGTTCTTACTTCATTAAAACCATAAATAAAAGCAATGTTGTTGCTTGTATGAAGTATGGTACTAAATATATATTAAACATTTAAAGTAATTTGTATGCATCACTATTTATTATACATTTTAGTTATTTGTATTATTACAATATTTTTAACAATAAATTTAGCAAATGCATAAAATTGTTTTTAAATTTCATGGTACTTTAACAAATAAAATTTGTCAAACACTAAACTAATTATTTTTAAGGTTAATTATTTTTCTATTGCCTAGTAAAAGCAGATTTTTTCAAAATCTACAGCAATCTCAAACTAAGCTTAAATTGTTCAATTTAAGGCTTAACAGATTTTCACTCCTATAAAAACCTACCAATCCTCTGAAGGAAAAACATTGTGATGAAACTCTTGAAGATGACATGGGCTCTTTCATCCTAACTTAGAATTTACTAAACGTTGAATAGGGGAATAACAGTCATTATATAATAATAATTTAATTTTCCATTTAAATTAATGGTTGACACTGACAATTAGGATTTTTATAAATATTTTTTAAATTGAAATATTAGCTATACAACCCAAGAGGGGGGTGAAATAGATTTTCAAAGATTTTCAATATTTTAAAGCAACCCAACAATTAATACCAAGCAATTTAAATTCTTCTTGGTTGTGAAACACCAAATTTAACACACAATTCAAATCACCAATATATGAATTTCAATAAATTAAGCTTCAATGTGTGTGAGTATTGTGTATAACAAATATAAACATAAATAATAATAAAGAGTAGAGAGAGAGAGATCAAGTATAATGATTTTTAAGTGATTCAACAAACCTTCGACCTGCATCCACAAGATTCAAAGGATTGCAACCAAAAGAATTTATGGGTACCTCTTAAACTGCATAAGTGATTTCACTCAAATCACTCAAATCTCATTGCAAGTAACTTTTTACTAAATCAATCAACTCACAACTTAAGTGGAAGACTCACTTCTTTCACTCTTTTACAAGAATTCCAAATAAAGTATTCTTAGTAAAGAATTTAACTAAGGAAAAATACAAATACTCTTTCAACAAATATTACAATTGAAATAAAGAGTGTGTAGTTAAATTTAGTGGTCGATTTACAAATGAAATCTCAAAACTTATATATTGCACTTTTAAAACATATAACAAAATTTCTCAAGGGTGCAAAACTTGTTTTAAGTGAGTTTAAGTTAGTATTTATAGTAAAAATTAAAAAACTAGCAGTTACTAGCCACTATGAGGCCAAGAATTTAAATTTTGTGCATGTTGGTCGATCAAAGAAGCTTGTTCAGTCAATCAAGTGAAAGTTAGAAATCTCGTAATAAAAAACTAAAAAATCGATTGATCGACTAGTTTGGTTTGGTCGACTAAATGGTTCAGTTTGTTCCACCAACCTAAAAACCCTATATTCTGCCATCGGTTTGGTTGATTAATCAGTTTGATTCGATCGATTGGACCGGTATGAACCGATTTTGCTAGACCAAATTTCTCTGAACGAGTTTTCTGACAATTTTAAAAACTTTACCTTTTGGTTCATTTTCAAGGTTTGAAAAACTTGCATTTTGGTCCGATTTTTAGCTTTAAAAAATTTTTAATTTGGCCTATAAAAAAATATTATTTTTCACATATTTAAAGTATTCACTTCAAAACGATATAGTTATATAAATTTTGAAAAGTTTTAAAAGTTATTTATTTTAATGAAAAATGAATTTAAGCTTTTAAATGCATATTAATATTTAATTTCAAAGACACATTAAAAAATAAAAAATCACTTGATGTGTGTGTTTTCAATTCTTCAAATTGCTCTTGGGGATTCCAATTTTACTCTTCATGAATGCTTTCATTTTGGATATACTTTATTTCGTCACAATTGCATTCCAATTCTTCATGCTAGAAGTATAATAATAAATGTTACAAGAAAAAGTAGTTAGTTAAGAACATTAATGTTTGTTATCATCACAATAATAGATTATAAGTCTTAGGGTTAACATAAACTATTGGAACTAATGAGTTTAATAAGTCGGACTTTAAGAGTTTGAATGTCCTTTTTCTCTTAATTAATTAATTATTTAATTTTAGGAAGCCTCTACACAAATTATTCAAGCAAGTGACTAAAGAGTGATACATGGGATTATGATTTTTTTCAATATTCTAATAGCTGAGGTCAGAAATTTTAGTCCAGTTGCGAGCAGAAATAACTTTGACAAGACAATAAGAACCAAAATAATAGATTCCTTATACAATGAACCAAAATTGAGGTGTGGAAAAATCAATTTCGTGGGCTTTTGTTTTCGGGCAAAAAGTTAAAATTAACTAGGTGATCTCCGTAAAGGATAAAAAAATTATAAGTCTTCTATCATATTTTTCTAAATCTCCTTAACTTTAGAAAAGAAAACATTAGAATTAATAATCTTTTCGTACAAAAAATGCATCTCTAAATCATGACATAATTATTTTTTCCTTTAATCTTTTTCGTTATCAATGGAAGTTTGCAGTATATTTTTGATTTATTAATAAAATATAATTTTCATTTTCCATTTAAGAATTTTCTCATTTGCCAATGTAAATGAGCTAGTAAATGACATCGACCTCCTCTAAAGTAATATAATGCAATTATTAATAAACTAAAATATCGAAAGTTGCGTTTTGTGTTTTTGGGTTTAAAATTGGGAGATTGAGAAAATGTAAGGCAATTGTGTTTTGGAAGTATGTTCAGGTTGATTTGGAAGTGTATGGAAAGTGAATTTTTTTTTTTTTTGGTTTAGATTTATGAGTGGAGGGTTGTGTTGAAAGGGAAAGGAAAGAAATAGAAGGAGGTGAAAAGAAACAAAAGGGAAAACCAAAAAAAAAAAAATTAATAACATTCAATGACGTGTGGCCTTATGTGAGTGCGCACTTGCTTCTACATTTGGGCTAAAAATACACTCAATTTGTGTTTTTCCCTTTGTTCCTTAGCCAAAATTCTAATTCATGCTCCAAAAATAATTCCACACCTACAATCACAAATAACCCAAATGAAAAGAAAATTTAATCACAAGTTTAATTACACTAAACTAAAAATGATAAAAGGCTTGGGTTGTCTCCTAAAAAGCTTGGTTTAATGTTCATAACTGGATTTGGCCGTTTAATTCAATTAACCAGGATCCTCAAGTTGAAAATTTGTGATGTTCCATCCTTTTCCCTTAAAATAATGCTTAAGCTTTTGGTCGTTCATGCGAAACAATCTTCTATCTTTATCCTTTATATTAGCCTTGTTAAGATGTAATACTCCTTCAATTTTAAATAACACCAACTTTCTTAACTTCAATTTGCTCAGAATCAACTTTAGTTTTGACCTCTTCTTATTTTTGTAAAAAATTTTGGCATTCTCATATGCCTCTTTTCAAGACTCATCCATCTCATTCTTATCTATATCCACCGCATCATTGTTGATGACATCTACCCTATGACAAGTGCTTGTATTGTTTGGAGCTTTTTCATCGTCATAAATGTTAAACTTGACATGTTCTTCATCAACTTTTAATTTTATCTCGCCATGTTATACATCAATTAAAGCTCTTCTGTATTTAGGAAAGGTTGCCCAAACGTAATGGTGATTTCTCGGTCTTTCTCCATGTCAAGCACCATAAAATTAAACGGAAAGATGAACTTATCCACCTTTACTAATACATCTTCAATAATTTCCCATGGATAAGTGAAAGAGCAATCAGCCATTTGCAACGAGATAGTCGTTGGTTTGACTTCTTCCAAACCCAACTTTTGAAAAACTAAGAATGGCATTAAGTTGATACTTACACCTAAATAACATAATACCTTCTCAAAGTTTGATTTCCTAATAGTGCATGGAATGGTGAAATTACTCGGATCCTTCTCCTTCTTCAGTAACTTCCTTTGGAGAATTAAACTACACTCTTCCTCAACTTAACGGTCTCAAATTCTGCCAAACACCTCTTCTTTGACATCACTTTCTTCGTAACCTTAACATAATTAGGCATTCGTTCCAAAGCATCCGCAAATGGATGTTACTAATGAAGATTTTTGAAAATTTCAAGGAATTTAGAGAACTGAGCATTAAGCTTCTTCTTTTGGAATCTTTGAGAAAAAGGCAATAGTGGTACAATCTTAGGAGGGTTGTTTATAAATGAAATCCTATACGGCTTAGACTCTTCCTTTGGTGCTTTCTCTTCAATTTCCTTCTTATTAGCTTCACTCTTCTTCATCTTATCTTCTTTTGATTCATTCTCCTCAAGTTTAAGTGGCTCTAACTCCTTGCTACTTCAAAGAGTGATTACCTTTCATTGATGTTTAGGATTTGGGTCCATGTGGCTAGAGAACTTCCTGATGATTGTCCCCTAATTGAATTAACAAGCTAGCTAGTTTGAGTTTCTAGCGACTTCATTGTGGCATTCATGTTTGTGCAATAAGTCTCAATGTTATTAAATCGAGCTTCATCCTTGTTGAACTAATTTCTTGTTTCCATAATAAATGTTCCCAAGAGATCTTTCAAGGATGGCTTTTTTTTCGTCGTCGGTTGTTGAAAACCTGGAGGATGAGACGGTTGTAAAGCATTCCCTTGATTTCTATAGGAAAAATTCTCATGATTACAAAGTCCGAGATGATAGTGAGTTGGTAAGTTATTACTTGGCCAGAAGTTATAGTTTTAGTTATTGATGAATTGATATTACTCCTCTTCCCAGCCTTCATTAGTATATGAAGAACTTGCAACCATTACTTTCTCTTAGCTAAAAGAGGCCTCCCTTATGGTAAGATTCTTAATTTAATTTGTTAAAGCCACCACTTGAGCTAAAAATGC
This sequence comes from Azadirachta indica, assembly GCA_022749755.1. Taxonomy (NCBI): domain Eukaryota; kingdom Viridiplantae; phylum Streptophyta; class Magnoliopsida; order Sapindales; family Meliaceae; genus Azadirachta; species Azadirachta indica. Next base: position 6,178,125 of record CM040446.1, on the reverse strand, counting down.
TGCTATTTGATCGACCTTATGAACTCCCTTACTTTCTTCACAATTGACCTCTCACTCGGCTATTGGTAATTATTGCATGCCATTTCTTCAAGCAAAGCATAGACTTCTTCAATCGTCTTGGATTGTAAAGTACCACCAGTAGTTAGATCTACAATTGTTTGAGTTTGCCTATTTAATCCATTATAGAACAACTGTATTTGGAATCAATCTTGGTACCCATACTAAGGAAGCTTTCGGATTAAATCCTTAAACCTTTCTTAAGATTCATATAATGGCTTAAAGTCCAATTGCCTAAATTGTGCTTTGTCGCCTCTTAATAGTGAAGCCTTAGACAGTGGAAAGAATTTTGTAAAGAACTTCTGATCCAATTCGTCTTATTTAGTAATGCTCCGTGGTTGTAAGGATTGCAGCCAACCTTTTGCCTTATCTCTTAATGAAAACGAAAATAATCTTATTCGAATCACGTCTTTTCTACTCCATTCATTTTTACTATGTCACACACTTGCATAAACATGGCCAAATGGATATTGGGATCTTCATGAGACAGACTACCATACTGATTTTGTTAAACCATATTAATCAAAGCTAGTTTAAGCTTAAAATTGTTGGCATTGATAGTTTGCCAACAAATTCCCAACTAATTATCATTAACCACAGGTCAAAAATAATCTCAAAGTGCTCTCGGTTGTTGGGGTTATGGACGTGACTATCGATTTCTTTCGTCTGCCATGTTTCTTGATTTATTCCTTCTTTCTTTTCTCAATCGATGAAAAGTCTATTCAATCTCTGGATCAAATGCAACAAGTTCAAGGCTTTTGGCTCTTCGTATGCAATTGCAAAACTTCAAAGTGAAACAAAAAGAAATGAAACGAAACAAAAATAAAAACCTAAATTAAAATTAAACTATGCAATCATAATATTAATAAAATCTCAAAAATTCCTAGTCCCCGGCAGCGGCGCGAAAAACTTGATATATTCTCACGTATCCTACAAGTGTATGGGGTCATACAAGTAGTAAGTGGAAAGAAAAAGTGATCGTACCCATGAGAACTAAGTTTTTTAATTTTTAAATTAAGTACTATGACTATGGTAGATTAATTTTATCTAAACACTTAAAAATTACAAGAGGAAACAAATATAATTAAAAATTATACAAAGGGCAACTAACTTGTTTAACAAAATTAAAGCTAAAAAATTGAACTAATTAGGAAGAAAATATGCAAAAATTGATATGAAAAATAGCCCTAGGATTTTGATTTCACCTAACCCTTACCATATCTCTACTAGTTTTAGAATTTGTTGAGTTTTTATTTTTAATATGCTAATAACAGGTTCTAAGTAACCTTATTCCCTCTCCTGAGTGCCGAATTTGCTTTACGTTTGGTTAAATCAATTGATATCTCTATCTAACTGAGTTAGCTTAACGTTCCTTAAATCCAACCTATTACTAATTCTTAAAAATTAATTCACCTCCCGATTCATTAAATCCTAAGTATTAATGTGATTATCTAATTATTGATATTTTTCCAATCTTAATATACTAGACTGAATTTTTTAAATCCCATGAATAATTTATACTATCCTTAATACCAATTCATTCATATTTGATCTAATAATTTATATACAACAAAACATTAGTATTAAGTACAAGAAAAACTCAAGTAATTAAAAATAAATAACAATAGCAAATTTCTTTATTAGCCAAAACATGATAGGATTAGGTTATATCAAAATCCTAAAATATGAAAGTTTAACCTTGCATATCAACAACCAAACACAAATTCAAAATGAAATTTATCATTATTACAACAATCCAACAATAAAATAAAATAAATTTTAAAATAAAAGTGGGAGTTTAAGAAGACAAATCTAATGATAAAGGCCAAATCAATCTTCAAGCTTCTCCCAAAGACCTTGAAGCTTGATTCTTGTCTCTCTCTAAAAATCCTTTTGTTCTCCTCTCCCTCTCTCTCTCCTAAAAAACCCCTTTCTATTCTTGGATGTGTTGCTGGCGTCCCAAAATTAAGGTACCTACAATCAACAAAATCTGGCTGTAAAAAGCTAATCCAAAGACTAAAAATTTGATTGAAATTCAGCCCAGACGGCATGGACGCGCTCTTGACTTAAGCTTGGAAGAACATCTCATGGCGCGGTAGCACATCATATTCTGATCATGTTCTACTGTTAGGAACGCCAAGTAGGGCGTGACCACGCCATGCAAAATTTAGCATAATTTCAATTAAGTCCTTTATAATGTTTTCAATTACATCCCTTATTCTTTATATGTTATATTTTGGACACCTAAATCTTTACTTCAAGCATTTAAGTCCTTAAGTTTCTTGCATTTTGGTCCCAATTTTTATGACTTGTCTTTTTAACCCATTTTTGTGCTACCTATCATCTTAACTGGGATTTTCTTCATCTTTGCACAAAAATAACAAATTTCATCAAAACAACACCACTCCTTAAGAATTTATGCATATGTTTAAGTTAAAAAGTAAAGGATTGGTGAGTAAACTACTCACTTATTACTTTTGAATGTGAGCTATAGCTAACAAAGATACATCTCACACTTATTTCATCAAGCTTTTTTCTCTTTTCTTTTGGAACTTGGGCATAACACACACAACAAAAAATTTTAAAGTGCCTCCCACTCCAAGCTCCTACGAGAGTTTTGTTATTCAAAGCCTTGGTTGGTGCTCTATTTATCAAATATACAGCTGTGTTAATTGATTTAGCCCAAAAATCCTTAGGTAAGCTCTCCTCATGCAACATGGATTTTGTCATCTCCATCACCGTTTGAGTTTTCCTCAAGGATACCCTATTTTTTTATGAAATGTAGCCCACCGTAAGTTGTCTATCTATTCCTTCATCTTCACAAAACTTGTTGAATTGATTAGAGGTATATTCTTTACCTCTATTACTTCTCAAAATTTTGATAAAATGACCACTTTATTTTTCAGCAAAGCTTTTGAATTTTTTGAAGATTATGAACACTATAGATTTGTCTTATGGAAAACACCCATATCATTATTGAATAATCATCAATGAAGAAAAATAAGTATTTATTACCTCCATGAGATATGGTATTCATCAGCCTGCAAACATTGGTATGTAATAGTTCAAGCACTTGCTTTGCTCTCCATGCTATTCCTTTTGGAAAAGATTATCTATAGTGCTTTCCAAGTACACATCCCTCACATACTCCTTGTTGTTCTTCTATTTTTGGAAGGCCATCTACTATATTTTTTTTGCTGTAGCAGCTTCAAACTCCTAAAATTTAAGTGTACAAATCTTCTATGCCAAAGTCAAGATTCATTCATGATTTTAGTCTTCAGTGCAACATCCTTTGCATATTGAAGTTTCAACATAAAACTTCTATTTTTCATCTTTATATCAACCATAATCAGCTTCTCATTTTGTTTATCAAAAATCACACAACCATATCTTTCAAATTTCAAAAAATATCTATTTTCTAGAAATTGGCCAACACTCAACAAATTTTTTTTAAGTACAATACTAACAACACATCCAAAATGTATCTAACACCTCTCTTGGTTTGAACTCCAACGCTGCCTTTGTCTTTAGCTTGCACAAGAACACCATTTCCTATCTTTATTTGCAAGCAAACAAGAGCATCTATTTTGTGAAAAATGCCCTCGTCTTTGGTCATATGATTCGTACAACCACTATCAAGAAACCAAACATCATTTCCTTGTTCTAATGCTCTTTGACATGCATAAAACAAGTTTGCTTCATCATCTTTCTCTTCTACATGGCTTGCTTATTAAGTGTTCTTGTATCTACAATCTCTTTGTTGTGGCATTGAGGTATTCCCTTGAACCAATAATTTTTTTCAACATGACTACTTCTTTTACAAATTTTGCATTTCTAAAACTTTCCTTCATTTCTTGGATTTCTATCAACACTTCCTCTCCCTCTTCTTCTAAAATTCCAGCATCTTCCTCTTCCTCTTCCTTGTTTTCCACCTTCAGATGACTTTACCTTGAACATGATTTTTGGGTCCAACATTAAGTTTTGATTAAAAAGCACTATCGAGAAACTTTTCGGAATGTTGTATCAATTTACGCTTAAATGATTTTACTAAACCCATCAAGTCTTACAATGTCAAAACATCTAAATCTTTAATTTCTTCAATAACCGACACAACGAGATTAAATTTCTTCAGCAAGAAACCCAAAACCTTTTCAATCAATTTCTTATTTTCAATTTCTTCTCCATAAATTTTCATTTGATTAACCAACTCAGTATATTTATCCGAAAAATCTTGCATAGTCTCATTTTCTTTCATTCCCACATTTTCAAAGTCTTTTCTAAGATCTTGAAGCTTAGAAACTCTTACCCTTACACTTCATTTGAACTCCTCTTTTAAAATTTCCCATGCTTCTTTTGCTTTTGTTGCTCAAATGATTCTTGGGAACATATTCTTGGAAAGTACTTGCTGTATTTTGCTTAAAACATTTGCATTTCTTTGCTTTCTCTCCTTTAAATTTCTTCGTTCTTCTTTTGTCATGGTAGATATAGATTCGGGTTTAGGAACTTTGGTTTTTATTAAATCCCAAAGATCTAATGATATGAAAAGTGTTTTCATCTTCACACACCAAAAATCATAGTTTTCTTCATCAAAAATCGAAACATAAGATTGTTGGATTGTAGGGTTTAAAGAGCTTGTATTAGCCATCTTATCTTTGGCTTTAATCTTCACTTTCGTCAATTCCACAATCTTGCTCTGATACCAGAAAATGTTGGCTGTAATTTTAGTATAATGCCATCAATTTTATGTTGTTAACATCATACACTAACCATCCAAACAAGCGAATCAGTGAAGGAGATGTTGTTGCAACTAAAACACATAGAAAACTAAAGAATCAGCAACAAAAACAAAGGAAAAAGTAGAGGATTTGGACAGCCACCATCAACAATTTTTCTAAGTTGATTTTTGAACTTAAAATTAGATTTTTCATTACAAATACACCTTTCACACATCCCACAAGAGACCTATATGTGTCTCCCATTCATTGATGGGTTGTAACAATAGCAAAAGGGTGAGAAAATATGATATAACATTATGTTTTTCACATAAAAAATACCCGAAAACAGTACCCAAATTTTTTCTTTTTTTATCTTTCAGCACATTAACATCAACAACGGCTATTGTAGTGCTAGTAGTAAGAAACTTTGTTGACTGAATATTTGAATTTACTTTAATTTATACTTAAAATGAGATAGAGATTCTTCGGGGCAATTTCATTACTTAAAATATCATTGTAAAGATATGATTGAGCTTATATAAGACATGGCACGATATCAACGTCTGTTAGAAAATTAAACCAAGCTTAAGAATTAAGAAATTCTAGAAGGACTCAATTGCAAAAATTAAATTGATTGATGCAATTCTAAAATGAGAAAAGTTTACAAGGAGTAGGTTGAAAATAAGAAAGAGACAAAGCATATGCAAAATAATGAAATTAAAGAGTCAATAATGTCGGTCAAGTAATATGAAAATTTAAAATTTACTAGCCAATTCTTTTTTAATATTAGATATACAAACTATTAATATTACATTAGAGATCTACCACGAATCAAGATTCTTGATCGAGTAGAGTCTGACGCCACTGGATAACTGCACCCCATTTGAGGAGGGATTCTTGATCGAGTCAATTTTGAAGCCGCCCAAAGAACTATACCCTATTTGGGTAATGTTTGTCCTTACTGAAGAGAAACATCTGTCCTTATATACGGAAAGAGTACTACCCATACTCTAATATGATAGACCTTATTTATAGTAAGTTATGGACTCTACATACAGTGGAAGTCCTATCTATGGTAGGAGATAAATTCTTGCCGATGGCAAAGATCAAAGATTAGACCTCCCAATGGGAGTTCTAGGCCTCTGCCTACCTGTGTTAGGATTGGGTGATTAAATTTAGCAGCCAACTAGAAGTCAATTTCAAGGGCAAGAAGATACCCAAAAAAAAAAAAAAAGATTACACTAGAAAAAAGAATGAGAAGAAAAAGGATACATATAAACAAATAAAACACGATTCGTGTTAATATATTTGGTAGTGTTGCAGTAGTTTGTCTATAAGTAGCAAACTTGCCTCTTCATTTTTGAATTACAAACAAAAATAAGAGAGAGATTATAGAGAAAAAAATAGAGCAATAACAAATGAGAAAAAAGGCTCCAATGAGTCTATATGAGTCTGCGAGAGAAAAGACTCTAACAAGTTTATGTTTATGTGTCTTTGTGAGTGGGTATGTATAAGTATAATTCCTTTATCAATAAAATTATTTTTATTGTGAGAGATTTTTTTAAATTAATATAAAAAAATTGTACCAATAAATGGTATCGGCTGGCCATGTGTTCCCAACAACATCCCTTGAGGCCAATCTTTTAGGGGGTTCTATATATACTTATATATTTCTACAACTATAATTTTAGTATATATTGAAAAGAAGTACAAGATAGGAACTAAATAATACATTAAGCAAAGCGAAAATTGGTACCCTCGAGAATTGAGAAGCTCACGTTATATCAACGTAGGAGGAGAATCCCACCAATTGTGATAATGACAAATAGGCCCAATTGTGCTAACACATTAAGTAAATTACAAATTTGGTCCTCTTATAAAAACAAATAACACTCGTACACACACTTCTCTTCAGAAGTTGAGTAATAAAACTGCATCTTGAGTAATACTACATAATAAGGTTGGTTTAAAAACATACCTTTGCTTGTTTATCAATCACTGTTAGATGCAAGATAGTGTTGCCAATCCTCATCTTTAGAGTTCACCAACTCCAGATCACTAAGAACTTCAGTGCCTCCAACTGGCTATAATTCACACACTTATGTAAAATTGTCTCACCTCGGTCCAAAAACTTTCGAGCGGCTACGGGCTTTACTTGAACCAATTCTCTTAAGATATGAACGTGGTCTTTGATGACTGCAGTATGTAGAGGATTTATGGCAGAACACATTTCAGAGTCAAATGACGCCAATTTTTTCGCTATATCAAGGTACGCTTTTGCAGCTGCCAAGTGAAGTGATGACAATTTTCGGGAATCAAGCTCTCCAGCTAGCTCAGGCTTTCTACTTAAAATTTGCTACACAAAATCTACATGTGCGAGCATGCAAGCTATGTGTAAAGGTGTCTTGGGTTACCAACCTGCCATAAATCTATCGAGAACTGAAACATCCTCGTAAAGCAAGTTACGCCAGCGAATTACAGTCCCCTCTGCTGCTTCGTCATTGATTCTCCTCTCTATTCTATTACTAGAGTGACGATCACAACAACTACTGTCCCTTTATTTCTCAAGTGTATTTGTTCATAAGATTTGTATAGATCTAACTCCTTTTACATAAATCCCCTTCTTGTTAAGCTCCAGTTTAAACATAAGGTATGTCAATCTATGAATTGTCGTGTGTTCTACAGAAGTCAGAGTCTTTTGAGGGTGGGGCTAACACCGACATTCATTACGCGGAAGAAATTATTGGTAAACACGGAAAAGACTCGATAGCAGTTACTGTGGAACATGATACTGTAAACTACTATTAAGTTTTCAATCATAAGAATACTAAGAGCAATTTAAAGGATGGTATGTTTGATGCGCCGTACGTAGCTTGATGGTACATTTATATACTATCCCAAGTACAAATACAAATTGAGCTAATTTTTGCCATGCACCCATTCTATCCTATCTCAAGCACAAATACAAATTGAACTAGTTGAATTTTTTCAAATGGAGAGAATATGTTTATGATACCACTCTTTTCTAATAAAAATTAAATACTAAAACAAAAGAAATCATGTCAAAAACTTTATCATATTTCTATTAAACTTTAGTTGATTATGATAAATTAAGAAAGATTTGATTTTGACTTTAATTTGTCATATTTTAATACGGTAATTAAACCTATAAATCTTGAGAAGAAGTTAATTTATTTTTAAAAATTGTTAAAATATGTTGGAAAAAATATATGAGAATAGTAAAAATAAGAGTACATGTTTAATTAGAACTATTTTAAAAATAAATTTCTATCAAAATTTTGGTAATAATGAAGAATATTGTACAGAAATAATGATTAATTAAATTTTAGTGTCATAGTGTAACATATTTTTTATGAAGAATAAAATTGGCTTTGAAATTATCCATTTAAGGCTAACTTATACGGATATTTTCACTATATCAACATACCCTTTTAGAGCTGCCAAGTGAAGTGGTGACAATTTGCGAGAATCACATGTCCAAGCATATTCACTTTTAGAAGGTTTGTAACTTTGTATTTTATTAAAAGTTTAGAGAAAAACGCACATGCCTACCTTGAACCGTTAATTAATTAACACAATTTGTGTAGTTACGAAAATATCTTTAAAAACTTAATTTTGTAAAGAATGATAAAAACTGAAAGTACATCAATTTATTCTAATAGCAAACCCTAATTTGGTTTATCATAAACAGCGGTATGTCTCTTGTAACTTTACCCATGCCATCTCTGATGCTTAACTACCACCCCGCTAATATCAACCAAAATCCAAGCTTCCTCTATAGCTGCCCTCTCTCCCACCATCATGGCCTGCTTTCTCGTTCTCCCTTAATTTATAGCTTCCCAAATCTGTTGTCACTTCTTAATCCACGACCTCTCTTCTCCTTCTTGCCTAATCCACAACCTCCCAAGTTTACTATTAGTAGCAAAGGTTTGGTTTAATGCAATGAATCCACCAATACCACAAATTATAAAAAAAAGTGAGAAGTAGCCTTCTCGCTTGGGGATTCACTTCATGAATTGAAGGGTGGAACCAAGGAAGATGAACTGAAGATCAGGAATTCAAAAGAAGGATTCCCTCAATTTCCAAGCAATTTGTACTTCTGTTTGTTGAATGAATTTTGAGGTGTTATCTTGGTTTTCTCCCATTTTTCGTTAGACAAATTCATTTGAATCATGCTTAATCTTGTAAAAATTGTTGAAATTCTTTTTGTCTTCTTAACAGATTTTATTTAATCAACAAAGAAATAATTTCTATTGAGTTCAAAGAAATGAAATATATGTTGTGGTTTGAGATGAGAGAGCGACTTAGAAACAAAGAGCATGTAATGAAACAGCTTATCACTGTGGTTAGGATGGACAAGGTTCAAATTTTCTACTTTAATTTTTTAAAGTAAAAGACGAGTGACAAAAAAAATAAAAAGAAGTAAAATTGCCAGCAATTTTAGCAAACCATCCTTGACACAAACAGTTAAAAAACTATGGTGACTAGTAAAAAGAAAGATAAGTGTGTTTTTTTTTATATTTTCTCTCTTTTGTGTTAAAATTTGAAACATTAGGATGTGTATTGACCCTTTATTAAAATTTAAACTAGTGATTGTTTTTGCTGATTGCATAATTCATATATATTGAATAACTTCTGTTTTTTTAACTATATTTTTTACACAAAACTTATTTAAACAAAATTCATAACTCTAAGAATTGTCTTGTGCGAACCTTAGATTTTTAAAATTATTCGGCCGAGTAATGACTCGTAATAAGGAGTTGTGTAATCATTGTATTGCAATGATTTCTCTTTTGTTTCAGTATTTTTTTCTAACAAAACAATTATGATTGAAATTTCAACAAAATTAGGAGATTTACATTTTATAAACTATTGGCAACTCTTTCTAACATTGATTTATATCGAACTAATTAAAATTTTATAAAATGGTGGCGTGCAATATCATGATGTGGTTTAAGAGTCATCTCCAAAGCTTAATGTGGAGCAATTTATGAGATATTTCAACTAATTGGTACCGATATAAATTTTACGAGTACTTGAAAAAACTGTGGGGTGTAAAAGTATTGAAATTGAATATATGTGGGGCATGATATTATAGCAAATTGAATTTTCAACCATAGTAATTCAAGTAGCAGTCAATATACAAAAGATTTTTTTTTTTTTATTTTCATTGAGAAATAAACTGGAATAAGATACATTTAATGACTTTGATCACAGAACTTCGGGATATAAAAACGTAGAATTTGAAGTTTCATTCATACTAAGTCAATAAGTCAACTAATAATAATTTAAAACAAAAAAAAAAAAGGTGTTATGATATACATATATAGAGCTAGCAGAGCTAGCTCCACCACTTGACTAGAAAATGATCCATCCTTCTCGATCGTCATCTTGAGGTGGTAAAGAGCTATTTTACGATGACTTGGATTCTCATGAAATCTCCCATCTATTGTCACATATCTTCTACACGTCACAATTCTATTGGTCCATAAAGTATTTATATTGATTGTTACTACGGTGGAGGAGCTGTATATTAATTACAATCGTTATTCACGCTGTGACTCGTTGGATGTATTGCACTCCCCAATTTTTTCAATGGTTCCGTGATCACAAATTTTCTATTAAACATTAATCGCAGTATGGCCTTCAATTTGATATTAGAAAAAATATTAAACAATATACTTAATTCAGTAATTAGGAAAAAATAAAATCAGTTTAAAATAATTATCTAACAGCTTTGTTAATTCAATTAGAGCCAGCCAGGGTTAAGGGGAAAGAGAGAGAGACAGAGATTGATTTTTCAGTTTAAAATCATGCCTACAGTGGCTATTGTTGCAAGTTGACTGGCTTTGTATAACATTTGCTTCTCAAATTAATGGGCCTACATGAAAATTATATACGGAAAAAGATTAGCAATAGGCCAATAATAATTGAAAGCAATGTAGGTAAAAGATCAGAAGTGATCTATAGTAATAAGTATAGAATTATAATAAATAATGCAAAAACTTATGTCAAGAATTTAGTGGTACGTCTCACTCATCCCATGAAAATGACTTTGACAAAATCACTGGAGAGATATATCGCCGGGTGTCTCTTGCAACATAAAATATTTTCACGTCGATGGCGATGATTGGCCACTGTAAAAGGCACTTGCAATATTGTTTTCAGTATGTGAAAAGAAGCTTTCATTTCCCTAGAAGTAGTCCACTTTTGCAGCCAAAACAATTAGAGAAACTTTATTTATTTATTTTTATTATTTTACTTGAAAAATAAAGTAAATTAGTCCTCAAAAACTTTTTCTCATCACCCAAGAAAAGGCACTTCCTTTTTTTAATCTTTTTTTTTTCTTTCCCACCAAATCCCCTCTACCATATATATATATATATATATATATATAGGATGAACTGAATTTAATTTATATTTCAGTGTATTAATGAAACTATATATGTTCGTAAAAGTCGACTGTTGTGATGTTATTGTGCTGAAATTGTATGTGATATGCTATAATCGAAAATGAAAAAGAGGAAAAAATTTAGAAAGCGCGATGAGAAGATTAGTCAGAGCTAGCTTTTATTAAGGTGCTGTGTTTGCAACCTTACGGGTACTTTTGGAGTTCCCTGCTGAAAGAATAATTGAAGGAGAATTTTCGATCCCCTCGTTATTTTGTTTAATACCCTGAGACCCTTAAGACGTTATCATCGTTAACTGCAAGTATTAAATTTCACGAATAATTATGATTTTACCCGTGATCTGTCTCTTTTAATTATCATGTGGCAGCTATAAAATCATTTTTCGTTACATGCATTTTTTGGATTAAAGATGGCCATAAAGTTAATTAATTTTTTGGTTAGAAAAAGATAAATAATTAATTAAATTATTTGATTTGAAATGTTTTCATTGTAGTTAATAATATTTTAATGTTAAAGATTTAGCTTTGGAAACTAAAATAAGTACGTCGGGGAAGATTATTGGAAAGAAATAACAAAAAAATATAGCTTTGTGAAGATAAGAATGAGAGGATGATTTTTTATATTGAGGAAAAATATGGAACAAATCATTTAATCTGAAATTATTTAACATCCAAGGGACGGAAATCGTTTAATCATGTAAGTCCTAGAGACCCTTTTGTGAGCGCAGAGCACAAAATTCGGACATCCACTTGCCCCCCTTACAAATTATTTTTAATATATGATATTTAGTTAATTTTTAACCAACAACTATGAACTAAACTGGGTACCCTTATTATAAAGTATCTAAATAATTAAGTTATAATTTATTTCGTCTATTCCTTCTCAGTATTTTGTAAAGTTTATTTATTATGATAAATAAATTTACTCTTTATTAATATGCTGTAATTAGAATTAATTTTGTATTTTTAATTCTAAAATATAAAGTAAAATTAAGTCTTGGATCACACAACACCTAAGTAATTCTTAATTTTCAAAATTTTTTAGTGATATACTAGATCTCATTATCAATTTAGTATTTAAAAAATTTACAAGATTATAAAAAAAGGTTTATGTTAATATGTCTTTTAAAATATATCTAACAATAAGAGACAAGAATGAGATGTAAATTGTCAAGTAATAAAATGAACAAAAAAAATCCTTTGTTGTTGTTGGGTCTACTTACATAGGTTTTGGGTCAACCCAAGGTATTTCTTCGCATTTCTTTTGAGCTCCATTTTCCTCTATGGACTCCATTTTCTTCTATGTTACTTCCCATCTTTTCCTGGTTTTCTGCAAAAATTCTTCTCAAAATAGCTGTTGATAATTATGTGAAGAAGTGCTTTCTTGGCAAGTTAAAATATGAAATAAGAGATAACAAGCTGATGAATGAATGCTATCAAACGAGAATCAAGAAGGTGAAGATTAAGGAAGTCAGAAGAAGCTGATGATGGCTTTGTGAAGAAGTGCTAGCTGAGGAAGTTATTAATGGCTTTGTGAGAAAATGTTTCTGACTTCTGAGCAGGTCGAAAATATTAAATGATCTGGATAAGAAATTAAGCTGGTAAATGAATGTGAAAGTGCTGTGCTAAAGATGGGCATTGTTTGGCTACCAACTTTCTTATTCGGTTTAAAGTGTTTCTAGTATAAAAATGTCTTTTTTTTTTTCTTTTTAATTTTTGAATATAAGTATGCAAAGGCTGCCTAGGTTTCATTGTGGGACTCATTCTGCATTCCAAATTTTCAGTCGCGGGACCCATTACTCTTTAAAATTCTGATAATAGAATTATATTTTTTCTGCAATTACCGTAAACAAGTAAAAGTACATATTTACACTTAAAATTTAACACATGTGACTAACGGTGGTAACGTTACGGGTCTGGGGATATTTGCTATTGATTAAGGAAGTATCAGAATATTAAGTCACACAATAAGGAGGGCTGGAGAATTTTTCAGATTCGTTAATTTCGTGTTTAAAATCTATGAGTATTAATTAAAAATGAAAGTTCTGTGCTCCTTTTTTGACTCACTGAATTTTTGAACTGAGCGTGAGATCAAATTGATTGTGAAGAAAATGAAATCAATATTTATTTATTTCAAATACAAAGACTACGGTATCCTTATTCATGCTGTGACTTGTTGGATGTATTTCACTCCCCAGTTTTTTCGATGGTTCCGTGACTACAAATTTTCTATTAAACATTAATTGCAGTATGGCCCTTAATTTGATATTACAAAAAAATATTACGTGGAGTATGGGATTGCATTAGCAATCATTCAAAAAGAAAAGTAAAGTTACCTAACTAATAAATAACGAGTCATCAATTGACCTGGCCGCTAAATTCTCTCGTGATTAATCTTAATTCAATTTAATCTCATTACAATGTTTCCTTGATATAAAAACAAATAATGAGAGAAAGAGATGATAAAAAGAAGAAGAAAGAAAGGAAAGTAGAGGAGAAAGATGAGGAAGAAAAACTATAAAATTATTTAATTAATTTTATAAAATTATAATTTATCATTTTAGTTGTTAAAAAGAAAGATGAAAATTAAGGAGTGAATGTTATGATTACTTTAATAAATTTTTAAGTTAAATTGAAGATTATTAATATTAAGTGAGTTAAATTAAAAATTATCTCATCTCATTACTGTCTGAAAACTGCCATAAGTTTATTCGAGCGACTTAGTTAATTGAAGGTAAAAGTAACTTGAACATAAGTGATAATTTTTAATGAAGTTAAAAATCTTTACTTAATTTGTAAAATATATCAATTGAAGTGACATTTTTTAAAATGTTAAAGGACTAAAATAAAATTATTCTAAGAAGAATAACTTGAACGCACCAATTCTCTTAAGACACGAACGTGGCCCTTGATGACTGCAATATGTAGAAGATTCTTCCCATCTCGATCACAAACAAAAAAATGTCGGGGTTAATTGACACCAAGTTTTTTACTATATCAAGGTTCCATTTCGCGGCTGCCAAGTGAAGTGGCGACGGTTTTCGGGAATCAAGCTCTCCAGCTAGCTCAGGCTTTCTACTTAAAATCTTTTGCACAAAATCTACATGTCTAAGTATGGAAGCTATGTGCAAAGGCATCTCGGCGTAGCAATCTGCCATAAGTCTATCGAGAATTAAAGGATCCTCTTGAGGCAAGTTCAGCAAGCAAATTATACTACTCTCTACTGCTGCTTCATAAGTTCTCCTCTCCATTACTTTATTACTACAGTGATCATCACAAGAAGTCATGTCCTTTATTTTTCAATTGTATATGTTCATAAGATTTGTATAGATCTAACTCCTTTTATATAGATCCTCATTTTGTTAAGTCACAGTTGTTTAAGGTATCTAAATCCACGAATTATTTTGTGTGTTCTAGAGAAGTCTATGATGAAGTCTTCTGAGAGTGGGGCTAACACCGAAATTCAGCATGTGGAAGAAATTATTGGTAAATACGGAAAGGACTTTCAGCAGGATTGCGGGATATGATAGTACTGTAAACTACTATTAAGTTTTCAATCATATATAAGAGTACAAATATCAATTTGGAGGGCATGTTTGGTGCACCCGGGGGCCGGGGCCAGCATCTAATCTATAGGGTCTGAAGTCATCAATAATCGATTTTATTCAAAATTAAAAAAAATTTTATGTTCCATAAGTTCTCAGAAGTCATCAATAATCGATTTTTTACTGGGATTTTTTCATAATTTCTCTTTCAATGTACATTATCAATGAATCAATGAGAAAGCCATTCTCCATTTTCTTGCGAAGTCTACTCTTGACAATATGCATAGTCAAAAATGACTGTTTGGTAGCTGTAGTACATACTAGAAGTGTAAGCACATGAACAATCATTATGTAAAGAAGGGGAAATATTGTTGCTTTTCTAGTACTCACCAATCATTGGTTCAAGTCAACAATGGTCGATAAATTTTTTAAATCCAAATGTTGAACTACATTGAACTCATATCGCTGAAGTTAAATTTTCAAACCTATTTTTAAATTTAGTTAAATATCTAGTGTTCTTGATTATTTTGTAAGGGTCTATGATATACACACTAGTTATGAAAAAATATTTCTCTATGGAAATGGTTTTTAAGTATATAGTTTTCTTGCAAAGAAAAAGCTTTTAAAATTATATAGTTTTTCTAAGAAAAGATTTTCGATTACGTAGAGGACAAAATTAAATCAACAATTCCTTAAAAAAAATTACTTTATTATAAGTAAAATATTAATAAATTGGTGAGATTACTATTTTGAAATTTAAAAAAAAAATTATATATTTAACTAATTTATCATTATATAATTTTAAAATAAATAAGTAAAAATATAAAAAAGAATAAGAAGGCATTTTCGTCTAAAACTAGAAAAGCTTTAAAAGAAAATTCTTTTTGGTGGGCAAAATGAGTATTTGACATCTAAAATTACAATCATCCAGAAAAATTAATATTTTATTAAAAAATACCCCCAGACCGTTGAATAGCTCCATCCTTTGATGCACCATACATAAATTGGTTGTATAATAATAATGAATAATATTAAAGAAAAAAAAATGATGAATTAAGTTTTAGTACCATAATATAACATATTTATTATGAAGAATGAAATTATGCTCTTAAATTACTAATGAATGTATCCTTCCTAGGTTAACTAATACCAATATTTTCACTATAAGGTATATCCTTTCAAGGTTGTCAAGTGAATGAGTGATGATTTTCGAGAATCACATGCCCAAGTTTATTCGTTTTTAGATATGTTTGTATTTTATTAAAAGGGGTATTAATACAATACCTCTTATAGGGTTTGAAACTTTGATACCCAAAAAAGTTTGTCCAAAAGTACGGAGACATTCCTCGTTAGACTATTAGCTATCTGAAATCATTTATTAAAATTATAAAAAGGAGAGAATGACCAATACCCTGTGTTGTTTGGTCTAATACCACATTAACTCTCTATTATTGAACAAATACTCTATCACCTTGTGATGTTAATTAGTTTCTTACGCAAAACTATTATTTTTTTAGGATAATTAAGCAATTTGACATTTGTATAGTGATATATTGCTATTATTGAATGTTTGTCAAAGATATTTTCTAAATAGACCTAATATACTTTATGTTTTTTTGAGTAATTTATTTTAAAAAATTTAAAAAAAAACACTTTAAACACTTTTTTATTTATAAATAGGGATATTGTAATATACCTTCCTATCTTTTAGAAAAAAAGCCAATACCCTCTAGATTTTTAAAAAGTATTAGATACTTTCTTGAACTTTGAGAAAATAGGAAAAGACTCTAGACTCGAATTTCCATTAATTTAGCCTGTTAAAATATTATTATTTTAATCCCTAAACTTAATCAACATAATAAAGATGAATATACTTTGCTCATTATTTGCAATTTGGTCCTCATTTCTAATATATTTACAGCTAAAATGTTAAAGTTAAAAATTGTATTTTATTGAAATACTATTATTTCTTACTTTATTATTGTATTAAGGTTTAGAAATGTAAATAATAATAATCTAACTTGCCAGTAATTGATATTAAAATCAAGAGATACTTGTCTATTTGCTCAAACTCCAAGAGTATTTGACATACATCAATTTCCCAAAATATATTTTTGTTTATTATTTAATTTCAGTGACTTTACTAAATATATTATTATAATCTTTTGAATATATTATAATCAATCAACATATCTACTTATACTATTAAAAATGTTATAATTCACGATATAATTATTTATATTATTAAAAATATTAAAATTAGTAGTATACATTAATATTGAATCCATTAAAATTATTTTTATGACAAAATTATTATTTTTATTTCAAGAAAGTAAGATTAGTTAATATATTCTACGACATATCATAATTGTTTTACAATAATAAAAGGCCGCTAATATTGTTATACTATATATGCTATGTGTTATTTTTTTTAACCGTAATTAATTGCTTGTTGCTGTTGAATCTTTGTCGTAGTAGGTCAGTGTTTTTTTTTTTCCTTGTAGCTAATTTGATGTTTGTGAATGTCTCACAATAAGTTAAATTCAAACTCTCAAACACAAACAATCCCTTAATTTTACAAGCATAAACAATAATAAAAAGGTTCCTAGATATTACATATAATTCTAAAAAGTTTCTAGGACACATTATACAGCACTATTTGCTTCATCATGACCATTTGAGCCTGAAGGTGCCTTTCTTCCTCTCTTCACTAATTTTATAAAATATTTTATCATCTTCCATATAAGTCGTATGATGTGCCCAAGAAGAAGAATCGGCATCAACCCTATCCATGCCAACAGCACAACTTGAGCGCTATACAGTGGAAACATGTTGTTTATAGGTGTAAGATTAGCTACAGGGATCACATAAGCAAATGCCATTGCAGTAATTGCAATCCACATTATCACAATTAAAATCCATGTGAAAAACTTACGCTTAAACCAAGGTGAGCCGCTTATGATCAATAGTATGATGCTAAGAGAAGCCACAAAACCAATGGAGTTCAACGCAAAGAAGATATCGTAGAAATATCGGTTTTTGTCAGCCAATATCGCCGATCCTGCCTTGTCTCCATTATCGTCTTGCCATACACCACCAGGAGGGCTCACACCAGCTTGAAATGCCATGGTACCAATCAGCGATGCTACCACATTAAAGTGCTGCGCTTTTCTTTCAACCAATCATCATGTTTACCTCGATTTTTCTGACGACGTTTACCTCGATCCTTTCCTTGTAAGGATAAACTTGATTGGGGTTGTGTTGTGTTAACACCTTCTTGCAGCGATACTTGAATGTGCATGGCACTAATTGCTCCAGCTAGTCGAAGCGATTCCGCTATCTCCCAATCTTTGATATCGCTTCTGCTCTGTGTAGAAATATCCAAAGCTGTGAAGCCTTTTGCATTAACAGCATTCACATCTAATGTAGTACTAGTGGTAAGAAACTTTATTGCCTGCACATTTGAATTTACTTTAATTTATACTTAAAAATGAAATAGAAATATCAAGGGAAGGTTCATTACTTAAAATATTATTACAAGGATGATTGAACTTATGTAAGACATGTAAGGATATCAGCCTCCCCTGAAAACAGATTTTATATATATATATGCTTGGGTTATTTTCAACCCTATCCCTAAACTTATCAACATTTATAAGATCAGCAGTAGCAATTCGGGTTGTTGTCCTATTCATGTTGTGTAAATTAAAAACATAACATATTTTAAGCCAACTCGAATCCAACCCATTTAATAACTTTGTCAAGAATTGAAATCCTAACTCGACCATTTTAATAATTATATCACCCATTTAATAAATTTTTTAATATATATTTTAAAATATTATAATATTACCTAGTCAATATTAATAAATTTTATTCTAAATATTTTAAAATACTAAAAAGTATTTAAAATGTGAAAAAAATATAAAATAAATATATTAAATTATAAATGAATTAGATTGAAATGATTATTTAAATAGTTAATTGTGTCATAAACGGGTTCATGTGTCAAAACCTTTAAACCTGAATTCGATCCAATAATTAATCGTGCCAAATCATTATGACTCATTTATTAATCATGTCATTTTAAATTAATTTGAACCCACTAATTTCGTGTCGTGTTCATCCCAAATTGACAAGTTATGACAAAAATTACCATCCATATTGTTAGCTCTAAGGCTAATAAGCCATTGTTTTTATAATAACAAACATTAATATCCTTGATTAACTAAGTTCTTCCTATAGTATTTGCTGTAATATTTTTAGCATGAAGAATTAGAATATATGTTGATCACCAAAAGGATATCCAAAATCAAGCATTGATAAAAAGCAAAATTGTAATTCTCAACAGCAAATTGAAGAGAAGATTTGAAAATTTGAAAATACGCACATTAAGTGATTTTTTATTTTGTAATGTATCTTTAAAATTAAATATTGATTTGCACTTAAAAGTTCAACTTCATTTTTCATTAAAACAAATATTTTTAAAACTTTCAAAAATTCATATGGTTATATAGTTTTAAAGTAAATATTTTGAATATATGAAAAATAGTTAAAAGTTTTCTATAGGCTAAATTAACAAGTTTTTGAAACCTAAAAATCAGACCAAATATAAGTTTTTAAAACCTGATATAAAGACCAAAATGCTTGAAAATAGATTAAAATACAAAATTTTAATCTATGAATAATAACCAAGTATACCAACTTAGTCGACCAAAGTAAAGGCAGTAGTCAATCAAGTGTACCAACTTAGTCAACCGAATTTCTGAAAAATTAAATTTTGACCCCTTAACAGCTAATAATGGCTAATTTTTCAATTTTTAATAGAAATACTAGTTTATACTCACTTGAAACAACTGAAACAAGTTTTACACTCTTGGAAAACTTTGTTTCATGTTTTAGAGTTGCATTATAAAGATTTGAACTTTCATTTGCAAATCAAATATCAACTTCATTTCACATTCTAGTTTTCATTTATAATAATAAAAAAAAAAAGTGTTTGTGTATCACTTGATCAAACTCTTTAATCAAGTTTATTCTCTTTATTTTATTTTGCGTGTGAGTGTAAGGGAAACACTTTTGGATTATAAGGCCATAAGTTACTTGGTTTGTAAAGGCTGGAGAGGTACCTAGTCAAGTCTTCGTTGTATAAGGTTTGAGTGGCACCAAAAAGTCCACTTGGAGTTGTATTTGCATGTGTTTAGATTTGAAGGCACAAGTAATAAAATCCTCAAACTTGGAACTTGGAGGCGTGAACGTAGGTCACAGTTTGCTGAACCACATAAAAATTGTTTTGTTTGATCTCTCTCTCTCTATTCTTTATTATTGTTTATGTTTATAATTGTTATACACAATACTCACACACATTGAAACTTAATTTGTTAACATTCACATATTAGTGATTAAAGTTGTGAGTTGAATTTGGTATTTCACAATCTAGAATATTTGAATTATTTGGTGTTAGTTGTTGGGTTGCCTTTAAAATTATTGAAAACCCAATTTATCCCCTTTTTGTGTTGCCTAGTTATACTTTCACGTATATCAATATACCTATCTTTATTGAAAGTCATCATTCCACTCTTGAATAATAGTAACTACTTGTTAATTAAAAGAATTTGATAAAATGACTATTTTATTCTTATTTTGATTAAAATTAAAAACCCCTAGATCTGGTGGTGGTGGCAATTGCACGACAAAAGGCAACTAAAAGACCAAGGCTAGTGGTACGATGGCGATGAGGCTAAGGTTGCTTTGTGTGCAGCCTATTTGCGACCAAGACTAGCATGCATATGACCACCAAGGCTACCATGCACTTTTTTTAAAAAAAAAAATTACATTAAATAAGAAAAAAAATACCTATTTTATTCTGAGGGCATTAGAGTTAATAACCAATTACCATTATTTGGGAATGAAGTGATGACTTTTAATAAAAGGTAGGCATATTTAATAGATGTCAATAAATTTTGAGGTAGAATTGAAAATAACACATGCATTCCTGTCTATATATATATACTAATAGAGGTGGACAAAATCATATTCAATTTGGTTTTCTTAGAAACCGACTTGAACCGAAGTAGAGTTCGGTTTTCTAAACTCAAATTGAACTTAACCAAATTATGGCACCAAACTGAATGGAATTGAACTAAAGGTAGAGACTCATTTTCTTTTAAGAGATAGTTTTATATAAATTCTTAAAATTTATAAAAATTATAGAAAAAATCTTTCCTTTTATGTTAGTTAGTTTTGTAAATTTGTTTAAACTTTATTTTTATTATAATTTTTATAAATTTTAGAAATTTATATAAATATATATATTTATATATATATATATTTTTGCTCGGTTTGGTTAAGTTCTAATCGGTTGGGTCTTTTTGCCCTGTATATTAGTATCTATTAATATGAAAGAGAGAGTATAAGAGAGGAATTCAACAAGTCGGATAGAGAAAAATATGCTAAGTCAAAATTGGTACTCTAAAAAATTGAGGAGATAATCCGATATATCTCCGTAGGACGAGAATCTCACCGAGTGAAATAATGACAGTCAAGCCCAATATTTGCTATTATCAAATCGGTGGATGTGATTTGTAAAATTAGCAAATAAATCAACGAATCTATCACTATTTTAATAACCAAACTAGTTAATTAAGAAACAACACTCATACTTGCAACCATTCAAAAGCTAATTAATCAATAAAAATGGATCTTTAATTAATACTATATAATAAGGTGGGTTTCAAAACATACCTCCACTTGCTTATCAATCACTGCAAGATGCAAGATAGTGTTGCCATCCTCATCTTTAGAGTTCACAAACTGCCGATCACTTACTGTATCGACTAAGAACTTTAGTGCCTCCAACTGGCTATAATTCACACACACATGTAAAACTGTCTCACGTCGGTCCGTCAAGATTCGAGTGGCTTGGGGTCTTACTTGAACCAATTCTCTTAAGACATGAAAGTGGTCCTTGATGGCTGCAATATGTAGAGGAATTTTTCCACCTCGGTCACGAGCAGAACACATTTCGGGATTAACTGACACCAATTTTTTCACTATATCAAGGTACCCTTTTGCAACTGCCAAGTGAAGTGGTGACGATTTTCGGCAATCAATTTCTTCAGCTAGCTCAGGCTTTCGACTTAGAATTTCCTGCACAAAATCTACATGTCCAAACATAGAAGCTATGTGCAAAGGTGTCTCGAGATAGCAACCTACTATAAATCTATCCAGAATTAAAGCATCCTCTTGAAGCAAGTTACGCAAGAGAATTACACTCCCCTCTGCTGCTGCTTCAATAACTCTCCTCTCCATTCTATTACTAGAGTATTGGCAACTCTTTGTGCACTTAAATATCGTTGATTCATATCGAATTAATATTCTGTGAAGTGGTGACTTGCAATTATTTACGTGGTTTAAGAGTCATTGCCAAAGCTTTATGTAGAGCAATTTATGAGATATTTTTGTGACTTCACAGGACTGTGGGGTATATATGAAAATATAGAAATTGAATACATGGGGCATATGATATTACGGCAATTGAATTTTCAATCAGAGCAAGTCAAGTCAATGATGCTTAAAAGCCCAAAACATAAATTGATGTTAGTCAGATTCATTTAACGAGTGATTAACAGAACTTCGGAAAGGAAGCATTTAGGAGTTGAATTTGTGGCGTACGATACTATAGGAATTGAAGTTTCAACCATATTGACTCAATAAGACAACTAATAACACTTCAAAGAAAACGCGTTATGATATATACGTGGAGCTAGCTCCACCACTTGACCCGAAATTGATCCATACTTCTCTATCGTCATCTTGAGGTGGTAAAGAACTATTAGGCAGAGATTATCGCAATAAGTAAAAATGCATTTACCACTCACATGATCAAGGAAAATGCTCTTCGACCAATAAAATTTTGATAAAGTATTTATTTTGAGCATCAAATGAAATTTTGAAATAGAACAAATCATATGCAAAAACACAGAAAAAAATTCTAAAAGTAGATTCTTTTCCTTGAAAAAATGATAATTAATTAAATTCTTTTTGAAAAACAACATACTTTAGATTTTTCATCACCAAATATTTATATAGGTTTATCCAAACTTATTTAGATATAACTATATATTTTATTGACTTTTAAAAAATACTTGATTTTTTACTAAATTCAAATATTAACAATAAGTAAAAAAATATATAAATTATCATTATTGTGTAAGAGAAAAATGGGTTAAGAGCATTTAGTATTTGGAAAAAAAGCATGAAACATTATGTTACATCCAATCTCGTTAGCAGTAGATATATGTTTATATGTTGTGCACACGTCATTGAGTATGGATATTAGCATATGATCATATGCATTATGTTTTGAAAAATGAGAAAATGCTTTTTGTAAGAAAAATATTTATGAAAGTTAAGATTTTTTGCTTTTAAGGATATTGAAATTCATTGTTTTCTTAATAGGTAATTATAAGTGTACACATGAAGTATTTTGATAAGTGTCATCATTTCTCGAGTTTGGTATATATGATAAGTGATGTGTGTTCTCTATGATACTGGGGAGACATTTGAGTACCCTTAGGACTTATGAGTCCTTACATTCGTGCATCTATGCATTTGTGCAAGTGCGAGGACTTCCCAACGTGATCTTGGCGATGCTCTAGCTTTTACCTTTTAGCATGAATATTCCTTGTGTGTGAATTTTGTGTCCCACTTGTGCTTAACCCATGTACATGAAAATTATCAATGGGTGACTTAAACTTAATATATGATAAGTGATATGTGAAATCTCAGTGAATAGTAATTAAATAAAAATATTTTAACAAAATGTAAATGAAAATTTGAAAGTGAATTTACAATATGCGCAAGTCTAAAGTGATTTTCTAATACGTACTAGATTGAAAGTGATGTTGTAATATGCACTCTTTAAGGACTAACATAGTTTTCATCATATTGCATATCACGCTCATGCATTATATAGTATGTATGCATTTTTATATATGAAAAATACTATACTTACTGAGTTTAAATCCTTATTATAATTTATTGTGATTCTCAGGTCAGTAATGGCGTGTATGTAGCGGATTTGGTGAATCTTTTGCTATCCTTTGGTTCTCTAAAATTAGGATGTTGACATTATGCTCCTAATCTTCCTTTCTTTTGTTATACCTATCTAGTCTCCATTATTTCTAATATATTTGGGACTAAAATATTAACTTAAAAAGATTTTTTTATTTTATTCTTTTAAAAAAATTTAAAACTAAAAATATTCTTTATTTAAATTAAAATGTTAACAATAAATTTGGATAAAATTATATACAAAAAGGCTCCTAATTAACTTTTTTTTTTTAACTTTCTTGTTAATAATTATGTATTAATTGTGATGCTTTTTAAAGAAAATATGTATAATATTTTACTTAAAAACTTTTTTTTTATTTATATAATAATAGATTTAATTCACATATTATAATTTATTATTTTTAATCACAAAATAATGACGTAGATTTACCCAAACTTATTTAGATATTTCTATAAAAAATCTTGACTTTTGAAAAAATGCATAATTTTTTATTCGAATTAAAACATTAACAATAAGTGGAAAAAAATGTAAATAATTATTTTGTGAAAAAATGGGTTAAGAGCAATTATAAAATGTTAGAAAGAAAAAGAAAATTTAAATAAAACAAAAATAATAAATTATAATAGATGAATTGAATTTAGTGTTTTGTAAATAGAATGGCTAATACATATACTTTTATGTTCTTTTTAATAGTTTAATATAACTTTGATAAAACAATTTTAAAAGAAAATTTTGATTATCTTAATTTGTAATAAATATAATATATATTTATTATTTTTTTATTTATGTTAATTATTTACTTGACAATTTTTTAAAGAAAATACAATGAAACTAATATAATTTTAAATATATATATTTTTAACAAAATATTATAGATATTTATCTAAATATTCTTATGATCATTGCATATTAAATCTTCAATAAGAAAATTTTAAAAAAAAAAAGAAAAGAAGGTTAGGAGTATTTTAGTATATAATTTTATGTAAATTATTTGTTAATATTTTAATTTAGATAAATAATATTTTTATTTCAAAAGTATTTTAAAAAAAGATAAAATCAAATTAACCTTTTTAAGCTTAACATTTTAGCTCCAAATATATTAGAAATAATGGGAACTGGATTGTTAATTATGAGAAAAATATTTTTTTTGTTATTTAATCAAATATAAGTATTAAAATAATAATATCTTAACATATCAAACTAGCGGAGAGTTAACTCCAGTGGGTATCTTCCTATTTTCTTAAAATTTAAGAGGTATTTTCCTATTTTCCCAAAACTCAAGGAGGTATCTAACATACTAAAATTTAGTAGGGTACTTACTCTTTGGAAAAGGTTGGGGGATATACTGCAAAATCCCTTCATACATCTCTCTAAATTTGGCTTCTAGGCAAGCGCAGAGATATAAATTAGAATATTGAGGGCAAAAATATTTAAAAAGTAAAATTAATTGACTAGTATGTTAAAAATAATTAATAAATTAATTGGTAAATGCATAGTTTTACAAAGTTTCAAAGACCAAAATATATAGACCTAACAAATGGGTTTAAATTATAACTAATATAATAGATATTTTTAAAAAATTTTGTGGGTTGGAGAGTCTCCGCGCTCAGCTTGTGCTTATGTATCAATTAAAGTAGAAGTATGTTTCTCAATGATTATTCTTTTAAACTTCATGGAATATTCAAAGAATATTTATATGAGTGGAATATTCAATGTTCCAAGTTTTATTTTTCGTTAGAAAGTGATATTATGGGCCTGTTTATTTTTTGAACTGAAATATAATAAAAGTATTTAGACATTTAATCAGTATTTTTAAACTTATGCATGAAAATTTGTTAAAAATATTTTAATGTAATTAAGTAAAATTTTTAACTTTAATCTAAATAACTAAATGTATTAATAAATTAAATATTTTATTTGTTAATAATATTCTTAGTTTAATTAATATTCATATATGTCAAAAATTTAAGATATCAGCTTTAAATTTTTTAGGGCATATATATCAACATATAAGTTTCAGATTTTTTATTTTTAAAAAAAAAAATAACTTAATATTTATATTTAAATTTTTAAGACAAAAAAATAAACATATAAATCACAATCAAATTTTAGTTTCAGTCATGTTAAGATTTCAGATAAAAAAGAAAACACTACCTATGGCTACAATCACTTTGTTTTCATAATTTTCTATTTATTTATATTCACAAATTTTAATAATATAAAAATTTAATTATAACTTAATAAAAAATTTTATTTTAATTATAAAAAATAATATTTATATATAAAACTATATATAATACATCAATATATTGAGTATCAATCAGGTGAAGAAGTAAATATTAAATTTGAAATAAAGTTTAAAAGATGTTTGATACGCCTTTTATTTTCTGCGAGACTCACCAACTTCTTTTACAATTATTTAAAATTTGGGATAT
This sequence comes from Azadirachta indica, assembly GCA_022749755.1. Classification (NCBI taxonomy): domain Eukaryota; kingdom Viridiplantae; phylum Streptophyta; class Magnoliopsida; order Sapindales; family Meliaceae; genus Azadirachta; species Azadirachta indica. The sequence goes on along the minus strand of CM040446.1, from coordinate 6,151,867 downwards.
GTTTCATATAATTTTTTAAGTAGAGTTTTTTGAAATAGATATTTTATTGGTAGAGCTTTATTAATTATTTGATTATTACAAATAACTTTTAGAAAAATTATTTTAATAGAATAATTTTTAGGGATATTTTCGGCTGATTACTTTAAGTTCGCTTGCATCTAATTGTCATCCAACAATTATTCTAACGCTACACTATAGTGCAAAAAGATTGAAAATGTGTCATTGAATTACAAATTTTTTAACAGTTTTAATATAATGACAAATATCCCTTTATAGAATACAAATGTCTTTAATATATTTTATCATGTAGTTCATTGAGATATTTATCATTTTTATACACTGTAATATAGCGTCATAATATTTATTGTATCACAATGAGATATTATCAAAAGTTGAACAATTATATGAAATTATTCAAAAAAATTAAAATTTTGAAATAGATTAAAAAAAACTAGCTCTAATTTTCTAATTGGATTCAAAATCTTAATTTAGAAACAAAAGTTAAAAAACAATTAACTCATTTGTAATTCTAACAATCCCATCACTAGTAATAACTGCCCACCACGCCATGAACGTTACTAGTTGTCGGTGGATTTCAGAGTGACAAAGAAGATTTGTCTAACACGCAATAACACACAAACTTATTTTAAAGCATACGTCATTCCAATTCTAAGGTAGCTTAAGAATTCTCACAAGGATACAAAGAATAATTTTAGTTATCGAGTTTTGTTATTTTTTGTTTTATGAAGGAAAAAGATATTAACTTGCAGTTCGAAATGGTTAGCTACGGAAGCATGCATAAGATAGGCTAAAAAGGCTCAAATGGTTCAATCAAGGCATAAAATCATTTCTTATGCATCATATAATCAATCTTACGCTGAAAACATGAATAATCAAGCTAAATAGCCAAAACAAAAGATATTGAGATCACTATAATGAAAGGATAACAAGAAAAATATAGAGTAATCATACAACTTTTAGAACTAACATACAAAGGCTTGAAAGTTCACGAAAAATGGTTATATGAGTCTACACTATCTTGTATATCATATTCTAACTATTTGAATTCATCAAATTAAGATTTCAATCAATTTTGACATGAAGTGCATACAAATTATGAACATAAACAAATTGTAAAATGATAAAAATCACTATTTTCACTTAATATCACATCACTTCAAATTGGCCATGCTTAATTCATTTCCACAAATTTCTCACAATGCAAGGAAGCGACACAAAAGCGGAAAACAAACATGAAAAAAATTACCCCAAAGAATCTACTTAAAGAAACTTCGCCCCCAAACTTAAATATAACATTGTCCTCAACGTTTGAAATTAAAAATCATGCAATGCATAGATTAATTAAAGTTAGAAGCAAAATAAGATATTAATGCAAAAGAAAGAAAAGGAAGAGATGACACTTGATTTGGACAGCTCCTTTCATCATCGCAAAATTCATCTTCTCCTTCTTGAACACCTTGGGTTGCCTCCTAAGCAACGTTAAGTTTAATGTCTTTAGTCAGACTCTTCTTCTTTTTCAATCAATTATGGTCTCTAAAAGGAATGTTTGCCTCATTCCTTTGCTCTTCCCTGTAGTAATGTTGGGTTGCCTCGCTCCATTTCTACTACTTTAGCTCAAGATCAATAGAAAGGCTTGCAGAAGCACACTTGTGCTCCGTTTTCAAGTATTTCCATTGAAACACCTCAATACCCACAAAATAAAAATATAACACTTAAAAAAAAAATAAACACTCAAAACAAACCAAATAATGCTGAGTATTCTACTTAATGATAGTTTAATCAAGTATAATCATGTAGTAAAATGAACATATCATGAAGAATTAATTGAATCTAAAGATAAAGATGTAATTAGAGAGATAAAATGGAAAATTGACCCATCTATAATTATTGACTGTATATAAAGGGTTAAAATTTTCTATCAGTAAACCACTTAAAATTATATCAGTAAACCACTTAAAATTTTCTATGTAAAATATATTTATAATTTTAAGAGTTCAATCCCAAAATTTTAGTGGAATAATATTGGAATTAATAAATTAGATTAATTAATTAAAAAGTTTTAATTAATTATCTAAATTCATTAGAGCTTGAATTTTTAGGTCCATAAGTCTCCAATACTACTTACTAAATCAGTACAATAAATAATATAATTGATAAAATTATTATACTAGATATTTATATGTTTAGAAAATAGATTTTTGGAATACATATTTTAATTTAGATTTAATTAATTAATTAAGAATTACTTAATTAGTAAGTGTTTTAAAGAAAATATCTTTCATTAATATCCAAATAATTTAATTTAAGAAATTAACTAGATAAATTCAAAAGATATATTTATCCTCTTTATTGTTTTAAACATTAATTTTGAATTAATTATAATATCACTCCTATTAGAAGTTGTTTTACAAATTTAATTAATTTATAAAAAAATATTATTAATTAACTTTTTATTTTATTTTAATTAAATTTTTTTAATTAAAAAATTAAAATATTACTTTTGATAGGAGTTATCTTACACATTTAATTAATTAATAAATATTATTAGTTAATTAATTTAATTATATTTTAATTAAAATAGGTGTGATATAAAAGAAACAAAAAAGTGTAGAAAACCGAGAGGATTTTCCTTTGATGTATATTACAGAAAAAAAAATCATTTTTCTCTTAATATTATTGTATTATAACAAAAAGTCTACCGTTCTCTTTATTGTGACTGAAGGATTTGTTTGATGCTATTGGTGAAAAAAAACTTGCAGTAAAAATAATTAAAGCATCAAGAGATATTTTCTTTTTATTTTTTATTTAATATTAAAACTTTATATTCAAATAAATTTTGTAACTCTCCTTATTTATATTCTTTTGTTTGTTCAATAAAGTTTTTCAACAATTTGTATTATAGCGTAGGTTATATGAGTATATGGTTTTAATTATGATGTATGAATGAGTGAGTATTACATTATTTTTATTTTGTTTATTTGCTTTCATGAATGGTATATTTATCTTGCAAAAATTCTATGTATGAATTCTTTAGTTGTTTATTGTATGGTTTTCTAAGGTTTGTGTTTAATTAATATTTTATTTTAATTAGATTAAAAATTTTATAAACCCATAAAAAGTATGAGCACAATGCAATTTACTTTATTTTTTACATTAATTTTATAAAATTATACGAAGAATCTCGATATTCGCATGACAAAAAGAGAAGAGGGCGGTACAGTGGGTAAAGTGCCCACTGCCCACTGCCGCTGCTTGCAAGTCATGGCCAGGGAGCTGAAAGTCAGCACCCTAGCCATGCGCAGATAAGGCCATGGTTGTGCATACGGCATTCTTAGCGATAATTTTTTTTTTTTTTAAGGCAATTATCTTTTGATTCCTTTTTTGGACTATTTTCATAAAGGCCCTTGTGATAGAATTTAAATTTTAATAAAACTTTGTTTTTGGGCCTGAGAGATTAAATTGCCTAAAGGACATTGGTCTTTTTGACATTTGGATTTTCTCGTAATTTTATTTTAAATATATTTTGAGCTATTTTAAAAATAAAAAAAGTTCAAAAGTTAGACTAATTTGTTATAATGAAATAATAGGCTCAGTAAATATTTTTGAACCCATATAAATGTTTACTTTATGAAAACGCATTAAGATGGCTTGTTGTAGACTTTACAAGGCTGCTGTTTTACTGGTCTGTGAGCCCATAAACCTTTTTAATTAATTATTTAGGTTTGTAATTAAATATCTTAGAACCCTGCCAAAGTTAATTAATTGTTAATTATTTTTGTTATGATAAATGTGATATGATAACATGGTCGTGCATAATAACATGCCATTTATAATACCTACTCAATGTCATTATTGAATGTCATGCATACATGTCACCATTTTAATTTAATAGTTAAATATGAAAATTATTATAATTCATTGGATTAATTGAATAGAATAATAAATTAAATAATGAGTAATTAAGTTTATAATTAAACTTAATAATTATCTCGTTTATTTAATTTGGGCTTATATAAATTAATTATCAACTTTTAGGTTAGCTTATATTATTCTATTTTTAATAAAATGTAATTTTATTAAATATGCGGTAATTATTTAGGCCTATATTAATATTAATAGAACTAGGTTTTCCTAATTTGTTATGCCCAATTAGATTGGAATAATTTATAAACCTAGGCCCATTTAGGTTGTATTCTACTAACCTAAATAATTAACCAAGATAGGATTAAAATTCTCTAAATCTAATGATTATTGATATAAGATATAATAATTCACTAAGATTATAAAACATAAGATATTTTATAATTTTAAAGTACATAGTTTTTAAAATAATGAGTAAGAAAGGGATATTTAACAGTATATTCTACGGTCTTCATTATTTGTAGAATACTGTGAGATATAGGTAGTGCCTCACGACGCTTAGATTTCATTTTCCCTATGAAGGGTTTTTATTTATATTAATATCATTGTTGGCTTCCTAGTAATAGGATTCAAAGAATGTATTTCAAAATTGATCTACCCTACGATAGCATTTTTGAGTTAAGTTGTTAGAATTTAAAACAATGGGTTACTCTCATAAAAATACAAATTAAATTGTTAATTGTATCTTGACCAAAGATAAAGATAGTTAATAAATGAATGAAAATATGAAATATTTTGAATTTTATTTATTAATTAAAATAGTCTCAATTTAAGTATATTAATGTGACCTATCTTATGATGGCACATTAATTGTAAAATTGAATTATCGTGGTCTAGTAATTCAATTATGTGTTTATCATATGCATAATGCATCATGTTTACTATTTTGAAAAATATTGAGATATTAATTTAAGTATATTGAATGCTTTATTTATTTGTTTCAGTAACTATAGTTGCAACAAATATCATCATTGCTTTACTTGCAAATGAAAAGTTAAATGGTAAAAATTTTATGAAATGGGAAAGTTATATGAATACAGTGCTAATATGTGAGAACCAAAAGCGTGTTCTTCTTAAGGATTGTCCTCCAGAACCTGCTGCCAATGCACCTCGCAATGTACAAGAGAGATATAATAATTGGATTCTAGCCAAGAGTAAAGTCCGTTGCCATTCTAATTAATATGAACAATGTGCTTAGACAGAAGTACAAATGGATGGAGACTACATATGAGATATAAGAGTCCCTCTAAACTATGTTTAGGCAACCATCGAATCAATCGTGTCATGAAATTATTTTTAACTACATGAATGTGAAGATAAAAAAGGGTGTTCAAATTAAAGACCATGTTTTGGACATGGTGAATTACATGAATAACACAAAGATATATGGTACAACTATCGATGAGCATACTCAAATCAGCATCGTCCTTGAGTCACTATCTTTAGATTTTACAAAGTTCAAGATGAACTATAATATGAATAAGCTGAATTATAATATGAGTCAGCTACTAAATGAACTACAAAACCTTTGTGTAACCTCAAAAAAGAAGCCTAAAGAAGGGGAGGCAAATGTTGCCGAAGAAAAACCTTCTTTCTTTTGCAAGAGCAAAAAGAGAAAGAATACAAAATGTGGTTTTGGAGCACAGTCCAAGAAAGCCAAGAAACGCTCCAAAGACAGCATGAATAGAAAGTCGAAGGGAAAGTGTTTCCACTTTATAGTTGATTGGCATTAGAAGAGAAACTATAAAAAGCATCTCTCCGAGCTAAAGGACAAAAGGAAAGGTAAATTCGATTTACTTGTTTTAGAAGCTTGTTTAGTGAAAGATGATTTATCTTCTTAGATAATTGGCTCAAGAGCCACTAACCAAGTTTGTTCTTCATTGTAGATGCTTAGTTCTTCCAAGGGTTTGGCTAATGAAGACCTCACTATGAAATGGGCAATGAAGCAGTTGTCTCAGCATTAGTAGCATGTGTAGAACATTGATAAGTCTTGTGTATACAAATACATTAAAGAAAAGAAGTTGGTCTTCCTGGTACTTTATGTAGATGATATTTTACTCATTGAGAATGATGTGAATAAATTATCTAACATATAAAATGGCCAACCAAGCAATACCAAATGAAAGATTTGGGAAAAGTGAGTTATGTCCTTAGGATTTGAATTATTTTTATATCGCAAGAGCAAACTCTTATCACTTTCTCAGGCATCATACATCAATAAGGTGCTTATGCAATTTTCGATGCAAAACTACAAAAAGTGTCATTTATTAACTCAACATAAAGTTATCCTTTATAAGGAGCAATGTCCTAAGACACGTCTGAAGGAAGAGAATATAAGAAGGGTTCCTTATGCGTCAGCAGTAGGTAGCCTTATGTATGTCATGTTGTGTACGAGGTCTGACATTTGCTATGCAGTGAGAATAGTTAGTTGTTTCCAATCCAACCCAGGATTGGATCATTGGGTTGCCATAAAACATATTCTCAAGTATCTTAAAATAACAAGAAACTATATACTTGTTTGTTCAGTTAGAGACCTGAACCTTATTGGTTACACTGACTTAAATTTTCAATAAGTTAAAGACACTCCAAAAGTAGACGTCTGATCAGTGTTCACTATTTGTTGTAGAGCTATAGTCTGGAGAAGTGTAAAATAATCCAGCATTACAGATTCAACCGTAAGGATTGAACATACAGTAACTTATGAAGCAGCTAAGGAAGTAGTATGGCTCAAGAAGTTCTTTACTAATTTGCAAATAGTTTTAGATATGGATAAATTAATGACCCTACATTGTGACAACAATATGGTAGTGACAAATTTGAAAGAACTGAGCGTCATTTAGAGGGCATGGGATTGAGTGATATGTTTCAATTGCTTTCAGGCAAGTGGGAGATTGTTAGAGATAGTGCCCGAAAAACATATAATTTGTACACTTTTAGAAATAAATAAAATTGCTATTTCTTTATACTTAATTATATTCATATTTAATGTTAATTAATATCAGAAAAATCCTAATTTATTCACGTAAGCATAATCTTAGTATATATAAGTGTTATATATACGAGAATATTAAAATTATGTATAATAAAATAAAATAGTCCATAATAAGTTAATTAAAGTTGAGTTTTTTAATTAAATATTAATAGTGCGGTCCACTAATATTAAATATGTAATAGTTTTATCTTAACTATAGATGTAATGATATTATGGTGGAGACGCTTTATATAATATTATTATATAGGACTGGATCAAACATAATTTGAATTCTCATATAAATTTCATTATTAACTAAGAATTCAAATAATGTTAATAGATAATCATATGCAAATCAATCTTAATACTAAATAATCCTAAACTCGTATTTATATTATTGAGTCTTTTGAATTACTTGTTCAGGTTTGAGATAAGAATAAGCTCAACATTTGTATATTGGAGATTTTATGGGATAAATAGCTGGGAAGGTGACCTATAGATATGAAGTCCATTCCTTCCTATTGAAAGTAAAAAAAATGATTCCTTTAAGTGTTAATTTTAGAACTAAACAATTTGAGTGCTCAATTTATAACTAATTTATAAATTCACTGTTCATTAGAGAATTAATGAAACTTAAGGATAAAGATGTAATTAAAGAGGTAAAACAAAAAATTGTCCTAACTCTAATAATGGATCGTTTATGGAGGATTGAACTACATATAGTAATTATATTAATTAACTGTCTAAAGTTTTCTGAGTAAAATATATCTATAATTTCAAGAGTTCAATTTCAAATTTTTAGTGGAATAATATTGAAATTAATAAATTAGATTAATTAATTAAAAAGTTTTATTTAATTATTTAAATCTATTAGAGTTTGAAATTATAGGTTCATAGGTCCCTAACACCACCTCTTAAATCAGTAAATAATATAATGGATAAATATTATTATATTAAATATTTATATGTCTAGAAAATAGTTTTTTAGAATACGTATTATAATTTGACTTTAATTAATTAATTAAGAATTTAATTATTAGTAAGATATTTGAAGAAAAATATCTTTCATTAATATCCAAATAATTTAATTTAAGAAATTAAATGGATACATTCAAATTAAATTATTTTTTTTAAATATTAATTTGAATTAATTAGAATCACTCCTGTTAGAAGTGGTTTTACAAATTTAATTAATTAATAAATATTATTAATTAATTACTTTAATTAAAATATTCAAATATTAGTTCGGAGTTATCATACACATTTACTTAATTAATAAATATTGTTAATTAATTAATATAATTATATTTTAATTAAAATTATTTACTAAAATAGATGTAATATCAAAGAAACAAAAAAGTGTGAAAAAATTCGAAGGGATTTTCTTTTGATGTATACTATAGAAAGAAAATCAATTTTCTCTTAATATTATTATAATATGAAAAAGAAGCACACTCTTCTTTTTACTGCAATTAAAAAAGAATTGGTTTGAAAATTATTAATAAAAGAAAACTTGCAATAATAATTAAAAGCATCAAAAGGTATTTTCTTTTCTTTCTTTTTATACTATATAAAATTATATATTCATATAAATTTTATAACTCTCATTACTTATTTTCTATTGTTTATTCAATAAAGTTTTCCGACACAAAAAACTTCTTCAAACCAACACCAACCATGGAACATTAGATTACCTGTACTCTAAAAATATTTAATTAATTTTTTGCAAACCCAATAATATGGGCTATGAATAAGATAGATTGAAGGCATATAAAAGCTATTTTCTCTTCATTATTTTCAATACTTACAGGAGCAATGATACAAGACATTAAAGTAAAACAAGTGGAAGCCTTTTGGTACTTACAAGTGGGATTTTCCAGATTTTTCTTGACCTAGTTGTTGCATAAAGACACAAAACAGAGTCATTAATCAGGAAATGAAATTTGGGCCCTCATAGTTATTTGCTTGGTTTGAGTTTGTAAATAAACATGGCAACCAAAAAAAAAAAACAGGGTTATTACTTCAGAAAATCACCCTTTTGGATTGAACTTTTTTTATTTGGGCAGATTACTGAACCAAGCTACACTCTTCGAAGCCATAGAAGGTCTCGGCAAAGCAGCCACAAAGCCAAAGTAGACAAGCAATGGCGTGTACGGTTGTAGCAGCAAAAAATTTCAAAACTTCGAAAAGATTCATTCATAAAACATACGAACTAGGGAGATCTTTTTTGTTATTTTTCTGCTACAGTAAGAGTAAGGGCCCATTGAAAATTGTAGTGGAAAAAAATAAAAATGATTTTGAGTAATACAAGGTCATTTTAAGTGTTTGATAAAATATTTTTAAAATTACTTTTATACCATCCTATAGCAAGTTTTGAGAATTAGGAGAGAATTGTTTTTCGAAATTTGATTTTAAAAACCAATTTTGTTTATAAGAATAATAACAAATATATATTTATTTAAAATTATAAAAAACCAAAATTAACTCTACAAATAATATTTTAATTTCAATTTTAATTGAAAAATAAAATTATTAAAATAAATTTTCTTTTCATTACTTTTTTACTTCTATTTTTCTTTTTGATTTATATGTTTTTTTATATATTATATTAAATAATTCACTCGCCATTACTTTATTAAGATTATAAAAAGAGCGATCTTATCGTCTACATGAAATATGGTATTTAAATATGTCTTAAACACTTAAAGTAATTTTCATTTATCACAATTTATTATATACATTTTAGTTATTTGTATTATTACAATATTTTTAAAAATAAATTTATTCAACGCACAAAATTCGTAGTACTATAATAAATAAAATTTACCAAACACTAAACTAATTTTCTTAAAAATTGATTATTTCTACAATATAGTAGAAGTAAATTTTTTCAAAATTTACAACAATTCCAAATAAGCCTTAAATTATTCAATTAAGGCTTAATAGTTTTTCACACCTGTCAAAAACCTATCAATCTTTTAAAGGAAAAATGTTGTGATGGAAATCTTAAAGATGACATGGACTCTTTCATCATAATTTAGAATTTACTAAATGTTAAATGGGGGCATAACAGTCATTATATAATAAAAATTTAATTTTCTATTTAAACTAATGGTTGCCATTAACGATTACGATTTTTATAAGTATTTTTTAAACTTTTGGGACTAATGAGTTTAATAGGTTAAACTTTAAGAGTTTGGATATCCCTTTTTCCTTAATTAATTAATTACTTTTAATAAGTCTCAACACAAATTATTCATGCAAGTGATTAAAAAGTGATACGTCCAGAGAGACTACATTCAGGAGAGAAAGAACTACTGCCCAGAGAGTAATGACTTTAATAGATCAAACTTTAAGAGTTTGAATGTTCTTTTTTCCTTAATTAATAAATTATTTTTATAAATCTCCACACAAATTATTCAAGCAAGTGACTAAAAAGTGATACGTCTAGAAAGACTGCATTTAGGAGAAAAAGAATTGCTGTTAAAAAATTTTAGCGTCTAGAGAGACTACCTTCAATAGAGAAGAAAACTCTAAAGATACTTGAAAATAGGCCACATAGTGTTTGAAAAATCATGTAAAACACCAACATGGCTAACTTTGACATATCTTTGAAAAAAAAGACAAAAAGAATCAAAATAGTTTACCTATACAATGAACCAAAATTGATGTGTGGAAAAATCAATTTCGTGGGCTCTTGTTTTTAGGCAAAAGGTTAAAATTAACTAGGTTATCTCCTTAAAGGACAAAAGGTATACGTCTTCTATCATAATTTTCAAAATCTCCTTAACTTTAAAAAAGAAAACAATAGAATTAAAAATCTTTTTATGCATAAAATACATCTCAAATTTATGATAATTATTTTTTTCTTTTCATCTTTGATTTTTCGTTATCAATAGAAGTTTGTAGTATATTTTGAATTAATCAATTAAATATAATTTTCATTTTCCATTTAAGAATTTTCTTATTTGCCATGTAAATGAGTTGGTAAATAACATCGATCTCCTTTAAAGTAATATAATGCAATTATTAATAAACTAAAATATCGAAATTATAATCATACTCTATCCATATCTGCACATATGATAATTTATTAAAGTTATATCCTAACAAGAAAATTTAGTCGCACCACTAAAAGGAAGGATTTGTGATTCTAAAGTTAAAACTAATTTCATCTTGTAATGCTTTTGTCAAATTTACATAAAACCAGTGAGCATATAAATCTAATTGGTTTTTTCTTGGAGTGTTGATGTCGATAGCCATAATCTTTGGTAATCACTTTGCTATTTATTAATATTCTTTTCCCTTAACAGAATAATTATATTAAACTCGATTTTTCTGACAGCGTCTTAAATTTACCTATAATCTACCTATAAAATCCATACATAAAATAATGAAAAATGGCCAACTTTAACGAAGTGTATATAAAATAATAATAAGAAAAATCGTAATTGTGAGAGTTCTATAAAAGTCTCTCAATAAAGGAGGAGTTAAAATTAGAATAAAAATATTTAAAAAATAAAATTAGTTAATTAATAAACTAATAAGTAAATGAAAAATTTTGTGAAATTATAAGGAACTAAAATGTATATATATAGACTTAACATATAAATCTAAATTAAAAATAAAAAGCTTTTGCTTATTGCTTCTCAATTGCAATTCTAAACAGAGCATTAATTAGTTGTAAAGAATCAAGTGAATATTCAGGTCATTTAAGACTGAAGGTTCCTTTCTTCCTCTCTTCACTAATTTGGTAAAATATTTTATCATCTTCACTGCAAGTCGCACGATATGCGCGAGGAGAAGCATTCCCATCAAACCAATCCATACACTCTGTATAATATTAGCGCCATACACTGGAAAAATGTTGTCAATACCTGTGAAACTAGCTACAGTGAACATATAAGCTAATGCCATTGCAGTAATTGCAATCCACATTATCACCATTAAAATCCATATGAAAAACTTACGCTTAAACCAAGGTAAGCCACTTATGAGCAGAAGTATGATACTAAGAGAAGCCACAAAACCAATGGAGTTCAACGTTAAGAAGATATTGTCTAAATATGGGTTATTATCAGCCAGTATCGGCGATCCTGCCTTGTGTCCCTTATCATCTTGCCATACACCACCAGGAGGACTCACACTAGCTTGAAATGCCACAGTACCAATCAGCGATGCTACCACCATTAAAGCGCTGCGCTTTTCTTTCAACCAATCATCATGTTTACCTCAATTTTTCTGACGACGTTTACCTCGATTCTTTTCTTGCGAGGATAAACTTGATTGGCTTTGTGTTGTGCTAACACCTTTTGCCGTTGATAATTGAATGTCCTTGGCACTAATTGCTCCCGCTAGTCAAAGCGATTCTGCTATCTCCCAATGTTTGATATCCCTTCTGCTCTGTGTTGAAATATCCAAAGCTGTGAAGCCATTTGCATTAACAGCATTCATATCTATTGTAGTACTAGTAGTCAGAAACTTTATTGCCTGCATATTTGAATTTTCTTTAATTTATACTTAAAATGACATAGAAATGTTAAGGTAAGTTAGGTTCATTGCTTAAAATATCAATGTAAGGATGATTGAGTTTATATAAGACACGTATTAGGATTTCAGCGTCCCCTTAGACCAATATTTTGGGGTTCTATATATTTATATTGCTACAACCATAATTTTAGTATATATTGATAAGAAAGAGGGAGTACGCAAGAGAGGAACTCAACAAGTCGGACAAAGAAAAAAATACATTAAGCTAAGCGAAAAGAATTGACAAGAAAATCCCCTTATATTACCGTAACAGGAGAATCCCACCAAATGGAATATGACAATCAAGCCAGTATTTGCTAACGTATCAAATCGGTGAATGTGATTTGTACAATTAACAAATGAATCGACGAATTTATCACTTGTTTTAATTTCTTCCTATTATTCAACTACTCTGTTTTAAGGATTAAACCAGTTAACTAAGAATTCGGTCCTGTGCTGGAAATTGTTATTTTTCATTAAAAGAACGACACACACCCCACACACGAACGCACGTACAACCCTTCGAAAGTTTAACTAATTACGATCCATTTTTAACTAATACTATATAATATACCTCTACTTGCTTATCAATCACTGCAAGGTGCAAGATAGTGTTGCCATCCTCATCTTTAGAGTTCACAAACTCCTGATCACTTACTGTCTCAACCAAGAACTTCAGTGCGTTCAACTGCTATAATTCACACACACATGTAAAATTGTCTCACCTCGGCCCAGCAACATTCGAGCTGCTTGAGGTCTTAATTGGACCAATTCTCTTAAGACATGAACGTGGTCCTTGATGACTGCAATATGTAGAGGATTCTTCCCAGCTCGATCACAAATAAAACAGCTTTCAGGATTGACTGACACCAATTTTTACTATATCAAGATATCCTTTTGCGGTTGCTAAGTGAAGCGGCAACGACTTTCGGGAATCAAGCTCTCCAGCTAGCTCAGGCTTTTTACTTAAAATATACTGCACAAAATCTACATGTCCAAGCATGGAAGCTATGTGCAAAGGTGTCTCGGCATAGCATCCTGCCATAAATCTATCGAGAACTAGAGCATCCTCTTGAAGCAAGTTACATAAGCGAAATACACTCCCCTCTGCTGCTGCTTCATTGATTCTCCTCTCCATTCTATTACTAGAGTGATGATCACGACAAGTAATGTCCTTTATTTCTCAAGTGTATTTGTTCATAAGATTTGTATAGATCAAACTCGTTTTACATAAATTCCCTTTTTGTTAAGCTCCAATTTAAACGTAGAGTATCTCAATCTTATGAATTATTTTGTGTTCTACGGAAGTCAATGACTAAAGTCTTCTGAGGCTGCGCCTAACACTGGAATTCAGTCCAGTGAAGAAATTATTGGTAAACAAGGAAATGACATTGTGGGACCCGATACTGTAGACTACCATTAAGTTTTCATTCATAAGAGTACTAAGAGCAATTTAAAGGAGGGTAAGTTCGATGCACCTTACTAACTTGATAGCACACTTATATACTATTCCAACTACAAATAAAAATTGAACTAATTTTTGGCATGCACCCATTCTATACTATCCCAAGCACAAATACAAATTGAACTAGTTGAATGTTTTCAAAAAAATAAAATATTTTTATGACTCCACTATTTTCTAATAAAATCTAAATACTAAAACAAAATAAATCTATGTCACAAGATTTGGCATATTTCTATAATTGGTTGATTATGATAAATGAAGAAAGATTTGATTGTGACTTTAATTTATCACATCGTTACGCACTAATTAATTAAGCCTATAAATCTTGAGAAGGCTAAATTATTTTTTAAAACTGTCAAAATATGTTTAAAAATATATGTAGAAATAGTAAAAAAGAAGAATGTGTTTAATTAAAATTATTTTAATAATAAATTTCTATCAAAATTTTAATAATAACGAAGAATATTGTACAAAATTAATGATTAATTAAGTTCATCCTAAGAATGAAATCAACTCCGAAATTACCCTTTCAAGGCTAACTTATACCAATATTTCAACATACCCTTTTAGAGCTGCAAGGTGAAGCAGTGACGATTTGCGAGAATCACATGTCCAAGCATATATTCCTTTTTAGAAAAGTTTGTAACTTTGTATTGTATTAAAAGGTGTACTTAGAAAATTTACAAAAAAACACACATGCCTATTTTGAACCATTAATTAATTAACACAATTTGAAAATTTGTGCAGTTACAAAAATATCTTTAAAAACGTAATTTTGTAAATAAAGAAAAAATCTTAAAGTACATCAATTTATTCTAATAGAAAAACCCTAATAAACAGGGGTTTGTCTTTGCAACTTTACCCATGCTAGCTCTGATGCTTAACTGCCAGCCCACTAATATCAACCAAAATCCAAGCTACCTTTATGGCTGCCCTCTCTCCTACAATCGTCGGTTGTTGTACTACTACAAAATTGGTCATAGATGATAGATAATATTTATAAAGAACAGCACTTTGTGATAGAGTTTATCTATTAACTAAAGTTCATTCATACTTACTTGACTATATTGGCACATCCTCACTTTGTGACAAAAACGGTTTTTGTCATGAGATTGTGATTAAAATGTATCACAAATTTGTGATAGAGATTTTTTATTGTCACAAGATTATCAAGATATTTTGATATTTTTTTTATAAGGAATTGATCAACTTTCTTTTAAATCGGTTTCCATTTTTTTTTAACCAATTTTTTTTTGGTGATAAGTTTTTTATCAAAATTTTTTTGTTTATCCCCTAATTTCTCGATTTTTTTTTTGGCTTTTTTATATTCTGAAATTTGTTTTCAGGTTTTAATTTTTTTTTGAGTTTTCAATGCAATGTTTTCAAGTGATTATCAACATAAATATTATTTAACTAAAAATAATATTCAACTAAAAAAATAATAATAAATATTATTTAACTAAAACTAAGAAAAAAAACAAAATGAAATAATAGCCGACATAATATATATTTCATCAAATCCCAAATATCATTTACAAATATACAAACATGCTTGTCATCATATATTTCCATTCAAATATCACATCCCAATCCAAACAAAATAAATTTAACCAACATAATTCTCGAACCCAAGTAAAACATAGCTCTCAAGCAGCTAACCTACAACAGAAGTCTTCATATGTGGACTATTTTTCAACATCAAAATTGCAGCTGAATATGTGCAATACTTTCCAACATAAAATCTTCATAAACCTACAACGTAGACACAAAATAGAAATTTTCTAATTAAAAATCTATAAATAGCAATAACATATAAATAAAACACATAAATATGATCACCATAATTTTTTATTTTTAAATTAAGCTAGTTAACTACAAATATTTAAGATAAAGAATTAATAATGTTCCACTCAATTAAATGATAAATTTAATGCAAAGCCAGGAAAACCTGAAAAGAGCTACAGAAAACATTGGGGCAGATTTAGCACTTAAACATATACAATTCAGTCTTTCAGGTGGTTAAAATATGCAAATATTTATATCACACTAATGCAAGATTAGGATCAGGTGCAAAAGCTTACAGTACTAGTGGCTTATATATATATTCAAGAAATAAAAATAAATAAATAAAAAGTAAAACCTAACCCTACATATATGTATATATGTGTGTGTGTGTATATATATATTTTGGTAAATAATTAATTAATTGCAGAACTTTGCAAGAATTCTTCTTCTTGAATGGTCCAGCAAAATGAATCATAGGAGTTCCAATCTCTAGGTGCCAAGCTAGCATAGTCTAGTTTTAGATGATACCTACCCTGAATTCGAAAATATATTTGCTTCATCGACGTGGAATGTTAAGTCACATTAACAAAGGCATTTAGAAACATAATCATACATGCGCTATTATTTGAACAAAAATTTTATTATTCTAATATCTAATAAGGATTTCTCTGTAGGCATACATATATTTCTAAACAATAGTAAAAGATAAAATGTGTCCAAATTCAAGGCACAACACAAGCCAAATTGAGAATATAAATTACTCACCGATTTCTGTGAGATTCATGTACAAGCAGGTAAAGCAATTTTCTCATACCAATGGTTAGATTCATCAACATGCATGCCCCAGTGTATAATGCATACTGGTTGAGCTAAAATTGTAGCTTCCTCTATCAAACATAGAAAAGATTGAGAAAATCAAATGCTAAACACAATATCCAGTAAGCAAGCACTAGGACAAGTTAGAATGTATGACAGTAACAGTTGAACAATTTCAAATGGAAGAAAGCATTTTCATAAGGATCGCCTAGAAGAAAGCATTTTCAATGTCAACTGTATGCAAACTAATCAGAATTTGCCCAATGTCATTGACCCTAACACATAAGATTTTAATAATAGCACAGAAAAATTCTTGAAAAGAATAATGAAGAGAAAATTAACGAAGGGGAGGGGATAATATGTCGACACTCTACAAACAATATGATTTCATTTGATTCAAAAAGTCATGACATAATATATATGTATATACACACACGTACACGCATTTATAATGGAGTGTTCGTAATAGTCGTGTAACAAGCTACTTGCTTTAAGAATTACTTCAAGGATAACTAGATGAAACAATAGCTAATACTTAAATAGTAAATAAACTAATGACAATTTAAGCAACATGCTATTCTAAATTTTTCTTTATTAAAAATGAAAACCCAATAAACCAAAAACAGCAGCAAGAAGACAGCACAGCAGCAGAAAATTAACAGCATAACCAGCAGCAAAATGACATTTGTAGCAGCGAATAGTGGCAGCCAAAGACAGTAGATCGGCAGCAAATAGCAGAGCCAAAACAGTATAGGAGCAGCCCCGAAAGCATCAAACAGCAAGCAGTAGCAGCAAATTGACAACAACAGCAGACATGCAATAGCAGCAAACAGAGCAACAAGCAGCAAGAAATGCAAAAGACTTTAATGGAGGCATTGGTGTATTTAGAACTTTATCAACATATAGAAGAGCCGTTGAAACTGTTGAAGTGAATGAAAGATATGAGGAATAAGAAAGGCTTTGATAGTTTGCAAAGTCAAAGCTGGAAGAGTCCATAAAGCCGTCGAAAAATTTCAAAGAATGGATACAGGCCTTTCAGGATTTGACCCACTGGCTGGAAAAGTGGATCCATACTATAATATTGAGGAATTATATCTACTAAATCCTAATGCTCTTCTTCCTTGCTTTATAGTAATTTTAAAACTCAAACATTATTGCTTATTGTACATATAATTAATTAAAAGTTAAGAATTGAAATAAAACATTAGATTAATATCAAATGATTTTAATTGTAATTTAAACTAACTTAAGTCAGTGTAAATTAAATCATGGAATAACTTCAAAAGCACGGCATCTCAATCCCGAACCCAAAACTCTAGTCTACAACTGTCTTGAAACCATGTTAGATTTCTCCTACCTAGACCTGTTTCAGCTTTTGCAATATCAGAAAAATGAAATTAGCGACAAACTATGAAATCAAAGAAAACGAAATTTAATGAATAGGCGTTTCATACTGGATTATATTCTTAGGGATCCTCAAAACTAGTAGACCCTCGGCTTTGCAGTAAGCTTGTAACAAGCTCTCAGCTTACAGACAACATCAACAAATTAAAAACGCAACAGGTAATCAATATAAAAACCATGGAGATTTTACCACAGCACGAGTTACCCTGCCAATGATAAATACAAATATACGCTGTCCCATTTTTTGAAGATTAGCAGATGCATGCGTGAAGATATCTTTTCATATATAAAAGCTGTAAGAACTGATGCGGGAGTGTTCGAACATCAAAAGCAAAATCTAAGTGCCAATAAGTTCAAGATTATTACCTTAATTTACTAAATTGTAAAGATACTGTTAGAGGAATAATTTCATAATTTAATCTGTATTTATTGAAGTAATATTTTAGAAAGAGGTTAGTATCATTAAAAGTTGAAGAAGTAAGCTTTTTTTAGAATTTTACGATTTAACATTTGGAATTCTTTAAACAAAGTTATGATAATTTCTTCACAATATGTTTATTTTCAAGACAAAATTTGGATGCACGGATTTTAAAGAATTTTTAAATTAAATTCAATGTGTTTTATGTAATTTCTATATGATAGAAGGATTTGGTGAGTTTTAATTCAAAATTTTAGCTGTTTGCGATTATTTTCAAGAAATTTTAAATATTTATATTATTTGTCAATGTTAAATAGTGGTTGTTGGCCTAAACTTTGATATTTCTTTCATTGTAAAAGCTCATATAAAGGATTTAAGTATGTAGTATTAGAATCAAGTTTTTTTGAGTTGAGTTAAATAAAATTCTTATATTCCATACTCTATATCTTTTGGAGAATTTTCATATAGTGGTGAGTATTTTTTCTTTCAAGTTTTACAACTTTTGATAGCAACTTTAGGGTAGCAATTTTGTATCCCTTTTCTTGTTAAAATTAGAAAGAAATTTTTTAACCACTATTTAATTGAACACCTAATTCCCTCACACAAACTCCCATTTTTCGGTATCAAGAACTTAAGAGTACCTCATAACTCTCACACACACATTTAATCGAACATTTTAAGTACATAAGAATGTATGTTAAATTTCACGCATCAATAACAAAATACCAATACAATCGTTCCAGTTCAAATGCATAACACCCAAAATTCTAACAAAATTAGAAAAAAGAACAAAAATAAGACTATGATACTTCAATTTGCAGATTAAGGAAGTTAAAAAATCAATTGCGTGAGCCCATATTACCATTTGGTTAACGAGAAGAAGGGAAGAGAACAAACAAATGCACAAAATAATTCGAGCTAAACAATAAATGAGTATAATGAAACTTATAGAATCCAAAGTAAAGATTCAGTGGAGATGTAAGCTAAAAGCCTATGAGAGTTCATAAAAACCCTCTTTCTGGTGTGTTACCTTGTTTGCGTTGGTAATATATATCAATCAAGTGAGAAATCGAGAAAAAAAGAAAATTTTGGGTTTTTGATTTGTGAAAAAGAGAATGAAAAGAAGAAGAAGGAAAATTGATCATCAAAATAAATCAATGAAAAGATTGAAGCTGAAAATTCAATGATGAAGGTGTGAATTCAATGGCAAAAGCGAAGATTGGACGGCAAAGCTCTTCGGCTCAATACAAGTGCCAGTTGGAAAAATATTTGTGCAAAAGAAAAAATTTGGCTAATTTTTGGGTTTTGTATGAGTAGAGACAAACGGCATTGTGGTTGGCCAATCAAAAAAAAAAAAAAAGGAAGCCAAAAGACAACGATTACTCTCTACATAGTGACTTAAATATCGCGACATCGTTTGTTTTACTTGTAATCATTAAAATTTATCAAACAACACCATTTGAATGTTAATTTTTTTTTTTTAAATCTTTTTGTCACTAGCAATATATCATAAATTGTTAACATTTTTTTGTCAAGAAGTTTCTAAAAACGAATCCCAACTTTAGTGAGTAGGCTTTTGATAGAATGATATCAGATCATTATGATAGAAGTTATTTCTATCACAAACCCCCTCTGTCAAAAATGATTTTTTTTTAGTAGTGTGTGTATTATTTACTAATGCAAATGCACGTTATCGCACATAAATAATATAGCAATAAGTGAAGTATCGTTACTATGAGGAGTGTTAATCTAATAAATAACGAAAGTGATAAATTTATGAATTTATCTGAAGAAATTAATTTTCTATTTTTAAGTGAGAAATTAAAATAGACAAAAATTAACTATGTTAGAATTAAAATTGGACTTATTTGTTTTATTAGGTTTAGTGTTATTAAGTATTGTTCTAATTTAAGTATTATTAGTTTTTTCCTAATTTATTAAGAATTCCTAAGTTTACTAGAATTTTTAGTTTATATTACTTATTATTTCAGCTTATATAAAAGCATGTCTATGTACTTAATTTAAAATTTTCAAGAGAGTTAATATCATTCCATAGTTCACTTAAAATATTGGCCAAATATTTAAAGGCATTAAAAATTATAATAAATACTTAATATTACGTATTAAATCATAAATAACATAATTAGAAAATGGATGTTTCTAATAGATCAAATCATTGACTTATAAAATAAGTCTAGCTACATATGGATTAGAGTTCAAGTTTAATTATAAAAAAATTCAACAATTAAATATATAATTTTAATAAACACAAAAATTGTTTAATTTAAGATGAAATAAAATAAGGAGAGAGATAAAACTAGAATTAGAGAGCTTCCATCTTTAAACTTCATACATCTATTCTTTGTCTTAAGGTTCTCTACTTTGTAAACTCCTAAGACTTTATTTAATGTTAAGCCTTTTGTTGATAGCTATCTCCTTTAACAAATTATAAGTCTCATCAATAGTTTTCCCCATTAATGCACCTCCTACTGCTGCATCTATAAGTATTCTTGTTGAATCTCCCAAACCATTGTAAAATGTTTGAACTTAAAGCCATTTAGGTAAGTAATGGTATAGGCATCTTCTCATCATGTTCTTATACCTTTCCCAAGTTTCATCTAATGACTCCTTTTTATGTTGGAAAAAGGTAGTGATGTCATTGCTTAATTTTACTATCTTTGCTAGAGAGAAAATCTTTGCCAAAAATTTCAGAGCCAAATCATCCAAGTAATGATGATTGTTTGAGAAGTGAACTCAACTAACTCTTTATCTTATCCCTTAATGAGAATGAAAAAAGCCTTAACTTGATAACATTATCTGATATATGGTTATATCAAGAAAGTATCACCAATCTCTAAGAAGTTTGTAATATGCACTTTTGCATTACCAAAAAAAAAAAAAAATTTTTAGCGACAACAAAAGTCATTGCTAAAAGTGTACAAAATCGTTGTCAAAGCCCTTACCAATGAAATTGTAGTTGTTGCCAAAAGGTCGCTAAAGGTTTTAGCGACAACACTTAGTTGTTGCTGCCAAAACCTTTAGCGATGATAGCTATGTCATCACTAAAATATGTTTTAGCGACAACAGTGGTTGTTGCAAAAAGTTGTTGCAAAAAAATTGTGTTGTTACCAAAAATTTGTATTGCCGACATTGCGTTGTCATCGCTAAGTCATTGCCAAAAAACTTATTGTCCATGATATGTTGTCATCGCCAAAACTGAATTGACGACAACTTTATGTCGTCACCAAAAATGTGATATGTGACAACATAATGTCGTTGCTAAAACGTAATTGAGCCTACAAAACCATGTCATCGCTAAAATTTCATGTGCTACCAATTATGTTGTCACGAAATCCTCTTTGACCCATAATTTCATTAGCCCGTATTGTTTTATTTATTATTTCTTGCTACAAATTAGTAATAGAATTTTATTTTTGTAAATTTAATTTATCAAATTATAATAACAATAAATAAATTAATGATAAACACAAAAATTAAATAAATAATAAAAAAGACAAATTTATTAGTTAACAAGTTAATAGTCGAAATATTATCACAAATCCTTTTATTAAAAAAATTATTAATACAATTGAGATGCAAATGGATGTGGTAAGGATGCCCCCCAAAATGGATTTAATATCCTTCCATTCATTTTCACCAGTTTGTAACTTATTTTCAGTAGATTGTACACGAGATTTTGTATCTTGTAATTCTTATTTTGTATCCTGCAGCTCATATTTTGGATCTTGCAACTCAACTAAATTCTAACTCACCATATAGACTTGTACTATTGGAAGAAGAACCATGACCAAAATTACTTGCTCGTTTATGTTTGGCAAGCCCCCTTTAAAACCGTAATCAATGAAATATTAATTGCTTTCAATATTACAGTTGAACTAAATAATATATCATAGAATAATAATATATAACTTCTTTTAATTTTTGGGCTATATAAGACAAATAGTAATAATCATTTATACTTTCTTGCTATGCCATAGGAACAAACGTACAAAAGAGAATTTAAGCAAATCACATATGCAAGCAACTGTCAAGTAAACTTCAAACAAATCTAATAAACTAAATCACCAAACACAAAGGATAAAAGCACATAAACTTACATTCTGTGAAATAATTGAAATGCATAAAAACTTAAACATGTATAGGCACAAAATAACATCACTAGCAATGAGCATCGTGAGGAAATCAACACACAATTCAATTTCTCTAAAACAAAAACTACTTCATTGCATGTAATTTTGTTTAATTAATGTGCTTGAGATCTATATTTAAATCATCCAAAATTGAAAAAGGGCATTTTACAAGTTTAGTAAAATGCCCTTTTTCAATTAGAATATTAACCCAATTAACATGCAATATAAAAGAGATATAATCCAAATCAAACAGTAGCAATCAAACATTTTTACTACGCAATCATCTTCTAAAATTATCTAGAAAATTAATGTGTTTTTTCTTATTAAATTCCACAATTTCTCATTAAGAAAAACAATTACAAATCTAAATAAATAGAAAATAACACTATCTTTATTTATATTTATTTCTTTTATTTCCAGATTCAAAGTTAGAAACAAACACTATTACAAAATAATTTTGCTAAGGAATTCTTAATTTTGACATAAATAGCTTCAAAACTCCAAGTTCTCAAAACAAGTTCATCTTCCTAAACCTACTTCCATCATCAAACAAATCCCAATCACAGTAATCAAACTATCTAATTCAGATAACAAAAAAAAAAAAAACTTTTAATCCTCATCAATTTGCCAGTTGAGCGAACTTGCTTGTCAGAAGTAGAAGAAACAGGTGAGAAAGACGTGAGCAGAAGAAGAAATTCAGCGAGAAAGACACGAGTGAGAAGAAGCAGCGATAGCGTTTGGTGCTTGGAGCTTGGACAGAGGGCGGCGGGTAAAAATTAAAAGGTTATTTTCAACTTTATCCCTATATTTATTAATAATGTTCACATATAATCTAAAGTTTTAAAAACGTCATCAGCAGTGCCCCTATTAACA
The DNA here is from genome assembly GCA_022749755.1 of Azadirachta indica. Taxonomy (NCBI): domain Eukaryota; kingdom Viridiplantae; phylum Streptophyta; class Magnoliopsida; order Sapindales; family Meliaceae; genus Azadirachta; species Azadirachta indica. Next base: position 6,128,513 of record CM040446.1, on the reverse strand, counting down.
GCAAATCACCGTTATTCTTAACTGAAAATGACAAAAAGACAAATATACCCTTATCTCATTTAACATTACCTGTGCAAAGATAGAAATAACTCCATGTACAATAAAAAGACAAAATTAACTATACAATATAAGGAATCTATCTATTCTTAAAATAAATAAATAAATTATTATTAAAATCAAATTAAATTAATATTTTAAAGTTAAAAATTAATTAATTAAATAAAATGAATAAATAAAGTGATTTTTTTTTTATCCTTATCCTTATCTTTATTCATTATCATTATCATTATCATTATCATTATTATTATCATTATTATTATCATTATCATTATCGTTATATTATATTATCATTTACTTAATCCAATACTTAATATTAATTAATTAATTAATAGAAATTCTCAACTTTGCTGCAACCAAACTGGCCTTCTTGTCTCTGTTACTCCAATAACAACAAATGCCATCCATGCTACTAGTTTCCCAAAATTTCCAGCAATTGATTCAATTCAAAATGCAGCAAAGAGCAGCTTGAGGTAAAGCACCAACAACGAACAACATATCTTCATCTTCCATTATTGACAAGCTCTCAAAACCCAAATTATTAAATCCATCTCAGTTTGAGAAACCCTAAAAATTCTTCAATCTAAATTCAATTAACAAACCAACTCTAAATAAAATTAAATATAATTATTTTTGTTTAGAGAAAAATATCTAAAGGATTATCAAAAACCCAAAACCAAAATACAAAATTCATGTAGAAAAAATAGAATCCAGGCAACAAAGAACGTAATTTGAATAGAAGGAAATAAAATTTGGGTAGAGAGAAATACAATATGGGCAGAAAGAATAAAATCCAAAAAACAAAAATAAAACCTAGGTGGAACAAAATCAAATCCAAGTAGAAACTATCAAAACCTAAGCAACAAGATAGAAAATTTAAGTAGAATAAATCAAATTCAAGCAAAAAAAAAATCAAACTCAAGCACTAAAATACAAATCTCAAGTAGAAAAAATCAAATTCAAGCAACAAATCAAACACAAGCGACAGAAAATCAAAATCTAGTCTCCAAGCCACAGAAATCAAAATTTTTTTCCATCAAAACAAAAGAAAAAAGATGAATCTAGATTTTGAATATGATGGCTTTCCGGTGACCTCAGATGTTGGCGTGAATCACACTTGCTGCCTTGTCACAACTTTATTCGCGAGCCACCATTGTCTTGCCTTGCCACCATTTTAGCTAGGAAACGAAGGTTTGGAAGAAGATCTAAGGAAAAAGAAGCATAAAAGAAGCAGAAAGTGAGCAAGAAAGAGAGAGAAAGAGAGAGCAAAAAATACAAATAAATGGTACAACTATAAATTTACCCTTATATAAATTTTTTGTTTTACAAACACTTGTTAAATTACATTTTTAACGTTAATGGTGTTAACTTTAACGGTGATTTGCTGTTACTAGGGGCACTACTAAAGACTTTTCAAAACTTTAGGTTATATATGAAGATTGTCAATAAATATAGGAATAAATATAAAAATAAAGATAAGAATAACCCAAAATTAAAAAGAGAAGAGTTAGGTTAGGTTAGGTTTTGAGATATATGTATTTATATATAGATGATTATCGTTAAAGTCTCTATACTTTTTAAATATATTATATTTTATTAAACATTATATATATAATAATTACATCCTTATATGAAATAGATTAATACTAAACACTTGGGAGTTATTTATTATAAATAAATTTATATTATAATTATCTTTATTTTATCATAATATACAGACACATACAAATATCTTCACTTCATTAAATGTTAGAATTTAATAAATTATTTTAACAATGTTATATATATTAACACATTTTTTTTTTTTTATTTTATTACTATTTAATTTAATGTATTACTTTAATAGTATAATTTATGATGTTACATTAATGTAATAAATCTATATTAACAATATTTTCATTAACATATTATTTACAAAAATATGATTATTATGAGGTTTGAATCATTTGAATAATGATTGGGTTAATCTCAAAGTTGGTCACTTGACTGATGTGTTTTCTAATGCGGTTGAAGCTTCATTAATTGTTGGAATAACATCTTCCTTTAAAGCTCATTGATCTTTGGCTCTAATATTATTGCCAAAATTCTGTTCCATGGTGCTAATTTACGATTGTCTCAATGCTTGTCTCTTCTCCTTTTTATTCCTTCAACAAGTTCTCTCAATCTCGTAATCAAAAAGTAGTAAAATATTACTTCCTGTTTTTCTCATGCACAAAAAAAAAAAAACACTTGAAATAAAAACAAAATTAGACTTTAAATTAAATTCAAAATTAGCACAAATCAATATTAAAGGAAATTAAAATTCCCAAGCAGTGGCACCCAAAAATTCTTGTATGATTTAGTAGTACAGATGCACATTATCGTAAACAAGTAATATAGTAATAAGTGAAATATCATTTCTATGAGAGGTGTTAATATAATAAGTATTGAAGATAATTAATTTATGAATTTATTTGATGAAATCCGTTATCTATTTAAGTGAAAAATTAAAATATATAAAAATTAACTACTTAATAAATTAATTAAGAGATTTAATTATTAGAAAAATCTAGGGTTAATAATTTTATCGTACTTAGTCGCATCTAATTCTTCAAATGATGTTATTCTGATTTAATATTTGCATTACTAGTTAATTATTCTAATTTTTAATAGTCTCTTTTGAAATCAATTAAAACTACTCTACACCTAATAATTCACTATATCTTAATGTTAAATTAATAAAATAAAAGTGCATTACGATTAGTAATAATTTTCAATTTAATTGCATAAATCATATTAGTATATCATTGTTTAACATGTAATTTATGATACTTATAACACTGTTTAAACTTGATAATTACCTCTCAATTCATATCAGTTCGCAGTTTATTTAAATATTAGTTAAATATTTAAAAGCATTAAAAATTATGATAAATATTCAATGCTATGTATTAAATCATGAATAACACGATACAGAAAATAACTACTTATAATAGGTTAAATTATTACTCTAAAAAATAAGTCTAGTCACAAATAAAATAAAGTTTAATTTTAATAATTAAAAATTCAACAATTACATGCATAATCTTAAAAAACACAAAAATTATTCAATTTAAGATGAAATAAAATAAGAAAAGAGATAAAATTAGAATTGAAGAGCTTCCATCCTTAAGACTTCATACATCTATCCTTTATTTTCTTGAATTTTCACTCTCTATTTCTAGCTTAAATCTCTCTCTCCCTCTTTCTATCCTTTTTTTCCTCTCTGCATAACTCCCTTCTTCAAAGCGGTTATAGTGACTAATGATTGAAAACTATAAAAATTTAGGATATCGCTAAATCTAACAATTTATTTTGATCTAAAGAAAAAAAAATGACGCAAATCGGGTTACTACAGTATTACTTGAGTGCTATAGGCAAGCGTGGCAGCCCCCCACTGAACGTGACTTGAAAAGTATGCCTATTGCATAATTTCATTTAGCTCCCTATATGTTTAATTATTTTTAATTTTATCTCTATTTTGATGATTTTGCATTTTAGTTCTCATTTGATTGCATTTTGGTCCTGGAAACACAAATTTGTGATTTTCATGGCTGGCTAGCGAACATGTTTTTATGCTCTATTTTCATATCTTTCATGTCAAAATACATTAAACGTGCATAATAAAATAAAATGTTTAAAAAAAAATAATTACTTAAAACAGACTAAACAACACTAAACATGTTACTTTCCTTTTAACAATGATTCGGCCAAGTAATGTTTCGTTATAAGGAGTTGCATAATCATTGTATTGCAATGATTTCTCCTTTTCTTTTAGCAGTTCTTTTTAACAAAACAATTATGGTTGAAATTTCCATAAAATTAGGAGATTATTTTATAAAATATTGGGAACTCTTTCTACACTTAAATAACGTTGATTTATATTGAACTAATTAATATTTTATAAAATGATAGCAGGCAATCATTACGTGGTTTAAGAGTCATGGCAATTGCTTGATGTAGAGCAATTTGTGAGATATTTTAACTAATTGATACTGACGTAAATTTATGAGTACTTCACAAAACTATGGGGTACAAAACTATAGAAATTGGATATATGTGGGGCATTATATTACAGCAAATTGAATTTTCAATCATAGTAAAAAGTAATTTATTTTTCTAACTAAATTTGAATATAATTATTTATATGTTTAAAAGTTATTTTTTTAATTTATGTTGAATATTTATTAAAAATATTAATATAATTAAATTAAAATTTTTGACTTAAATATAAATGTGTAAATATTTAAATAATTTAATATTTTTATTTTTTAAAATACCTATATTTTATTAATTTATTTATTAATAAAATTAAAATTCTAGTTAATAATTTTTTACTTTTCTCTTTTATATTGTGAATCCCTTCCACTTGTCTTCTCAATCTTTTTTATTTTATACTTTAATTATTATAATAAATTTATATATTTACATAATTACAACTATATTATAATATGATTTATTATTTTATTTTATTTTTTATTGATTTTATATCATCAATTAGAAATTATTTTTTAAAAAAAACATGTATCAAACAAAAAAAAAACGTACATACTAATATAATTTATTAATTTTTTTATTTATTATTGTGCTAATATCATTAAAATTATTATAAATATAAGTATATTATTAAAAAAGGTATATATATTAAAATATTAATTTTCAAACTTTTTATTTTGTCAAAATAACCATTTAATACTTATTTTCAAATATTTTAAAATAAAAAAAAAAAAATATAAATTCAAATTTTTTAAATTCAAATTTCAATCATATTTAGAGTTTAAACAAAAAAATACTGCCTAAGTCAAGTAACGGTCAATACGAATATATTGCTACATATAAAAGATTTTTTTTTATTTTTTTATAAGTATGGACAAATAAATTGGAGTTAATAAGATACCTTAATGACTATGATGACAGAAATTTGGGATATAAAAATATAGAAGTTGAAGTTTCAATCCTCCTAAGTCAATAAGTCAACTAATAACACTTAAAAGAAAACGTGTTCTGATATATATGTGTGTGTGTGTGTGAAGCTATCTCCACCAGGACCACCACTTGACCAGAAACAACTCCATCCGTCTCGATCGTCATCGTGAGCTAGTAAAGAGCTATTTTACGGTGACTTGGATTCTCATGCAATCTCCCATCTATTGTCATGTATCTTCTAGATGTCACAATTCTATTGGTCCATAAAGTATTTATATTTATTGTTATAGAAAGATAGTCAACATGCAACAATAGCCACTGGTAGGTAATGGGCCAATAGTAATTGAAAGCAAAGTAGGTAAAAGAATAGAAGTGATCTACAGTAATAACAGTAATGTTGATAGCAAAAGTAGATATCACACAATGAAAGATTTATTATACTTGTAGAATTTTTTTTTTATTTTTCTTATTGTTCCCTTTTTGCAAGGCTCAATATATATATGTATATACATGGTTTTCCTTATTTGAGTAGTATTAGAAATCCGAATTTACATAAAATTTGGAAAGTATTTCATAGAATCCTAACTTGCCTAAAATTAAAACTTCCCTAATTTGGCTTTTTTTTCCTTCGCAAGGATCATTTTCTAATCAAGCTCCATTCATAGAGTGTTTGACCATAATCTCCATCAAGCTGATCCGATCCAAATGTACAACGACTGACTTGATATTAAGTGTAGATGACCAGACACTTAAGTTTGACAGATACAAAACTTTGCTGACCCTATAAGCTTGAGCCCATTTCTTAAATATCAAGCCCCCCAGTTTACAGTGAAAAAAAGATTTTCATTGAAAATTTAATTTGCTAAACGACTTAGATCTTGTTTAAATAACATTCTGTCGATGAGAATGCTAAGTGATCCACAACTTGTTTAACTAGATGCTTATTCATAAACATTAGACATCTTGTTCAGCCATCAGAAACCAAGGATCTATTGGCATCTAAACACAATGGTGTCGCCACGACTTTTGAAGGTCAAGTGAAGCACCATCGGCAAGAAAACGTGCCTATGTCTCACCTTGATTCCTGCATTAGCAATTAACATGCATTAATACCCTCAATTGTTACCGCCTTCAAACCCTTCATTTGGCTACCACACATTTTGATGCTACTGGTCTATCGTGTCTACAAAGAAGCCACATCAACAAATGATTTCGTGGCATCATCAGAGCCGTTTATCCCAACTACAGCGTGGAGCGAATAGGTATAAATTCTGCCCTTCCCTCTATTTTTATCACTTTACTTCTTGCATCTCCTATTGATTTCAAAGCTTCTTTTTGTAAAACTATTTTTCCAGTTCGTGAGCAACCTCCGTCTCAACTTTTGACGTTCTTTTCTGGTTCTCCAGCCTACTTTCTTGCTTTGGTAAGTCATTTTTCCTTCAATTATGTTTATCGTTCTCATTTTTTACCTTAAATCTACCATTCCTATCGAACTTGCTTTATGTTTTCTCTGGTTATGTAATATCGAATTTATCTTTTCGCTTTGAAATGATAGCACAGAGTTTAGAGTTTATGAAAATTGTAGAAATCACTTTAGGGTTTAACCTTAGATGCCTCGAATTTTCTTAGTTGAGCAGGAATTTGGTCGAATATAGGTTATAGCCTAGAAAACTTATAGTAACCCTAGGGCTGAACAAACTATGTTCCCCCGACCAGAATAAACAGTCAATTGTAGCTTTATCTTATGGTGAACCCTAGATTGATCAGACCATATTGCTATTTGCCTAGGTCTATTATGGCAAGACGTGAAAATTTTGATATAAGAGACATTCCATTGGCTTAGGGAGCAAATTTGACACTTGTTTAACAAGTTTATCCGAAACAGATTACAAAGCCTGAAACTGGCTTCCTCGTAGAGTTAGAGCCAAACTTGTTAGGGACATGGAACCATACCTTTGAAGAAAGCCTAACCCTTAGTAATGTTTAATGCCCTCAAATTTTTTTGCCATAAACCTGAGTAGTAATTTTGTTTGACAATTCTTTTGACCATATGCAGGGAGAAATGGACCCTGAAAAAACCCACATGGGGGATCAGAAGGTCCTCCAAAGCCTTGTGAATAGGGTCACCAACAAACTTGACCAAACTATCCCTTCCAATCCTTCCACTGAACAAAGCAGTTATGAAGTAGTACTGTAAAAGAATATTATCGAAACTCAATTTATTCTAAGTAGACATGAGAGTGGGAACATAAGTGATGAAAGGTTTAATGACTCTAGGAATTACCAGAATGAGTCAGACTCTAAAAAAGACCTCTATACTACTATTAGCCAACCTCTACCATCCAATACCCTCAATTCGACTTGACTAGGGAAAACAACCTGTTTAAGGCTGATAAATTTCCTTTCAGTATTACTAAGGCTGACCTAATAGCCTTCAGGAAACTCTACCAAATTCCAACTTTGCCACCCTTAGGTTGCCCAAGGCGAACGAATATCCCAATCACCCAAAGGGTGATAAAGTAGCCTTTAATAAAGAACTATTCATCGTAGGGGCCTGACTACCTCTGTAGCTGTACTTTGCTACTTTGTTATATGGCTTTGGAATTCCACCTAAGCAATTAAACCTGAACGGGTAGAGAACCATAACTGGGTTATATGTAACTTGAGCCATAGCCAAGCAGATCTCACTTACCATAGGGGAAATAAAACACCTATTCCTGCTTAAGAAGGGATTGAAGATGAACCCAGGCTTTTACTATCTTCAGGCTCGCACCAAGGCCGATAGATTGGTTTCGGGCAATCCTTTCTGTAACAAGAATTACAAGGATAGGTGATTTTATGTAGATGGGGATTAGTGTCTGTCATTCCTAACATATATAGCCCTATGCCATACTTGCCAGAACTAACATTTATCTAATTTTTCTTTGCTAAACACTATTATTGAAAACTTACTGAAGTTTTTCTTTGTTTGTGCAGTTGCCTGGGGTCTTAAGCCAAACCTTGGCACCCTTTTCTTGTCAAAAATGGATGCAGGATGCATTAACCAAATTGATGAGAAGACCTTACTTTCTTTTGACCAACTGATAAGCATTAGGCTCATAAAGATCGCCCCAACTCGCAAAGAGGTAGAAGTTGCTTTTTGAACGGAGAAAGGTTTTCCCACCGATAATGATTAGATTACCCCTTCTGCTAACCAAGGTAAGTGCTCTATCAGTTTGTGCTTTTCCTTACTTGTTTCTTTGAATACTGACCCCTTTTCCTATATTACGCAGGAAAAGGGGCTTTGAAAAAGGATAAAAGAAAGTTGCTAAGTTCTCTAGGGTCCATTTTTTCCTCTTTAGACTCGTAGCCTGAATCTTCATCAATAGGAAAAGAGGAACGCCCTAAAAGGCTTACGCCAGACAAGGGCGGGTTGCTCAAGAAAAAGGTTAGCAACCCCAAGATTAAGGGGAAAAAAGCTGAGCAACGTCCTAAGAACACCAGAAAGGAGCTTTCGAAGGGCAAGGAGAGGTGACCTGCTGAGGCGCTTAAAAGCACTGAAGAGAGGCCAACAATAAAGCAGCGTGTGGAAGAGGAGGAGGTCGTCAAGAAATAGAGCCTCTTATTGACAGACATTTCAGAGGAGAAGAGGGATTTATTCGAGCACTTGCTCCCATCTATCAACCATCTGGCCATAACTATTAACTCTTCTTTATCTTCAAAGGTGGAGGCTGCCAGCAATAATACTATCCTTAAAAAAAAAACATGTATAGTTTGGCAAGATAATCACTATGATCTATTAATTTGTTATTCACTCGTATTTTTACCATAGCTAACTCATTGTTCGGTTAATATAGTTTTACTATTCTTTTACCTTGCACGTTGAAAGTATAAAGAAAAGGTCTATCACTAATGTCAATTTGTATAAGTTGATAGACTAGCTGGCTTTAAAAAAGAAGGAGCTGGAGAGAAAACTAAGGGAAGCAAAAAGGCGGAAGGAAGATCTCGAGGCCCAATTGAATGAAGAAAAGAATAAGTGGACAGGGGAGCATCGTGTCCTTGAGGACAAGGTTATCGACCTCAAGACTCAAGAGTCTTAACTTGGGTCTCGTGTAGCGGATCTCGCTAACTCCAATAAAAACTTGAAAGATGAGCTTTTTAGGCAAGAGCTGATACCAAAGAACAATGTGATGCTTTAGCAAAGAAGGCTCTAGAACTAGCTTGTAAAATCTTCCAAAAGAAGTATAGGAAGCTTGACCTAGACTAGCTTTTTGATGACCTTCATCTCCTATATCTTGTTTGATCAAAAACTGAGGGTTCAGAAGAGATATTCATTAAGGAGCCTGCTCGGGATCCTGACTCTGCTTAACTTGAGTCGACCATGTCTCTTTTTGTAACTTTGACCTTTGGCACAATATCTTCTCTGAATGATGCTTAGGTTTTATGATTCTTTTGTAATTTTATATCTTATGTAAATGAACAAGTTTGTAAAAAAGGATATATATTTTTAATGAAAGTTCAAATTTATTCTTTTCTCTCTTTTCCTTCTATCTTGCGTAGTTGACTTGTTTTTAATCAAATATTAATTTTGACTTTGTTAAACTAAGATTATGTTGATGATAAAAAGGTTGTCATAATTTAAGTCAAATACAAAATTAGCGCAATATCTTTACGAGTAAATTTTTTCTTTTGATCCAAAATGAGGTAAGTTCATTTTACGATAACAATTTACTTCAAACAAGGAATTTATTACTTTTGATGCTTGTTGTTTGACCTAAAATGAGGTCAGACCTTGTTACAAGAATTCTTGAATAGATCCAAAATTTAACTAATTTTTAGTCACCAATGTTCGATCTAAAGTGTGGTTAGATTTTTTTAAGATAAATCTAAGTAACTTGACCAAGTAGTTATGATTTGAACTAGGGTCAGATCTTTTTTAACGGTAATTTTCTTAGGGGAAATATTTCTTCAACATCTTTACGTTCTATAGTTTCTTGACCTCTTTCTAGTTTGGGTGTTGTACCTTGTAAACTCCTACCTTAACAATTCTAATCACCTCATACGAAACTTCTAGTTATCCTCTAAAGCTCTTTTACTGAGCACCTTAGTATTTTAAGTAATTCGTCGGAGTACTAAATCTCTTTCCCAGAAAGCCATCGATTGTATTCTTTTATTATGTTACTTCACTACCTTTTGCTGATAGGCAATCACCTTGATGAGCACTTGATCTAACAAATTCGAACACAATTCCATTGCCTCATTATTCTTAATTTCATCAAAGCACTTACTTTGACCGAAGCTATCTTAATCTTAACTAGAATCACTGCTTTGCAACCAAACGCTAACGAATAAGGTGTTTCACCAATTGTTGTTTTTGTCGTTGTTTGATATACTTAGACGACTTAAGGTAATTCATCCACCCATCTTTCCTTCTTATCATCTAGTCACCTTTTTTAGTGCCTTCTTAATAATCTTGTTCACCGCCTCGACCTACCTATTTGCTTTGGTATGAGTGAAAGACACGAACGTAAGGTCAATACTTAAGTTGGCGTAAAATTCTCTAAATCTAGTATTTTCGATTAACTTACTGTTATCAACTGTAAGTACGTTTGGCATCCCGAACTGATAGATTATGTTTCCTTCTACGAAGGCAGTGGTCTTCTTATCTGTTATAGCAACTAGCAGCTCTGTCTCTTCCTACTTTATGAAATAGTTGACAACTACAATTACTTACTTTAATTGAATGTATCCTGCCGATAGTGGTCTGATCAAATCCAATCCCTATAGAACAAAAGATTAAGGGCTGAATAAGGGAGTTAGCTATTCGGGGGTTGGTTCGAGATATCCCCATAAAGTTAACAACTCAAATAAGACTATGCCATCTTCATTCCATCCTAGTATAATATCGGTAATAATACCTTTGACGTAGGATCCAATACGCCAAGGACCTGCCGTCGTCATTATTACCACAACTAGCTGTATGAACCTCTCTAATTGTGTAATCCATTTCCTTCTCGTTGACACGCCTAAGTCCTCGTCTGTACAATGCTTTGTCAATCACTGAATAATGCGAAAATCTGCTCTTAATCTTTCTGACCACCTCTTTCTCTTAAGGCAGCTTTCTTTCAAAGATATACTCCCAAATTTGATTCATCCAAGTCAAAACCTAACGTGCTATGCTGATCTGGTTGAGCTATGTTTCTTGCTTCCCCATGTTTCTTCACTATAGCACTTCTCCAAGGATCATCTCGGGGAATTTCCTTTACAGTGTCGAAGCCAACTTGGCCAGGGCATCTGCCTGTGTATTCTCCATTCGCGGAATTTAGGTTACTATCAATTCACTAAAACGATTCACAAATTCAGCTACCTTACTCAAGTAAGAATTCATGCGTTCGTATCTTGTCTGAAATTCGTCAAAAACCTGATTCATCACTACCTAGGAATCTCCCCTTACTTCGAGATTTTCTATCCCTATTGACAAGGCTAAATTGAGTCTTGCTAATAATGCCTTATATTCTACTTTGTTATTAGTTACTTTGTAATCGAAGTGCAGAGCATAAGCTAGTTCCTTATTCTAGGATTACGCTAGCTCCTCCACCCTAAGCGTTTGAAATCCTGTTCACATGTAAGCGCTAAAGTTCCAAATATGATTGCTCCATTACAGCCTGTTTAGTCACGTTGGTAGACGGCGAGACCCCTTCGTCTCCCATTCTTTTTAAGCAGGCTTGCACAGATCTCTTGCCTAAGTCTACGTTCCCCATGCTCTGGGTTGCTGCTGGTTAGGCTATCTCTCGTATTATTAATCCTTCTAAGACTAACCTCTTCGCAATAAAGTCTGCCAATGCTTAAACTTTGAGTTAATGTCGATGTCGAACTGAGTTAGTTCAACTAACTAGTTAACCAATCCCCTAAGGAGGTCTGGCCTATGTAGAATATGCTATAAAGGTTGATTAGTGAGGACCACTATAATATATGTTTAGAAGTAAAGCTGCAGCTTCCATGCTGCCATTACTAGTGCTAGGGCTTGCTTTGTTGGGAGTGGATACCTTTTGTTTACATTAGGCAACGATTTACCTATATAGTGAATCGGTTGATTGGTTCCTTCGCTTTCCTTGACTAGCACCAAACTTACTATGTGATCAGTTATCATTAATTACAAATAAGAAGTATCTCTGATCACTGGGCTAACCAGGTGAAATGGATTTGCCAAATAAATTTTCAACTTCTGAAAGATGTGTACGCATTCCTTTGTCCACCCTATATATTTTCCCTTCTTGATGACCTGAAAAAATTGGAAGATTTATTAGTAGCTTTGGAAATAAACCTATTCAGCGCAACTAACCTCTCTATTAAGGCTTGCACCTCCTTCAACACAGTCGGGAATTTTGTATCGAGTATGGCTTAAATCTTTTGAGGTTTGTCTTTATCCTTTTTTTATTGACTATAAACCCTAGAAATTTCCCAAAATTAACATCTAAAGCACATTTCTCAAGGTTCAGCTTCATGTTGTACTTCCTTAGCAAAGAAAACATTTTTTTAAATGTTAAATGTGATCCTCTATTCTATATGACTTAGTAATCATGTCATCAATATACACCTCTATCATTTTCTTGATTAAAGGCTTAAAACCCTTATTCACCAACCTCTGAAACATTGCCCCCGTATTTTTTAGACCAAAGGGCATTAACCTATAATAATAAAACCCTTTGTCAGTTAAAAACACCGTTTTCTCTTTACCAGCCTTATACATTTGGATTTGGTTATACCTAAAAAATGTGTCCATGAAGCTTAACACTTTATGGTCGACTGTCGAGTCCATTAGTTCGTTTATCTGTGAGTGTGGGAAACTCTCTTTCAGACATGTTTATTCAAGTTAGTGAAGTCAACATACATCTTACATTTCCTATTGGCCTTTTTGACCATTACTACGTTGGCTATCCAATCCGAGTAATACACTTCTCAAATGAACCCTACTATGATTATTTTGTCCACTTCCTCCTTAATTGCTTTCCTTCTCTCCTAATTAAAGGCTCTTCGCTTAGTCTAACAAGTCTAAACATCGGGTTTGCCGACAAGTAATAAGAAATCACTTTACGGTCGATTCTTAGCAAGTCCTAGTGAGTCCAAGCAAACACATTTACATGCTCCCTTAAAAAGGAGACGAAACTCCTTTTCTCTTTATTCGGTAAATGAGAATCGATTTTTGCCATCTACTAAGCTTTTGAGGGGTTAATAGAGACTAATTTCAGTCTTTCAGTTGGTTCGAGTGCTGGGCATATCTTTCCTTGCCCTATACTTTTTTTGAGCCTATCCATCTCCTTTTGTTATTCGGCGTTCTTTTCATTTAGCCTTTTAATGCGTTGTGCTGTTATATAAGAGCACTGTTTTGAAGAGGTCACAAAACATGTTTGGGCAAGCTTATGATCTCTTTGTACTATGCCAATCCCCTCGCTTGATCAGAACTTGATATTAAGGAAATGTATGCTTTTCACCGCTTTTATTTTTTTTAATAAGGGCCTCTCTAAAATTATAGTGTATGACATTTTTAGATTCATGACTTGAAATTCTATCATTTTGATCTTTTGATATGGCCTATCTCCTATTTTCAAGGGCATCTAAACTGACCCTAATGCAAGAATGTATGAATTTGCAAATCCATACAGGGTAGTATTTGCCAGTTCTATGTTCAAATTGTTGATCTTTAAAGAGTCCAAAGTCTCCTTCAATATTATATCGACCGAGCTCCCTATATTTACCAATATCTTGCTAATTTGGTCACTTCTACTTCCAAAGTTATTATCAAGGCATTATTATTGGGGTAGCTAACTGCTACTTCATCTTTATCAGTTAACATAATTAGAACTGTCACTAAATGAAGTTTTTTCTCGGCTTGAATGCTCATTATATAGTTATCCAACAGAATGCTCGACAATGAGTATCTTGAATAATTTTTCCTTACATTGTTAGAGTTACCCGCCAATATAGGTTCCCTCAAAATTACCATGCTTCTATCAACCGTATCTTCTAATTTCGTCTTCTCCTGCCCTAAGCCTTCTCCTACTTCAAACGTTCTTGCTCTATATCTATCCAAATAACTATTTTTGATCAGGATTTAAACTTGCTCCCTCAAATCTAAGCATTAATCTGTCATATGCCCGTGGCCTTGGTGGAATGCACACTTTTTTCCCTTGTCATGAGCGTTTGAAGTTGATCTCAGAGAGCAGAGTCCATGTAGTAGACCTGAATCATTAATTCCTTCGTATATTATCAACAATGGCGTATTGAGCTCTGTGAATTTCCTTTTGTCCCAGATTGGAACAACCCTTTTAACACTTTCCTTAGGCAGAGGCGCCTTTTGCTTTATATTTTCTCCTTTATGCCTTATGGACTGAACTCTATGATCTTGCCTTTGCTCGATTTTGTCATCGTAGCACGAAAGCCAAAAGTTTGCTCTCCTAGTGAAGGGCCTAGGATTTGGTTGCTGTAGGCCTTTCCAATGTCTTCTATCCTCAAGCTTTAATCTTTGTTCCCTTCTTGTAGATTCCTGTAGTCTCTTTTCCTTCTTCTATAGTAACATCCGATCCTATATTTCGATTTACGTGAAAATCTTCTTTCGGGCCTATTCATACTTAGTTACGGTCCACTTATGAATAGCAAACCATCACCTGTTTATCCTTAACCCTTTCTTGAGCCCTTGTAGTGCCTAGGGATGTGAGAAGGCCTAGCATTCATGGCTTTCTCATAGTACCATTTTATGAAACTTTTAAATGTCTCATCTTTTCCCTCCTTTATTAACAACAATGAGCTATGATTCTTCATATGGTCACTGCTCCTTTAAACTTAATGATGAACTACGTGCATAACTTATCAAAACCCCTTACACATTTTGGTTTTAGATTCTTATACTAGCGTTGTACCTGCCTCTTTAAGGTCATGGCAAACGACAACACATCTACAGTTTTGTCAATTCTTGTAATATCATCAATTCTTTAAAGAGATTAATGTGTAACTTTGAATCCTTATAATATCATCTTAAATTTTCGAACAAGGGCTAGTTCACGTATTTCCTTCAAGAAAAAGGACTTGAGGGGGAGCTCTGCTCTTCCTGGTGTATTTCCATTCTGCCGCCTATCTCTTTCTCTTTGGACTTGTAATTTTTTAGTAAGCTCTTAGATTCTCTCCTTCATTTTTCTCCTGCTGACCACCTGGTCGATATTGAGGGTCACTATCTGGAGTTTTTTCTACCATGGCCTTACATCTATCTTCCCTATCCTTTGGATTTAGGTAAGTTTGCATATTTACCAAAGTTGTACTGCGCTCAAGTCCCCTCTTACTGTGACTTTGTTTGCACCAATCAATGAGCAATTTCTAATTAGGTTTTTCTATTTCACGATGTAGGGTTCCTTCATTAGGGCCCTCGGGCATTAGTTTCTTTGTTTGCGCCTTTTCCTGCCTTTCTTCATTCCACCTCTACTGCTTACTTCCTAACTTATTAAGGGATGACTATTTGTGGCGGTCCATTAACGATGACACGCTTTCTTTATTCTCTGGAAATGCCGTCTTCACTAGATTGCACTCGACGACTCCTTCCCCTTAAACCATTCTTTTCAGAATTTCAATCTCCCTCTTCATCACTCTTGTCTTATCTTTTAGAGCCTTCACTTGCTTGTCCTTCTCCAAGTATCTTTGCTTGCTTTCCTAAAATTGTTGTGTAAGTCAAATTGCATTCGTCTCTATTTTAGGCATCGCAGCTCGTCCTTGGGACAATTGCAGCGAGATTGAGGGAACGTTAGAGTTCGATGAGTCTTCTTCCCGAATTTTTTTTGACGATGACTTTTTGACAACCACTTGCTTTCTCATCATTACCATGGCTTCTTGATCGTAGATTCTCACAGATGACGCCAACTGTTGATACCAAAAGTAGATATCACATAGTGAAAGATTTATTATACTTGTAGAATTTTTTTTTTATTTTTCTTATTGTGCCCTTTTTGCAAGTCTCAATATATATGTATATACATGGATCTCCTTATTTGAGTAGGATTAAGAATCCGAATTTACGTAAATTTTGGAACATATCTCATAAAATCCTAACTTGCCTAAAACTAAAACTTCTCGAATTCTGCTTTTCTTCCTTCTCATTTTTTGATCAAGCTCCACTCATAAAGTGTTTGACCATAATCTCCACCAAGCTGATCCGATCAACTGACCTAATGTTAAGTATAGATGACTAAACACTTTAAGTCTGACGGACATAAAGCTTGTTGACCTTATGGACTTGAGCCCATTTCCCTAAAAATCAGCTAACCTTATGGGCCTAAGTCCATTTCCCCAAACAAGTAGAATTATAATAAATAATCCAAAAATTGAGGTCAAGAATTTTGTGGTATGTCTCACTCATCCCATGAAAATGACTGACAAAATTACTGGAGAGATATATTCTTGAGTATCTTGTGTGACATAAAATATTTTCACTTCAATGATGATGATTGGCCACTGTAAAAGGCACTTGCAATATTGTTTTTTGCATATGAAAAGAAGCTTTTATTCACAAGTAGTCCACTCTTGCAGCCCAAACAATAAAAGAAACTTTATTTATTTATTTTTGTTATTTTATCTGAAAATCAATGTAAATTAATCCTATAATCCTTTTTCTCATCGCCCAACAAAAGGAACTTCTTTTCTTCCCCTTTTTTCTGTCTCATCAAATCAAAGTAAATTATATATATGTTGGATGAACTAAATTTAATTTATATTTCACTGTATTAATCAAATTGTATATTGTTTGTAAAAGTTGATTGTTGTGATGTTATTGTACTGAAACTAGATGTGATATGCTATAATTGAAAATGAAAAAGAAGAAAAAATTTAGAAAAAGAGAAGAGAAGATTAGCCAGAGCTAGCTTTTATTAAAGTGCTGTGTATTCAACCTTATTTACACTCTTAGAGTTCCCTGCTTGAGGAATAATTTCCGTGCCCTTTAATTCTGTGTTTAAAATCCATGAGTATTAATTAAAAATGAAAGTTTTGGGCTCGTTGTTTTCTGGCTCACTGAATTTTTGAAATGAGCGTCAGATCAAATTCATTGTGAAGAGAATGAAATTAGTATTTATTTATTTAAAACACAAGGACTACGATACAGGAGCTGTCTATTACAATCGTTGTTCATGCTGTGACTCGTTGGATGTATTTCACACCCCAATTTTTTCAATGGTTCTGTGATTACACATTTTGCTATTAAACATTAATTGCAGTATGGCTCTTAATTTGATATTATAAAACATATTATATGAAGTATGGGATTGGTATTAGCAATCATTTGAAAAGAAAAGTTACCTAACTAATAAATAATGACTTAATGAGCAACAACACGGTGATGAAGAGTAGAATCAACTACTAATTGGCAAACTCTACCGAAGACAAAACGAACAAGGTAGCTCATGATGAGTCCATCAAAAGCTGAACAACGAACTCTACTTGCTGCACATCCAAGCAAGCTTTCCTTCATGCCAATAACATTTTTAAAGTAACCTCTTTATAATTCACTTGTGAGATCTCATAAAGAACTAGAGCAATCATATAAATGACCGATCTCTTTAGAAAAGCAAAACATTGGCGGTTAACTATAAAATCTAAAACTTTCTCAAGAAAAGCCTGTATATGTTGGATTAATTTAAACGAGACAGAAGCACCTAGAAAAGTTAGCCTACTATGATTCACAGGATGTAACACCTCCAAAGGGATAGGTTATGCATCACTCATGGCAAGTCTGTCCCAAAATGAGAGAATGTCTTTGCGAGTTGGTCATGGAGGACCAGAACTGGAGGCTAAGAAGAAAATAACAAAAGACTAAGAGTTGCTACCCAGAAAACAAGTAGTTACACTTTATTCAAAGGGAATATTATATACTTGGAGTAGACAATTGCTGAATAGGATCTGGGCCCACACGAAGAGGAGTGGGGCCGGGACCAACCCCTAAATATACATTCATAGGTACACGGTTACAAGATGATGGTAAAATGCAAAAAGGCTAACAAAGCTACAAGAGGAGGATACGACCAGCACTAGCAGAAGAGCTTTCTTCTAGAATTTCGGATAACAACTTTTTGGCAACTGAAGGAGAAGGTGGATTGGTTTTTCATTTTTGACCAGGCTAGACCCCTTCAGCAGCAACATCAATATGTGGAGTATCCTATACTTAAAAAGGTGTTGATAAGAAAAAGATAAGACATAACAAGCGACAAAGTAAGGTAAAATAAAAAATTACTTTAGGCAACTTCTGAATGATTTCATCTCCCCCCTTATCACTACTAGCTTACTGTTGACTTCTAGATTCCTAACAAGCTCATGGTAAGGACTCCTACCTAAAAGAGTAGGAGGAAAAGTTTTGATAGGAGCTGTCTTGCATTTGCATTTATTTGATTTCAAAGTTTTAGACTTTCTAAAACCTCTGGATTTTTTACAAGAGCTAATTGAGGAGTACACAACATGTTCTTACTCTTAGTTATTTGACAAAAGATCTCTAAGCTAGATAAAATAGTAGGTATCTTGGAAACAGGAGAAGGAAAAGCCATTGAGGGAACTTCTGGTGGCTTCGATGTCTTCTGCACAATAACTCTCATTATGGTACAATGACTAGAATAAATTTCTGTATAAAGATGGTTTTGTTTCTTTCCAAACTAAATCGTAGAGGCAGAGCTGATTTTCAAGCAATCATGAGGAATCTAATTGTTGAAGTCGACCAGATCTCTTAGATAACTAAAAGGACATTCAACAAAAGACAAAAGCAAACGCCTTTAATACTGACAATACAGATGGGAGGACATTATGTGCATATCAACACCAACAACAGTAATATTTGTAGTTTGTAACTTGGGGTGGTTCGAAGCTTATACTTTGTAAAATGATCAATGGTCATCTCAAGGAAATAGTTGATGGCATAGATTAAAGAGGGATTATATCTAGACCAAATTGTTTCCAAACTTGATGAGACTGGTAGGATTACAGAGAAGTAGCACCATGAGCATCGACACAAGGTAGCCAACCTTGCCAATAACTCACAAAATAAGCTTCATATCAAAGACGTCCATTCTCTAAATGCATACAGACCTTACAGAGACCATTTAAGTGAAAGACTTCAGTAAATTTAGGGAAGTAAAAAGAATCCAATAGACTTTGATAGGGACAAAAGGGAAAAGCATTTTTATAATCAATGTGGTCCAACCAATTACAACGATAAGGATGCTGGTAATACCAATGCATGCACAAAGGCAACTTTGGAGGTAGGATATCTTTTAAAAGGGACAAGGATGAACGAAAACATCCTTCCTTATGTGAGTAGCATCAAGCAAGGGATATGCATAATCGAGAAAATGTTTTAGGAGAAAAATTTGTAAAAAGTGTGCGTCAATAGGTGAATCTATAATGCAACAGCCAGCTCCCTCAACTTCATCCAAATGTATCAAATCAAGCTAGTGATAAAGCATACCTAAATACATTAGAACTACAGAGAAGCAATAACTATAAGCTATTCGAATTACTAGAGGGAAAATGCATTTTTGAATTGCATCTACCAAGTTGTTTCTAAAGAATAACAGACTTAACCATAGAGCAACCATTGCTTCAAAATGATAGCTCGAATGATAACCTTTACCAAAAACAAACACATTGTGAAAAACGAAACCACAAAAGTACTTAGTCCATCTTGATGGGTAGGACGAGTATAACGTTGGCTATTTTAGAATGTAGTCACAAAGGCATTTTCAATTCAGTTTTTCGTGGCCGAAAACTGAATGTTCAAAGGATTCTCATCTCTTACTATAGGTAAACCCAATACAGCGACCATATCCTCAAAGTAGGTGTAAACTCTCCCCATGGTGTTACAAAGGTGTGGGTATCAATATTTCAGCGAAGAACAAGTTGTCGAAGTGAAGACCAATCTTTTTCTGTAGATAAAGATCGAGAAGCAAAGAATATCTTAGCTTGAGAAAGTATGTCTCGGGTGGTAGCATTTTCTAACTCCATAACTAGCCATTCACATCAACCTTGACTTTCGAGCTGATGTTGATTAAAATTGAATGGGAATAGGTCGAAATTCATTTAGAAAAATTTGCAACCAGAAAATACTGCTTCTTCAAATGAAATGAATCCTACTAAAAGCTGATTCAAGTAATGACTTCTTTGGAGTATATTCTACCTTGGAAGCCAACTGGCCCTCATATCCATCCTCCATATAGAATAAGTGGTCAAGGACACCAACAATCAAAGGGGAGGATGCCATAGTACTGTAAATATTACAGGCAATAAATAAAAGATTTACATAAAGATGGCTTTTTTAGAAGCAAGTCAGGTATAAAAACATAATTAATAAAAATATGTAGACTATGAACTGAAGAAACAAAAGAAGATTCTATATTACCTAAACTTAAAGGACGAGAGTATTATTCAAAAAATATAAGACAAAGAAACCTCATACCAAGCCTAAGAAAGCAATGGCTGCCAGCAATAATGGAAACACAAAGGGCCACAAGAAATAAAAAAAATCAACTGAAGGAAAGAGTAAAGTTTTGAAGGTGGAAAAAAAATCAAAAGGCAATCTTGGTCTTTTAAGGGAATTTGGTAATTTATAATTTGCAGTAGTCAAAAAGTCAACTCTTTCCGTTAGTAATTTAGTTTTGCTAGATAACAACAGCAAATTAAGTCGTTTTAACTGCTGAAAAAACCGAACAGTGATCATATGAACATCTAGTATTGTGTAGAAAAGGATAAGAAGCTGTATCCGATATAGTGGGAAATGGAAACATCATAGCATTGGCTACAAGCATCATTTGAAAATCTCTACATGATGATACAGTATACTTTTGGAGTTCTTTACAATCTTGGCACAATCAACCTCAATTCCCTTTGACAAAATCCTGTATCTAAGTACAATCTTATCTTGCACCATAAAGTGACACTTCTCCCAATTAAGTACTAAATTTGTTTCTTCACACCTACAAAACACTACAGAAAAATTGTGAAGGCATTTATCAAATGATGAACCAAACACCCCATACTTTTCTTTTGGATCAGATACCGTCCAACTGATTCATTCAAATTAGTTGGTACTAGAAATGTTAGAAAAAGTAAAGAAAAGGAGTAATAAGAAGTGAAAAAGACAAAAACACTTCCCAACCAGAAAGCAAAGTTCCTATTGATGGTATACTTAGTGTCATGAGCTCTAAGATCACATCTTTCGAATAAAATCCAGTTGGAAAAGGAAATCCAATTAGAGATAAGTTGCCCAGAAAAATCATCCATAAATATCTCCATTATCTCCTCTACCATATCTGCAAATATTGCCATCATACACCTTTGAAAAATGATAGAGGCATTGCACAAGCTAAATGGCATTCTTCAAAAAGTAAAAGTACCATATAGGCATGTAAAAGTGGTCTTCTTTTAGACCTTAGGGGCAATAGCAATCTAATTGTATCCAAAATACCTATTAAGAAAGAAATAATAATGATACCCCGCCAATCTATCCAACATTTGATCAATGAATGGAAGCAAGAAGAGCTCTTTCCTTATTGCTTTATTGAGTTTCCAGTAATCAATGCACATACGCCAACTAGTAGTCATCATTCTTGTAGAATTTAATTCATTGTTATCATTCTTCATAACTTTCATCCTCCCTTTCTTAGACACAACTTGAACCAGACTAACCCAAGAGCTATCTAAAATAGTATAAATGGTCCCAGCATTCAACCACTTTACTACTTTCTTCATCATTGAATTAAGTCTATGTTGATGCTCAATCGTTGGTTTG
Organism: Azadirachta indica; assembly: GCA_022749755.1. Taxonomy (NCBI): domain Eukaryota; kingdom Viridiplantae; phylum Streptophyta; class Magnoliopsida; order Sapindales; family Meliaceae; genus Azadirachta; species Azadirachta indica. Next base: position 6,106,726 of record CM040446.1, on the reverse strand, counting down.
TAGTTTTCCTCCATTAAAATTTTGTCAATGCAATAGACTACCCCAAAGCGGACTTGTGCTTCATTAACACTTCAAGCAATTTCATCTCTTCATCTTGGTTCAATAATGTAGAGATAATTACTGAAAATGTTGAATTCTCTCCCAAAAATGCATATCTAAGGTGTTTCAGCAATTCTTTAAGCACCAACACATTATGAGGAATTCAATAGCTTTCTTAGATTCAACCTCTTCATTTTTCAATTCACTTTCAACACGATTGTCGCAACCAACCTCATCAATCAGTAAATCTTCTAATGCACAAACTTCATCAAACAAATCTCCACAATTATTATAATCATCAAAATTAAGTTATGCAACACCTCATTTTTAGATAAAGACTTCACAATGCACTTTTCCAACGGATCTTAGGCAACACATCACAAAACATGTCTCTAACACACTATGAAATCAAATCAACTCTATTGCAAGAATATACCGCATTCAGGAATTTTAAAGTGTTTTAAATGTTAAATTTTACCACTTTGTCCTTAACTCTTAAAGTGAGCTTTCCATTATACAAATTGATCAAAGTTTTACTGGTAACTGAGAATGGTCTTTCAAGTATGATAGGAACCTCGCGATCCTCTTTTATATCCAAAACCATTAAGCCAACAAGAAAGATGAATTTATCCATTTTCATTAGTATATCTTCAATAATTCCCCGTGGATAAGTAACTAAGCGATCAGCCATTTGTAATGAGATAGTTATTGGTTTGACTTCTCCTAACCAACCTTCGGAAAAGCAAAAATGGCATTAAGTTGATACTTGGACCTAACTTACACAATGCCTTCTCAAAGTTTGATTTCCCAATTATGCATAGGATAGTAAAACTACCTAAATCCTTCTCTTTCTCCAACAACTTCCTTTCAAGGATTGAACTACACTTCTCCGTCAACTTAGCAATCTCAAATTCTTCCAATTGCCTCTTCTTTGACATCACTTCCTTTATAAACTTTGCATAATTGGCCATTTATTTCAATGCGTTAGCAAATGAAATGTTAATATGAAGCTTTTTAAAAATTTCAAGGAATTTAAAGAATTGAACATTAAGATTTTTCTTTTGGAATTTTTGAGGGAAAGGCAATAGTGGTGCAATCATAGGAGGGTTGTTTTGAAATGAATCGCATGTGGCTTAAATACTTCCTTTAATGTTTCTTCTTCAACTTTTCTTCCTAATTGCTTCATTTTTCTTCATCTTATCTTCGTTTTCTTTATTCTCCTTAGGCTTAGGTGGCTCCAACTTTTTGCCATTTCTAAGAGTAGTTGCCTTGCATTGATCTTGAGGATTTGGTTCCGTGTCGATAGGAAACTTCCTAGATGATTACCCCTTGATCGAACTGGCAAGCTGGCCAATTTGAGTTTCTAGTGACTTCATTGTGGCATTTACATTTACGGGATAATTCTTAATACTATCAAGTCAAGCTTCATCTTTGTTGAATCGAGTCTTTGTTTTCATAATAAAAGTTCTTAAAAGATCTTTTAAGGATGGTTTCTTTTCTGTCATCAGTTGTTGGAAACGCAGTAGGTGATGTGGCAGGAAAGTATTCCTCTAATTTCAATAAGAGAAATTCTAATGATTGTAAAATCCGAAGTGATAATGATTTGGTAAATTATTGCTTGGCCAAAAGTTGTAGTTCCAATAGTTGTTATATTGACATTGTTCCTCCTCTAAACTCTCATCAACATATAATGAACTAACAACCATTACTTTCTCTTGAATTAAAAAGGCCTTCCTCGTGATAAGGTTCTTAATTTGGTTTGTCAAGCTGAAAGTGATGCCCTTTGATTTACTTTATGAACTCCCATAATTCTCTTTACAATTGATCCCTTACTCGGCCATTGGTAATTGTTGCATGCCATTTTTCCAAGCAAATCATAGGCTTCTTTAGCCATTTTAGACAAAAAAGTATCACCTGCTGTTGTATCTACAATTATTCGAGTTTGCCCATTTAATCCATTGAAAAATAATTGTATTTAGAACCAATCTTGGTACTCATGCTAAGGGCATTTCCGAATTAAGTCTTTAAATTGCTCCTAAGACTCATACAACAACTCAAAGTCAAGCTATCTGAATTTTGCAATTTCACCCCTCAATTGTAAAGTTTTTTATGGTGGAAAGAATTTTGTAAGGAACTGCTAAGCCAATTCATCCCATGTAGTGATACTTTCTAGATGTAAAGATTGCAGCTAACCTTTTGCCTTGTCTCTTAATAAAAATGGAAACAATTTCATTTGAATCATATCTTGGTCTACTCCATTCATTTTAATGTGTCGCACACCTCTGAAAACATGGCCAACTGGATATTAGGTTCTTTATAAGACAAATCACCATATTGATTTTGTTGAACCATGTTAATCAAAATAAGTTTAAGTTCAAATTTGCTAGCGTTGATGGCTTGTTAACGAATTCCTGAGTAGTTATCATTAATCACTAGTCGGAAGTAATCTTGAAGAGTTTTAGGTTGTTAGGGTTGTGGTGGTAGGTTTTGATGTCTTTCATCTGCCATGTTTCTCAATTTATTCCTTCGTTCTCTTCTCAATCGGTGAAAAATCCGTTCAATCTCTTTATCAAATGCAACAGGTTTAATTCTCGCTCTTCGTATACAATTGAAAATTTTCAAAATTAGAACAAGAATTAAACAAAAAAAAATTAAAACATAAATTATAATCAAGCTACGCAATCACAATATTAACAAAAACTCAAAAATTTTTAGTCCCTGACAATGACGCTAAAAACTTGTTATGCTCCTACACAACCTATAACTGTATGTGGTCGTGCAAGTAATGAGAAGAAAAGAAGGTTTGTCATACTTATAAGGACCAAGTTTTTAAATTTTTAGTTAAGTACTACCACTATCGTAGATTACTTTTATCTAGGCATTTAATATTGCAAGAGCAAGAGAATATAAAGAAAAATTATGCCAAGAGCAATTAAATTGATTAACAAAAATAAAAGCTAACAAATTAAGATAATAGAAAGAGAACGTGCAAAAATTGATATGAAAATGGTCCTAAAATTTTTATTTCACCTAACCTTTACCATGTCTCTCCTAATTTTAGGATTTGCTAAGTTTTCATTCTTAGTACAGTAATAACAAGTTCTAAGTAACCTTATTCCCTCTCTCGAGTGCCGAACTAGGTTTATGTTTAGATAAACCAACCGATATCTCTGTTTGACTAAATTAGCTTTCTGCTCCATAAATCCAACCTGTTATTAACTTTTAGAAATTAATTCATCTCCCAATTCAATAAGTCCCAATTATTAATGTAATTATTTAGTCGTTGATGTTCTCCCAAACACTAAATATACTAGACTTAATTTTTCAAATCCCAGGAACAATTTAGAATATCCCTAATACTAATTCATTTTTGTTTAATCTAATAATTCGTTATACAATAAATCATTAGCATTAAGTGCTAGAAAAACCAAAGTGATTAAAAATTAAAAACAATAACAAATTCTTTAATTAGTCAAAACATGGTAGAATTAGGCTACATCAAAGTCCTAGAACATAAAAATTTAGTCTAACATATCAACAATCAAACACAAGTTCATAATGAAATTCGTCATCCTTACAACAATCTAATAATAAAAATAAAATGAATTTCAACACAAAGTGAAAGTTTGAGAAGACAAAACTAGTGATGAAGGGCTTCCAAAATCAATCTTCAAGTCTTCTTCCGAAGGCTTTCTAGCTTGATTGATTCTTTTCTTTAAACTTTTCTTTTCTTATTCTTCCCTTTTCTCTCTCTAAAAAGGCTTGCTTTTGTCTGGAAAGAAGTCTTATGGCACAGGCACTCCAAGCTTGGCACAGCCAGGCCTTGCTTTCTACCTTTGAGCGCACCATAAATGGGTGCGGGCGCGCCATGCACAAATCAACTTAATTTCAGTTAAGTCTTTTAGTCTTTTTTCAATTTAGTTCCTAATTCTTTTAATATTCATTTCAATTCCTTGAATCTTTATCTCTTATATTTAAGTCCTTAATTTTCTTACATTTTTGTCCAGATTTTTTATGACTTATACTTTTTATCCCGTTTTTGTGCTACTTATCACTTTAACTATAATTTTCTTCATTTTTACACAAAACAACAAATTTCATTAAAGCAAAACTACCGTTTGAAGATTTACATATATGTTCAAGTCATAAAGTAAAGGATAAGTGATTAAAATACTCATTTATCATATTTAAATGTGGTAGTCTTCTTATCGTGCTGAGATTGGTAGTCTTTTGTTTCATGAGGCCAATGGCTTTCTTTTTATTGTTTTTTTTAAGTTTTTTGTTTGTCTTCTACTTGTTTTATGGCCTCATTAAAGGGTAAGGCTTACTTTGTCCCCCTTTGATCTTGTTACCATTTGGTTCCTTTTTCATTAATAAAGCTTTCTTGCTATTAAAAAAAATACTATATGCAGCTCATATTATTAAGGACGAATTAGCAGCTCCATATTTTTATCTATATTTTATATTTTCTGTTAACCCTTAGATCAAATATATATGGAAGGTAAAGATTGAATGTAATAAATAAATATTTTATATTCATTAATTAAGCTCTTTTATGTCTTTTAAATTACATATTTTTCTCTTTTTTATCTCTTAAGTTGTAAAATCTCTCTCTTATCTTTTATCTTCTTTATTATATCTTCTCTTTCCTCATTACATCTTCTCATTTTAATTATTACTTTCAAATTGCAAACTTCAAAATTTATTATCAACACATATATTCAAATAAAAACTAGTGATTTTAATTAACTAACTTGTCCAAAAAACTTTAACAATTATCATAATTCATAAATATTCAAAAACAAATTATTTAACTCATGAGAATGCATGAAAAATTTGGTTGTAAAATTTGAAATCCTTGAACATTTAAACTTTTCGCTTTTAATTTTGAATTTATAATATAAATTTATTTTCAAGCATTTAATTAAAGTATGAAAAAAAATTGAGAAATTCTATTGCCATTACTACCATTACTGTGTTCATATATTTCTTTGTATAAAATAATAATATCTAAATTTCAAATTTTTTAATATATATTCATAAAAAAATAATTTTTTTTTAGTTTTTTAGTTTATAAATGATAATCAAAATTAAAAATGTTTGAGGAGAAAGAAGATGTAATTAGGAAAAGAAAAAGTAAAATAAATATCATAAAGAGATAAAAAAAATAAAAGAGAAATTTATGAATTACGAGATCAAAAAGTAAAAAAAAAAAAAAAAATAGCTCCTTAAGATTATACACTTCTTTACATCTTTCATTAAACTCTTAAATTAAGGGTATATAAAGGGTAGGTATTGAATATAATAAAATATAATAAATATTTTATATTAATTAATTAAGATCATTAATTCTCTCTTTTTCTCTTTCTTATCTCATAAAATTTCGTTTCTACTTCTTCTCTTTTTTTATTATATTTTCTCTCTGGTCAAACACTTTACTATTTAAAAGTTAAAAATTTGAAAAAAATTTATTATCAAAATAATGAAATAAAAACTGATTATTAATTTTATTCAACTAATTAATCTAGTAACAATTAAAATAAATCGTAAATTTATTTGTAAATATATATAATATGAAATTTACATGTTAATACCTCATAAATAAGAGATATATTCAATGACAACAATAATCAATGGCGAAGATAAAACTAAATAACTGGAGAAGGGCAAAATGGTTAAAAGACAAAGCTAATTTGATAATAATTTAAAATAATAAATAAATTAAGAGATAAATTGACAACTTGTCAAAGCATAGGAGTCAAGTTGTATAAAAACCTAAGAAATACATCTAAAATATATAAGTTATAATAAAATGTTTAAGAAAATTTGTGGCTCCGCCCCTAACAATAGTAATATAGTATGTAATTGAATTGTTTAATTTTTTTACATTAATTAAATGCACAAAAATAAATGCATATTGTGAATTCAGAATTAAAAGCCAAAAGTTTAGGTTTGAAGGATTTGAAAGTTTGCAACTAAACTTTATATGTATTCTCATGAATTGAATAACCTTTTGGAATATTTATGAATTATGATAGTTTTTAATGTTTTTTAGATAAACTATTTAATTAAAATGATAAGATCTAAAAAAGAAAGAGAAAAAACAGGAGTGAAATTTTATAAATCACCAGAGAAAGAAGAAAAAAATAAACTTTAAAGACCTTAATTAATGAAATAAAATATTTAATAAAATAAAGACCTTAATTGCAATTCCAGCCATCAACTTTTTCATCTGTGGCTTTTAACGGCTCACCATTTTTTTATTCATTCTGGAAAACCAGGAATAAACATCGATTTGAGGATGTCTCTCCTTCTCTTAATTCAATTCAGGTTAAGGTTGTTGCACATATCAGATACTATGCAAAGCGATGCCTAAGATTTGTTCATTTTGGGTCTCTTGACAAGCCTTCAAAGGTTCATATTTTGATTTGGATCCCCTCGGCTATCTTATGGATTAAGGCCAATTATAATGGCCTAGCTAAAGGCAATCTCGGTCCAGTAGCTTACGTAGGAGTGTTCAGGGATCATTCTTGGAATTTCTTAGGTGGTTTCAGTTTTTTTCGTGACTCTATTGCTTTCGTTGTGGAGTTAATGGCGGTTATTTTGGTTAGAGGATCGACTTTGGACAAAAATTGGCATAATCTCTCTCTTGATTCTGATTCTATGCCTTGTGATTCAACACTCGATAGATCACTCTTTAGCTCCTCCTGCTTTACTTGCAAATCGCTGGTTGAATAATAAGCATCTCCTTAACAAATTGAATTTCGTTTTAGCCATACCTATAGGAAAACAATAATGTCGCAGATTCCATGGCAAACTTAGGGCTTAGTTGCCCCTCTCTCTGTTGGTGGGACTCTCCTCCGTTGCTTTCGTTGTGGAGCTTTGTTATTACCTAGTGGAAATTACGTAATCTCTCCATTCTTGATTTGTTCGAGCCTTTTTGTGCTTCACTGTATTTAATGCTCTCTTTTTATTATCTAATAACATTGTTCTGAGCATTGGCTTAGGGTGTATTAAAAAAGAAAAATTAAACTCTTCATATATTCTTAATATAAAGGCTAATAAAAGATGTAAAAACCATATAATTCTAAGAGGCTGCTGATTCTTCTCATATATGTGTGTGTACATATTGTAATATTTTGTAATATCATTAAAAACTAAATACTAAAGGAAATGAAACTGAGATTATTTTTGGAATATATTCTTGTAATATTTGATTGATTATGATAAATTATGACTAATTTGATTGACTTTTATTGCACCTCCCATAAAGCTTGAGAAGATTTTACCTCAAATATTTTTAAAAATGGTGAAAATATATTTGATATAATGTATGAGAATAGTGAAAAATATATATGTTTTTTTAAAAATAGTTTTTTTTTATTTAAATTATTAATAATAAATAATGGTGAACAAAATTAATGATAAAGTAAGTTCTTGTACATAACCGAACATATTTATTATGAAGAATCAGATCATACTCCTAAATTACTAATCCATTCTAATTCTATAAGAATTAATAACGCCTAAAAACAAAACTAACAAAGATAGAATTGATGTGCTCTAGTTAGGCCTTGGATGGAATTGGAGCTTGTTCAAACTGCCTTGGGTGCCGGTGTATCTTCGACAACCTTAGCACAGGTGGTTTTCAACAATGGAGGGAAGAAGGGATTAAATGGGAACATCTTGGGCCAACACTTGTCATTGATTTCAGTGACAACCTTGCAGCAAGCAGGGCCAATACCACTGAAAATTTGCCCACTGGTGAGTGCTTTATAAATCTCTAAAGCACACCCTTCTGTTTTTCTAATAGGTTTCCAGCATTCTGTAATCTCAGTCTCATTTAACAGTGCTACTTGAGGTGAGGGTGCAGCACAGAAATTCTTCAGCAGTGGAGGGAAAAATGGATTTAATGGGAACATCTTAGGCCAGCAACTGTCATTGACTTGATTAATGGCGCTGCAGCAGACGGGACCAATTTTTCCAATTTGGCCGTGGGAAAGTGACTCGCTAATCTCTCTGAAGCAACCTGGAATGCTTCTAAGGGATTCCCAGCATTCATCAGCGCCTTCTATATGTGGTAATAATCCTGGTATTTGGATGAATGGTGGTGCTGGCTTGAACTGCGCTAGTCCGGTTGAGGCCAATATTGCTATACAAGCCACAACCAACATCATAGAACCTGTATTTGGTGATGATATTTTCGCCATCAGAAAACTATTTTGCTGTAAGTATTGTATGAACCGGAGGGATGTGTTTAATTTGTGATTCTGAAGATGAAATTTGTTTGGAATTTATAGAACGTCAGATGGAGTTACTCGTCTTGAAATATTTATTACGATAAATTAAGGCCGTAGCACTTCTAATAACATTATTTTGTTTTAAAATCTCTTCTATTAAATCGTTAAAATGGCATCTGTTGCAATAAAGTAATAAATATTCATGAATAGGTTTTGTTTTCCTTCATTTTGTGTCGAAAGGCTGGACTGGTCTTTAAAGATGAATTAATAAATAAATGTTGACCCCTTTTTTGCAGCATGCAACTCAAAACTTTATTTTTTTTGTCTTTTTAGTATAAGAATATATACAATTAGATTTCAAACAGGGTTTCGTGAAACAACATGAAGTTCAGCTCAGTTTAATATAATGTCTATTAATTTTTAACTAATTCAGTATTTCTTTAATATCTATTAAATTTGAAGAGGAATGGATTATGAAATATCTCTGCACATTAGTTTAAAATTGATGTTTGTAGTTTTGAAGTTTTGAAGTTGTAATTGTTTCAAAATAAAAACAACAAATATTAGTAATAAAAGTGAGTAAACATTATGAAAAGTTTGCATTAACGAACCCTTTTGTAACTTTAATTTTAAACTTAAATTAGATTCAACAATAAACATATCCTAACATAAGTAATAAATTGATATATTTAATTTCAAAATGTTATTTTAAGCAAACAATTAAATATTTAACGCATGAAAGGAATAACATATAACAGAATAATAAACATTATACCAGTGCAATCAAGAAAGTACGCATCTTTGAACTTTGTTGGTGGCTATTTTCCCCATTTAATGTATGAATAGGTCTGCAAATTAACATTTGAATATTTAAATATTATTTGGATTGTAGTTTAGATGGTATGAGATATGTTTAACGCTCTTAAATCGTCTTTAATTTGAAAAATAATAAGAGCAAAAATTTGTTGTTTCGCAAGGTATGTTTCTCACCCATCTAATCCCTAAAAAAATCTTTAAGTATTTAATTTGGCAATTCAGTTTACTAATCTTTTAAGTTACGCGAATTGATGATGTGAATACATTTTTAAACAACGCCTAAGGTCCTACATTAATAATTTTTGTTGTTTCGAGAGCATTCAAATTCATTTAATGTTCCCAGCATTAGAAGGAGTTTTTCTTAATTAACGTGTATAACTTCACATAAAACCTAACTCCAAATTTTCAATGCTGACTTCTATATTATATTTAAGGAAAAGAATTAATATAATAAAGGAACGTTTCTAATCATTTAAAATGGAAAAATATTTTAAAATTTATATACCACTAAAATAATATAATAAATTGCCTCCAACTTAAGTTTAATTTTAAAATAAATTAATTAGATTTATGCGACAAAGACTACTAGTAAACATTATTAATTAGATTCACGTGACAAATTATTATGTATTAGTTAGATTAATTACTAAAATCTTTTCAGATGGTATACAAAAAATTGTCATTCAAATACTAGCAACATTAGAACCCGGAGGAATGTGATTAATTTATTTTCTCCCATCAATTAAACAGAAGTCTAACTAGTGAGAATACGACAATATAATTAACCCAAATATATATGCAGTGCAACCAAAGGTCGACTTTCATTCGCGGTGGCTATAGAAAAGCCAATAAGCGGCTTATTTTAGAATTTTTAATTAAATTTGTAGTTGGTAATTAAGAAAAATATAAGCTTGTTGTTTCATAATCTGCTTCGACCTTATGGCGGATTTTATAAGTAAAGGAAGGGCTACTTGTAAATAGTTTCTTATTATAATTATCCACGATTGCATTCTAAAATTTCTATTATAACGTTATTGTTTTAAAAAAAAATTAATTATATCTTATACTTTTATAAATTCTAATTCTATTGGAAACATCCTTGTAATTTGTTTTACTAATTGCATGTATAGATCATCAAATTCGTCATCAACTAATTTATCTTGATATGGCTTATTGTGGATACTTTCATTTATATAATAATTGAAGCAAGTGTAACTGTCATTTCTATTGATGCAATTTTTGCCCAATTTAATAACGTGGATACTTTGTCTACATATTAAACTTCAAGTAGTAGATAGTCTCATTTTTTCTTGCAAAAAAAAATGTGGTTAGGGATGCCAAATTATTTTCCTATATACGCCCTCGGAGATCAAGTCAATTGCCAAAAAATATAATTAGAGAGAGACTCTGAGTTAAGAGAGCGTTTTTTCTTGATGTTTTCAAGTTTTTTCATATCTTCAAAGTAAAAATTTTAGCTTTTATATTCATTCATTGATTTGATAAAGGTTTTAAAATTTCTTTTGACAAGTGTCAACCATGTAAATAGCACATAACATTTCTCATGATTTCTTATAATTTTTGTTAGGATAAACTAATAAAAACAAATTTGCAGAAGTACAATAATTATCTTATCCTCTCTTGCGTGAACCTAATAGAAAACAAACAAATAGAGTAACAATCTTTGAGCTCAAAATCAATTCTTGGACAGCAACCACATCATCAACAAAGCAACCACAATACAATTAATTTTAACGTGAAAAACCTCTTCAATGTGAGGAGTAAAAATCACGAAATCGTAGTTCACCCAAAAACTCTGCTATAATCAAATAATGGGAATACACAATTTTTCTCTATCTAGAACTAGAGATATACATTCACAATATTCTCAAGATCACACAATCTAATCTTGACAAACAATCAAGTTTTACAAAGAAATTAGAGAGAGTTTAAGGAAAACATCACCATAATAGTGGCTTAACTTCCAACCACGAAATCTGGAGAAAGAAAACGTCAAATCTGATCTTCACCATTTAGAATTTAGTCCTCTGAGTTAGAAAACTGCTGGTAAAATTTTAACTCAATTGGATCATGAATCGACCTCTAATCAGCCACTTAATCAAAACTGTCCTGAGTTTACTATTCTGCCTCTCTCTCGTGAACAGTGCCCGCCTCTCTCTAGATGATGGACAGTACCCTTCTCTTTCTTCTTAATACATATATATATATTGCAGCAAAATAAACACTAAACTCTACTTGAGACAAGACCAAAATGTCCTTGAGCTAATTGGGCTTAGTTACTATTAAAGAAAAAATTTGGGCCATCTCCAAATAAGAGAAAACCTAACGCAATAAATCTCCCCCTTTCCAACTATATGGAGGGACTTGCCAACCCAACAATTGAACAACAAACTTTAATCTTTTCCCTCGAAAGAGTTTTGGTTAACATATTATATTCTCCCCCATCAGTTAATAACACATACTCACTTGTAAGTTATCGTGTGGAAAGCTGTCAGTTTCTGGTAGATCTTCTGAGTAGAGCATCTAGTGAAGCCTCTGAAGTAGATGACTGATCCTGAACATCATCATCAACCTCAACCTGTGTATGAGTGTCAATATCACCTGTACCATGCGGGTCATCCAGGACTTTATTTGTAAGCTGTGCTGGAACATGTGTAGGAAGAATTGGATCCAAGTCTATCAACGCATCACTATACTGAGGTATTGCTTCTTTTGACTTCTCAATATCCTATATAGTTTGATCTTCTATAAATACAGCCTCCCGACTTCTTACAAGTTTTTTTTGCACTGAATCATAAAACCTGTAGCCAAATTGATCTTCACCATAGTCAAGAAATACACACTATCTTGTCTTAACATCAAGTTTAGACCTCTCATCTTTGCAAATATGCACAAATGCTTTATATCCAAAGACACGCAAATGATCATAAGCAACATCCTTTCTTGATCAAACTTTATTCAGAACATCAAAGTCTAAAGGAACACACAGTGTGAGATTCAATACATGTACAACTGTATTCAAAGCCTCCCCCCAAAAAGATATTGGCAATTGTGTTTGTGAAAGCAAACATCTCACTCTTTCAACTAGTATTCTATTCATCCTCTCAGCTAGCCCATTTAACTAAGGAGTCTTTGGAGGTGTCTTTCGATGACGAATTCCTAACTGTTTGCAATACTCATCAAATGGTCCAGAATACTCACCCCCATTATCAGTTTTGATGCACTTCAACTTCTTTCTAGTCTGTCTCTCAACTGAGGCCTGAAACTGTTTGAACACATCTAATACTTAATTCTTTGTCTTCAATGTATAAACCCACAACTTTCTTGAGTGATCATTTATAAAAGTCACAAAATAAAGAGCACCACCAATTGTTTTTGTTTTCATAGGGCCACAAACATCAAAGTGTACTAGTTCGAGTATACTTGATTTTCTTGAAGGTGGAGACGTCTTGAAGGTAATCTTAGTTTGCTTCCCTGCCAAGCAATGAATACACTTTTTCAGAGATTTATTTTTCAACTTAGAAAGCATATTCTTCTTGGCCAAAATATTCAAACCCTTCTCATTCATGTGACTAAGTTTTCTATGCCATAACTCAATTGTATCTTTATTTTTCACTGTATTGATGCTGCTATTTGTAATCTTTGCTTGCATAAAGTACAATGAAGAACATTTCTTTCCTTGGCCTACAACCACGGAACCTTTGTTAAGCTTCCATTTACCACCACTAAAGTTGTTGGAAAAACCCTCATCATCAAGTTTACCTGTAAAAATCAAGTTCAAACGAAAATCAGGAATATGTTTAACATTTTTCAACAGTAACATCATACTATTATTGGTCTCCAAGCACACATCTCTCATGCCTATGGCTTTAGCTAAGCCATTATTTCCTATGTTAACATCTCCAAAATCACTGGATGTATAAGATGTAAAGAATTCCTTTCGTGATGTGGCATGAATGGAGGCACCACTATCAATTACCCAGTTGGTCTTATGGCATACAAGGTTGACAACATCATGATACATAATAAGAAAGTCGTCTGTAACAGTAGCAACTCTGTCATCATCACTGCTGTCATCATTTTTCTTTTCCTTTCTTTTATCCTTCTTATTGTCTCACTTGAGTTGTCGACAATACTTCTTTATATGCCCCTTTAAACCACAATGATAGCACTCAACATTGGCAAACTTATTGGTCTTGCTTTTACTTTTATCTCTATTTTTCGGACCTCTACTCTTACTCCTCCTCCTCTTTTCTATGACTAAGATATCTGACTGTGAAGAACCCTTTAACTTTCTTCTATTCTCTTCATTCAGAACACTATTCTTAGTTAATTCCATGTTGATAATACCATCAGGAGCTGAGTTAGATAATGACATTCTAAATGTCTCTTATGAGTCCGGTAATGTGCCTAAAAGCCATAACCCTTGTACTTCATCTTCAAATTTGATGTTCATTCCAGCCAACTGATTAATAATTCCCTGAAATGCATTCAAGTAATCTGTCATGGGTTTTCCATCCCGATATTTCAAGTTCATCATTTGCTTTATCAAAAATAGTTTGTTGTTCCTAGTTTTTCTGGCATATAACTCTTCAAACTTCTTCCACAAAGAACTTGCATCTATCTCTCCACTGATTTGATTCAAAATATTGTTATCTACCCATTGCCTAATATACCCACACACTTAACGATGAAGCAACTTCCATTGTGCATCTGTTTTATTATCGGGTTTCTATTTCTCAAACACAGGTAAATAATAATCTTTCATATATAAAAGATCTTCTATCTTTCCCTTCTATAAATGATAATTTACACCATTCAAATTAACCATTCTACTTATATGAGCTTCCATCATTCAACACAAGGCACAAAACAAATATAACCAAAGCTTTGATACCACTTTGTTGGGATAAACTAATAAAAACCAATTTGTGAAAGTACAATAATTACCTTGTCCTCTCTTGCGTGAACCTAATAGAAAACAAACAAATAAAGCAACAATCTTGGGCACAAAATCAATTCTTAAACAGCATCCACATCATCAACAAAGCAACCATAACACAATCAATTTTAACGTGAAAAATCTCCCCAATGTGAGGAGTAAAAACCACGGGACCGTAGTCCACCCAAAAACTCCATTATAATTAAATAATGGGAATACATAATTTCTCTCTAACTAGAACTAAGGTATACATACACAATATTCTCAAAATCATACAATCTAATCTTGGCAAACAATCAAGTTTTACAAAGAATTAGAGAAAGTTTAAAACAAACATCACCATAATGGTGGCTTAATTTGCAACCACGAAATCTGAAGAAAGAAAGCTCCAAATCTGATCTCCACCGTTCAGAATTTAGTCCTCTAACTGCTGGTAAAATTTCAGCTCAATCGGACCATAAATAGACCTCCGATCAGCCACTTGATCAAAACTGTCCCGAATTTACTATTCTGCCTCTCTCTCGTGAACAATGTCCGCCTCTCTCTAGATGATGAACAGTGTCATTCTCTGTCTTCTTAACACACGCATATATATTACAGCAAATTAAACACTAAACCCTACTTGAGAAAAAACTAAAATGCCTTTCACCTGATTGGGTTTAATTACTATTGAAAAGAAAATTTAGGCCATCTCCAAATAGGAGAAAACCCAACCCAATAACTTTACCATTTATATTTTAAATTATTTTTCCATAAACTTGGATTTTCAAGTTTCTTTATTAAGGGTTAAAACATCTATGCTTATTAGTTACGGGCTCAAGCCCATTAATCAACAATTTTAAGTATAACAATTGTCATTAAAGAAAAAGAGTTAAAACTGGGAATAAGAGACTTAGGGTTAATAGAATCAAGACTGATTATGAAATTAAAGCATTTATGATTATGTGGACAATTTATAAACAACCTGCTTCGGAGTAACCATCCCAAAATCAAAGATGCGACCTAGTTTTGTTGCGAAGAATAACAAGCAACATTTCTTTCCCTTCAAAATTAATCCATCTGTGGTAATTTGATGATATATCAAAATTCATTATAAAATATTTTGCATAAAAGTATGTCTGAACACTTTTTGTACAGAGGCTCCATAACATGTACCAAATTAATTAATCATTATCTGTTATGATTATCGATTGATAATTCTCACCAGATTTATTTTGATCATGATAAAAATTAATTAAAAGTTTATTAACTTATTAAAACACAATAATCACGTATTTTGTCTAACCATTTGATTATTTTTGAGCATGGTAATCCCTAATTATTTTACAAGCCACGACAATCCTAAATTCGGGCTAAGAATAAAATTTTATTTAATTTAATTTGTTCCCAACCTTTAGCTAAATTTGGGTTTTCGTTGACTTATTTGACACTTGTGTCTCAAATACACCTAATATTCATTATTTGTTTCACATAATTCCTTTGCTTCAGCAAATCTCATTTTACTCCATACCATTTCAATTACTTCATTTAAATTGTATCAATGTAATAGCTAGATTAAAAAAGGTAGAATTCCTTGGACCTTCTATGATATGAGATAATTAGCTGACACTCTCTAAAGTTTGAAAATTCTCTCATTCATCCTTAATATTAATTAAAATCATTTTTTGAGTTTACTTAAATGAGTTTACTTAATGTTAATTAAAATCATTTTTTGATTAGATAAGACTATACTTTGAAATGATAAAAGTTAAAGTAAAACTTGACAAGATGCAAAATTTGTATCTGATTTATCTAAATTGACACATATAATTTTACAATAAATTTAATGTTTTATATTATTTTATTTTAAATAATTGTAAATTAATTTTGCCAACTCATCCCCACCGTTTTACTCAAAATACACAACCTATAAACTCTAATATCCTTGCTCAAATCCACTTTCAATTGAATCCAAAATGCATTCAACCCACTACATTATCGGTACCATGAGACTTAAACAAGTCAATCCTAGTAAGAAAAAATTTACTCACCAAATAAGAAGTATCAGAGTTTTCTTATAAGATTATAGTCTTAAAAACAAATAAAAACTCAATCACAAAGTGAGAGTAAAAAAAAATCTCAACAAATACACCAATAGATAAATAACAAAGTGAAAGAGCCAAAATAAAACTGCAGAAATATTCTGAAAATCATAATTGCTATGAACGTAAATTCTAGATGGTCAATCATACCATCCAGAATCAATAACTATGTGTGTAGAATTTTCACGTAAAATTTGAGTGAAAATAGAGTTTTAATCGCCACTCAATGGTCAGTTTGATTAAAACTGCGTAGGACTAAAATTTTTTAAAAAGTGCTATCTTTCCGTCTTATAGCTTACACTATTCTTCTCACACACACACACCTTATATAACCACAAAATAAACCTAAAATCTCTTTAACCATGTGAGCTTCAAAATTGGGCCTTCTCTAAATAGGAGTGAAGCCCAACCCAACACTTATAATACTTGTCAAATCAGTTGGATAAAGCAAATGTTGCAACAGATTATGGAGTAAATAAAAAAAGAAAAAAAGTTATAAATATGTAAAGAATAAGAAGAAATGAGACGAAAAGTAAAATTATTTTAAATAATATATTTTTTATTTTTTAATTACTAATTAGTCTTATAACTTGATTGTTATTGTGTAAGCGTAGAAATCGCAATAGTAACTATTTTTGCAAATATCTGCCCATATTCTGTCTTGATAGTAAGGATATACTAATTATCGTGCGATATATGCATAATAAGAGAGTATGATATGAATATAAATATTTTGAATATTTTCATAGAGCATCTATTTTATCTTGTTTTTATTTCAATTTTTAAATTTTGCATCCAAAATAGATTTTTTTTATATTTTAGACCAAAAACTAAAAAAATGAGAAAAATAAAAAATACCACACTAAAGGACTATTTATTTTTTTGTCTTCAGTTTGAATAATTTTATTCATATTTTTAAGATTTGTTTATTTTTTAACTTATAATTAAATAATTCCTTCTGATGAGGTTCTGTGGACTCAAGGGACATGTATTGTCTTAATGTGTTCCTTATGTGCTAATTTTTTAGTCTCTGAAGTAGTAAATCACCCTTTTGTTACTTATCCTTGCAATTGGCAATGACTGAGTAGTCTTTTTTAGACCCCTTTTCCTTTGCTTTCTTCGAAAAAGGACTTTTGGATTTAAATTGAGAGTCGCTATTGTAGTCCGATCGCAATTAAGTGAACTGCAAGAATACACGTTGTATTAAGTAATAAAGTGATAAATATAAGTATCATCCTATAAGGATTAAAATTTAAATTAAATATTGAGTACTACAACCTTGAAAATCTAATTTTATTTAAGCAATCAAGATTTGTTTAATTGCAAACAAAATAATAAAACGAATTGAACTACTTAATTGCTAATGAACTAAAAAAACAAATAGAACTAATTTAAAAGAGAATTGATAAGTTAATGAAATATGCAAAGATAAAAGATCTAGGGTCTTGATTTCACTTGTCTCTTCCTATGTTTTTCTTAAATTGGCAATTAATAATGCGTTCTGATTTTATTGACTAATCAGGGGATCAAAAGTGAATTTGTTACCTTTCCCAAGTGTCAATCGAATTACTTCGTAAAATTTCCCAAATTGATATCCTTATCACATATGTTTAATTAAATGTTTTTTAAGTGCATCCTATACTAATCACCTAGAATTCAATTACTTCCAGGTTCTTGTTTTTATTCTAAGTAGTTATTTGATTATTTAGGTGCCAATTTCCTATAAGAATCTTAGTAACACCAAATTGTGTTTACCTAATCCAATGAACAAATTAAACCTTTTCAACTATTAATTTATTCATCTTGAATCATCCAATTTATCAATCAACAATTCAGAATCAATTAATGCAAGTAATTAAAATCATTCCACATTACAAAATATGTCAATTAATAAAACATAATCAAGATAAGCTACATCAAGTATCCCTAGAATAAGAATTTTAGCCCAACATCTATTCAATAACAATTAAAAAAAATCATAAATTTATTTGTAAATATATGTAATATGAAATTTACATGTTAATACCTCATAAATAAGAGATATATTCAGTAACAACAATAATCAAGGGCGAAGCTAGAACTAACAATAGGAATGTGGTATGTAATCGAATTGTTTAATTTTTTTACGTTAATTAAATGTATATTGTGAATTTAGAATTAAAAGTCAAAAGTTTAGGTTCGAAGGATTTCAAATTTTGCAACTAAACTTTATATGCATTCTCATTAATTGAATAACCTTTTGGAATATTTATGAATAATGATTGTTTTAATTTTTTTTAGATAAAATAAATAATTAAATTGATTAATTTTTATTTCAATATGTTGATAGTAATTTTTTTAAGGTATTTAACTTATAAGTGACAATTAACATAAGATGATCTAATAAGAAAAAAGAAGTAAAAGAGAAGAGAAAAAATAAGAGTGAAATTTTATAAATCACGAGATAAAAAAGAAAATAAATAGACTTACAAGAACTTAATTAATAAAATAAAATATTTATTATATTTTGTTACTAGTTGCAATTTCAGCCCTCAATTTTTCATTTGTCCCTTTTAGCGGCTCACCATCTTTTTGTTCATTATGGATAACCAGGCTTAAATTTCAATTTGAGGATGTCTCTCCTTTTCTTAACTCAATACGAGTTACGGTTGTAGCGCATATCAGATACTATGCAAAGTTATGTCTAAGATTTGTTCATTTTGGGTCTCATGGCAAGGCTTCGAAGGTACATATTTTGATTTGGATCCCCCCAGCTATCTTATGGATTAAGGCCAATTATAATGGTCTAGCGAAAGGCAATCTCGGTCCGGTAGCTTACGCAGGAGTGTTGAGGGATCATTCTTGGAATTTCTTAGGCGGTTTCAGTTTTTTTGGTCACTCTACTGCTTTCTTTGTAGAGTTAATGGCGGTCATTTTGGTTATAGGATCGACTTTGGACAAAAATTGCATAATCTTTCTCTTGAGTCTGATTCTATGCTTGTGATTCAACACTTGATGGATCACTCTTTAGCTCCTCCTGGTTCACTTGCAAATCGATGGTTGAATAATAAGCTTCTCCTTAGCAAATTGAATTTTCGTTTTAGCCATACCTATAGGAAAACAACAGTGTTACAGATTCCATGGCACATTTAGGGTTAGTTGCCCCTCTCTCCGTTGGTGGGACTCTCCTCCGTTGCTTTCGCTGTAGAGCTTTGTTATTACCTACAGGCAATTACGTAATCTTTTCATTCTTGGTTTGTTCGAGCCTTTTTGTACTTCACTGTAATTAATACTCTCTTTTTTATTATCTAATAACATTGCTCTGAGCTGTGGCTTAGGGTGTTTTAAAAAGGAAAAATTAAACTCTCCATATATTCTTAATATAAAAGCTAATAAAAGATGTAAAAGCCATATAATTCTAAGAGGCTGCTGATTCTTCTCATATATGTGTGTGTATATATATATATACATATTATATTATTTTGTAATATCATTAAAAACTAAATACTAAAGGAAATGAAACTGAGATAATTTTTGAAATATATTCTTGTAATATTTGATTGACTATGATAAATTATGACAAATTTAATTGACTTTTATTGTACCTCCCATAAAGTTTGAGAAGATTTTACCTCAAATATTTTTAAAAATGGTGAAAATATATTTGATATAATGTATGAGAATAGTGAAAAATATATATGTTTTTTTAAAAATAGTTTTTTATTTAAATTATTAATAATAAATAATGGTGAACAAAATTAATGATAAAGTAAGTTCTTGTACATAACCGAACATATTTATTATGAAGAATCAGATCATACTCCTAAATTACTAATCCATTCTAATTCTATAAGAATTAATAACGCCTAAAAACAAAACTAACAAAGATAGAATTGATGTGCTCTAGTTAGGCCTTGGATGGAATTGGAGCTTGTTCAAACTGCCTTGGGTGCCGGTGTATCTTCGACAACCTGAGCACAGGTGGTTTTCAACAATGGAGGGAAGAAGGGATTAAATGGGAACATCTTGGGCCAACACTTGTCATTGATTTCAGTGAAAACCTTGCAGCAAGCAGGGCCAATACCACTGAAAATTTGCCCACTGGTGAGTGCTTTATAAATCTCTAAAGCACACTCTTCTGTTTTTCTAATAGGTTTCCAGCATTCTGTAATCTCAGTCTCATTTAACAGTGCTGCTTGAGTTGAGGGTGCAGCACAGAAATTCTTCAGCAGTGGAGGGAAAAATGGATTTAATGGGAACATCTTAAGCCAGCAACTGTCATTGACTTGATTAATGGCAATAAAAGTGAGTAAACATTATGAAAAGTTTGCATTAACAAACCCTTTTGTAACTTTAATTTTAAACTTAAATTAGATTCAACAATAAACATATCCTAACATAAGTAATAAATTGATATATTTAATTTCAAAATGTTATTTTAAGCAAACAATTAAGTATTTAAGGCATGAAAGGAATAGTATATAACAGAATAATAAACATTATACCAGTTTGCAATCAAGAAAGTACGTATCTTTAAACTTTGTTGGTAGCTATTTTACCCATTTAATGCATGAATAGGTCTGCAAATTAACATTTGAATATTTAAATATTATTCGGATTGTAGTTTAGATGGTATGAGATATGTTGAATGCACTTAAATCGTCTTTAATTTGAGAAATAATATGAGTAAAAATTTGTTGTTTCGCAAGGTATGTTTCTCGCCCATCTAATCCCTTAAAAAGTCTTTAAATATTTAATTTGGCAATTCAGTTTACTAATCTTTTAAGTTACGAGAATTGATGATGTGAATACATGTTTAAATAACGTCTAAAGTCCAACCTTAATAATTTTTGTTGTTTCGAGAGCATGAAAATTCATTTAATGTTCCCAGAAAGAGTTTTTCTTAATTAACGTGTATAACTTCCAATAAAGCCTAACTCCAATTTTTCAATGCTGACTTCTATATTATATTTAAAGAAAAGAATTAATATAATAAAGGAACGTTTCTAGTCATTTAAAATGGCAAAATATTTTAAAATTTATATATCACTAAAATAATTTGATAAATTGCCTCCAACTTAAATTTAATTTTAAAATAAATTAATTAGATTTATGCGACAAAGACTACTAGTAAACATTATTAATTAGATCCACGTGACAAATTATTATGTATTAATTAGATTAATTACTAAAATCTTTTCATATGGTATACGAAAAATTTTCACTCAAATACTAGCAACATTAGAACCCGGAGAAATGTGATTAATTTATTTTCTCCCATCAATTAAACAAAAGTCTAATTAGCGAGAATATGACAATATAATTAACCCAAATATATACGCAATGCAACCTAAGGTCGACTTTCGTTTGCGGTGGCTATAAAAAAGCCAATAAGCAGCTTATTTTAGAATTTTTAATTAAATTTGTATTTGATAATTAAGAAAAATATAGGCTGGTTGGTTCATAATCCGCTGCGACCTTATGGCAGATTTTATAAGTAAAGAAAGGGCTACTTGTAAATAGCGTCTTATTATAATTATCTAAGATTGCATTGTAAAATTTTTATTATAACGTCATTGTTTTAAAAAAAATTAATTATATCTTTTATTTTTTTAATTCTAATTCTATTGTAAACATACTTATAATTTATTTTATTAATTGCATAAATAGATGATCAAATTCGTCATCAACTAATTTATCTTGATATGGCTTATTGTGGCTACTTTCGTTTATATAATAATTAAAGTGTAAGTGTCATTTCTATTGATGCAATTTTTGCCCAAGTTAATCCCGTGATACTCAATCTACATATTAAACTTCAAGTGGTAGATAGTCGCACTTTTTCTTGCAAAACATAATGTGGTTAGGGACGCCAAATTATTTTCCTATATACTCCCTCGGAGATCAAGTCAATTATTAAAAAATATAATTAGAGAGACACTCTAAGTTCAAAGAGAATTTTTTTCTGATTTTTTCGAGTTTTTCTTTATCTTTAAAGTAAAAATTTTAGTTTTTATATCCGTTCATTGATTTAATAAAGGTTCTAAAATTTCTTTTGACAAGGGTCAAATATGTAGATGCCATGTAACATTCCTCACAATTTTTTATAATTTTGCCATATGTATTTTTAATTATTTGTTCATAAACTTGGATTTTCAAAGTTTTTTATTAAGGGTTAAAGCATCTATGCTTATTAGTTACAGGCGTAAGCCCATTAATCAACAGTTTTGGGAATAACAATTATCATCAAAGAAACAGAGTTAAAATTGGGTATAAGAGACTTGAGGTTAATAGAATTAAGTCTGATTATGAAATTAAAGCATATGCGATTATGTGGACAATTTATAAACAATGTGCTTCGAAGTACCATCCCAAAACCAAAGATGCGACCTAGTTTTGCTACCAAGAATACCCAGCAACATTTCTTTCCCTTCAAAATTAATCCATTTGCGGTAATTTGATGATATATCAAAATTCATTATACAATATTTCACATAAAAGTATGTCTGAACACTTTTTGTATATAGGCTCCATAACATGCGCCAAATTAATTAATCATTACCTGTTATGATTATCGATTGATAATTCTCACTAGATGTATTTTGATCATGATAAAAATTAATTAAAAGTCTTATTACCTTATTAAAACACAATAATCACGTATTTTTTCTAACCATTTGATTATTTTTGAGCATGGTAATCCCTAATTATTTTACAAGCCACGACAATCTTAAATTCGGGCTAAGAATAAAATTTTATTTAATTTAATTTGTTCCCAACCTTTAGCTAAATTTGGGTTTTCGTTGACTCATTTGACACTTGTGTCTCAAATACACCTAATATTCATTATTTGTTTCACATAATTCCTTTGCTTCAGCAAATCTCATTTTACTCCATACCATTTCAATTACTTCATTTAAATTGTATCAATGTAATAGCTAGATTAAAAAAGGTAGAATTCCTTGGACCTTCTATGATATGAGATAATTAGCTGATACCCTCTAAAGTTTAAAAATTGTCTCATTCATCCTTAATATTAATTAAAATCATTTTTTGAGTTTACTTAAATGTGTTTACTTAATGCTAATTAAAATCATTTTTTGATTAGATAAGACTATACTTTGAAATAATAAAAGTTAAAGTAAAACTTGACAAGATGCAAGATTTGTATCCGATTTATCTAAATTGACACATATATAATTTTACAATAAATTTAATATTTAATATTATTTTATTTTAAATATTTGTAAATTAATTTTGCCAACTCATCCCCACCTTTTTACTCAAAATAGACAAACCTTTAAACTCGAATATCCTTCATCAAATCCACTTTCAATTGAATCCAAAATGCATTCAATCCAGCAAATTATCGGTACCATGAGACTCAAACAAGTCTGTCCTGCTTTAGAAAAAATTTATTCAAACGTGATAGTGAGGGATTAAAGTCATTCTTTTGTAAGAGAAAAAGAAAACGATAAATATTTTACTGCAAAACTAAAAATAAGTGGGTTTTTTAGTACGATTTTATTATTATCTAATTTGAAAAGCTGGATTTTCTAAAATTGAGAAATCATAATAATGCAAGTGTTTCTTATGGTGGCAACATAGTATAATTTGTTCCAGCCGAAATTATCTTGCGATATTCGTGGATAGGCCAGCTACATATATAACAAGTATACCTCACATTTCAATATTTATTTTACTTCTTTCTTTGTTATTTTAATGAATGTCACTTAAATATCTTCCATTTCGGTCATACTTTAGTACAAGGTCCCATTGCTTTCTAATACAGCTTAATTTATAAGATACGCCTAATGCACATGAAATCACTAGAAAATTAAGTATAGAAAACCATTGCTTTATTAAATAAATTTGAAGCAAAACACGTATTTATGTGGCAATTAGTGGATGATTTAATTGTCAATTTTAAGTATATATTTTAATTAATATAGATTTAGCCCCTGCGGGGTTTTAATATTTCTGCAGGATTTTTTTTGTTAATTATCTCTAAGTTTTAATAACTAAAACTGAAAAGGGAAGTTTGTGATACCTTTCAAATCAGTTGGATAAAACAAATGTTGCAATAGATTATAGAGTAAATAAAAAAAAAAAAAAAAATTATAAATATTTAAAAGATAAGATGAAATGAGAGGAGAAATAAAACTATACAACAAATAATATTTTTTTTATTTTTTAATTACTAATTAGTCCTATAACTTAATGGTCATTTTGTAAGTGTAGAAATGGTAATGGTAACCATTTTCATAGATATCCACTCATATTCTATCTTGATGGTAAGGATATATTAAATGTGGTGCAGCATATACATAACAAGAGAGTGATATGAATATAAATACATTGAATATTCCCAGAGTGCATCTGTTTTACCTTATTTTTATTTCTATTTTTAAATGTTGCATCTAAAATAAATGTCGTTTTCTATTTTTAGACCAAAAACTAAAAAAAAATGAGAAATGTAAAAAACGTCAACACTAAAAGACTATTAGTTTTTTTGTCTTCAATATGAATAATTTTCTTCACATTTTTAAGATTTATTTATTTTTTATGTTATATCTGAATAATTCCTTCTGATGAGGTTTTGCGAGCTTGAGGGATTAATATTGTCTCAACTTGTTCTTTATGTACTAATTTTTTAGCCTCTGAAAAAGTAAATCACCCTTATGTTACTTGTCCTTTTGCAACAAGCATTTGGCAATGGCTGGGTAGCCTTTTTCAGACCCTTTTTCCTTTGCTTTCTTTAAACAAGGGCCTTTGGATTTAGATTAAGAGTCACTGTTTTAGTTTGATCGCGACTAAGCGAATCGCACAGATATATGTCATATTAAGTAATAAAGTAATAAATACAAGTATCGCTCTTTGAGGATTAAAATTTAAATTAAATGCTGAGTACTACAGCCTTGAAAGTCTAATTTTATCTAAGCAATCAAGATTTGTTTTATTGCAAACAAAATAATAAAACGAATTGAACTACTTAATTGCTAATTAACTAAAAAAGAAATAGAACTAATTTAAAGAGAATTGATGAGTTAATGAAATATGCAAACATAAAAGATCTAGGGTCTTGATTTCACTTGTCTCTTCCTATGTTTTTCTTAAATTGGCAATTAATAATGCGTTTTGATTTTATTTACTAATTAGGGGATCAAAAGTGTGAATTTGCTACCTTTCTCGAGTGTGAATCGAATTACTTCGTAAAATTTCTCAAATTGATATCCCTATCTGATATGTTCAATTAAATGTTTTTTAAGTGCATCCTATACTAATAACCTAGAATTCAATTACTTCCTGGTTCTTGTTTTTATCCTAAGTAGTTATTCGATTATTCAAGTATCAACTTCCTCTAAAAATCTTAGTAACACCAAATTGTATTTACCTAATCTAATGAAAAAATTAAACCTTTTCAAGTATTAGTTTATTCATCTTAAATTGTCCAATATATCAATCAACAATTCAAAATCAATTAATGCAAGTAAATAAAAACATTCTACATTACAAAATATGTCAATTAATCAAACATAATCAAGATAAACTACATCAAGTATTCCTACAAAAAGAATTTTAGCCTAACGTATATTCAGTAACAATTAAAATAAATCGTAAATTTATTTGTAAATATATATAATTTGAAATTTACAAGTTAATGTCTCATAAATAAAGAGATATATTCAGTAACAACAATAATCAAGGGCAAAGCCAGAACTAAATAATTGAAGAAGGTTAAAATGGTTAAAAGATAAAACTAATTAGATAATAATTTAAAATAATAGATAAATTAAGGAATAAATTGACAACTTGTCAAAGTATAGGAGTCAAGCTGTATAAAAACCTAAGAAATAGATCTCAAATATATAAGTTATAATAAAAAGTTTATGAAAATTTGTGGCTCCACCCCTAACAATAGTAATATGGTATGTAATCGAATTGTTTAATTTTTTTACATTAATTAAATGCACAAAAATAAATGTATATTGTGAATTCAGAATTAAAAGCCAAAAGTTTTGGATTGAAGGATTTGAAATTTTGCAACTAAACTTTATATGTATTCTCATGAATTGAATAACCTGTTGGAATATTTATGAATTATACTAGTTTTTAATGTTTTTTCAGATAAACTAATTAATTAAAATGATTAATTTTTATTTCAATATGTTGATAGTAATTTTTTTTAAGGTATTTAACTTATAAGTGACAACTAAAATAAGATGATCTAATAAGAAAAAAAAGAAGAGAAAAAATAAGGGTGAAATTTTATAAATCACGAGACAAAAAAAAAAAATAGACTTACAAGACCTTAATTAATAAAATAAAATATTTATTATATTTTGTTACTTGTTGCAATTTCAGCCCTCAACCTTTTCATTTGTTCCTTTTAGCGGCTCACCATCTTTTTATTCATTATGAAAAACGAGGAATAAACTTCAATTTGAGGATGTCTCCCCTTCTCTTAACTCAATACGGGTTAAGGTTGTACCACATATCAGATACTATGCAAAGCTATGTCTAAGATTTGTTCATTTTGGGTATCTCGGCAAGGCTTCGAAGGTTCATATTTTGATTTCGATCCCCCCGGCTATCTTATGGATTAAGGCCAATTATAATGGTCTAGCGAAAGGCAATCTTGGTCCGGTAGCTTACGCAGGAGTGTTCAGGGATCATTCTTGGAATTTCTTAGGCGGTTTCAATTTTTTTGGTCACTCTACTGCTTTCTTTGTAGAGTTAATGTAAGTCATTTTGGCATAATCTTTCTCTTGAGTCTGATTCTATGCTTGTGATTCAACACTTGATGGATCACTCTTTAGCTCCTCCTGGTTCACTTGCAAATCGATGGTTGAATAATAAGCATCTCCTTAGCAAATTGAATTTTCGTTTTAGCCATACCTATAGGAAAACAACAGTGTTGCAGATTCCATGGCACATTTAGGGTTAGTTGCCCCTCTCTCCGTTGGTGGGACTCTCCTCCGTTGCTTTCGCTGTGGAGCTTTGTTATTACCTAGAGGCAATTACGTAATCTTTCCATTCTTGGTTTGTTCGAGCCTTTTTGTGCTTCACTGTAATTAATACTCTCTTTTTTATTATCTAATAACATTGCACTGAGCTGTGGCTTAGGGTGTTTTAAAAAGGAAAAATTAAACTCTCCATATATTCTTAATATAAAGGCTAATAAAAGATGTAAAAGCCATATAATTCTAAGAGGCTGCTGATTCTTCTCATATATGTGTGTGTATATATATATACATATTATATTATTTTGTAATATCATTAAAAACTAAATACTAAAGGAAATGAAACTGAGATAATTTTTGAAATATATTCTTGTAATATTTGATTGACTATGATAAATTATGACTAATTTAATTGACTTTTATTGTACCTCCCATAAAGTTTGAGAAGATTTTACCTAAAATATTTTTAAAAATGGTGAAAATATATTTGATATAATGTATGAGAATAGTAAAAAAAAATATATATGTTTTTTTAAAAATAGTTTTTTATTTAAATTATTAATAATAAATAATGGTGAACAAAATTAATGATAAAGTAAGTTCTTGTACATAACCGAACATATTTATTATGAAGAATCAGATCATACTCCTAATTTCTAATCCATTCTAATTCTATAAGAATTAATAACGCCTAAAAACAAAACTAACAAAGATAGAATTGATGTGCTCTAGTTAGGCCTTGGATGGAATTGGAGCTTGTTCAAACTGCCTTGGGTGCCGGTGTATCTTCGACAACCTTAGCACAGGTGGTTTTCAACAATGGAGGGAAGAGGGGATTAAATGGGAACATCTTGGGCCAACACTTGTCATTGATTTCAGTGAAAACCTTGCAGCAAGCAGGGCCAATACCACTGAAAATTTGCCCACTGGTGAGTGCTTTATAAATCTCTAAAGCACACCCTTCTGTTTTTCTAATAGGTTTCCAGCATTCTGTAATCTCAGTCTCATTTAACAGTGCTGCTTGAGTTGAGGGTGCAGCACAGAAATTCTTCAGCAGTGGAGGGAAAAATGGATTTAATGGGAACATCTTAGGCCAGCAACTGTCATTGACTTGATTAATGGCGCTGCAACAGACGGGACCAATTTTTCCAATTTGGCCGTGGGAAAGTGACTCGTTAATCTCTCTGAAGCAACCTGGAATGCTTCTAAGGGATTCCCAGCATTCATCAGCGCCTTCTATATGTGTAATAAGCCTGGAATTTGGATGAATGGTGGTGCTGGCTTGAACTGCGCTAGTCCAGTTGAGACCAATATTGCTATACTAACCACAACCAACATCATAGAACCTGTATTTGGTGATAATATTTTCGCCATCGGAAATCTATTTTGCTGTAAGTATTGTATGAACTAGAGGGATGTGTTTAATTTGTGATTCTGAAGATGAAATTTGTTTGGAATTTATAGAACGTCAGACGGAGTTACTTGTCTTGAAATATTTATTATAATAAATTAAGGCCGTAGCACTTCTAAGAACATTATTTTGTTTTAAAATCTCTTCTATTAAATCGTTAAAATGGCATCTCTTGCAATAAAGTAAAAAATATTAATGAATAGGTTTTGTTTTCCTTCATTTTGTGTCAGAAGGCTGGACTGTTCTTCAAAGATGAATTAATAAATAAATGTTGACCCCCTTTTTTGCAGCATGCAACTCAAAACTTTATTTTTTTGTCTTTTCAGTATAAGAATATATACAATTAGATTTCAAACAGGGTTTCGTGAAACAACATGAAGTTCAGCTCAGCTTAATATAATGTCTATTAATTTTTAACTAATTCACTATTTCTTTAATATCTACTAAATTTGAAGAGGAATGGATTATGAAATATCTCTGCACATTAGTTTAAAATTGATGTTTGTTGTTTTGAAGTTGTAATTGTTTCAAAAAAAAAAAAAACAACTATAAGTAATAAAAGTGAGCAAACTTTATTAAAAGTTTGCGCTAACGAACGCCTTTTTAACTTTATTTTAAACTTAAATAAGATTCAACAACAAACATATCCTACCATAAGTAATAAATTGGTATATTTAATTCCAAAATATTATTTTAAGCAAACAATTAAATATTTAAGGCATGAAAGGAATAACATATAACAGAATAATAAACATTATACCAATTTGCAATCAAGAAAGTACGTATCTTTAAACTTTGTTGGTAGCTATTTTCCCTATCTAATGTATGAATAGGTCTGCAAATTAACATTTGAATATTTAAATATTTATTGGTTTGTAGTTTAGATGGTATGAGATATGTTGAAGGCTCTTAAATCGTCTTTAATTTGAGAAATAATAAGAGCAAAAATTTGTTGTTTCGCAAGGTATGTTTCTTGTCCATCTAATCCCTTAAAAAATCCTTAAGTATTTAATTTGGCAATTCAGTTTTTTAATCTTTTAAGTTACGAGAATTGATGATGTGAATATATGTTTGAATAACGCTTAAAGTTCAACCTTAATAATTTTTGTTGTTTCGAGAGCATGGAAATTCATGTAATGTTCCCAGCATTAGAAAGAGTTTTTCTTAATTAACGTGTATAACTTCACATAAAACCTAACTCCAAATTTTCAATGTTGACTTCTATATTACATTTAAGGAAAAGAATTAATATAATAAAGGAACGTTTCTAGTCATTTAAAATGGCAAAATATTTTAAAATTTATATACCACTAAAGTAATATAATAAATTGCCTCCAACTGAAATTTAATTTTAAAATAAATTAATTAGATTTATGCGACAAAGACTACTAGTAAACATCATTAATTAGATTCACGTGAGAAATTATTATGTATATTAATTAGATTAATTACTGAAATCTTTTCATATGGTCTACAAAAAATTGTCATTCAAATTCTAGGAACATTAGAACCGGGACGAATGTGATTAATTTATTTTCTCCCATCAACTAAACAGAAGTCTAACTAGCGAGAATACAACAATATAATTAACCCAAATATATACGCAGTGCAACCCAAGGTCGACTTTCGTTCGCAGTGGGTATAGAGAAGCCAATAAGCAGCTTATTTTAGAATTTTTAATTAAATTTTTATTTGGTAATTAAGAAAAATATAAGCTGGTTTGTTCATAATCTGCTTCGACCTTATGGCAGATTTTATGAGTAAAGAAAGGGCTACTTGTAAATAGTTTCTTATTATAATTATCTACGATTGCATTGTAAAATTTCTATTATAACGTCTTTGTTTTAAAAAAAAAATTAATTATATCTTATATTTTTATAAATTCTAATTCTATTGTAAACATGCTTATAATTTATTTTGTTAATTGCATATATAGCTCGTCAAATTCGTCATGAACTAATTTATCTTGATATGGCTTATTGTGGCTACTTGCATTTTTATAATAATTGAAGCAAGTGTAAGTGTCATTTCTATTGATGCAATTTTTGCTCAATTTAATGAAGTAGATGCTCTGTTTACATGTTAAATTTCAAGTACTATATGGTCCCACTTTTTCTTGTAAAACAAAATGTGGTCAAGGACACCAAATTATTTTTCTATATAAGCCCTCCGAGATTAAGTCAGTTACCAAAAAACATAATTAAAGAGAGACTCTGAGTTTAGAGAAAATATTTTTCTAATGTCTTTGAGTTTTTCCTTATCTTTAAAGTAAAAAATTTAAGCTTTTATATTGGTTCATTGATCTGACAAAGGTTTTAAAATTTTTTCCAACAAGTGTCAAATACATAGATGTCACGTAACATTCCTCGTAACGTCTTATAATTTTGTCACATGTACTTTTAATTATTTTTTTATAAACTTCGATTTTGAAGTTTCTTTATTAAGGGTTAAAACATCTATGCTTTTTAGTTACGGGCTCAAGCCCATTAATCAATAATTTTGGGTATAGCAATTCTCATCAAAGAAAAAGAGTTAAAACTGCGTATAAAAGACTTCGGGTTAATTAATCAAGATTAATTATGAAATTAAAGCATATATGATTATGTGGACAATTTATAAACAACGTGCTTCAGAGTACCATCCCAAATCAAAGATGCGACCTAGATTTGCTGTGAAGAATACCAAGCAAAATTTCTTTCTCTTCAAAATTAATCCATCTGCGGTAATTTGATGATATATCAAAATTCATTATAAAATATTTTACATAAAAGTATGTCTGAACACTTTTCATATATAAACTCCATAACATGCACCAAATTAATTAATCATTATCTGTTATGATTATCGATTGATGATTCTGAACAGATTTATTTTGATCATGATAAAATTTAATGAAAAGTTTTATTACCTTATTAAAACAGAATAATCACGTATTTTTTCTAACGCTTTGATTATTTTTTGAGCATAGTAATCCCTAATTAGTTTGCAAGCCACGACAATCCTAAATTTAGGCTAAGAATAAAATTTTATTAATTTAATTCATCCCCAACCTTTAGCTATATTTGGGTTTTTGTTGACTCATTTGACATTTGTGTCTCAAATACACCTAATATTCAATATTTGTTTCACATAATTCCTTTGTTTCAGCCAATGTCATTTTACTCCGTACCATTTCAATTGCTTCATTTAAATTGTATCAATGTAATAGCTAGACTAAAAATGGTAGAATTCCTTGGACCTCCTATGATATGAGATAATTAGCTGATACCCTATAAAGTTTTAAAATTGTCTCAATACATCCTTAATATTAATTAAAATCATTTTTTGAGTTTACTTTAAAATCATTTTTTGAGAGGTAAGACTAGACTTTGAAATGATAAAATTAAAGTAAGACTTGACAAGATGCAAAATTTGTTCTGATTTATCTAAATCGACACATATAATTTTACAATAAATTTAATATTTTATATTATTTTATTTTAAATAATTGTAAATTATTTTTGCCAACTTATCCCCACCGTTTTACTCAAAATACACAACCTATAAACTCTAATATCCTTGTTCAAATCCACTTTCAATTGAATCAAAAATGCATTCACTTCAGCAGCATTTTGAGATAAAGGATTTTGACCATTTTAATTACTTTCTTGGTTTTGAGGTACTTTTTGACTCTGATGACTATTATCTTTCTCAGGCCAAGTATGCATTAGATCTCCTTGCTCAAACTGGGTTGACCAATAATAAAATTGCTTCTACTCCTTTAAAGCCTAATGCCAAACTCACGCCTCTTGATGAGGTTCCACTTAAAGATGCCACCTTTTATCGACAGTTGGTTGGTAGTTTAATTTATCTCACAGTTACTTGACTTGACATATCTCGTGCTGTTCATATTATAAGTTAGTACGTTTCAGCTCCTCGCTCTCTTCATTATGCAGTTGTTCTTCATATTCATTGCTATATTAAGAGCACTTTATTCATGGGCTTCACTTCTTTGCCCATTCATCTCTACAGTTATGTACCTTTTCTAATGTAGATTGGACTAGTGATCCTACTGACCGACACTCTATCACTGATATTTATATTTTCCTAAGTGACTCTCTTATTTCTTGGTGTTGTCAAAAGCAAACAGTTGTTGCAAGATCTAGCACAAAAACAGAATACCGTGCTCTTATAGATACTACTCAGGAGATTACTTGGCTTAGTTGGTTTTTCAGTGATATAAGTGTTCATCATTCTGGTCCTACTTCTCTAGCCTGTGACAATAGTAGTGTTATTCAGATTGCTCACAATGATGTCTTCCATGAGCGCACCTAACATATTGAAGTTGACTGTCATTTCATTCGTCAACATATACTCAAGGCACCATTACCCCCTGTTCAATCCTTTTTTGGACCAATTAGTGGATATGTTCACCAAAATTATTATCCTAGCGTTTTCGTGATCTGGTGTCTAAACTCAAAATAATTTTTACTAAACCATCTTTATTTTGAATGGGGCTATTAATGATAATTGATTAATGAAATCAAGATGATTTTTTTTCCTTGATTTTGTTAGTTAATATTATTAACAACTTTTTCTTATTTCCTATGATTCCTTCTCCTTTTATTACTTTGATTTCTTTCCATAAATATCGTACATAATTACATATTATTTGTTTCCTTATATATTGTTTTGTAAAGCCTATATAAAGGCTACTATTGTACTAAACATATTCAAGAAATAAGGATCGATCTCTTCACAATAATGATGACAAAGTTATAGCAACTTTAAATATATTTATTATCAGGAATGAAATCACGATTCTACATTACTACTAGGAAGTAAAAACCATCTTCCTAAACGAATAAAAAATCGTAATAATAATAATGACAATTCCTTAACCCATTCTAATTCTATAAGAATTATAAAAATAAAATGTGTTCTAGCTAATAAGATTCGAGTTAGTCCTTGTTCAAACTGCCTTGGGTGCTGGTGTAGACTCGACAACCTTAGCACAAGTGCTTTTCAACAATGGAGGGAAGAAGGGATTAAATGGGAACATCTTGGGCCAACACTTATCATTGATATCAGTGACAACCTTGCAGCAAGCAGGGCCAATACCACTGAAAATTTGGCCACAGGTGAGTGCTTTATAAATCTCTAAAGCACACCCTTCTGTGTTTGTAATAGATTTCCAGCATTCTGTAATCTCAGTCTCATTTAACAGTAATGGCCAGGGCACCTTGGCGGGGGCATTTGTTCCAGCTGCTGCTTGAGGTGAAGGTGCAGCACAGAAATTCTTCAGCAGTGGAGGAGGAAAAAAATGGATTTAATGGGAACATCTTAGGCCAGCAACTGTCATTGACTTGATTAATGGCGCTGCAACAGACGGGACCAATCTTTCCAATTTGGCCATGGGAAAGTGACTCGTTAATCTCCCTGAAGCAACCTGGAATGCTTCTAAGGGATTCCCAGCATTTATCAGCGCCTTCTATATGTGGTAATAAGCCTGGAATTTGGATGAATGGTGGTGCTGGCTTGAACTGGGCTAGTCCAGTTGAGACCAATATTGCTATACAAGCCACAACCAACATCATAGAACCTGTATTTGATGATGATATTTTCGCCATCAGAAAACTATTTTGCTGTAAGTATTCTATGAACCGGAGGGATGTGTTTAATTTGTGATTCTGAAGATGAAATTTGTTTGGAATTTATAGAACGTCAGACGGAGTTACTTGTCTTGAAATATTTATTATAATAAATTAAGGCCGTAGCAGTTCTAATAACATTATTTTGTTTTCAAAATCTCTTGTATTAAATCGTTAAAATGGCATCTCTTGCAATAAAGCAATAAATATTCATGAATAGGTTCTGTTTTCCTTCATTTTGTGTCGAAAGGATGGACTGGTCTTTAAAGATGAATTAATAAATAAATGTTGACCCCTTTTTTGCAGCATGCAACTCAAAACTTTATTTTTTTGTCTTTTTTTTAGTATAAGAATATATACAATTAGATTTCAAACAGGGTTTTGCGAAACAACACGTAGTTCAGCTCAGTTTAATATAATGTCTATTAATTTTTAACTAATTCACTATTTCTTTAATATCTACTAAATTTGAAGAGGAATGGATTATGAAATATCTCTGCACATTAGTTTAAAATTGATGTTTGTAGTTTTGAAGTTGTAATTGTTTCAAAAAAAAAAACAACAAATATTAGCAATAAAAGTGAGTAAACTTTATTAAAAGTTTGCATTAACGAACCCTTTTCTAACTTTAATTTTAAACTTAAATAAGATTCAACAATAAACATATCCTAACATAAGTAATAAATTGATATATTTAATTTCAAAATGTTATTTGAAGCAAACAATTAAATATTTAAGGCATGAAAGGAATAACATATAACAGAATAATAAACATTATACCAGTTTGCAATCAAGAAAGTATGCATATTTAAACTTTGTTGGTAACTATTTCCCTATTTAATGTATGAGTAGGTCTGCAAATTAACATTTGAATATTTAAATATTATTTGGTTTGTAGTTTAGATGATATGAGATATGTTGAAGGCTCTTAAATAGTCTTTAATTTGAGAAATAATAAGAGCAAAAATTTGTTTTTTCGCAAGGTATGTTTCTCACCCATCTAATCCCTTAAAAATTCCTTAAGTATTTAATTTGGCAATTCAGTTTACTAATCTTTTAAGTTACGAGAATTGATGATGTGAATACATGTTTAAATAACGCCTAAAGTCCAACCTTAATAATTTTTATTGTTTCGAGAGCATTCAAATTCATTTAATGTTTCCAGCATTAGAAACAGTTTTTCTTACTTAACGTGTATAACTTCACATAAAACCTAACTCCAAATTTTCAATGCTGACTTCTATATTATCTTTAAAGAAAAGAATTAATATAATAAAGGAACGTTTCTAGTCATTTAAAATGGCAAAATATTTTAAAATTTATATACCACTAAAATAATATAATAAATTGCCTCCAACTTAAATTTAATTTTAAAATAAATTAATTAGACTTATGCGACAAAGACTACTAGTAAACATCATTAATTAGATTCACGTGAGAAATTATTATGTATTAATTAGATTAATTACTAAAATCTTTTCATATGGTATACGAAAAATTGTCATTCAAATACTAGCAACATTAGAACCCGGAGAAATGTGATTAATTTATTTTCTCCCATCAATTGAACAAAAGTCTAACTAGCGAGAATACGATAATATAATTAACCCAAATATATATGCAGTGCAACCTAAGGACGACTTTCGTTCGCAGTGGCTATAGAAAAGCCAATAAGCAGCTTATTTTAGAATTTTTAATTAAATTTGTAGTTGGTAATTAAGAAAAATATAAGCTGGTTGTTTCATAATCTGCTTCGACCTTATGGCAGATTTTATAAGTAAAGAAAGGGCTACTTGTAAATAATTTCTTATTATAATTATCCACGATTGCATTCTAAATTTTTCTATTATAACGTTATTGTTTTAAAAAAAAAATTAATTATATCTTATATCTTATAAATTCTAATTCTATTGGAAACATTCTTGTAATTTATTTTATTAATTGCATATATGGATCATCAAATTCGTCATCAACTAATTTATCTTGATATGGCTTATTGTGGCTACTTTCATTTATATAATAATTGAAGCAAGTGTAACTGTCATTTCTATTGATGCAATTTTTGCCCAATTTAATGACGTGAATACTCTGTTTATATATTAAACTTTAAACGGTGATAGTCTCACTTTTTCTTGCAAAACAAAATGCGGTTAGGGACGCTAATTATTTTCCTATACACGCCCTTGGAGATCAAGTCAATTGCCAAAAAATATAATTAGAGAGAGACTCTGAGATCAAAGAGAGTTTTTTCTTGATGTTTTCAAGTTTTTCCTTACCTTCAAAGTAAAAATTTTAGCTTTTATATTCATTCATTGATTTGGTAAAGTTTAAAATTTCTTTTGACAAGTGTCAAATATGTAAATAGCACATAACATTCCTCACCATTTCTTATAATTTTGCCATATATATATTTTTAATTATTTTTCCATAAACTTGGATTTTCAATTTTCTTTATTAAGGGTTAAAACATCTATGCTTTTTAGTTACGGGCTCAAGCCCATTAATCAACAATTTTGGGTATAACAATTGTCATCAAAGAAAAAGAGTTAAAACTGCGTATAAGAGACTTTGGGTTAATAGAGTTAAAACTGCGTATAAGAGACTTTGGGTTAATAGAATCAAGACTATAGAATCAAGACTGATTATGAAATTAAAGTATATATGATTATGTGGACAATTTATAAACAACGTGCTTCGGAGTACCATCTCAAATCAAAGATGCGACCTAGATTTGCTTTGAAGAATACCAAGCAACATTTCTTTCTCTTCAAAATTAATCCATCTGCAGTAATTTGATGATATATCAAAATTCATTATAAAATATTTTACATAAAAGTATGTCTGAACACCTTTTGTATATAGGCTCCATAACATGCACCAAATTAATTAATCAATATCTGTTATGATTATCGATTGATGATTCTGACTAGATTTATTTTGATCATGATAAAATTTAATGAAAAGTTTTATTACTTTATTAAAATAGAATAATCACGTATTTTTTCTAACGCTTTGATTATTTTTTGAGCATAGTAAACCCTAATTAGTTTACAAGCCACGACAATCCTAAATTCGGGCTAAGAATAAAATTTTATTTAATTTAATTCATCCCCAACCTTTAGCTAAATTTGGGTTTTCGTTGACTCATTTGACATTTGTGTCTCAAATACACCTAATATTCACTATTTGTTTCACATAATTCCTTTGTTTCAGCCAATGTCATTTTACTCCGTAACATTTCAATTACTTCATTTAAATTGTATCAATGTAATAGCTAGACTAAAAATGGTAGAATTCCTTGGACCTCCTATGATATGAGATAATTAGCTGATACCCTATAAAGTTTTAAAATTGTCTCAATACATCCTTAATATTAATTAAAATCATTTTTTGAGTTTACTTTAAAATCATTTTTTGAGAGGTAAGACTAGACTTTGAAATGATAAAATTAAAGTAAGACTTGACAAGATGCAAAATTTGTTCTGATTTATCTAAATCGACACATATAATTTTACAATAAATTTAATATTTTATATTATTTTATTTTAAATAATTGTAAATTATTTTTGCCAACTCATCCCCACTGTTTTACTCAAAATACACAACTATAAACTCTAATATCCTCGTTCAAATCCACTTTCAATTGAATAAAAAATGCATTCAATCCACCAAATTATCGGTACCATGAAACTCAGACAAGTCTATCCTAATTTAGAAATAATTTACTCAAACGTGATAGTGAGGGCTTAAAGTCATTCTTTTGTAAGAGAAAAAGAAAACGATAAATATTTTACTGCAAAACTAAAAATAAGTGGGTTTTTTAGTACGATTTTATTATTATCTAATTTGAAATGCTGGATTTTTCTAAAATTGAGAAATCATAATAATGCAAGCCTTTCTTATGGTGGCAACATAGAGTTATAATTTGTTCCTGCCGAAAGTATCTTGGGATATTTGTGGATAGGCCAGCTACATATATAACAAGTATACCTCACAATTCAATATTTATTTTACTTCTTTCTTTGTTATTTTAATGAATGTCACTTAAATATCTTCCATTTCGGTTATACTTTAGTACAAGGTCCCATTGCTTTCTAGTACAGCTTAATTTATAAGATACGCCCAATGCACATGAAGTCACTAGAAATATAAGTATAGAAAAGCATTGCTTTATTAAATAACTTTGAAGCAGAACACGTAGTTTATGTGGCAATCAGTGGATGATTTAATTGTCAATTTTAAGTATATACTTTAATTAATATAGATTTAGCCCCTGCAGGGTTTTAATATTTCTGCAGGATTTTTTTTGTTAATTATCCCTAAGTTTTAATAACTAAAACTGAACTAAAAAAGAATTAAGGAAAGTTTGTGATACCTGTCAAATCAGTTGGATAAAGCAAATGTTGCAACAAATTATAAAGTAAATAAAAAAAAATTATAAATATGTGAAAGATAAGATGAAATGAGACGAAAAATAAAACTATTGTAAATAATATTTTTTTATTTTTTAATTACTAATTATTCCTATAACTTAATGGGCATTGTGTAAGTGTGGAAATGACAATGGTAACCATTTTCATAGATATTTGCTCAGATTCTATCTTGATGGTAAGGATATACTAAATGTGGTGCAGTATATACATAATAAGAGAGTATAATATGAATATAAATATTTTGAATATTTCCATAGTGCATCTGTGTTTTTTATCTTATTTTTATTTTTATTTTAAAATTTTGCATCTAAAATAAATGTCATTTTCTATTTTTAGACCAAAATCTAAAAAAAGTGAGAAATGTAAAAAACGCCAACACTAAAGGACTATTAGTCTTTTTGTCTTCAATCTGAATAATTTTCTTCATATTTTTAAGATTTGTTTATTTTTTATTTTATATCTGAATAATTCCTTCTGATGAGGTTTTGCGAGCTTGAGGGATTACTATTATCTCAATGTGTTCTTTATGTACTAATTTTTTTTTAGCCTCTGAAAAAGTAAATCACCCTTTTGTTACTTGTCTTTTTGCAACAAGCATTTGGCGATAGCTGGGTAGTCTTTTTCAGACCCCTTTTGCTTTGCTTTCTTCAACTATGAACCTTTGGATTTAGATTGAGGGTCGCTGTTTTAGTCTGATTGCAACTAAGCGAATCGTAAGGATACAAGTTGT
The DNA here is from genome assembly GCA_022749755.1 of Azadirachta indica. NCBI lineage: Eukaryota > Viridiplantae > Streptophyta > Magnoliopsida > Sapindales > Meliaceae > Azadirachta > Azadirachta indica. Next base: position 6,067,443 of record CM040446.1, on the reverse strand, counting down.
ATTAAGTAATAAAATGATAAATACAAATATTGTCCTATGAAAATTAAAATTTAAATTAAATACTGAGTACTACAGCCTTGAAAATCTAATTTTATCTAAGAAATCAAGATTTGTTTAATTTAAACAAACAAAATAACAAAATGAATTGAACTACTTAATTGCTAATTAACTAAAAAAACAAATAGAGAATTGATTTAAAGAGAATTGATGAGTTAATGAAATATGCAAAGATTAAAGATTTAGAGTCTTGATTTCACTTATATTTTCCTATGTTTTCTTAAATTGACAATTAATAATACATTCTAATTTTATTTACTAATCAGGGGATCAAAAGTGAATTCGCTATCTCTCTTGAGTGTTAACCAAATTACTACGTAAAATTTCCCAAATTGATATCCCTATCAGACATGTTTAATTACACATTTTTTAAGTGCATCATATAGTAATTGTCTAGAATTCAATTACCTCCTGGTTCATGTTTTTATCCTAAGTAATTATTTGATTATTTGGATACCAATTTCCTCAAGGAATCTTAGTAACACCAAACTATGTTTAGCTAATCCAATGAACAAGTTAAATCTTTCTAAGTATTAATTTATTCATCTTGAATCATCCAATTTGTCAATCAACAATTCAAAATCAATTAATGCAAGTAAACATAAGTAAATAAAATCATTCCACAATACAAAATATGCCAATTAATCAAACATAATCAAGATAAGCTACATCAAATATCCCTATAATAAGAATTTTAGTCCAACATATCAACTAGTAACATCAAATTCATCATGTAATCCATAATCCTTGAATTTAACAAATAAAAATGCAAATGAAGTACAAAATGAAAATGATAGAGTTTAAGAAACTAGACTAGAGATGAAGACTTTGGTGATCCTCCTTCAAGTCTTCTTTCAAATGCCTTCAATTTGGTTCAATCACCTTTTCTCTCACTATAATCCTTCTCTTTGTTTTTCACATCCTCTCTCCAAAAACTCAAATTTTCTTTCTTTGTTATGGTGGCTCTTTATTCCCGAAACATGTAAACCTAAAAAATACTTCAATCAGGCCGTTAGCTAACGATCTTACATCTTAAAATCGTCCAAGGACAACGAAGATGCACAAGGGCACTTAAATTTGCACGGACACGCATTGGGAGAATCGTTGGGTGGTGCAGCCACGCACCTTGGTTGCGCAGACGTGCCGTAGCCTTTATCTTTGGGTAGAATGCATTGCATGGCTGGTCCATGCCCAAAGTTTTCAAACTTTTTTTTTCTTACTTTGGTCCCTGAAACTTTGCATCTTGGTACCCATTTCTCTTCCGGTTTTTTTGACATTTTTTTGAGAATTGATTTCACCTTGAATGACCGTCTTCTATCTTTTTAGTACAAGATCACTAAAATTAATTAAATATTAACAAGATTTAAGGATTGATAAAACAATTTAACTCATAAAGCGGGTGATAAGTGTGTTTTGTACACAATTATCATAGTCCTCTATTTTACAACCTTTGATTGGCTATTTCTTGTTTTGTTTTCTATGCTTTATAGAGGGCTAGGAACTGTATTCAGTCTAATGATGAAGCCTTTTCTTTTCGTTGTTTTCAATCATATAATTCAGCACGTCTTCGTTACCTGGCTTCTTTCTGTCCTGATTTTGTGCATTTTGGTTTAGACTAAGAAATTCTTTCAGCTCTTTGAATTTCGTGGAAGCTTAGAAGAGCTCCGAAATCTTTGATTTTGTTTTCGCATCCTCCCCTTGTTGGCTGGGTAAAGGTAAATACGGATGGGTTGGCTAAAGGAAATCCAAGGTCGGCAGCCTGTAGAGGTTTTTTTACTGACAGTACTTATGTGTTTTTGCGCTTGTTTTTTGTCATCAAACAAGCTTTTATGCTGAGATTATGGCTATTATTTTGGCTGTTGAACTTGTATTTGACAAAGGGTGGTTTAACCTTTGGTTGGAGAGTGATTCGATGCTTGTTATCCATTTGCTTCTCAAAGTTTCGCCATGTCCTACCCGGAAGCTTCATAAACGGTGGCTCAATTGTACATATTTGATTTCAAAAATGAATTTCAAATGCATCCATTCTTCTCGTGAGGCCAATTCCATCCTTGATACTGTAGCCGCTTTGGGTTGAGATGTGATCAACTTCAATAATGTTCTTCTTATCTTACTAAGATTGGTAGCCTTTTGTTTCACGAGGCTAATGGCTTTCCTTGTTACAGGTTTTGTTAAGTTTTTTTGTTAGTCTTCTGCCTGTTTTATAGCTTTATTAAAGAGTAAGGCTCACTTTTTGCTCTTGTAACTATTTGGGTTCTTTTTGTCTTTAAAAAAACTTCCTACCGTTTATTTAAAAAATATTATATTTGCAAACATTTTTAAAATATTTAAATATAATTAAGTTAAAAATTTTAACTAAATCTTAATAACCAAATTTTTTAAATAAATTAAATATTATATTTATCAATAGATCTGTTAATTTACTATTTAATATTTATATATTTCAACAACTTAATATATTGGTTTCAAATTTTTTATGGTATATATGTCAATATACTAGTTTTTTTAAATTTTTTATTTTATAAGGACAAACAAATTAATATTTATATTAAAAAAGTTAAGATAAAAAATAAATATATCAATCAAATTTAAATTTTAGTGAAATTCAGATCTGAATTATATTTAAAGTTCAAACAAAAAACACAAGCTCTACCTAAATCTTAAATTACATTTCCTTAATCCATAGTTGTCTCTACTCTACCTAAGTCTTAAACTACGTTTCCTCACAAGTTACCCTAATTTTCTCATTCTTTAATCTTTGCAATCTAAACCCATTTCTAATTGCAAACACTTAAAGAACCTTCCTGAAATCATAGACTTCGAAGAAAGTATGACCCCTTTGCAACTCTATCTTCTTGTTTACATCCATACTATATTCGAAACCTCAGGTGTTCGTTTCATACCTAGTTGTTGCATTAGAGCTGTCAAAGTCATTGTCATATGAGATATCACTATCATTTCCAGACTTGTAGTCTTCTACAGCTAAATCACCATCATCATCTCCATAAGCAACAAGGTAATCTTCATTGTCCAATGCATATAACCCATTATTTGCTACTTGTTCTACCTCTTCATTGGTCAATTAAGCAGATGCTCTTCACTTGTAGGAGTAACATTGAAGTCCAGTTTACTTGCAGTGTTTTCTACATTGGTTATTATAGCTGTGTAAAAGGTAGGTGCATCATCTGATTCCATATCATCAAACCATGGCATACATCTATACAACTCATATTGCTTAACCCCTAAGATGCTATCAATTTTAGTAAGTTTGGCAGTAGTGTTTGGCTCTATCCTTTCAGCAGTACAATCATCAAGCTCATTGTCATTATATACTTCATCAAGTGCAAAATCATTAAGGATGGTTAGCTCTGATACTGTCTAGAATCAACAACTTCTTCTGTTCAGTTGTTTGGTTGGATGGCTACAAGCTGTATTCTGTTATACCCCTTTTTGACCAACTCCTCAAATGCAGCAAGCAAATCAACATCACTCGTTGAAATCAGCAACCAAATCCTTTTTGACCAAGGATACTCTACTTCGAAAGTGACACATCCACACTCGTTGCAATGTTTATCAGACCCCAATACGCAGACGATATGATCCCATAATTGCAAAAGAGTATATGCATTTGGATAAACTCTTGCAATCTCGTGAACTCGGTTCATAATTTTGCAAAATAAATTGAACTCTTCATACTGCAAATAATAAAAAACATCAGCTACTATGAGTACATCAACTGACAACAGAAATGCAACATAAATGTGCTTCGTATGCTAACTAATTGGGAATACATGCACTCAAGCTTTTTCATCATGCCAACAAATTTTGCAAACACTGAAGCCTGTTCATGTATTAGATATACAAAAAACCCACTTCTAATTATGCTCAAAACCAGTTATTTATACATTCGCAAACCCATTGGCGTGAAAATGCTACAAGATCCAAACAAACACAAATTAATTGAAGCATACTGACTCTCGTGTGCTCGATTTTATTCCCAAAACTGATACTTAACCATGTAATATATACTTGCAAAACCCATTCAAACTTTGTTCTTAACAGGATCGGAACAACAACAATTTAATTGGAGTATATAACAGCTTGTTAATAACAACAGGGCTGTTAATATTATGCCCAAAAAACTGATACCTATACATGTAATATATACTTGCAAAACCCATTCAAACTTTGTTCTTAAGAAGATCGGAAAACAACAATTTAATTGAGGTATATAACAGCTTGTTAATGACAACAGGGCTGTTAATATTATGCCCAAAACTGATACTTATACATGTAATATAAACTTGTAAAAGTTATTCCAACTTTGTTCCTAACAAGATGGAAACAAAAACAATTTAACTGAAGCATATAACAAGGTTGTTAATAACAACTGGGCTTAATATTATGCCAAAAACTGATACATATGATATACTTGCAAAAACCCATTCAAATTTTGTTCCTAAAAAGATCGAAACAAAGGCAATTTAATTGAAGCATACAGCAGGGCTATTAATATTATGCCGAAGACCCAGTCAAACATAAAATCTAACAAGATCAAAGCAAACAAAATTAACCAAACTATATAACAGGGTTGTTTACTACCAAAACTTATGCTTACACCTGTAACCATGGCCATCATCACCAATCAAACATGCTACAAGTTCGAACAAAAAACCCAACGCAAGCGCACAACAGAAAATGCTCAGGGCAAAAACAAAGCTCGTAGAGATAACATATATCTGCAATAACCTACCTAAACATGAAAGTTAACAAATCAAACAAAACCAACAGGCGCAGCATACAAAATAACATGTTTATGCCCAAAACTCAAGCCCTTTCACTGAATCGATGCTTACGCCAAATAGATTGAGAACGTCAAAATAATTAACATATCAGTATATTTATGCATATCACAAGTCAACAACCCAATATATCATCGATATAGCCATAAAATCAAGCTTCAAAAGGTACGGGTTGGAACGCTTACTAGACTTAATCGCTTCAATCTTAGGTAAACAATTATCCTTGCTTGATTGAACTCAAACCCAGCTAGGTAAACAATTATCCTTGAAAGAATCGACTCAAACCCTACATTACAACGAGTTTCTCTCACCACATATATACTATCTAGGTGTTAAATTGGCTCGAAAATGCAGTCGATTTCCCTCCATCGATCGATCGTTGCCACCATCAAGCAAGAAATCATCTTGATTTGACAGCATATTGTGTAGTTCTCTTACATTTTGTGTTTTTTTTTTTTTTTGGATTTCAAACATAGACTTGCATAACTGTGTCTTACTCTCTCGCTGACAATGTTCAAGAAACCAAAAAGAGGAAAGATGTCTAATGATTATACAGTAATACCCTCAAACCTAACCGCAATTTAACAGACTTGGATGGCTTTAGACGAAGTATTTGTTCTATTCCCCAAACTTTTTCTCAAGTTATTAAAAGGTTAACCGTCGGGAGAGGAATACATCAAATCTCCTTAAAAAAAAAAAAAAAAAAGTAAAAGAAATATCATAAAGAAGTGAAAAAAATAAGAGAAAAATTTACGAATTACAAAGTCAAGAAGTTAAAAAAGAAAGGATCTAGCCCTTAAGATTATACAGTTTTTGACATCTTTTATTAATTTTTGGATTAAGAGTGGATAGAATGTGGAAATTGAATATAATAAAATAAAATAAATATTTTATATTTTATATTTATTAATTATAATTTTTTATATTTTATATTTTTATTTTTTTTTTTCTCTTTCTTATTTTGTAAAATCTTTGAACTATTTTTTCTCCTTTTTATTATATTTTCTCTCCTCAAACATTCTTAAATTTTAATAATTATTTATATGTTAAAAAATTGAAAAATTTATTATCAAAATATTGAAAAAAAAAAAATAGCTATTAATTTTGATCAACTAAATAATCTAGTAACAACAAAAATAAATCGTAAATTTATTTGTAAATATATTATAATTTGAAATTACATATTATTTCCTTAACAACAATAGTAATATGGTAATAGAATTCTTCCATTTTTTTTTTGTACTAATTAAATGCACAAAAATAAATTTATATATTAAATTCAAACATTAAAAGCCAAAAGTTTAGGTATGAAGGGTTTCAAATTTTAGAACCAAGCTTTATATGTATTCTCGCGGAATTAAATAATTCTTTTGAAAGATTTATCAATTATGATAATTTTTAAAGTTTTAAATTATGACTAATTTAGTTGTGACTTTTATGGTACCTCCCATAATTCATCCTATAAAGTTTGAGAAGATTTTACCCTAATTATTTTTAAAAATGGTGAAAATATGTTTGATATAATGTATGAGAATAATAAAATAAAAATGTGTTTGACTAAAATTGCATTTAAAATAGTTTTTTTATTACAATTGTAGTAATATATAATAAATAATGGTGATAAAAAATAATAACAAAGTTCTTTTACATAACCAAACGTGTTTATTGTGAAGAATCAAATCATACTCCTAAATTAGCAATCCATTCTAATTCTATAAAAATTAATAACGCCTAAAAACAAAACTAACAAAGATAGAATTAATGTGCTCTAGTTAGGCCTTGGATGAAATTGGAGCTTGTTCAAACTGCCTTGGGTGCTGGTGTAGACTCGACAACCCTAGCACAAGTGCTTTTAAACAATGGGGGAAAGAAGGGATTAAATGGGAACATCTTGGGCCAACAATTATCATTGATTTCAGTGACAACCTTGCAGCAAGCAGGACCAATACTACTGAAAATTTGGGCACTGGTGAGTGCTCTGTAAATCTCTAAAGCACACCCTTCTGTGTTTGTAATAGATTTCCAGCATTCTGTAATCTCAGTCTCATTTAACAGTAATGGCAAGGGCACCTTGCCGGCGGCATTTGTTGCAGCTGCTGCTTGAGGTGAAGGTGCAGAACAGAAATTCTTCAGCAATGGAGGAAAAAATGGATTTAATGGGAACATCTTAGGCCAACAACTGTCATTGACTTGATTAATGGCACTGCAACAGAAAGGACCAATCTTTCCAATTTGGCAATGGGAAAGTGAGTCGTGAATCTCCCTGAAACAACCTGGAATGCTTCTTAGGGATTCCCAGCATTTTTCAGCGCCTTCTATAGGTGGCAATAAGCCTGGAATTTGGATGAATGGCCGTGCTGGCTTGAAATGCGCTAGTCCTGTTGAGACCAATATTGCTATGCAAGCCACAACCAACATCATAGAACCTGTATTTGATGATGATATTTTTGCCATTAGAAAAGTATTTTGCTGCAGGTATTGTGTGAACTAGAGGGATGTGTTTACTTTGTGATTCTGAAGACGAAATTTGTTCGGAATTTATAGAACGTCGGATGGAGTTACTTGTCTTGAAATATTTATTATAATAAATTAAGATAGCAGCTCTAATAACATTACTTTATTTTAAAATCCCTTCTATTAAATAGTTAAAATGGCATCTCTTGCAATAAAGTAATAAACATTCATGAATAAACTTTGTTTTCCTTCATTTTGCGCGAAAGGCTAGACTAGTCTTTAAAGATGAATTAATAAATAAATGCTGACACTTTTGGGCAGCATGCAACTGAAAACTTAATTTTTTTTTTTTGTTTCTTCGGTATAAGAATATATACAATTAGATTTCAAAGAGGGTTTTGTAAAACAACCTGAAGTTCATTTCAGCTCAGTTTAATATAATGTATATTAATTTTTAACGAACTCACTATTTCTTTAAAATCTATTAAATTTGAAGAGGAATAGGTTATGAAATATCTCTGCACATTGGTTTAAAATTGATATATGTAGTTTTGAAGTTGTAATTGTTGTTTTAAAATAAAAACACTAAATGTCAAATATTATTAATAAAGTGAATTTTATTAAAAATTAGTATTATTGAACACTTTTTTAACTTTAATTTTAAACTTGAATAAAATTCAACAATAAATATATCCTAAGATGAGTAATAAATTGATATATTTAATTTTAAAAATGTTATTTTAAGCAAACAATTAAATATTTAAGGCATGAAAGGAATAACATAGAACAGAATAATCAACATTATAACCAGTTTGACGTCATGAAAGTAGGTATCTTTAAAATTTGTTGGCAGCTAGTTTCCCAATCTATTGTATGAACAGGTTTGCAAATCAACATTTGAATTTTAAATATTGTTCGGATCTTAATTTAGATGGTATGAGATATGTTTAACACTCTTTGATTATCTTCAATTTTAGTAAGCCAAAGTTTGACGTATGTTTCTCACCTATCTAAACCCTTAAAAAAATCTTTGAATATTTAATTTGACAGTGATCAGTTTTCTAATCTTTTAAGATATGTGAATTGATAATATGAATGCATGTTTAAATAACTCCCAAGGTCTAATATTAATAATTTTTATTGTTTTGAAAGCATTCAATTTCATTTAATGTTTTCAGTATTAGAAAGAGTTTTGCTTAACGTATCCTTAACATAAAACCTAACTCCATTTTCAATGCTTACTTCTATATTATATTTAAAGAAAACATTTGTATAAAAGGAACATTTCTAATTTTTTTCTATTTCAATACAATAACAAAATATTTTAAATTATATATGCCACTAAAATAATACAATAATTGCCTCTCTAATTTATAATTTAAAATTCCTTGAGGAAAAAAACTTATATTTTTAAAATAAATATAAATTCGACGTAGTGCTAGAGATTTGACCTCGTGATCTCTTGTTTAAATCTCCAAAAACTTTAAGTTAATGAGAAATTAAGATTTATAGGAACTTATTTTTTTAAAATACTTTTAATATATATTAACCAATAAATTGATACTTTTATCAAATTTGTATGGAGTCCAATATCAATAAATTATCATAAAATCATTTTTTTCAAGTATCATAAACAAATTAATAAGCCTAAAATTTGTAAAATCCAAATTTTATTTTATTTTATTTTTTGTAAAGAGAAATCGTTAAAATGGAGACAAGGCTGGAATGAGAAATCTTGGTCCAAATATAGAAAAGAACTAACTATGGGTATTCGTGATCTATTGCCATCCCTACTACTAGTATATATGAATAGTGGAGATTAATTGTTAAAATTAGAAAAATTATATCCAAAATTTTTATTTCACTAAAGTTCTAGAACAAAAAATATTAATAGTATATCTAATCAAACTAATGGAAGTTCGACTTTCAATAAGTCAACGAATATTTATGTAATTCTTGAAACTCCAAACTATATATATTCACCTCCCCAAAATTTAGGTTTTTTGCACTTTTCCCAAATCTCAGTGGTATATATTAATTTCTGTAGGAATATCTTTATAAAACTTCTATTATAATAACCATTTAGTAAACAGAAGATAAATAAAAAAATTAACATAATATTTTGATTTTTAAAGAACAAACTTTAATTAGCAAATCAACTAACATACATCATTTTTCTTTTTCGATGCTTTGGAGTAAAAGGTAAAGTATATAATTAAGTTATTAATTGATTATTGAATTTTACAGTTTGTGTAGTCATATCATGCAAACACAAGTAAAGAACAAGTCACGTAAAGATTTAGAGAAAAGGGTGAAGTAAACATTTCAGATTGAAGAAGATAAAGGTAAAGTAATCACTCCAAATTAAAATTTCATGGAAGGATGTAGCAATAAATTGACTTGACTATTCGATCATTCACAAAATAAGATATTGATACGACTCTTATGAAATAATTTAGATTATTTCAGTACCTTTTTCTAGTTAGGAAGGAAATAAGCTTATTATCATTGAATACTTATATACATATATATATATATTTTTTAATTGTTTATCTGTGTTGAACAATACTAATATTCAGTGGATCTATTTACACCATAAAATTTACTTTGACAATTTATTTGTTTATTTATGTTGAATAATGTGAATGTGAATAAAATGAATATTGTTTAGTTGTTTAGTTGTGTTGATTCTGCCATACTTTTACAAGGTTTATTTCCCAAAAGAATATAAAAAAAAAAAAAAAAAAAGCCAACACCCTTGTTGTTGTCGCCCAACCTTTGTATTCACTTTGGGTAAACGTGGTAAGCATTGTATCTCCTAAGAAAAGGGGTGAGGTTATTTGCCCCATAAATAGTACTTTGAATACTTGTATTGAAATAACATTTCATATTAGACAAACAATTAACCTTATGTGTGATATTAGCTAATTTAATAAAATTAATAAACCAATTATTATTATATCTTATACTGTATTATATGTTAAAATTTATGATTTTATTATTTAAGAAAATAAATAATGAATAAATAAATAAATTTTTTTTTTTCTTCTCTCCATCAACTATAGCAAATATAGAATAATGTTTGATAGAACTAAAATCGGGAAAACTCACATTTCACATGGCTCAAATGCTTATTTCTTTTCTTTTTTTTTTTTTTTTTTTGAAAATTGAAGCTAAACAATTCTTTTATTACTCCTAATATTGTTATGTTTAATGGTGATTTGAAATTAAGAGGGACACTTTTGATAACTTACAACTCAAGTTATATGTAAAGATTGTTAATATATGTAGAGACAAATATAAAAATAATAACTCTTAAAATTAATCAGTGCAAATTCAATTTTACAGTTTGTGTACTTAAGTCACACAAACACAACCAAATAACAAGTTTTTAAAGATTTAGAGAAATGAGTGAACTAACAATTTCAAATTGAATAAGATAAAGGCAAAGTGATCAATCCAAAAATTGAATTCTCATTGAGCATCTGGCAATAAATTAAGTTCATTATTCAATCATTCACAAAACAACACATTAATAGAATAAATAATGTTTAATTATCAGAACCATAAATTTTCAGAGAATAAAAATAACCAGTTGATATTAAACAAAATGAACAATTTATAGGCAATTATTTAATTTATTTTAATATAGTAATATAAAATTAAGAAAGACAAAAAGGAACTCCAAAATATTTTTTTTTTCACTATTTTGGTTCCTCGTTTACCCAAAAAAAAAAAAAGTTTTTCTGCAAAATTGATAAGAAATATAAAATTTTAAAATTCTTTAATATATTTTCTGTACTATTTTTGGTCAATTTTATTAAGAATTGGAGCTATAATTTATGAAAATGTTTAATTATTTTAAACTAATACTTATTTATAAATTAAAATGATTCAAAATAAGTAATGAAATATTTATTTTTTTTTTTTTTATAAATTAGTGAAAAAATTTGGAGAACATGTATAAATCAAATTTGATATTTTATTCTAACATAATTATTATAAGTTGTAATATTAAATAAATTGTATCCACGAAAGTCATGATTATTTTCAGTTATTTAATTTTTATTAAATATTAGAAATCCATTGTTTATTTTTAGTAATTTTTTGTCAAAATAAGTGAATTGGTAATTTGATGTACAAAAAAATTTCTTTGTATGATTATTATTGTTGAGAAGAAATGAATAACTGATTTATATTATAAGATTTGACCAAAATTGAGAATTGTGGGTAATTGATGTTAATGAAAAATTGAGAATTATAGGGATTGATTTTTTTGAAAAACTTTAAATATCTATTTAAACCAATAAATTTGGTATTTTTCTATAAAATTTCTAGTGAGTTCAATACTACTAATTTCTTATAAAATTATTGTTTAAATTATTCTAAAGCATGAGTTTAAAACGGTACACTATCCCAACCTTCTTAAGAATGACGGCATTTGTAATTTTTCCAAATTTTAGGGTCGATGATAAATTATTCTAAAATATCTTTATATAACTTCTATTAAGATCATGTTTTTATTTTTAAAAAAAGACTTAAATTGGCAATCGGCTAACAAATGTGATTGTTCTTTCTGGTTCTTTTCTTAATTTCTAGTAAAAAATTTGCCTTTAGATAATCAAATTAAATTACTAAAGTAGGGCTTACTACTTGTGTAGTCAAGTCACACAAACAAAAGTAAAAACCAAGTTATGTAAAGTTTTAAAACAAAGGTAAATGTAAATATATAATTCATGGTTTAATTTTACAGTCTCAATAGCAAAATCACAAACACAAGTAAATAATAAGGCATGAAAAGATTTAGAGAAAAAGTTGAAGTAATCATTTTATAATGAACAAGATAAAGGTAAAGTAATCACTCCAAATTAAATTTTCATTGAAGCATTTTGAAATAAATTAATTTGACTATTTAATAATAAATCACAAAACATGATAATGATAAGATTCTCCTTTTGAATAATTCACTATCTTTTACTAATTAGGAAGGAAAGAAGCTTCCTTACCTAGTTAGGAAGAAAAGAAGCTTATTATTGTTGAATAATTATTTATATAAGATTTACTTTGAATACTCATATTTCAATTAAAAAATGTATTACAAAAATACCAATTCTGTAATGTATTATATATATTAAGGAAATTTATTTTTTTTTATAAGGAAAATTACTTTTTAATGCCTATTTCTGCATAATAAATAGTAACATGCGAAATTTTATAATTACTACATGATTTTAGATCCCAAATCTATCCATAGGCTATAAAAAACTATAATATCATGGATTTAAAACTTCAGACATTTATAGAAAACATTATATTACATAAAAATGTACAACTTTCCTTCCTTAAAGATTAATATTTTTATTTTTAATTAATTTTAAATTTTTTATTTTAAAAAGAAAAAGTATATCACATAGAAAATTGGCAGTTTGACTATGACTTTTACGAATAATATGACATAAAATTAAACAAAATAAAATAATTATGTATACGTATATAATTTAATTATTTATTTGTATTGAATAATATGAATATTAGTGGATCTATTTGCACCTTAAAATTTACTTGAATGCTCGTACTTTTAAAAAAAATTCTATCACAAAAATATCATTGCGTAATTTATCATATTAAAGACAATTAATTTTTTGCACCTATTTCTCCACAGTAAATAATAATATGCAAATTCTATCACTATTACGTGATTTTAAATCCTAAGATCTGTCCATACGTTATAGAAAACTGTAATATCACGAATTAAAATAATTTTAAATGCCTACAAAACATTATATACTTTTTTTTTATTTTAATTAATTTTTATAATTTTTATTTTGAAAATAAAAATTATTGGCGTTTGACGAATAGTTTTTTATTAGTGAATAGAAAAAGTTAAGATAAATAATAAAAATATTTTAATTAAGGCATTTAGATGCATATAAAGGTATATAGGATAAATTTTAATTTTTAAGTTTTTTGTTAAGTGGTTGAGGAGTAAAAGAGTACTCAAAATAGATTTTAGCGTGCAAATAGTTAAACCAACTAATCATAAAGGTTTATTTATAAAATTGGTAGATTGACTATGAAATTCAGTAATAACATAACCAATAATTTTTTATTTAATAGAAAAATTAATTTGTACGATTATCATGGCTGGAAATATGTGAGCAACATATTTATATGATAAGATTTGATGAGAATTGAGAATTGTGCATACTTTATGTTAATGAGAAACTAATAATTGTAGGAACTTATTTTTCTTAAATACATTTTTTTAATCTTAAAAAAAAATTTGGCGGCAAGTAACCTAACCCACAAAACACGAAACTTTTACCTCTTAAAAGATGGGTTGAAAGCATTAGGCATACTCCAAACCACTTCAGCTACGCCCAAACGGCATGTTTCTTAAATATTTTAAATATGTATTTGGACCAATAAATTTGATGTATTTATAAAATTTGTATTGCGTCCAGTGCTATTAAATTACTATAAAATTATTTTTTCAAGTATCCTAAACTAATTAATGATCTTAAAAATTTGTAAAATCCAAACTTTTATTTTATAAAGAGAAAAGGGATCAAATAGCGGAAGGTAGGAACAGGGAATCTTGGTCCAAAGCAGGACAAAAAACTAAAGACTGGCATCCGTGAACTATTGCCATCTCTACTAGTATAATATGAATAATAGAGATTAATTTTAAAATTAGAAAAACTACATCCCGAATTTTTATTCTACTAAAGTTCTGGAACAAAAATATCAATATCATACCTAATCAAACTAACGGAAGTTTGATTTTCACTAGGTCAATGGATGTCTATCTATTTCTTCAAGCACAAAAATGTATATATCCACATCCTCAAAATTTGGGATTTCTGCATTTTTTGTAAAATCTCACGGGTATATGTTAATTTCTCTTAGAATATCTTTTATGTAACTTCTACAATAATAAGCATTTAGTTAAAAAAAAAAAGGCAAACAAATTAACATCATATTCTGATTATTAAAAAGCAGACTTAAATTAGCAAATCAACTAATAGATATCATTCTTCTTTTTCGTTGGATTCTTTCCTTAATTTCAAATAGATAAGATTGCTTTTATCCAAATTAAGATACTAAAAATAATTCTTATAGCTTGTGTCTACTCAAGTCACATGGAAAGTTAAAGAACAAGGCATGTGAAGTTTTGGATTAAAGGGTAAAGTATATAATTAAATTAAAAGTTGATAATTGAATTTTACAATTTGTGTAGTCCTGTTATGCAAACACAAGCAGAGAACAAATCAGGCAAAGATTTAGAAAAAGGGTGAAGTAAACATTTCAGATTGAACAAGATAAAGGTGAAGTAATCACTCCAAATTGCATTTTCATTGAAGGACGTTGACATAAATGGAGTTGATTATTCGATCATTTCAAAAAATAAGATATTGATGAGATTCCCTTTTGAAATAATTTAGATTATTTGATTGCCTTTTCTTAGTTAGGAAGGAAAAGAAGCTTATTGTTATTGCATAATTATACATACATACATATAATTCAATTACTCATTTGTAGTGAATAATATGGATATTGAGTGTTAATAAATTTTCTCTAAGCCTTTTGTGAAGAGGCTATAACAAAAAAAATTTATGAATATTGAGTAGATCTATTTGCACCACAAAATTTAATTTAAATACTTGTACTTTTAAAAAAACTATTTATTAGAAAAATATTGATTGTGTCATTTATTATATAAGCACAGTTAATATTTTTTTTTACACCCATTCTTCCACAATAAAATAAATATTTAAATTCTATAGCTATTACATGACTTTAGATCCTAAGACCTGTCCATAAGTTATGGAAAATTATAATATCATTAATTAAAAATTTTTTTAAACGTCTATAGAAAACTATATACTACATAACAATATAGAACTTTTTCTTTATTAAATATTATTAATTTTTTTTTTAATTAATTTTTAAAATTCTATGTAAAAAATAAAAACTACTAGTGTTTGATGAATATCTTTATTAGCGAACAGAAAAAATTAAGATACATAATAAAAATAATATAATTAAGGTCTTTTAGACACTTACAAAGATATATAGAGTAAATCTTAATTCTTGAATATTTTTTAAATGGTTCAACTAAAGGAGTATTCAAAATAGATTTTAGGGTGCAAATAAATCAAATTATCCTAAATGTTTTATTTGTAAAGTTGGCAGCTTGGCTATTTAGTAATAACATAAAATAAAATAAAATAACTTTTGATTTAATAGAATAAAATTATCTTTATCTTAATCTGTCTAATATTAAAAAGAAGAATATGTATCCCCGTTGTCGTATAAAAGGAGAGTGCTTGCGTGCTAACTCTTTGTAAGTGTATTCATCTTATCTCCTGGAACTAAAACTGACAGAATCGGTGGTGTTTGAATATATCCCAAGACCAATCCAATCCTCCATTAATGGCGACCGAGCAACATAAACCAGTGCCTTTCTATAAGTACAAGGTCAAGAAAGATGCTTCTAAGGTAATTACTAATCTCTCATCTACAATTCAATTCTTTTATCATGCATGCATGCATATTAATATTATACTTCTATTTTAAATTGATAAGATAATAATGTTTTCTGTTTTCTTGACGGTCAGCTCATTACAGCAACTCCCCTTGTAAAACTTAACAAAGTCACTCGAGGATGTGTAGCTACCGTTGTTGCGAAGCAAGAGATGTTCCTGCCTACTAAAAGTAACAAAGCCAGGTCTCTCTTTCACTCTTAATTTTTCACTCTTTCGGTATTGTTAATTAACGTCGATCACATCACACACTAAAGAAATCAATTTTATCTCCTTATATTATATTTTTCTACCAACCAGGGCAGCGTTGTTCATGATCAACGATGCAGAAATAAGAGGCGAAATTACTCCTAGAGAGGTAATTTGCTGACTTTCAGTACGCAGAAGTAATTGATAATTATTAGCTAGCTAACTTATGTTGAATTGCATTATTAGACAACAATAATAGAGCCAACGTCAGGAAACTCTGGAATAAGCTTGGGGTTTATGGGAGCGCTGAAAGGTTATAAGGTAATTGCAGCAATGCCTAAAAATACAGGCACTGAAACAGGAGTTGCAATGAAAGCATTTGGAGCTAAAGTAGTCCTTACTGACCCCGCCAAAGGAGTGAACGGAGCTATTACGGTCGCTGAAAAGCTCTATAAGTTAACACCAAATTCTTACATTCTCAAGCCTTTTGAAAATCACGCCAATACTGAGGTATCGTACCCAACAAATTATTAATTAATACATTCAAGACTTTAATTATTTATTGTTAGATTAATTATCTTAGTCTTTTGAAATTATTATTAACTAGGCACATATAATGACTACGGGTCCTGAAATATGGGATGCTACTCAAGGAAGAAGTAGACATTTTTGTGATGGGAATTGGTACCGGAGAAACTCTAGCCGGTGTTGCCCAATGTCTTAAACAGAGAAATCCCAAGATCAAGGTAATTAATTATTTAATTAACTAATCATTCTGAATACAATAATAAATTTTCTTAAAATTCTTCTTCTTTATAATTTTTTTATTGTTTAATATTCTAGATATATAGAGTGGAACCGGCTGAAAGTAACATGTATAATGGGGGCAAACCAGGTGACCAATATTATATTTGATTTTGCTGGAGAAACTGATGATTTATATAATTTCAAATAACTTAAATTATAGGTCCTCATGGCATTACTATGATTATGAATAAAATTATCATTTTGATTATGAATGTTGTGGTAGTTAAACCTCACTTTAATCAACATTTCGATGATTTAGATAAAAATGGCTCCTATCAACATTTCAAAAATTCATCACTTTGGTTCAAAATACTTTGGGTAATATAATTTTGATTTTTTAATTAAAATATTTTGTTGATACTAGATTTCTATTCACTTAATATCAATCAAGAAATTTGCAACTTGTTGGGAGAGCACATCAGGTATGCTTTAGGCTTCATCTTTTTTGTAACTTTACTAGGAGTTAGTTTTTTATAGTGGCTTAATTAAAATAGAATTTGTGAGCTTTATTGTTTGTATTTCATTGGACTTGATTTCTTATTTAGATGGATTTTTAGATGCATATTCTAATACTATCTTTCCAATGTTCTAATTATGCTAATTTTCTGGGCCCTTTTATGTTGGAGTTTTGGATTCTGAATTTCTTAAAATTAAAATTTTGAATAACAATTGTTAATAATAATTGATTAATGAAATCAAGATGATTTCTTTCCTTGATTTTGTTAGTCAATATTATTAACAACTTTTCCTTATTTACTATGATTCCTTCTATTTTTATTACTTTGATTTCTTTCCATAAATATTGTACATAATTACATATTATTTGTTTTCTTATATATTGTTTTGTAAAGCTTATATAAAGGATACTATTGTACTAAACTTATTTAAGAAATAAGAATCGATTTCTTCATATGGTATCAAAACTAGATTTGGCTTCGTCTCAATATTGGTTTTCCTTCTGATATTTAGTTTGAAATTCTGTCTCTCTACACTATCCGCAAGATTCACTATCTGTCGCTCTCCTCAACTGTGCGTGGACTCCACGAGCCACCATCCTTATCCGCGCGTGTGGCTCACACGCGGCTGCCACAACCAACCTTCTTTTTGTAGCACCACATGTTCCCACAGCATTAGAGTTTGCTGGCCAATTTGTTTGTGGTCTCTATATCCTCACACGTGCCACCATTAGCCTACAAAAAGAGAGTCATTTTTTGGTTCTATCATGCTTCGATCTGACATATTCCCGGCGAGTGAATCCTCATTGCCACCGTCTTTCGACTCAGAACGCTCCGACCATCGTTCCTATAGTCTCCTTTTGCCATTTCTAACGTTCCATTGTCGTAGTCGACTCCGGGTCAAAACTGCATGCGCTGCCTTTGCTCCACCAACGTCTTCGGTGAGTGAATCCTCACCGCCTCCTCCAATTGACTCAAGACGGGCCAAGCATCCTGCCTGTTGCCTTTGTGCTTTATTTCCAACCACCCACTGAGGTCAAATTGATTGGACTGTTCTTTGATCAAATAGTTTTTCAGCTATTTCTTTATTCTTGTTTCTCTCAAATCATGGATAAATTAGATGTATCTCACCCTATTCATATCCAGTTAGATGGATATAATTATGTTTTATGGGATCAAGCAATGTCCAGTTTCTTCAAAAGACGTCATCTTTAGCTATATGTTACTGGCCATATCACCGAACCTATAAAAACTGATGAAGAAACTGATGAAAAGTTCGTTGATCGTTTGGAAGAGTGGGACAATAAAAATCATCAAATAATTATGTGGTTCCGTAATACATCTATCACTTCTATCCATCTACAATTTGAGAAATTTGAGACAGTCAAAGCATTGTGGGACTTTTTTAGTCATCGGTATACTGCCACTAATTTGTCACACCAATATCAGATCCTATGCAAGATTTATCAGATGTGCTAAGAGCTCGATCAGTATATTTCTGATTTTGACTCCCATATGCAATTTTTATGAGACCAGTTATCACTTTCAGAACCTAAATGGATAACCTATGATGATGTAGCAAGATTTACCACTTATAAGGATCAGCAAAGGTTAATGATATTTCTCATTGCCTTACAAGATACATTTGAACCTACTCGAGCTTTACTTTTTCATCAAAAACCTTTACCTACTTTTGATGAAGCTATTGATATACTTCTCTATGAAGAAACTCGACTTGCTCATTTACAACCACCTCACCTTGACACTACTTTAGCTACAACTTCAACTTCTCAGCCTGCCTCTATAGTAAACTGTAACTATTATCATAAAAATGAGCACTAAGTTCTCAATTGTCCCATCTGAAAATGCAAAGTTTGTCGCAAAGTTGGTTTTCAGCACTTTGCACGAGACTGTCCAAATAAAAGAAGAAGACCGAAGCATCCACTACTGTCTGCTGCTGCTGCTGATAACACCAATGACTATCTTACCTCTCTTTTCTTTACCACCACTGATCCTGTATCTCTTCTTCAGCAACTTTTGCAGAAATTTGATAATCTTCCTATTTCAACTTCCTCAATTCCCTCAGCTACATCCTTTTAGTACTTTGACTCTGCATGCTATAATCATATGACTGCAGACTTTACTCTCCTTTTTTCTAAGTCTCTTATCTAACATTTTCCTTCCATTCAAGCTACGAATGGATCTGCTATACATGTCAGTCACTTAGAATAAATCCCTTTATCTAATCTCTCTTTACCTGACACCTTCCTAATTCCCTCTCTTATTCACAACCTTTTATCTGTTGGTTAATTATGTGATTTTTTTTTTATGTTCTTTTCACTGCATTTTATTGTTATGTACAGGATCCGAAGACAGATTAGATGCTTGGGATAGGCCGTAAAGTTGGATGTCTGTTTAAGCTCATCAGTCTTCATCTGCCATCCACATGTCGCTCTGTTCCTCTGTCTGTTGCTTCCACAACTTCTGTCCCTTCCTTCAGTCTTTGGCACTTCCGAATAGGGCATATGTCAATCGATCATCTCCGTTCACTGGTTTTTAGTGGTATTCTGGGTACTGTCTCCCATGATCAAATTGATTATGTCTCTTGTCAGTTAGTAAAATGTACTGCTTTACCTTTCAATAATAATGACTCTATTTTTATTACTCCATTAGATCTCATCCATTCTGATATATGGGGACCCTCTCTTAATGCCACTATGAGAGGTTCCAAGTACTTTGCTAATTTTGTTGATGATTACTCACGTTATACCTAGATTTATCTTATGAAGTATAGATCAAAGTTATCCAAAATTTATCATGATTTTGTTAAAATAGTTCAAACACAATTTTCCTACTCTATTAAAGTTTTTCGCACTAATAATGCTATGGAATACAAAAATTCTAAGTTTTTAGAGCTCTTGCAAACCAATGGATGGAACTCTTTTTCAACGCTCTTATCTTGGCACATCCCAATAAAATGATTGGGCTGAACTTAAACATAGACATATCTTTAAAACTGTTCATGTTTTTTCTCATCTCTACCTCTTATCTAGAGCGTTTTTGGGAAGAAGCTGGTCTTATAGCTACGTACATTATCAATCGACTTCCTTCTCCACTCCTGCGAAATCAATCTCTTTATGAGCAAATGTCTGGGACTCCTTCTAACTATAATCTACTTAATGTTTTTTGTTGTGCCTTGCTTTGTTTTTCTACAACCTCATGAATATACCAAATTAAAACCACGTACTTATCTATGTTGTTTTCTAGGATATGGGATTGAACATAAAGGTTACAGATGTTGAGTTCCTGTGTCCAATCGATTCCGTATATCTAGACATGTAGTCTTCTAGGAACAGAAAATGTTCTTGTCTATTTCCAGTTTTCGTTTAGAATTTAATCTTCCTCCTTTCTTTACTTACAGTCTATAGATCTATTTCCAGATAACACTAATATAGGTAATTCAGATGAGCCCTCAGCAAATATATCCATTGCACCACTGCCTACTCCTAAGCTGACAACTTCGTCTTCTGGGTCTACATTTGACATCTCTACTGTCCCTCCGTCTCACTCTTCTGATCTTCCTCTTCCACCTCGTCAATCTAATTGGGTAAGAGAACTTCCTATTCGACTTTCAGATTATCGTTGTTTTTCTACAATTCTTTCCTTGTATGAGCCTTAATCTTATTCTGACGCTAGTTCTAATCCTGTTTGGTAGCAAGCAATAGCAGAAGAACTACAAGCACCTGAAAAATCTCATATATGGGACCTGGTTGATCTACTACCTCAAAAATTAGCAATTGGTTGCAAATAGGTTTACAAAATCAAAATTAAAGCTGATAGTTCTATTGAATGGTAGAAAGCCAAACTGGTTGCTGAAGGATTCAATCAAAAGTATAATATTGACTATGAAGAAATCTTTGCCTCTTTTGGCCATGGCTGTTGTATGACAATGAACACTGTTTCAGATGGATGTTAAAAATGCCTTCCTTAATAGTGACTCACTGAAGATGTTTATATGAAGCCTCTTGTAGGATATTCCCATCCACCACACAATCTACAAGCTTCGTTGTGCCTTGTACAATCTCAAACAGGCTCTTAAAGCTTGGTTTGCCAAGTTTAGCACTACTATTTAGCAATTTGGTTTTCACTCTAGCTTTTATGATACATCTCTTTATTTTCAATACAGATCATACATGTGTTATTCCCTTACTTTATACGAATGATATGATATTGATGGAATATTTGCTCTTAAGACTTCACTTCAGCAGCATTTTGAGATAAAGGATTTTGGCCATCTTAACTACTTTCTTAGTTTTGAGTTGTTTTTTGACTCTGACGGCTATTATCCTTCTCAGGCCAAATATGCATTAGATCTCCTTGCTCAAGCTGGGTTGACCAATAATAAAAAAACTTCTACTCCTCTAGAGCCTATGCCAAACTCACGCTTCTTGATGGGGTTTCACTTCAAAATGCCACCCTTTATCGACAGTTACTTGGTAGTTTAATTTATCTCATAGTTACTTGACTTGATATATCTCGTGCTGTTCATATTATGGGTCAGTACATTTCAGCTCCTCGCTCTCTTCATTATGCAGCTGTTCTTCATATTCTTCACTACATCAAAGGCACTTTATTCATGGGCTTCATTTCTTTGCCTGTTCATCTTTACAGTTATGTACCTTTTCTAATGTAGACTAGACTGGTGATTCTACTAACTGACACTCTATAACTGATATTTTTATTTTCTTAAGTGACTCTCTTATTTCTTGGAGTTGTCAAAAGCAAACTGTTGTTGCAAGATCTAACACAAAAGCAGAATGCCGTGCTCTTATAGATACTACTCAGGAGATTACTTGGCTTCGTTGGCTTTTCAGTGATATAAGTGTTCATCATTCTGGTCCTACTTCTTTAGCCTGTGATAATAGTAGTATTATTCAGATTGCTCAGAATGATGTCTTCCATGAGCACACCCAACATATTAAAGTTGACTGTCATTTCATTCGTCAACATATCACTCAAGGCACCATTACCCTCTGTTCAATCCTTTCTTTGGACCAATTAGTGGATATGTTCACCAAAAGTTATTATCCTAAGCGTTTTCGTGATCTGGTGTCCAAACTCAAGATAATTTCTACTAAACCATCTTTATTTTGAGTGGGGCTATTAATGATAATTGATTAATGAAATCAAGATGATTTTTTTTCTTGATTTTGTTAGTCAATATTATTAACAACTTTTCCTTATTTACTATGATTCCTTCTCCTTTTATTACTTTGATTTCTTTCCATAAGTATGTACATAATTACATATTATTTGTTTCCTTATATATTGTTTTGTAAAGCCTATATAAAGGCTACTATTGTACTAAACATATTCAAGAAATAAGGATCGATCTCTTCACAATAATGATGACAAAGTTATAGCAACTTTAAATATATTTATTATCAGGAATGAAATCACGATTCTACATTACTACTAGGAAGTAAAAACCATCTTCCCAAACGAATAAAAAATCGTAATAATAATAATGACAATTCCTTAACCCATTCTAATTCTATAAGAATTATAAAAGTAAAATGTGTTCTAGCTAATAAGCTTCGAGTTAGTCCTTGTTCAAACTGCCTTGGGTGCTGGTGTAGACTCGACAACCTTAGCACAAGTGCTTTTCAACAATGGAGGGAAGAAGGGATTAAATGGGAACATCTTGGGCCAACACTTATCATTGATATCAGTGACAACCTTGCAGCAAGCAGGGCCAATACCACTGAAAATTTCGCCACTGGTGAGTGCTTTATAAATCTCTAAAGCACACCCTTCTGTGTTTGTAATAGATTTCCAGCATTCTGTAATCTCAGTCTCATTTAACAGTAATGGCAAGGGCACCTTGCCGGCGGCATTTGTTCCAGCTGCTGCTTGAGGTGAAAGGTGCAGCACAGAAATTCTTCAGCAGTGGAGGAAAAAATGGATTTAATGGGAACATCTTAGGCCAGCAACTGTCATTGACTTGATTAATGGCGCTGCAACAGACGGGACCAATCTTTCCAATTTGGCCATGGGAAAGTGACTCGTTAATCTCCCTGAAGCAACCTGGAATGCTTCTAAGGGATTCCCAGCATTTATCAGCGCCTTCTATATGTGGTAATAAGCCTGGAATTTGGATGAATGGTGGTGCTGGCTTGAACTGCGCTAGTCCAGTTGAGACCAATATTGCTATACAAGCCACAACCAACATCATAGAACCTGCATTTGATGATGATATTTTCGCCATCAGAAAACTATTTTGCTGTAAGTATTGTATGAACCGGAGGGATGTGTTTAATTTGTGATTCTGAAGATGAAATTTGTTTGGAATTTATAGAACGTCAGATGGAGTTACTTGTCTTGAAATATTTATTATAATAAATTAAGGCCGTAGCAGTTCTAATAACATTATTTTGTTTTAAAATCTCTTATATTAAATCGTTAAAATGGCATCTCTTGCAATAAGGCGATAAATATTCATGAATAGGTTTTGTTTTCCTTCATTTTGTGTCGAAAGGCTGAACTGGTCTTTAAAGATGAATTAATAAATAAATGTTGACCCCTTTTTTGCAGCATGCAACTCAAAACTTTTTTTTTTTTTTTGTCTTTTCAGTATAAGAATATATACAATTAGATTTCAAACAGGGTTTTGTGAAACAACATGAAGTTCAGCTCAGTTTAATATAATGTCTATTAATTTTTAACTAATTCACTATTTCTTTAATATCTATTAAATTTGAAGAGGAATGGATTATGAAATACCTCTGCACATTAGTTTAAAATTGATGTTTGTAGTTTTGAAGTTGTAATTGTTTCAAAATAAAAACAACAAAAATATTATTAATAAAAGTGAGTAAACTTTATTAAAAGTTTGCATTAACGAACCCTTTCCTAACTTTAATTTTAAACTTAAATAAGATTCAACAATAAACATATCCTAACATAAGTAATAAATTGATATATGTAATTTCAAAATGTTATTTTAAGCAAACAATTAAATATTTAAGGCATGAAAGGAATAACATATAACAGAATAATAAACATTATACCAGTTTGCAATCAGGAAAGTACGCATCTTTAAACTTTGTTGATAGCTATTTTCCCCATTTAATGTATGAATAGGTCTGCAAATTAACATTTGAATATTTAAATATTATTCGGATTGTAGTTTAGATGGTATGAGATATGTTGAATGCACTTAAGTCGTCTTTAATTTGAGAAATAATATGAGTAAAAATTTGTTGTTTCGCAATCTCGCCCATCTAATCCCTTAAAAAGTCTTTAAATATTTAATTTGGCAATTCAGTTTACTAATCTTTTAAGTTACGAGAATTGATGATGTGAATACATGTTTAAATAACGCCTAAGGTCCTACATTAATAATTTTTGTTGTTTCGAGAGCATTCAAATTCATTTAATGTTCCCAGCATTAGAAGGAGTTTTTCTTAATTAACGTGTATAACTTCACATAAAACCTAACTCCAAATTTTCAATGCTGACTTCTATATTATATTTAAGGAAAAGAATTAATATAATAAAGGAACGTTTCTAATCATTTAAAATGGAAAAATATTTTAAAATTTATATACCACTAAAATAATATAATAAATTGCCTCCAACTTAAGTTTAATTTTAAAATAAATTAATTAGATTTATGCGACAAAGACTACTAGTAAACATTATTAATTAGATTCACGTGACAAATTATTATGTATTAATTAGATTAATTACTAAAATCTTTTCAGATGGTATACAAAAAATTGTCATTCAAATACTAGCAACATTAGAACCCGGAGGAATGTGATTAATTTATTTTCTCCCATCAATTAAACAGAAGTCTAACTAGCGAGAATACGACAATATAATTAACCCAAATATATATGCAGTGCAATCAAAGGTCGACTTTCGTTCGCGATGGCTATAGAAAAGCCAATAAGCAGCTTATTTTAGAATTTTTAATTAAATTTGTAGTTGGTAATTAAGAAAAATATAAGCTGGTTGTTTCATAATCTGCTTCGACCTTATGGCAGATTTTATAAGTAAAGAAAGGGCTACTTGCAAATAATTTCTTATTATAATTATTCACGATTGCATTCTAAAATTTCTATTATGACGTTATTGCCATATATATATTTTTAATTATTTTTTCATAAACTTGGATTTTCAATTTTCTTTATTAAGGGTTAAAACATCTATGCTTTTTAGTTAAGGGCTCAAGCCCATTAATCAACAATTTTGGGTATAACAATTGTCATCAAAGAAAAAGAGTTAAAATTGCGTATAAGAGACTTCGGGTTAATAGAATCAAGACTATAGAATCAAGACTGATTATGAAATTAAAGTATATATGATTATGTGGACAATTTATAAACAACGTGCTTCGGAGTACCATCCCAAATCAAAGATGCGACCTAGATTTGCTTTGAAGAATACCAAAAACATTTCTTTCTCTTCAAAATTAATCCATCTGCGGTAATTTGATGATATATCAAAATTCATTATAAAATATTTTACATAAAAGTATATCTGAACACCTTTTGTTTATAGGCTCCATAACATGCACCAAATTAATTTATCATTATCTGTTATGATTATCGATTGATGATTCTGACCAGATTTAGTTTGATCATGATAAAATTTAATGAAAAATTTTATTACTTTGTTAAAACAGAATAATCACGTATTTTTTCTAAGACTTTGATTATTTTTTGAGCATAGTAATCCCTAATTAGTTTACAAGCCACGACAATCCTAAATTCGGGCTAAGAATAAAATTTTATTTAATTTAATTCGTCCCCAACCTTTAGCTAAATTTGGGTTTTCGTTGACTCATTTGACATTTGTGTCTCAAATACACCTAATATTCAATATTTGTTTCACATAATTCCTTTGTTTCAGCCAATGTCATTTTACTACTCGTACCATTTCAATTACTTCATTTAAATTGTATCAATGTAATAGCTAGATTAAAAATGGTAGAATTCCTTGGACCTCCTATGATATGAGATAATTAGCTGATACTCCATAAAGTTTTAAAATTGTCTCAATACATCCTTAATATTAATTAAAATCATTTTTTGAGTTTACTTTAAAATCATTTTTTTTGAAAGGTAAGACTGTACTTTGAAATGATAAAAATTAAAGTAAGACTTGACAAGATGCAAAATTTGTTCTGATTTATCTAAATCGACACATATAATTTTACAATAAATTTAATATTTTATATTATTTTTTTTAAATAATTGTAAATTATTTTTGCCAACTCATCCCCACCGTTTTACTCAAAATACACAACCTATAAACTCTAATATCCTCGTTCAAATCCACTTTCAATTGAATCAAAAATGCATTCAATCCACCAAATTATCGGTACCATGAAACTCAGACAAGTCTATCCTAATTTAGAAATAATTTACTCAAACGTGATAGTGAGGGCTCAAAGTCATTCTTTTGTAGGAGAAAAAAAGAAAAATATTGTACTACAAAAATACTGATAAGTGGGTTATTTTTAGTACGATTTTATTATTATCTAATTTGAAATGCTGGATTTTCTAAAATTGAGAAATCATAATAATGGAAGCCTTTCTTATGGTGGCAACATAGAGTTATAATTTGTTCCAGCCGAAAGTATCTTGCGATATTTGTGGATAGGCCAGCTACATATATAACAAGTATACCTCACAATTCAATATTTATTTTACTTCTTTCTTTGTTATTTTAATGAATGTCACTTAAATATCTTCCATTTCGGTCATACTTTAGTACAAGGTCCCATTGCTTTCTAGTACAGCTTAGTTTATATGATACGCCTAATGCACGTGAAGTCACTAGAAAATTAAGTATAGAAAAGCATTGCTTTATTAAATAAATTTGAAGCAGAACACATAGTTTATGTGGCAATCAGTGGATGATTTAATTGTCAATTTTAAGTATATACTTTAATTAATATAGATTTAGCCCCTGCGGGGTTTTAATATTTCTGCAGGATTTTTTTTGTTAATTATCCCTAAGTTTTAATAACTAAGACTGAACTAAAAAAGAATTAAGGGAAGTTTGTGATACCTGTCAAATCAGTTGGATAAAGCAAATGTTGCAACAGATTATAAAGTAAATAAAAAAAATTTATAAATATGTGAAAGATAAGATGAAATGAGACAAAAAATAAAACTATTGTAAATAATATTTTTTTATTTTTTAATTACTAATTAGTCCTATAACTTAATGGGCATTGTGTAAGTGTGGAAATGACAATGGTAACCATTTTTATAGATATTTGCTCAGATTCTATCTTGATGGTAAGGATATACTAAATGTGGTGCAGTATATACATAATAAGAGTGTATAATATGAATATAAATATTTTGAATATTTCCATAGTGCATCTGTTTTATCTTATTTTTATTTTTATTTTAAAATTTTGCATCTAAAATAAATGTCATTTTCTATTTTTAGACCAAAAGCTAAAAAAAAAGTGAGAAATGTAAAAAACGCCAACACTAAAGGACTATTAGTCTTTTTGTCTTCAATCTGAATAATTTTCTTCACATTTTTAAGATTTGTTTATTTTTTATTTTATATCTGAATAATTCCTTTTGATGAGGTTTTGCGAGCTTGAGGGATTACTATTATCTCAACGTGTTCTTTATGTACTAATTTTTTAGCCTCTGAAAAAGTAAATCACCCTTTTGTTACTTGTCCTTTTGCAACAAGCATTTGGCGATAGCTGGGTAGTCTTTTTCAGACCCCTTTTGCTTTGCTTTCTTCAACTATGAACCTTTGGATTTAGATTGAGGGTCGCTGTTTTAATCTGATTGCAACTAAGCGAATCGTAAGGATACAAGTTGTATTAAGTAATAAAATGATAAATACAAATATTGTCCTATAAAAATTGAAATTTAAATTAAATACTGAGTACTACAGCCTTGAAAATCTAATTTTATCTAAGAAATCAAGATTTGTTTAATTGCAAACAAAATAACAAAATGAATTGAACTACTTAATTGCTAATTAACTAAAAAAACAAATAGAATTGATTTAAAGAGAATTGATGAGTTAATGAAATATGCAAAGATTAAAGATTTAGAGTCTTGATTTCACTTATATTTTCCTATGTTTTTCTTAAATTGACAATTAATAATGCATTCTAATTTTATTTACTAATAAGGGGATCAAAAGTGAATTCGCTACCTCTCTTGAGTGTTAACCAAATTACTACGTAAAATTTCCCAAATTGATATCCCTATCAGACATGTTTAATTACACATTTTTTAAGTGCATCATATAGTAATTGTCTAGAATTCAATTACCTCCTGGTTCATGTTTTTATCCTAAGTAATTATTTGATTATTTGGATACCAATTTCCTCAAGGAATCTTAGTAACACCAAACTATGTTTACCTAATCCAATGAATAAATTAAATCTTTCCAAGTATTAATTTATTCATCTTGAATCATCCAATTTGTCAATCAACAATTCAAAATTAATTAATGCAAGTAAACACAAGTAAATAAAATCATTCCACAATACAAAATATGCCAATTAATCAAACATAATCAAGATAAGCTACATCAAGTATCCCTATAATAAGAATTTTAGTCCAACATATCAACTAGTAACATCAAATTCATCATGTAATCCATAATCCTTGAATTTAACAAATAAAAATGCAAATGAAGTACAAAATGAAAATGATAGAGTTTAAGAAACTAGACTAGAGATGAAGACTTTGGTGATCCTCCTTCAAGTCTTCTTTCAAATGCCTTCAATTTGGTTCAATCACCTTTTCTCTCACTATAATCCTTCTCTTTGTTTTTCACATCCTCTCTCTAAAAACTCAAATTTTCTTTCTTTGTTATGGTGGCTCTTCATTCCCAAAACATGTAAACCTAAAAAATACTTCAATCAAGCCGTTAGCTAACGATCTTACATCTTAAAATCGTCCAAGGACAACGAAGATGCACAAGGGCACTTAAATTTGCACGGACACGCATTGGGAGAATCGTTGGGTGGTGCAGCCACGCACCTTGGTTGCGCAGACGTGCCGTAGCCTTTATCTTTGGATAGAATGCATTGCATGGCTGGTCCATGCCCAAAGTTTTCAAACTTTTTTTTTCTTACTTTGGTCCCTGAAACTTTGCATTTTGGTACCCATTTCTCTTCCGGTTTTTTTGACATTTTTTTGAGAATTGATTTCACCTTGAATGACTTCTTCTATCTTTTTAGTACAAGATCACTAAAATTAATTAAATATTAACAAGATTTAAGGATTGATAAAACAATTTAAGTCATAAAGCGAGTGATAAGTGTGTTTTCTACACACTTATCATAGTCCTCTATTTTACAACCTTTGATTGGCTATTTCTTGTTTTGTTTTCTATGCTTTATAGAGGGCAAGGAACTGTATTCAGTCTAATGATGAAGCCTTTTCTTTTCGTTGTTTTCAATCATATAATTCAGCACATCTTCGTTACATGGTTTCTTTCTGTCCTGATTTTGTGCATTTTGGTTTAGACTAAGAAATTCTTTCAGCTCTTTGAATTTCGTGGAAGCTTAGAAGAGCTCCGAAATCTTTGATTTTGTTTTCGCATCCTCCCCTTGTTGGCTATGTAAAGGTAAATACGGATGGGTTGGCTAAAGGAAATCCAAGGTCGGCAGCCTGTAGAGGTTTTTTTATTGACAGTACTTATGTGTTTTTGCGCTTGTTTTTTGTCAGCAAACAAGCTTTTATGCTGAGATTATGGCTATTATTTTGGCTGTTGAACTTGTATTTGACAAAGGGTAGTTAAACCTTTGGTTGGAGAGTGATTCGATGCTTGTTATCCATTTGCTTCTCAAAGTTTCGCCATGTCCTACCCGGAAGCTTCATAAACGGTGGCTCAATTGTACATATTTGATTTCAAAGATGAATTTCAAATGCATGCATCATTCTTCTCGTGAGGCCAATTCCATCCTTGGTACTGTAGCTACTTTGGGGTTGAGATGTGATCAACTTCAATAATGGTCTTCTTATCTTACTAAGGTTGGTAGCCTTTTGTTTCACGAGGCTAATGGCTTTCCTTGTTACAGGTTTTGTTAAGTTTTTTCGTTATTCTTCTGCCTGTTTTATAGCTTTATTAAAGAGTAAGGCTCGATTTGTCCCTTTTTGCTCTTGTGACTATTTGGGTTCTTTTTTTCTTTAAAAGAACTTCCTACCGTTTATTTAAAAAATATTATATTTACAAACATTTTTAACATATTTAAATATAATTAAGTTAAAAATTTTAACTAAATCTTAATAACCAAATGTTCAAATAAATTAAATATTACATTTATCAATAGATCTGTTAGTTTACTATTTAATATTTATATATTTCAACAACTTAATATATTGGTTTCAAATTTTTTATGGTATATATACCAATATACTAGTTTTAAATTTTTTATTTTATAAGAGAACAAACAAATTAATATTTATATTAAAAAAGTTAAGATAAAAAAATAAATATATCAATCAAATTTAGATTTTAGTAAAATTCAGATCTGAATTATATTTAAAATTCAAACAAAAAACACAAGCTCTACCTAAATTTTAAATTATAAAACCTAACTCCATTTTCAATGCTTACTTCTATATTATATTTAAAGAAAACATTTGTATAAAAGGAACATTTCTAATTTTTTTTCTATTTCAATACAATAACAAAATATTTTAAATTATATATGCCACTTAAATAATACAATAATTGCCTCTCTAATTTATAATTTAAAATTCCTTGAGGAAAAAAACTTATATTTTAAAATAAATTTAAATTCGACGTAGTGCTAGAGATTTGACCTCGTGATCTCTTGTTTAAATCTCCAAAAACTTTAAGTTAATGAGAAATTAAGATTTATAGGAACTTATTTTTTTAAAATGAATATTGTTTAGTTGTTTAGTTGTGTTGATTCTGCCATACTTTTACAAGGTTTATTTCCCAAAAGAAAAAAAAAAAAAAAAAAAAAAAGCCAACACCCTTGTTGTTGTCGCCCAACCTTTGTATTCACTTTGGGTAAACGTGGTAAGCATTGTATCTCCTAAGAAAAGGGGTGAGGTTACTTGCCACATAAATAGTACTTTGAATACCTATATTGAAATAAAATTTCATATTAGACAAACAATTAACCTTATTTGTGATATTAGCTAATTTAATAAAATTAATAAACCAATTATTATTATATCTTATATTGTATTATACGTTAAAATTTATGATTTTACTATTTAAGAAAATAAATAATGAATAAATAAATAAATTTTTATTTTTCTTCTCTCCATCAACTGTAGCAAATATAGAATAATGTTTGATAGAATTAAAATCGGGAAAACTCATATTTCACATGGCTCAAATGCTTATTTCTTTTCTTCCTTTTTTTTTTTTTGGGAAAATTGAAGCTAAACAATTCTTTTATTACTCCTAATATTGTTATGTTTAATGGTGATTTGAAATTAAGAGGGACACTTTTGATAACTTACAACTCAAGTTATATGTAAAGATTGTTAATATATGTAGAGACAAATATAAAAATAACTCTTAAAATTAATCAGTGCAAATTCAATTTTACAGTTTGTGTACTTAAGTCACACAAACACAACCAAATAACAAGTTTTTAAAGATTTAGAGAAATGAGTGAACTAACAATTTCAAATTGAATAAGATAAAGGCAAAGTGATCAATCCAAAAATTGAATTCTCATTGAGCATGTGGCAATAAATTAATTTCATTATTCAATCATTCACAAAACAACACATTAATAGAATAAATAATGTTTAATTATCAGAACCATAAATTTTCAGAGAATAAAAATAACCAGTTGATATTAAACAAAATGAACAATTTATAGGCAATTATTTAATTTTATTTTAATATAGTAATATAAAATTAAGAAAGACAAAAAGGAACTCCAAAATATTTTTTTTTTCACTATTTTGGTTCCTCGTTTACAAAAAAAAAAAAAAAAAAAAGTTTTTCTGCAAAATTGATAAGAAATATAAAATTTTAAAATTCTTTAATATATTTTCTGTACTATTTTTGGTCAATTTTATTAAGAATTGGAGCTATAATTTATGAATATGTTTAATTATTTTAAACTAATACTTATTTATAAATTAAAATGATTCAAAATAAGTAAGTAATGAAAAAATATTTATTTTTTTATTTTTATAAATTAGTGAAAAAATTTGGAGAACATGTATAAATCAAATTTGATATTTTATTCTAACATAATTATTATAAGTTGTAATATTAAATAAATTGTATCCACGAAAGTCATGATTATTTTCAGTTATTTAATTTTTATTAAATATTAGAAATCCATTGTTTATTTTTAGTAATTTTTTGTCAAAATAAGTGAATTGGTAATTTGATGTACAAAAAATTTCTTTGTATGATTATTATTGTTGAGAAGAAATGAATAACTGATTTATATTATAAGATTTGACCAAAATTGAGAATTGTGGGTAATTGATGTTAATGAAAAATTGAGAATTATAGGGATTGATTTTTTTGAAAAACTTTAAATATCTATTTAAACCAATAAATTTGGTATTTTTCTATAAAATTTCTAGTGAGTTCAATACTACTAATTTCTTATAAAATTATTGTTTAAATTATTCTAAAGCATGAGTTTAAAACGGTACATCTATCCCAACCTTCTTAAGAATGACGGCATTTGTAATTTTTCCAAATTTTAGGGTCGATGATAAATTATTCTAAAATATCTTTATATAACTTCTATTAAGATCATGTTTTTATTTTTAAAAAAAGACTTAAATTGGCAATCGGCTAACAAATGTGATTGTTCTTTCTGGTTCTTTTCTTAATTTCTAGTAAAAAATTTGCCTTTAGATAATCAAATTAAATTACTAAAGTAGGGCTTACTACTTGTGTAGTCAAGTCACACAAACAAAAGTAAAAACCAAGTTATGTAAAGTTTAAAAAACAAAGGTAAATGTAAATATATAATTCATGGTTTAATTTTACAGTCTCAATAGCAAAATCACAAACACAAGTAAATAATAAGGCATGAAAAGATTTAGAGAAAAAGTTGAAGTAATCATTTTATAATGAACAAGATAAAGGTAAAGTAATCACTCCAAATTAAATTTTCATTGAAGCATTTTGAAACAAATTAATTTGACTATTTAATAAATCACAAAACATGATAATGATAAGATTCTCCTTTTGAATAATTCACTATCTTTTACTAATTAGGAAGGAAAGAAGCTTCCTTACCTAGTTAGGAAGAAAAGAAGCTTATTATTGTTGAATAATTATTTATATAAGATTTACTTTGAATACTCATATTTCAATTAAAAAATGTATTACAAAAATACCAATTCTGTAATGTATTATATATATTAAGGAAATTTATTTTTTTTATAAGGAAAATTACTTTTTAATGCCTATTTCTGCATAATAAATAGTAACATGCGAAATTTTATAATTACTACATGATTTTAGATCCTAGATCTATCCATAGGCTATAAAAACTATAATATCATGGATTTAAAACTTCAGACATTTATAGAAAACATTATATTACATAAAAATGTACAACTTTCCTTCCTTAAAGATTAATATTTTTATTTTTAATTAATTTTGAAATTTTTATTTTAAAAGGAAAAAGTCTATCACATAGAAAATTGGCAGTTTGACTATGACTTTTACGAATAATATAACATAAAATTAAACAAAATAAAATAATTATGTATACGTATATAATTTAATTATTTATTTGTATTGAATAATATGAATATTAGTGGATCTATTTGCACCTTAAAATTTACTTGAATGCTCGTACTTTTAAAAAAAATTCTATCACAAAAATATCATTGCGTAATTTATCATATTAAAGACAATTACTTTTTTGCACCTATTTCTCCACAGTAAATAATAATATGCAAATTCTATCACTATTACGTGATTTTAAATCCTAAGATCTGTCCATACGTTATAGAAAACTGTAATATCACGAATTAAAAAAATTTTAAATGCCTACAAAACATTATATACTTAATTTTTTATTTTAATTAATTTTATAATTTTTATTTTGAAAATAAAAATTATTGGTGTTTGACGAATAGTTTTATTAGTGAATAGAAAAAGTTAAGATACATAATAAAAGTATTTTAATTAAGGTCATTTAGACGCATATAAAGGTATATAGGATGAATTTTAATTTTTAAGTTTTTTGTTAAGTGGTTGAGGAGTAAAAGAGTACTCAAAATAGATTTTAGCGTGCAAATAGTTAAACCAACTAATCATAAAGGTTTATTTATAAAATTGGTAGATTGACTATGAAATTCAGTAATAACATAACCAATAATTTTTTATTTAATAGAAAAATTAATTTGTACGATTATCATGGCTGGAAATACTTGAGCAACATATTTATATGATAAGATTTGATGAGAATTAAGAATTGTGCATACTTTATGTTAATGAGAAACTAATAATTGTAGAAACTTATTTTTCTTAAATACATTTTTTTAATCTTAAAAAAAAAATTTGGCGGGAAGTAACCTAACCCACAAAACACTAAACTTTGACCTCTTAAAAGATGGGTCGAAAGCATTAGGCATACTCCGAACCACTTCAGCTACGTCCAAAGGGCATGTTTCTTAAATATTTTAAATATGTATTTGGACCAATAAATTTGATGTATTTATAAAATTTGTATTGAGTCCAGTGCTATTAAATTATTATAAAATTATTTTTAAAATTTGTATTGAGTCCAGTGCTATTAAATTATTATAAAATTATTTTTTCAAGTATCCTAAACTAATTAATGATCTTAAAAATTTGTAAAATCTAAACTTTTATTTTATAAAGAGAAAAGGGATCAAATAGCGCAAGGTAGGAACAGGGAATCTTGGTCCAAAGCAGGACAAAAAACTAAAGACTGGCATCCGTGAACTATTGCCATCTCTACTAGTATAATATGAAGAATAGAGATTAATTTTAAAATTAGAAAAACTACATCCCGAATTTTTATTCTACTAAAGTTCTGGAACAAAAATATCAATATCATACCTAATCAAACTAACGGAAGTTTGATTTTCACTAGGTCAATGGATGTCTATCTATTTCTTCAAGCACAAAAATGTATATATCCACATCCTCAAAAATTGGTATTTCTGCATTTTTTGTAAAATCTCACGGGTATACGTTAATTTCTCTTAGAATATCTTTATGTAACTTCTACAATAATAAGCATTTAGTTAACAAAAAAAAAGCAAACAAATTAACATCATATTCTGATTATTAAAAAGCAGAATTAAATTAGCAAATCAACTAATAGATATCATTCTTCTTTTTCATTGGATTCTTTCCTTAATTTCAAATAGATAAGATTGCTTTTATCCAAATTAAGATACTAAAAATAATGCTTATAGCTTGTGTCTACTCAAGTCACATGGAAAGTTAAAGAACAAGGTATGTGAAGTTTTGGATTAAAGGGTAAAGTATATAATTAAATTAAAAGTTGATGATTGAATTTTACAAATTTGTGTAGTCCTGTTATGCAAACACAAGTAGAGAACAAATCAGGTAAAGATTTAGAAAAAGGGTGAAGTAAACATTTTAGATTGAACAAGATAAAGGTGAAGTAATCACTCCAAATTGCATTTTCATTGAAGGATGTTGACATAAATGGAGTTGATTATTCGATCATTTCAAAAAATAAGATATTGATGAGATTCCCTTTTGAAATAATTTAGATTATTTGATTGCCTTTTCTTAGTTAGGAAGGAAAAGAAGCTTATTGTTATTGCATAATTATACATACATACATATAATTCAATTACTCATTTGTAGTGAATAACCTGAATATTGAGTGTTAATAAATTTTCTCTAAGCCTTTTGTGAAGAGGCTATAAAAAAAAAATTTATGAATATTTAGTAGATCTATTTGCACCACAAAATTTAATTTAAATACTTGTACTTTTAAAAACTATTTATTAGAAAAATATTGATTGTGTCATTTATTATATAAGCACAGTTAATATATTTTTTTTACACCCATTCTTCCACAATAAAATAAATATTTAAATTCTATAGCTATTACATGACTTTAGATCGTAAGACCTGTCCATAAGTTATGGAAAATTATAATATCATTAATTAAATTTTTTTTTAAACATCTATAGAAAACTATATACTACATAACAATATAGAACTTTTTCTTTATTAAAATTATTAATTTTTTATTTTAATTAATTTTTAAAATTCTATGTAAAAAAAATAAAAACTACTAGTGTTTGATGAATATCTTTATTAGCGAACAAAAAAAAATTAAGATACATATAAAAAAAATATTATAATTAAGGTCTTTTAGACACTTACAAAGATATATAGAGTAAATCTTAATTCTTGAATATTTTTTAAATGGTTCAACTAAAGGAGTATTCAAAATAGATTTTAGGGTGCAAATAAATCAAATTATCCTAAATGTTTTATTTGTAAAGTTGGCAGCTTGGCTATTTAGTAATAGCATAAAATAAAAAAATAAAATAACTTTTGATTTAATAGAATAAAATTTTCTTTATCTTAATATGTCTAATATTAAAAAGAAGAATATGTATCCCCGTTGTCGTTATAAAAGGAGAGTGCTTGCGTGCTAACTCTTTGTAAGTGTATTCACCTTATCTCCTGGAACTAAAACTGACAGAATCGGTGGTGTTTGAATATATCCCAACACCAATCCAATCCTCCATTAATGGCGACCGAGCAACATAACCAGTGGCTTTCTATAAGTACAAGGTCAAGAAAGATGCTTCTAAGGTAATTACTAATCTCTCATCTACAATTCAATTCTTTTATCATGCATGCATGCATATTAATATTATACTTCTATTTTAAATTGATAAGATAATAATGTTTTCTGTTTTCTCGACGGTCAGCTCATTACAGCAACTCCCCTTGTAAAACTTAACAAAGTCACTCGAGGATGTGTAGCTACTGTTGTTGCGAAGCAAGAGATGTTCCTGCCTACTAAAAGCAACAAAGCCAGGTCTCTCTTTCACTCTTAATTTTTCACTCTTTTGGTATTGTTAATTAACATCGATCACATCACACACTAAAGAAATCAATTTTATCTCCTTATATTATATTTTCTACCAACCAGGGCAGCGTTGTTCATGATCAAAGATGCAGAAATAAGAGGCGAAATTACTCCTGGAGAGGTAATTTGCTGACTTTCAGTACGCAGAAGTAATTGATAATTATTAGCTAGCTAACTTATGTTGAATTGCATTATTAGACAACAATAATAGAGCCAACGTCAGGAAACTCTGGAATAAGCTTGGGGTTTATGGGAGCGCTGAAAGGTTATAAGGTAATTGCAGCAATGCCTAAAAATACAGGCACTGAAACAGGAGTTGCAATGAAAGCATTTGGAGCTAAAGTAGTCCTTACTGACCCCGCCAAAGGAGTGAACGGAGCTATTACGGTCGCTGAAAAGCTCTATAAGTTAACACCAAATTCTTACATTCTCAAGCCTTTTGAAAATCCAACAAATTATTAATTAATACATTCAAGACTTTAATTATTTATTGTTAGATTAATTATCTTAGTCTTTTGAAATTGTTATTAACTAGGCACATATGATGACTACGGGTCCTGAAATATGGGATGCTACTCAAAGAAGAAGTAGACATTTTTGTGATGGGAATTGGTACCGGAGGAACTCTAGCCGGTGTTGCCCGATGTCTTAAACAGAGAAATCCCAAGATCAAGGTAATTAATTATTTAATTAACTAATCATTCTGAATACAATAATAAATTTTCTTAAAATTCTTCTTCTTTATAATTTTTTTATTGTTTAATATTCTAGATATATGGAGTGGAACCGGCTGAAAGTAACATGTATAATGGGGGCAAACCAGGTGACCAATATTATATTTGATTATTTTGAGTCGTGTGTATACATATGTATATCTATATATTGATTTTGCTGGAGAAACTGATGATTTATATAATTTCAAATAACTTAAATTATAGGTCCTCATGGCATTATTATGATTATGAATAAAATTATCATTTTGATTATGAATGTTATGATAGTTAAACCTCACTGTAATCAACATTTCGATGATTTAGATAAAAATGGCTCCTATCAACATTTCAAAAATTTATCACTTTGGTTCACAATACTTTGGGTAATATAATTTTGATTTTTTAATTAAAATATTTTGTTGATACTAGATTTCTATTCACCTAATATCAATCAAGAAATTTGCAACTTATTGGGAGAGCGCATCAGGTATGCTTTAGGCTTCATATTTTTTGTAACTTTACTAGGAGTTAGTTTTTTATAGTGGCTTAATTAAAATAAAATTTGTGAGCTTTATTGTTTGTATTTCATTGGACTTGATTTCTTATTTAGATGGATTTTTAGATGCATATTCTAATACTATCTTTCCAATGTTCTAATTATGCTAATTTTCTGGCCCTTTTATGTTGGAGTTTTGGATTCTGAATTTCTTAAAATTAAAATTTTGAATAACAATTGTTAATAATAATTGATTAATGAAATCAAGATGATTTCTTTCCTTGATTTTGTTAGTCAATATTATTAACAACTTTTCCTTATTTACTATGATTCCTTCTGTTTTCATTACTTTGATTTCTTTCCATAAATATTGTACATAATTACATATTATTTGTTTTCTTATATATTGTTTTGTAAAGCTTATATAAAGCATAATATTGTACTAAACTTATTTAAGAAATAAGAATCAATTTCTTCATATGGTATCAGAACCAGATTTGGCTTCGTTTCAATATTGGTTTTCCTTCTGATATTTAGTTTGAAATTCTGTCTTTCTACACTATCCGCAAGACTCATTATCTGTCGCTCTCCTCAGCCGTGCGTGGACTCCACGCGCCACCGTCCTTATCCGCGCGTGTGACTCACACGCGACTGCCACAACCAGCCTTCTTTTTGTAGCACCATATATTCCCACAGCATCAGAGTTTGCCGGCCAATCTGTTTGTGGTCTCTATATCCTCACACATGCCACCATTAGCCTACAAAAAGAGAGCCATTTTTTTGTTCTATCATGCTTTGATCTGACATATTCCCGGCAAGTGAACCCTCATTGCCACCGTCTTTCGACTTAGAACGCACTGACCATCGTTCCTATAGTCTCATTTTGCTATTTCTAACATTCCATTGTCGTAGTCGACTCTGGGTTAGAACTGTATGCACTGCCTTTGCTCCGCCAACGTCTTCGATGAATGAATTCTCACCGCCTCTTCCAATTGACTTAGGACGAGCCAAGCATCCTGCCTCTTGCCTCTGTGCTTTATTTCCAACCACCCATTGTAACAGTCAAACCAAAGTTCCAATTCATTCGACTGTTCTTTGATCAAATAGTTTTTCAACTATTTCCTAATTCTTGTTTCTCTCAAATCATGGATAAATTAGATGTATCTCACCTTATTCATATCCAGTTAGATGGATATAATTATGTTTTATAGGATCAAGCAATGTCCAGTTTCTTCAAAGGACTTCATCTTTAGCGATATGTTACTGGCCATATCACTGAACCTATAAAAACTGATGAAAAAACTGATCAAAAGTTCGTTGATCGCTTAAAAGAGTGGGACAATAAAAATCATCAAATAATTATGTGGTTCTGTAATACATCTATCACTTTTATCCATCTACAATTTGAGAAATTTGAGACAGCCAAAGCATTGTGGGACTTTTTTGGTCATCGGTATACTGCCACTGATTTGTCACACCAATATCAGATTCTATGCAAGCTTTACCAGATGTGCTAAGAGCTCGATCAGTATATTTCTAATTTTGACTCCCATATGCAATTTTTATAAGACTAGTTATCACTTTCAGAACCTAAATGGACAACCTCTGATGATGTAGCGAGATTTACCACTTACAGGGATTAGCAAAAGTTAATGATATTTCTCATCGCCTTATAAGATACATTTGAACCTACTCGAGCTTCACTTTTTCATCAAAAACCTTTACCTACTTTTGATGAAGCTATTGATATACTTCTCTCTGAAGAAACTCGACTTGCTTATTTATAACCACCTCGCCTTGACATTACTTTAGCTACAACTTCAACTTCTCAGCCTGCCTTTATAGTAAACTGTAACTATTATCATAAAAATGATCACTAAGTTCTCAATTGTCCCATCCGGAAATGCAAAGTTTGTAGCAAAGTTGGTCTTCAGTACTTTGCACGAGATTGTCCAAATAAAGGTAGACCAAAGCATCCACTACTGTCTGTTACTACTGCTGATAACACCAATGACTATCCTACCTCTCCTTTCTTTACCACTACTAATCCCGTATCTCTTCTTCAGCAACTTTTGTAGAAATTTGGTAATCCTCCTATTTCAGCTTCCTCAATTCCCTTAGGTACATCCTTTTAGTACTTTGACTCTACATGCTATAATCATATGACTGCAGACTTTACTCTCCTTTCTTCTAAGTCTCTTGTCTAACATTTTCCTTCCATTCAAGCTACAAATGGATCTACTATACATGTCAGTTACTTAGAATAAATCTCTTTATCTAATCTCTCTTTACCTGACACCTTCCTAATTCCCTCTCCTACTCTCAACCTTTTGTCTGTTGGTTAATTATGTGATCTTTATTTTTATGTTCTTTTCATTGCATTTTATTGTTATGTACAGGATCCGAAGACAGATTAGATGCTTCGGATAGGCTGTAAGGTTGAACGTCTGTTTAAGCTCATCAGTCTTCATCTGCCATCCACATGTCGCTCTGTTCCTCTGTCTGTTGCTTCCACAACTTCTGTCCCTTCCTTAAGTCTTTGGCACTTCCGAATAGGGCATATGTCAATCGATCGTCTCTGTTCACTGGTTTTTAGTGGTATTCTGGGTACTGTCTCCCATGATTAAACTGATTATGTCTCCCGTCAGTTAGTAAAATGTACTGCTTTACCTTTCAATAATAATGACTCTATTTCTATTGCTCCATTAGATCTCATCCATTCTGATATATGGGGACCCTCTCCTAATGCCACTATGAGAGGTTCCAAGTACTTTGCCAATTTTGTTGATGATTACTCACGTTATATTCTAGATTTATCTTATGAAGTATAGATCAAAGTTACCCAAAATTTATCATGATTTTGTTAAAATGGTTTGCCAAGTTTAGCACTACTATTCAGCTATATAGTTTTCACTCTAACTCTTATGATACAACTCTCTTTATTTTCAACACAGATCATGCTTGTGTTATTCTCTTACTTTATACGAATGATATGATATTGATGGAATATTAGCTCTTAAGACTTCACTTTAGCAGCATTTTGAGATAAAGGATTTTGGCCATCTTAACTACTTTCTTGGTTTGGAGGTATTTTCTCACTTTAATGACTATTATCCTTCTCAGGCCAAGTATGCATCAAATTTCCTTGTTGAAGTTGGGTTGACCAATAATAAAATTGCTTCTACTCCTCTAGAGCCTAATGCCAAACTCACGCCTCTTGATGAGGTTCCACTTAATGATGCCACCCTTTATCGACAGTTGGTTGGTAGTTTAATTTATCTCATAGTTACTTGACCTGATATATCTCATGTTGTTCATATTATGAGTCAGTACATTTCAGCTCTTCGCTCTCTTCATTATGCAGCTATTTTTCATATTCTTTACTACATCAAAGGCACTTTATTCATGGGCTTCATTTCTTTGCTTGTTCGTCTCTACAGTTATGTGCCTTTTCTAATGTAGACTGGACTGGTGATCCTACTGACTGACACTCTATAACTGGTATTTGTATTTTCCTAAGTGACTCTCTTATTTCTTGGAGTTGTCAAAAGCAAATTGTTGTTGCAAGATCTAACACAAAAGCAGGATATCGTGCTCCTATAGATACTACTCAGGAGACTACTTAGCTTCGTTAGCTTTTCAGTGATATAAGTGTTCATCATTCTGGTTCTACTTCTCTAGCCTGTGACAATAGTAGTGTTATTCAAATTGCTCACAATGATGTCTTCCATGAGCACACCCAACATATTGAAGTTGACTCTTATTTCGTTCGTCAACATATCACTCAAGGCACCATTACCCTCCGTTCAATCCTGTCTTTGGACTAATTAGTGGATATGTTCACCAAAAGTTATTATTCTAAGCGTTTTCGTGATCTGGTGTCCAAACTCAAGATAATTTTTACTAAACCATCTTTAGTTTGAGTGGGGCTGTTAATAATTGATTAATGAAATCAAGATAATTTCTTTTCTTGATTTTGTTAGTCAATATTATTAACAACTTTTCCTTATTTACTATGATTCCTTCTCCATAAGTATTGTACATAATTACATATTATTTGTTTCCTTATATATTGTTTTGTAAAGCCTATATAAAGGCTAGTATTGTACTAAACATATTCAAGAAATAAGGATTGATCTCTTCACAATAATGATGACAAAGTTATAGCAACTTTAAATATATTTATTATCAGGAATGAAATCACGATTCTACATTACTACTAGGAAGTAAAAACCATCTTCCCAAACGAATAAAAAATCGTAATAATAATAATGACAATTCCTTAACCCATTCTAATTCTATAAGAATTATAAAAATAAAATGTGTTCTAGTTAACAAGCTTCGAGTTAGTCCTTGTTCAAACTGCCTTGGGTGCTGGTGTAGACTCGACAACCTTAGCACAAGTGCTTTTCAACAATGGAGGGAAGAAGGGATTAAATGGGAACATCTTGGGCCAACACTTATCATTGATATCAGTGACAACCTTGCAGCAAGCAGGGCCAATACCACTGAAAATTTGGCCACTGGTGAGTGCTTTATAAATCTCTAAAGCACACCCTTCTGTGTTTGTAATAGATTTCCAGCATTCTGTAATCTCAGTCTCATTTAACAGTAATGGCCAGGGCACCTTGCCGGCGGCATTTGTTCCAGCTGCCGCTTGAGGTGAAGGTGCAGCACAGAAATTCTTCAGCAGTGGAGGAAAAAATGGATTTAATGGGAACATCTTAGGCCAGCAACTGTCATTGACTTGATTAATGGCGCTGCAACAGACGGGACCAATCTTTCCAATTTGGCCATGGGAAAGTGACTCGTTAATCTCCCTGAAGCAACCTGGAATGCTTCTAAGGGATTCCCAGCATTTGTCAGCGCCTTCTATATGTGGTAATAAGCCTGGAATTTGGATGAATGGTGGTGCTGGCTTGAACTGCGCTAGTCCAGTTGAGACCAATATTGCTATACAAGCCACAACCAACATCATAGAACCTGTATTTGATGATAATATTTTCGCCATCAGAAAACTATTTTGCTGTAAGTATTGT
The DNA here is from genome assembly GCA_022749755.1 of Azadirachta indica. NCBI lineage: Eukaryota > Viridiplantae > Streptophyta > Magnoliopsida > Sapindales > Meliaceae > Azadirachta > Azadirachta indica. Next base: position 6,023,787 of record CM040446.1, on the reverse strand, counting down.
ATCAACCGGAGGGATGTGTTTAATTTGTGATTCTGAAGATGAAATTTGTTTGGAATTTATAGAACGTCAGATGGAGTTACTTGTCTTGAAATATTTATTATAATAAATTAAGGCCGTAGCAGTTCTAATAACATTATTTTGTTTTTAAATCTCTTGTACTAAATCGTTAAAATGGCATCTCTTGCAATAAAGCAATAAATATTCATGAATAGGTTTTGTTTTCCTTCATTTTGTGTCGAAAGGCTGGACTGGTCTTTAAAGATGAATTAATAAATAAATGTTGACCCCTTTTTTGCAGCATGCAACTCAAAACTTTATTTTTTTGTCTTTTCAGTATAAGAATATATACAATTAGATTTCAAACAAGGTTTTGTGAAACAACATGTAGTTCAGCTCAGTTTAATATAATGTCTATTAATTTTTAACTAATTCACTATTTCTTTAATATCTATTAAATTTGAAGAGGAATGGATTATGAAATATCTCTGCACATTAGTTTAAAATTGATGTTTGTAGTTTTGAAGTTGTAATTGTTTCAAAATAAAAACAACAAATATTAGTAATAAAAGTGAGTAAACTTTATTAAAAGTTTGCATTAACGAACCCTTTTCTAACTTTAATTTTAAACTTAAATAAGATTCAACAATAAACATATCCTAACATAAGTAATAAATTGATATATTTAATTTCAAAATGTTATTTTAAGCAAACAATTAAAAATTTAAGGCATGAAAGGAATAACATATAACAGAATAATAAACATTATACCAGTTTGCAATCAAGAAAGTACGCATCTTTAAACTTTGTTGGTAGCTATTTTCCCCATTTAATGTATGAATAGGTCTGCAAATTAACATTTGAATATTTAAATATTATTTGGATTGTAGTTTAGATGGTATGAGATATGTTTTAACGCTCTTAAATCGTCTTTAATTTGAGAAATAATAAGAGCAAAAATTTGTTGTTTCGCAAGGTATGTTTCTCACCCATCTAATCCCTTAAAAAATCTTTAAGTATTTAATTTGGCAATTCAGTTTACTAATCTTTTAAGTTACGAGAATTGATGATGTAAATACATGTTTAAATAACACCTAAGGTCCAACCTTAATAATTTTTGTTGTTTCCAGAGCATTCAAATTCATTTAATGTTCCCAGCATTAGAAGGAGTTTTTCTTTTAACGTGTATAACTTCACATAAAACCTAACTCCAAATTTTCAATGCTGACTTCTATATTATATTTAAAGAAAAGAATTAATATAATAAAGGAAAATATTTTAAAATTTATATACCTCTAAAATAATATAATAAATTGCCTCCAACTTAAGTTTAATTTTAAAATAAATTAATTAGATTTATGCGACAAAGACTACTAGTAAACATTATTAATTAGATTCACGTGACAAATTTTTATGTATTAATTAGATTAATTACTAAAATCTTTTCATATGGTATACAAAAAATTGTCATTCAAATACTAGCAACATTAGAACCCGGAGGAATGTGATTAATTTATTTTCTCCCATCAATTAAACAGAAGTCTAACTAGCGAGAATACGACAATATAATTAACCCAAACATATATGCAGTGCAACCTACGGTCGACTTTCGTTCGCCGTGGCTATAGAAAAGCCAATAAGCAGCTTATTTTAGAATTTTTAATTAAATTTGTAGTTGGTAATTAAGAAAAATATAAGCTGGTTGTTTCAAAATCTGTTTCGACCTTATGGCAGATTTTATAAGTAAGAAAGGGCTACTTGTAAATAGTTTTTTATTATAATTATCCACGATTGCATTCTAAAATTTCTATTATAACGTTATTGTTTTAAAAAAATGTATTAATTATATCTTATATTTTATAAATTCTAATTCTATTGGAAACATTCTTGTAATTTATTTTATTAATTGCATATATGGATCATCAAATTCGTCATCAACTAATTTATCTTGATATGGCTTATTGTAGCTACTTTCATTTATATAATAATTGAAGCAAGTGTAAGTATCATTTCTATTAATGCAATTTTTGTCTAATTTAATGACGTGAATACTCTGTCTACATATTAAACTTTAAGTGGTAGATAGTCCCACTTTTTTTTGGAAAATAAAATGCGATTAGGGACGCCAAATTATTTTCTTATACATGCCCTCGGAGATCAAGTCAATTGCCAAAAAATATGATTAGAAAGAGACTCTAAGTTTAGAGAGAGTTTTTTCCTGATGTTTTCAAGTTTTTCCTTATCTTCAAAGTAAAAATTTTAGCTTTTACATTCATTCATTGATTTGATAAAGGTTATAAAATTTCTTTTGACAAGTGTCAAATATGTAAATAGCACATAACATTTCTCACAATTTCTTATAATTTTGCCATATATATTTTTAATTATTTTTCCATAAACTTGGATTTTCAATTTTCTTTATTAAGGGTTAAAACATCTATGCTTTTTAGTTATGGGCTCAAACCCATTAATCAACAAATTTGGGTATAACAATTGTCATCAAAGAAAAAGAGTTAAAACTGCATATAAGAGACTTGGAGTTAATAGAATCAAGACTGATTATGAAATTAAAGCATATATAATTATGTGGACAATTTATAAACAACGTGCTTCGGAGTACCATCCCAAAATCAAAGATGCGACCTAGTTTTGCTGCGAAGAATTCCAAGCAACATTTCTTTTGCTTCAAAATTAATCCATCTACGGTAATTTGATGATATATCAAAATTCATTATAAAATATTTTACATAAAAGTATGTCTGAACACTTTTTGTATATAGGCTCCATAACATGCACCAAATTAATTAATCATTATCTGTTATGATTATCAATTGATAATTCTCACTAGACTTATTTTGATCATGATAAAAATTAATTAAAAGTTTTATTACCTTATTAAAACACAATAACCATGTATTTTGTCTAACCCTTTGATTATTTTTGAGCATGGTAATCCCTAATTATTTTACAAGCCACGACAATCCTAAATTCGGGCTAAGAATAAAATTTTATTTAATTTAATTTGTTCCCAACCTTTAGCTAAATTTGGGTTTTCGTTGAGTCATTTGACACTTGTGTCTCAAATACACCTAATATTCAATATTTGTTTCACATAATTCCCTTGCGTCAGCCAATGTCATTTTACTCCATACCATTTCAATTACTTCATTTAAATTGTATCAACGTAATAGCTGATATGGGATAATTAGCTGATACTCTCTAAAGTTTGAAAATTGTCTCATTCATCCTTGATATTAATTAAAATCATTTTTTGAGTTTACTTAATGTTAATTAAAATCATTCTTAAATGAGTCTACTTAATTAAAATCATTTTTTGATTAGATAAGACTATACTTTGAAATGATAAAAGTTAAAGTAAAACTTGACAAGATGCAAAATTTGTATCTGATTTATCTAAATTGACACATATAATTTTACAATAAATTTAATATTTTATATTATTTTATTTTAAATAATTGTAAATTAATTTTGCCAACTCATCCCCACCATTTTACTCAAAATACACAACCTATAAACTCTAATATCCTTGCTTTTTAAAATTATATAGATACTTAGCATATAAAATATTTTTTATACTCTATAATATTTTAATTAAATATAGTAGTATATTAAAATCAAAACACGAAAAAGACCTAGGTATTAATATACCTATTCTTTATAATAATGATTTTTTCTGTTTTTTAGCCCTGAAATTGTAATAATTTACCAAAAGATAAAAAACCACTGGTTTTAACCACTAGGTATTAAATTTTGCCTATACTGTATAATATAAAGGTACTTCCTTAGGTTCTCATCATTAATATTAATAAACGTATAATACTTATTATGACTTAAATAGTTTTTATTTTCTATTTTTTGTTATTTTTTCCATAAACTATTTAAAAAATGGATTTTAATTTAATAAATTCTTATAGAGTGCATTTTCTTTCAATTGAATCCAAAATGCATTCAACCCACGACATTATCGGAACCATGGGACTCAAACAAGTCAATTCTAGTAAGAAAAAATTTACTCAAACGTGATAGTGAGGGCTAAAAGTCATTCTTCTGTAAAAACGATAAATATTTTACAAGAAAACTAAAAATAAGTGGGTTATTTTTAGTACGATTTTATTATTATCTAATTTGAAAAGCTGGATTTTCTAAAATTGAGAAATCATAATAATGCAAGTGTTTCTTATGGTGGCAACATAGAGTTATAATTTGTTCCAGCCGAAAGTATCTTGCGATATTTGTGGATTGGCCAGCTACATATATAACAAGTATACCTCACATTTCAATATCTATTTTACTTCTTTCTTTGTTATTTTAATGAATGTCAATTAAATATCTTCCATTTCAGTCATACTTTAGTACAAGGTCTCTCTAATAGAGCTTAATTTATAAGATACGCCTAATGCACATGGAGTCACTAGAAAATTAAGTATAGTAAAGCATTGCTTTATTAAATAAATTTGAAGCAGAACACGTAGTTTATGTGGCAATTAGTGGATGATTTAATTGTCAATTCTAATTATATATTTTAAGTAATATAGATTGAGCCCCTGCCGGGTTTTAATATTTCTGCAGGATTTTTTTTTTTAATTATCCCTAAGTTTTAGTAACTAAAACTGAAGTAAAAAAGAATTAAGGGAAGCTTATGATACCTGTCAAATCAGTTGGGTAAGGCAAATGTTGCAACAGATTATGGAGTAAATAAAAAATGGTAAAAAAGTTATAAGTATGTAAAGGATAAGAAGAAATGAGACAAAAAATAAAATTATTTTAAATAATATATTTTTTATTTTTAATTACTAATTAGTCCTAAACTTAATCGTTATTGTGTAAGTGTAGAAATCGCAATAGTAACTATTTTCGCAAATATCTGCCCATATTCTATCTTGATAGTAAGGATATACTAATTATCATGCGGTATATACATAATAAGAGAGTATGATATCAATATAAATATTTTGCACATAGATGTTGTTTTATATTTTAGACCAAAAACTAAAAAAATAAGAAAAGTAAAAAACACCACACTAAAGGACTATTTATTTTTTTGTCTTTAGTTTGAATAATTTTATTCACATTTTTAAGATTTATTTATTTTTTAACTTATATCTAAATAATTCCTTTTGATGAGGTTTTACGGACTCGAGGAATATATATTGTCTCAATGTGTTCCTTATGTGCTGATTTTTTAGCCTCTAAAGTAGTAAATCACCCTTTTGTTACTTATCCTTTTGCATCAAGCAATTGGCGATGGCTGGGTAGTCTTTTTCAGACCCCTTTTCCTTTGCTTTCTTCGAACAAGGACCTTTGGATTTAAATTGAGGGTCGCTATTTTAGTTCGATCGCAACCTAGTGAACTGCAAGGATACACATCGTATTAAGTAATAAAGTGATAAATATAAGTATCGTCCTGTGAGAATTAAAATTAAAATTTAAATTAAATACTGAGTATTACAGCTTTGAAAATCTAATTTTATCTAAGCAATCAAGATTTGTTTAAATGCAAACAAAATAATAAAACGAATTGAACTACTTAATTGCTAATGAACTAAAAAAACAAATAGAACTAATTTAAAAGAGAATTGATAAGTTAATGAAATATGCAAACATAAAAGATCTAGGGTCTTGATTTCACTTGTCTCTTCCTATATTTTTCTTCAATTGGCAATTAATAATGCATTCTGATTTTATTTACTAATCAGGGGATCAAAAGTGAATTCGCTACCTTTCCCAAGTGTCAATCGAATTACTTTGTAAAATTTCTCAAATTGATATCCCTATTGGATATGTTTAATTAAATGTTTTTTAAGTGCATCCTATACTCACCTAGAATTCAATTACTTCCAGGTTCTTGTTTTCTTGTTTTTATCCTAAGTAGTTATTGGATTATTTAGGTGCCAATTTCCTCTAAAAATCTTAGTAACACCAAATTGTGTTTACCTAATCCAATGAACAAATTAAACCTTTTCAACTATTAATTTATTCATCTTGAATCATCGAATTTATCAATCAACAATTTAGAATCAATTAATGCAAGTAAATAAAATCATTCCACATTACAAAATATGTCAATTAATAAAACATAATCAAGATAAGCTACATCAAGTATCCCTATAATAAGAATTTTAGCCCAACATCTATTCAATAACGATTAAAATAAATCGTAAATTTATTTTTAAATATATATAATTTGAAATTTACATGTTAATACCTCATAAATAAGAAATATATTCAATAACAACAATAATCAAGGGCGAAGCTAGAACTAAATAATTGGAGAAGGGGAAAATGGTTAAAAGATAAAACTAATTATATAATAATTTAAAATAATAAATAAATTAAGGGATAAATTGACAGCTTGTCAAAGTATATAAGAGTCAAGCTATGTAAAAACCTAAGAAATAGATCTAAAATATATAAGTTATAATAAAAAGTTTAAGAAAATTTGTGGCTCCGCCCCTAACAATAGTAATATGGTATGTAATCGAATTGTTTAACTTTTTTACATTAATTAAATGCACAAAAATAAATTTATATTGTGAATTTAGAATTAAAATTCAAAAGTATAGGTTTGAAGTATTTCAAATTTCGCAACTAAACTTTATATGTATTCTCGTTAATTGAATAACCTTTTTGGAATATTTATGAATTATGATAGTTTTTAATGTTTTTTTCGATAAAATAATTAATTAAATTGATTAATTTTTATTTCAATATGTTGATAGTAATTTTTTCAAGTATTTAACTTATAAGTGATAATTAAAATGAGATGATCTAATAAGAAAAAAGAAGTAAAAAAGAAGAGAAAAAATAAGAGTGAAATTTTATAAATCATGAGATAAAAAAGAAAATAAATAGACTTATAAGAACTTAATTAATAAAATAAAATATTTATTATATTTTGTTACTAGTTGCAATTTCAGCCCTCAACTTTTATCTTTGTGGCTTTTAGCGGCTCACCATCTTTTTATTCATTATGGAAAACTAGGAATAAGCTTCAATTTGAGGATGTCTCTCCTTCTCTTAACTCAATACGGGTTAAGGTTGTAGCACATATCAGATACTATGCAAAGTTATGTCTAAGATTTGTTCATTTTGGGTCTCTTGGCAAGGGTTCGAAGGTTCATATTTTGATTTGGATTCCCCCGTCTATCTTATGGATTAAGACCAATTATAATGGTCTAGCGAAAGGCAATCTCGGTCTAGTAGCTTACGTAGGAGTGTTCAGGGATCATTCTTGGAATTTCTTGGGCGGTTTCAGTTTTTTTGGTCAATCTACTGCTTTCTTTGTAGAGTTAATGGCGGTCATTTTGGTTATAGAATCGACTTTGGACAAAAATTGGCATAATCTCTCTCTTGAGTCTAATTCTATGCTTGTGATTCAACACTTGATGGATCACTCTTTAGCTCCTCCTTGGTCACTTCCAAATCGGTAATTGAATAATAGGCATCTCCTTAGCAAATTGAATTTTCGTTTTAGCCATACCTACAAGAAAACAATAGTGTTGCAGATTCCACGGCAAACTCAGGGTTTAGTTGCCCCTCTCTCTGTTGGTAGGACTCTCCTTCGTTGCTTTCGCTGTGGAGCTTTGTTATTATCTTATGGCAATTACGTAATCTTTCCATTCTTGGTTTGTTCGAGCCTTTTTGTGCTTGACTGTATTTAATACTCTCTTTCTATTATCTAATAACATTGCTCTGAGATTTGGCTTAGGGTGTATTAAAAAAGAAAAATTAAACTCTCCATATATCCTTAATATATAAACTAATAAAAGATGTAAAAACTATATAATTCTAAGAGACTACTAATTCTTCTCATATATATAAGTGTGTGTGTGTGTGCGCGTATGCGTGTATATATATATATTGTAATATTTTGTAATATCATCAAAAACTAAACACTAAAGGAAATGAAACTGAGATACTTTTTGGAATATATTCTTGTAATATTTGATTGATTATGATAAATTATGACTAATTTAATTGACTTTTATTGTACATCCCATAAAGCTTGAGAAGATTTTACCTCAAATATTTTTAAAAATGGTGAAAATATATTTGATATAATGTATGAGAATAGTAAAAAATATATATGTATTTTTAAATATTATTTTTTGTAAAATTATTAATAATAAATAATGGTGAACAAAATTAATGATAAAGTAAGTTCTTGTACATAACCGAACATATTTATTATGAAGAATCAGATCATACTCCTAAATTACTAATGCATTCTAATTCTATAAGAATTAATAACGCCTAAAAACAAACTAACAAAGATAGAATTGATGTGCTCTAGTTAGGCCTTCGATGGAATTGGAGCTTGTTCAAACTGCCTTGGGTGCCGGTGTATCTTCGACACCCTTAGCACAGGTGGTTTTCAACAATGGAGGGTATAACGGATTAAATGGGAACATATTGGGCCAACACTTGTCATTGATTTCAGTGATAACCTTGCAGCAAGCAGGGCCAATACCACTGAAAATTTGGCCACAGGTGAGTGCTTTATAAATCTCTAAAGCACACCCTTCTGTGTTTGTAATAGATTTCCAGCATTCTGTAATCTCAGTCTCATTTAACAGTAATGGCCAGGGCACCTTGCCGGCAGCATTTGTTCCAGCTGCCGCTTGAGGTGAAGGTGCAGCACAGAAATTCTTCAGCAGTGGAGGAAAAAATGGATTTAATGGGAACATCTTAGGCCAGCAACTGTCATTGACTTGATTAATGGCGCTGCAACAGACGGGACCAATCTTTCCAATTTGGCCATGGGAAAGTGACTCGTTAATCTCCCTGAAGCAACCTGGAATGCTTCTAAGGGATTCCCAGCATTTGTCAGCGCCTTCTATATGTGGTAATAAGCCTGGAATTTGGATGAATGGTGGTGCTGGCTTGAACTGAGCTAGTCCAGTTGAGACCAATATTGCTATACAAGCCACAACCAACATCATAGAACCTGTATTTGATGATGATATTTTCGCCATCAGAAAACTATTTTGCTGTTAAGTATTGTATGAACTGGAGGGATGTGTTTAATTTGTGATTCTGAAGATGAAATTTGTTTGGAATTTATAGAACGTCAGATGGAGTTACTTGTCTTGAAATATTTATTATAATAAATTAAGGCCGTAGCAGTTCTAATAACATTATTTTGTTTTAAAATCTCTTGTATTAAATCGTTAAAATGGCATCTCTTGCAATAAAGCAATAAATATTCATGAATAGACTTATGGAAGGCTGCACTAGTCCTTAAAGATGAATTAATAAGTAAATGTTGACTCTTTTGGGCAGCATGCAACTGAAAACTTAATTTTTTTGTTTCTTCAGTATAAGAATATATACAATATGATTTTAAAAGAGGGTTTTGGGAAACAACCTGAAGTTCATTTAATAATGTACATTAATTTTTAACGACTTCACTATTTCTTTAATATCTATTAAATTTATAGAGGAATGGGTTATGAAATATCTCTCTGCACATTGGTTTAAAATTGATGTATGTAGTTTTGAAGTTGTAATTTTTTTAAAATAAAAACACTAAATGTCAAATATTAGTTATAAAAGTGAGTGAATTTTATTAAAAATTAGTATTAATGAAAACTTTTTTCAATTTTGTTTTTAAACTTGAATAAAATTTAACAATAAAGATATCCTAAGACGAGTAATAAATTAGTTTATTTAATTCCAAAATATTATTTTAAGCAAACAATTAAATATTTAAGGTATGAAAGGAATAACATATAATAAAATAATCAACATTATTACGAGTTGGAGATCATGAAAGTACATATTTTTAAACTTTCTTGGTAGCTAGTTTCCCAATCTAATGCATGAATAGGTCTGCAAATTTACATTTGAATATTTAAATATTCTTTGGATTGTAGTTTAGATTGTATGAGATATGTTTAACACTCTTAGATCATCTTCAAATTTAGTAACAATGAAGAGTCAAAATTTGATGTTTCACAAAGTATGTTTCTCACACATCTAAAGGCGCAAAATATCTTTAAATATTTAATTTGGCAATTCAGTTTTCTAATCTTTTAGGTTATGAGAACTGATGATGTGAATTAATATATGTTTAAATAACTCCTACGGTCTAATCTTTATTATTTTGATTGTTTTGAAAGCATCCAAATTCATCTAATGTTCCCAGAATTAGAAAGAGTTTTTCTTAACCTATATAAACTTGAAACCTATCTCCATTTTCAGTGCTTACTTCTATATTATATTTAAAGAAGACAATTAATATAATAAAGGAATGTTAAACATACTTTGTGAAAACTGTCTAAAATAATTAAAAAAGTACACTAAATAAAAGACGATTTTTATTTTTTAAAATAATTTAATTAAAAATTATTTTTAATTCTAAAATATAAAAATATTTTTTATAAACTGTCTTCTAAAATATATGTTTGGGTAACAGTTTTAATAAAATCAACTTTTATTTAAAAAAAAAGGGCTTCTGTAAACCGTTTTCTAAAATATGTATTTTAGATAATAGTTTTAATAAAAGCGACTTTAATTCTAAAAAATAAAAGTGATTTTTGTAAATCATCTTCTAAAATATATGTTTAAAAAACGGTTTTAATAAATTGACTTTGATTTTAAAAAAATGAAAAAGTAATTTTTAAATCGTCTTCCTTTTTTACATATTTAGAGGACAGTTTTAGTAAAATTGTCCTTGATTTCTAAAATAGAAAATAATTTTTAAAGTGTCTTTGAAAATACATATGTAGAAGACTTATAATAAAATAGACTTTGATTTGAATAATAAAAAATCATTTTTAAATATTCTTCTCTTTTAGAGAATAATTTTAATTAAATTGATTTTTATTTAAAAATCTAAAAAAATAATTTTCAATCTCATTTTCGTTTATTATACCATGTGATATTGAGTTTTTTTTAATATTAATTCACTCAAAAACTTTTTATTAGTAAATTCCTAAAAATTAAAAAATTTGCTTATTTAATTTTAATAAATGTTAAGATGTTAGCATTTGACTTAGAAATCAATCGAATAATATATATATATATATATACACAAAGCTAATGAATAATAAATAAGGGATACTGTTCATGATATTGAGCTGGTTTTTAACCAGTGACCTTACTTTCATTTTTAATCTATTATTAATTTGCCCAATACTATAATGATAGACCTTGAACAATGAATGCATACACATATTAAATTTCAATTTTACATAAAAGAAATTTTGAGTGTACTTTGTAATCATAAAATCTCCAAATTATATATATATAAGGCAAATGACATATGAACCCCAATTTATTACTTGAATGATATGTACACCTCCACTTTGCAAATAATTGTCAAATACATTTTTTTCATTAATTTTTCGTTAAAATTAACTGTTGACTCAATGTTGACTGGTTCAATGACAAAAATACCCCTTTAACTTTTATTTGACCAATATAATGGCATAAATACTCTTTTTTTAAATAATTTTTAATTAATTTTTTATATAAATAAATTAATTACATGAAGATAATTTAACTTCAATTAAAAAAATAAAATTTTAATTTATTTTTTCTTCTTTTTATATTTTATTTTAAAATTTTCAATTTTCTTTTTTGATTTTTGAATTTAAAGTTTCTAAATTTTTATTCAAATTTTTTTAAACTTTTAGCCTAATCTATAATTAAAATATCAATAATATATTAACAAATAAAATTAAATTCATTAAGTATAAAAAAAATTCAAATAAAATAAAAATAATTAAAAATAATGGTATTTGTTAAAAAAATTAAATATAAATTAAAAATTTTAGACATAAAAATATCATTGTTTTTAATTATTTTTATATTATTTGACTATTTTTCTTGTCACTTAGTGAACTTCAATTATTGATTAAAAAAAATAAAAAAATAAAAAAGATAAATACTTTAAAACCAAAAAAACAAAAAAATAAAAAAAAATTAAACTTTTATTTTTTAATTGAAATTAAATTATTTTCATATAACTAATTTATTTAACTAACAAAATTAACTAAAAATTAAAAAAATATATTTATGTCTTTATATTAGTCAAATAAAAGTCATAGGAATTTTTTTGTCGTTAAACAGTTAATATGTAGTCAACGATTAATTTTAATAGAAAATTTAACAAAAAGGGTGTATTTAACAATTATTTTCGAATTAAGAATGTACATGTCATTCAGGCAATAAAATGAAGGTTTATATGTCATTTGCCTTAAACAGTAACCCTGCTTTCATTTTTAATCTGTTGCTAATTTGCTCAATGCTATAATGGTAGACTTTGAATAAAAAATGCATATATATTAATTTATATATAAAATTTATATAATTACAATATAATGTCAAATCTGTAATTCCTACATGTACATTGAAATATTACGAATAAAAATAATCTTTCAATTAATATTTATATTTTAAATCTATAAATATGATAGAATAAATTATTTTAATTCATTGCAAGTATTAATTTAACATTCCAACTAATTAATTTAGAATTTTTGTGACATTGTCCTTTTTTTTTAAATAGATAGGCAAAAGCCTAGAGTAATAATATATATTGAAAAGTTTAAAAAAAAGTACAAAAAAAAGAAAGCTAACAAGCGTGACAGTTTTATTACATAAAATATGTATAAATAAAAAACCAAAAATTGGAAAAACTGCACGAAAATTGTAGCTTATGAGACTTGTCTTATCAAGTGAATCATAAGGAAAAAAGATAAACAAAATTTGCATAACCCAGCAAGCTAATAAAACAGAAACTGGCAGTATCGACAAAATAACAAAAGCTCTCAACCAGAAAGCCTTCAAACCAAAAAAAAAAATCTTCACAAAAATATGTAAATAAATCTTAATTGACATCTTTGCTTAAAATCTTCACAATTTAAGATTAAATGACAAAATTGATTTTTCAAAACTTAGCTATATAATAATAAATCTTGATTGACCTTTTGACTTAAAATCTTCAAAATTTTAAGAAATCCTTCAACTTTTTCTGCCAAAAGAAACCCTTCCTTTTTTACTTTCTTATGTTATAGTCAATTACTCTATTATATCTACCTTAGAATGCTAATAATAAATTTGAAGAAATTCTAAATTTTGTGTTTTTACCAGCCTCTCCCTAAGCTTATATGGACAAAAATTCTTTAATTGCACTTTAGCATATCTATGAAAGTGCTTGCTAAGATGTTCAGAATTATCCGAATAATTGGTCCGATGGTGGTTCCTACAAAAGCATAATGTTTGAAAAATATTTTGAATACTAATTAATTACATAATAAAATATGAAACAAAAAAAGTGAGGCAACTTTAGTGAATTTGTTTGCAGAACTTACCAAATCGATTCCCTAACGATTGACATTCTCTTTGATCAAGCAATGGTTTGTTTAGATCCTCATTCATGGTATAAGCTTCAAATATGAACCTGGCATAAAACTAATTACAGCTTGTGAGTTGGCATTATTAGGATAAAATTTCGTTAATATGAATGCAAATCAATATAATAAACTGAATTTGTGAAAAATTAGTTTGGACTAAATTCAAGAACTAGAGAAGTACGAAATGTAGCAAAGCATAGGTTGATAGTTCATGACCATGGAGAATTAACTACAAATGAACCAAATTTTCTAATTCAAATATAACTCTGATAGTATTATTAGTTAACAACTCTCCGTACTCCGTTAAATATTATCTTAGAAAATCAGTGTTGTCATCCAAAAATGACAAGTTTGGAGTCAGAAAGTTGCCGAAATACTCTTCAAGAAATGGAATGTTCATAGACAAACAATCGTCCTAAACATCAAATGATAAATTTGTTCTCTCCTTGAAACTCTTGAACTATTGCCATTGGTTTATCAACAGGTTTCATTAATGTTTTCTCTTTTTCTGTTTCTTTGCTGGAATGAGTTTGAAAATTGAGAATAGAAGTTGAAGTTGAAAATTTGTTAAACTTGTCACCCCGTATTATTAATGATTCCTTGGTCTTGCTATTTCTTCCTTGATTTCTTTAACGGGCAGTGTTAAGAAGTTTGTTATAGTATTAGGACCTCTAAGTTTAATAGTTGCATTTTCTAAAATTAAATAATATTAAGTTGTTATAACAATATTGTAGTACAATATTTATGAATATATACAATTATAAGTATTTACTACAATATATTTTATTTATAAATTAATATTTATTTATGATTTATTTTATTTATTCTATGGTATGTAATTAATATGGAATTATTAATACAATGTAAAACAAAGAAATTTATATTTTATTTATAATAGGTTAATAAATATTTAATTATTAATATGAGATAAAATAAAACTTATTATTATTTTAATGAATTTATTATTATATTGTTCAGATATAGTGCTTTCAAATATGTTGCAATGATGAAAATATACATATTTAGTATTTTGTGAGTTTAAAAATACATCAATTAATACACTTTCATAATCATGCATTTTAATATATTAACTTATGTTACATAATTATGTTTAAATCATTATCATTAAGTAATATACTTAGTGTTATTTTTCTTTTTAAGCATTTTACTATTATATTTGCAAGTGTTGATGGCTTTTAACATAAAAGATATAAAATGGAGCATAAAAACACATTCTCTAGGCTTATGTGGAAATCATAAAGTTTTATTATTGGAGACCAAAATGCAAGCAACTGAGGACTAAAAGGATAAAAATATCAAAATAAAGATCTAAATTCAAAATAACTAAACGAAAGGGGGTCCAATTGACATATGCCGCACAATTTTCCTTCGTTGGTAGAATCAATGGCGTGGGTGCGGCACGGCCTCGTCTAACCACGCCATACCTTTTGCCTTCTCAGTGCCCTTGTGCCGAAAACTGTATTCCTATGCTACAAAGGTTCAAACTTAACGATTTTTGCATTATTTTTGATCCTCGAATCACCAATAAATGGAAATTTAGTAGGTTTTAGGTTTTTATGTTTTTCTAAGGATTGGCCTCTAATAGTCACTTTTGGATGATGGAGTTTTAGAGAGAGAAGAAAAGGGGAGAGAGAAAAATCTAGAGAGAGAAAGCTGCATTTGAAAAAAAAAAGGGTGGAATCTTGATCTATGGAAGGAAAAAGCTCTCTAAATCATAGTTCTATCTCTTTTCTCATCTTACTTTATCTTAAATTGAATAAATTAATATTTATTGATTGTGTTATCTTTTGTTGAATTCATGTTTAGAAGATTTGAACCTTTTATCATGTGTGGCTAAACTTATTTTTTACGGCAATGATTTAATCTATTGGAAGCATCTATTTTCTGATATTATATTATTTTTTATTTCACATCTTATATTGAGTATTTATCATGATAATTAATGCTTTTAAATATTTAACCAGTATTTGAATGAAATGTAGATTAATTTGAGCTAAGAAGTGAATATCGTATTTAGACCGTGTGATAAATACCGTAAATTACATGTTAGACAGAGATGTACTAATATAATTTATGTGGTTTAATTAGAAATTATCACTAATCGTAATATACTTCTATTTAATTAATTTCACACAGAGATTTAGTGAATTATTGAATGTGAAGTAGGTTCGGCTGATCTCAAGAGAGACTCTCAAATAAATTAGGATAATTAACTAACAATAAAGATATTAAATCAGATTAGCATCAATTGAAGAATTGTATGCAACTAATTAAGATAAAATTATTCAGCCTATATTGTTCCATTAATTTGCATCTCTTAATTAGTTTATTAAGTAGTTAACTTTTGTTTATTTTACTTTCTCACTGAAATTATTCGATTTCTTCAAATAAATTTAAAATTAATTATCTTCGGTACTAATTGAGTAACATTCTTAGTAGAATCGATATTCTCTTATCAATATATTACTTGTTACAATCCTGTGCACTTGCGGATATTACACGCACACGACATGAATCACATAACACGTTTCATTTCTATTTTTTTATGTGTAATCATGTATGCTAACAATGATCCATACCATTTTTGATTTAGCAAATTACAATTCATCTTTTCTTGTACTATCAGTTCTATCTGTGATATATAATTAAATGAATATATTCCTTAATCGATTTGCAGCACATGGTGTACTAATTTGCATAATATTGAAAATTAAGTTAACTATGAACTTTATATTTTATTAATTGGATAACAAACAATCTCTAATATCATCTCTAATATCAAAAGTATTGTCATAAATTAGAAATAACGTGTATTAACACTTTTTAGTAATTATATTTTCAGAATGGATAAATCTTGGATGACTATGGATAGCAGATCACATGCATTTGTTAAAGGCGTAGACAATTTCTTAAAATTTGCATTACGTCAATCAAGGAATCCTAATGCCATACATTGTCTATGCATAAAGTGTGGCAATTTCAAAGTGCGCACTATTATGGAGATAAAAAGAGCATTTATTTTTTAATGGTATTGATAAAAGTTATCGTACTTGGATTTGGCATTGAGAATCATGTGCAACCTAAAAGCAAAATATGAATTTTCTGACCAATGTTTTTCTGATTTGCAGAAATTATTTGCTGACATGTTACCAAGTAATAATTAGTGGCCCCTGTCGATGTATGCAACAAAGAAGACACTTAATGCACTTGGCATGGAATATAAAAAGATATATGTTTGTCCCAATGATTGTATATTGTACAGAAACAGTTTCAAGATGCTACTATATGTCCTCAATGTGCAGTGTCAAGATGGAAGCTTAACAAGAATTCAACCAAGCCAAAGAATGGTGTGCCCGCCAAGGTTTTATGGTATTTTCCACCAATCCCTCAATCTAGAAGAATGTTTCAAAGTGCAGAAACAATAGCGAATTTGACACAACATGCTAATGTGAGGAAAATTAATGGTATACTATGACATCCTTCTAATTCTCCAGCATGGAAGCTAGTTGATGATGATTGGCCAGATTTTGCTACTGATCCAAGAAACCTTCAACTTGCACTTGCAACTGATGAAATTAACCCACATAGTTCTGTTAGTAGTAGGTATAGTTGTTGGCCTAGTATGATGGTAACTTATAATCTTCCACCATAGTTTTGTATGAAAAGAAAATTTATAATGCTAACTTTATTGGTATCTAGTCCCAAACAACATAGAAAAAACATTGATGTTTATTTGCAGCCATTGATTGATGATTTAAAACAATTGTGAGAGGAAGGTATTTCAGCATGTGATGCATATTGTAAAGAGCACTTCAAGTTAAGAGCAATATTGCTATGGACAATAAATGATTTTTCAGTGTATGGCAATTTATTTGGGCGTACAGTGAAAGGATATTATGTGTGTCAAGTGTGCAATGAAGAAACCAAATGTTGTAGGTTTAAAACATGGTAAAAAAAATGTCTTATATGGGTCATAAAAGATTTTTGCCTCCATATCATTTATATAGGAAGCAAAAGAAAGCTTTTAATGGTGAACAGGAATTGAAAAAAGCTCCAAAACCATTAACAAGTGAAGAGATATTAAAAAAAATTGAAGGGGTGCATTTTTCCCAAGGAAATCACAAGCGTTACGTTGCCAATTCTAATGGTAATATTAAAAGTTGTTGGAAGAAAAAGTCAATCTTTTTTTAGTTAGAATATGGAAAATCTTTTTACATTTGATAAATTTTAGATGTTATGTACATTGAGAAAAATGTGTGCGATAACGTAATTGGTACACTATTGAACATTCCAATTAAAACCAAAGATGGACTTGCATCTCGATTAGATCTTAAAGAGATGAGGTTATGGAATGAGTTAGCACGTATAGAGATAGCAAAAGGGATATTTTTACCTCCAGCATATTATACAATGTCTATAGATAAAAAAAGAAAATTTTGTAAGACGTTATTTAATGCAAAGGTTCTAGAAGAATACTCATCAAATTTTAGAAATGTTGTTCCAATGAAAGATTATAAGCTCTATAGTCTAAAGTCTCACGACTGTCATACATTGATGCAGCAATTATTGCCTGTGACAATCCGTTCTATTTTATCTAAGCATGTAAGGTTTGCAATTAGTAGATTTTGCTTCTTTTTTAATACTTTATGTAAAAAAGTAATGGATGTGGCAAAAGTTGATGAGATGCAAACTAGTATTGTTTTGACCTTATGTTTACTCAAAAAATATTTTCCTTCTTCATTTTTTGATATAATGGTTCATTTAACAGTGTATCTTGTTAGAGAAGTTAAACTATGTGAATTAGTTTATCTGTGATGGATGTATTCATTTGAACGGTTCATAAAAGTTTTGAAAGGTTATTTGAGAAATCATAATCATCTAGAAGGATGTATTGCAGAATATTACATTGTTGAAGAACATATTGAGTTTTGCACAAAATACATGTCTAATGTAGACGCAATTGGAATCCTATCTTGTTGAGCCTCTGAAAGTGATTCTATTAGTAGGCCAGTATCAAGAGGTAAAGTAGAGACTATTGATCATATTCAAAGGGAGCAAGCTCATCGATATGTATTAGAAAACACAAGTGAACTTTAACTGTATATTGAGTAAGTTATAAAATTTCATTCATTTGTTATTTGAAAACTACTTTTCTAGGTTTAAAAAAATATATAACATTACTTTTTTATTTTATATGTTAAGGAACACATGGAACTATTAAAGCTAGAAGATCGAAAAAAATCTAAAGGAAAGAAGTGGTTACAAGCTAAGCATAACCGCACGTTTATTTATTGGTTACATGACAAGTGAGTGCTAACATTTAGTGTCAATATTAAGGTACTGAAATAAATCATCTGTAGAAAATTAACCATTTTTTATAATGCTTACATATGTGCAGATAGCTCATGAGTTAAGTCATCTAAATAATAATATATCGAAAACTTACGGTGGATAGCACATAGACCGCAATTTGAAGTTATAAAATATCAAGGTTATGATGTCAACAAATGTCGTTACCATATAAAGGGAAGAGATTTTCAGCGTGTACATCAAAATAGTGGAGTAAGCATAATTGCAAATACCATGCAAATTGCAAGCTCCAAAGATAAAAATCCAACTATTTTGAATATGTCCTTTTATAGAGTTATTCTAGAAATTTGGGATTTGAACTATTTAAAATTCCAAGATTTAAGTGCGATTGGGTGGATAATGGTAATGGGACCAAAGCAGATTAGTTAAGCTTGGTATTAGTTGACCTTAATAAGATTAGGCATAAATCTGACCAATTTATTTTGGCATCACAAGCAAATCAAATATTTTATATACAAGATCTAATTGATGTGAGATGGTCAATTGTATAAGTACCCATTCATAAGGATTATGACTATGACAATGATGAGCTAGGCGACACTATGATAGAGCATCAATGTTTCACTTGTTCTTTACCAAATTTAGAATTAATTCATTCATTAGTGAGAATGATGCAATTTATTTGTGAGGGTACTTGGATTGAAAATATTCTGAGCAAAGGCATGTTTTTATATTAGAATGGAAATCAAGCTATCAAAATTTAAGAGGATTTATTTGTTTTGTAGCAGTAGTCCTGGAAACAGGACTAGTTATAAAGATGTTGCTATTAAACCTGTCACTGAGCTCATTGCAAGAAATATTGATCTTGTTTATAGAGGCAGAAATATTCGTTTAATGTGTATGATCTCTTAAATTGCTTATGATGGTGGATGCCATCTCACTAGAGTTATTCTGAAACATTGATGTCTAAGGAGATAATCGGAGAAATAGTAGGGGATGTAAAGCTAGTAGAAAATATGCATGACAGGAAGACAGAAATAGCTACACACTGATGCTTTTATTGCCCATCTTGGTGGTTATGGCACTCTTGATGAATTGGTAGAAGTCATAACCTAGGCTTAACTTGGCTTCCACGACAAGCCGGTGGGATTGTTGAATGTAAATGGAAATTACAACTCTTTATTGTCATTCTTTGATAAAGTAGTAGAGGAAGGCTTCATTATTAGCCTCAATGCTCGCCAAATCATAGTATGTGCCTTTAGTGCAAAAGATTTGGTGAACAAAATGGAGGTGTATTTTCCACGACATGAAAGAGTTGCTTCAAATTTAGGAGATTGAACAATTAGGACACACCCAAGAATATCATGATCTATGAAAGTGACAATCATCATATGTACAAAATTCGATTTTAATTTAATAAAATTAAATAAAATCATTGGTTTAGAAATTGTTTAATTAAAATTGTATTCCATGTTGTTCACTTGCTTGTTATCCGCTTTTGATTCAAGTTGATGCAAAGTCTATTCTACCTTGATGGTGTTTTGAAAGTGGTGTAGTTTTGCCCTCTGCAAACCAATAATTGAAGTTTGTTTCAAGGAGTAATAAACTCTTCTTCAGTAAGCTCTTATAGACTTGATATTGGCTTTCTTTTTGCTGCACTAATAAGTCTTTTGTCTGCTTTAGATGTTTAGATGTGTTTAAGTATAAAATGTTACATTAACCTTTCATTCTTTAAGTCGATTGGTTTAGCCTCCTTTTGGGTTGCTTTTTGTAATTTTCTTTTTCTTTTCTATTAATGAATTTTCTTTGACTACAAAAAAATTGATGTATTTGTTTATGAGTTTGGGAAGGTATAGTAAGGTTTAACCAAATTGTCTCTCTAATATTGACATCTGTATGTATTTTGGCCTTTAGTGATTTTTTATTTTTGTGGACAAATATGTAAACCAGCACTTTGAACTTTATTGCGAGGCGTATGTATGAATATATCTTTACAACTAAGGTATAAGGCACGAGATCATGGCTTTTCTTCACTGAGCCAACAAAGATGATACAGAAAAGTTCTTTAAAAGAGGAATTGGTTTTAGATTGTTATAGATATACTTCGTTGTTGTTGGGTTGTGCTCCTCCCATATTGATGGTCTGATTGAGCTTGAATCTTGTTTGAGCTGTTGCTTGTTTGGGCTATTGTTTACTACTATATTTGTTAGCTTTGCGCTGTTCTAGTGTTGTTTGACTGCTGCTTTGTTTTGACTAATAATTACTTTTCTGAAAAGAATTCTTAGTCAATACATTTTTTTTTAAAATAAATCTCTAAGCAACAGATTAAAGTGATGAAATAAAAAAATGAATAAGAAGTTTAAAAGGCCTTAATGTTAAATACAAGCTTATAAGGTAGAAACACCAAAATAAAAAAAAAATTTGAGAAGATAATCACAACAATTAAATTGATCATGAAAATAAAGAACAAAAATAATCTAAATCAGACATTGAAAATTGAGTAGCCCTAGATTTGAATATTAAATAATAATTAGATAAAAAAAGTTAGAAACAAAATTATTATAGGTAATTAATATCAATAAAATTATTATAATATAAAATTAAAACTAAAATTATTCTGTTTTGCTAGATTTTGCTATGTCATAATTGTAATAGTTTTGTAGTAGTTTGCGAGCTCTACCTGCTGCTTGCTACTGTATGTTGCTAGTTTCGTTATGAGCTTTTTATTGCTGAGATACATTTTCTGCTATTGTAGCTGGTTTGCTGTTCTGCTTCTCCTCTATTGATTCTTTTGTTGGCTATTGCCGGGAATTATTGCTCTCAGATATTTGTAGCCAGTTCTCTAAGGATGCAATTGATTCTCAAACTTACAGTTTTTCTTAGTAGCTGCTATGTATTTGGTTGCTACTACTTATGCTGTTTGTGGTTGCTGCTGTGTTTTGGTAGCTGGTTTTGCTGTGCTGGAAACTGATGATGGTTGGTGGTGCTGCATTTATTTACTATTGCTGAAATCAATCTTCCTCCTTTGCTGCTTGTTGTTTTTGGCTTGTTGTTGCTCTGTTGCTCCCTTGCTTAGGTTGAATTTTTTTGGAGTTTGCTTTCCGTTTTTGGTTTCCTGCAGATGAATTCAATCTAAATGCCATTCCTGTTGCTGGTGCTGGCATTTTATTCTTCCCTTCTCCTCCTGGCTGCTGATACTACTGCTGTTGCTAGTGGTTTCTGCATTTTTTTTCCTTTTAATTTGCGGCTGTTGCATCTTCCAGTGTTATTCCTGCAATTGTTTTATAACTTCCTTTGAGCTTCTTTGTTTCTTTCCCAGGCTTCTTTATTATTTAATAGCATATTTTTTTTGATTTAAAAACAAATGTATATTTCTGCAGATTTTTCAACTTCCTTATATGCTGCTACCATGCTTCTATGCTTTTGCTGCTCTCTTTGATGCTTACAGTTGTGCTCACAAGCAGAAAGTATTACTATACAGTTTGCTGCTGACTACTCAATCTTCTTTTATTTTAATTTCAATTTTTTTGCCTTCGGCTTCACCGATTGGAGAATTTAGATTTTTAGAAAACTCATAATCCAAAATATTAAGAACATTAAGATTTTGCCAAGAATTATGCAGCAGGAGGAAGCGAGTACATAAACTTCTCACCACTGGTCTCTAGCACTATAGCAACAACTTGGTCCTCTTTGCAAGTTTTGAAATTGTTTTTTGCAGATTTTACAGCTTCTTTCTAGCAAATATTGATGTATATTACTGGCTGTAGATGATACTATATTTTAAATTTAATGTTGTTTAAAATTACTTCTGCAACCTTGCTGCTAAGTTTCTTGCTGGCTGTGAATGAAGAAAATAGAAGCTTGCTTTCTTTTTATTTGTAAACTATAAAGTAAATCTCTTGCTTTATTTTTTAGATTCTTAAAAACTCATAATCTAGTGGTGAGAAATTTAATTTAGTTAATATTCCAATTTTTTTAAGTCATTTATCGGTAGGTTAACTATAATTAAGATTACTCTCTTATTACAATTAATGATATGATTATATTGTTCATTATTAAAATAGTTGTTAGTAATATAATTATATATCTGTTGGTTATAATTTGAATATATTTATATAAATTATTTCTTTAAGTTTTAGACATTGCTTTGCTAATTAAGATATCCTAAATTTTATTTATTAGTAATTAACATATCGTAAATTTTATTTAGTAGCATTTATTTTATCTTAAAGTGTTGAATTAATTATATTTTTATTAGCATCACTTACATGTTTTTTTCTTTTTTGTTTCAGTATCATGACTTTTTTTCAAGAAGACAACCAGGATGATGTAATAAATTCTCAAAAGAATTCTTCAAGGAAAAGAAATGGCAGAAGTCAAACAATTTTGCTAGAGCTTACGAAAGAAAAAAGTGATGGTTGTAGGCTACTTATTGTATTTAATAACAAAGGTCAACTAATAGGTAAAACATCAAAAAAGTTGGGAAGCTAAATTAGTATGTTAGCACGTACAATAGTTCCGATCACATATTGCACATGTTTCAGGGTGCCAAAGGAACTTAAAGAAAATATATGGAGTTGCATTGAGGTTTGACATATTTCAGTTCTTAATTATCATTTTTTTGTTATTATTCTTTTATAATAATTAATTTATTTTAAATTTTTATTTAATTCTAGTAGATGGCATGTGATATTGATAAAGGTTATAAGAAAAAGGCTTTATCTAGAGCAGCAGAAAGATAAAAAGTTTTTAAGAATCGTTTTATATCGAAATATATATTGTCACATAGAAATGACCCTACTAGCTTAAAAAAACCACTGACACACTACAAATTTATTGAACAATTGCATTGTTAATCATTTTTAAAGAGCAAATTCGCAAAAGATTTTCTTGTAAGCTCATTTAAATTTTTTATCTTTAATTTAATTTAATTTAATTTTAACTAAAGATTCTTGCTATATTGTTGTAATGTGATATAGAGCCATAGAAATGTTCAACAAGAAAGGCAAAGACAAAAAAAGTATACATATTGACTTTCATGTCTTGGATATGCAAATAAGGAAGATGAATTGGTTAGTGTTTAAATTATTGATCAATTTATTTAATGTAAAGTATTTTACAAATTTGAATTTGAATGTCTATAGATGCGTGAACTTGGAACAGATAAACAAATTGACCATTCCATCATTTGGATGCTTGTTTATCAAAATAATAAAGGAGAATATGATAATGAGAATGTCAAATTATGTATAGAAAGAAAGTATTTAATTTTCATTAAAAGTATTATTTATATTGGCTTTCATCTTAATTCTTTTTAAAAAAATTATTTGTCTATATTTTTAATAGGAAAAAATTACGAAACAAGTTAAATTGGGGAATGTTTGTGTTGATGGCAACAATAACATTCTTACAATGGCATTACAAACTCTGAAGCATTTAGTAACTATTAGAGGAGTTGGTCATTCCGTCACTCTATCTAGTTATTTTCACATGCCTAAACGTAATCATTATTTTGAGGAGCAACAAAAGATAATGCAAGACCAACAATGTTTGTTGATTGAACAAAATAAGAGGATGTTGGAGGAAAATCAACAAATGCAAGAAAAGTTGAAGTCATTATACAATGAATTAGATGCACTAAAAACAAGTAACCCAAAAACTACGAGTTCTAATCAGGCCAATTGTGACACAACCGTTAAGGTGACTAACTATGATACAAGCACGGAAGTACGATATCAAGCTGAGGGTGATATAACTGTAAAGGTAATAAATTTTTACGTATTCACTATATATATATATATATATATAATATTTGCTTCTTATTGTATAACATCTTTTCAATGAAATGAGTGTGACATTTTAAAGGGAAAATTATGTAAGCTTGCTATTGGCAATAGAGAGAATGTAGGTGTAATTATGCCAACAAATAATCCAAATGCCACTATACACAGAATTCCATTAAATGAAAATATACGTGTACCTATTCATATGGTAACAATTCCATCGACCTCGTTACCAATTCTCGTTCTTAGTGAATTTGAAACTGTACAAGATACTATTGGATCATTTGTTGCGTGACCTAAAGATCTTATTATACCATTGACTAATAAGGTAATTTACTTTTTAATTTGTAATTTTCTCTCAATTATTTATTTATAATATTTTTTTTAATATTTTGCTTCATCAACTAAGGAACCAAGCAAACAACTCAACAATTTAAACTTAAAATCAATTGAGCCAATTATAAACCCCGATGCTCAATGTTCAACTCAATCGTGTAGTTCTATGAAATCTATTGGTGCATATGCCAATAAAGCTATGCTTCCAGGTAATACCATTGAAGTAAGTCTAGAAAAAAATATTTTTGGACAAAAATTTGTTGAGAATGTTACTCAAGGTATAATTCAAGAGTTTTTAAGTATGGACTTCATATCAATCACTTGTATAGTAGTGTATATAAGATAATTTAATATTTTTCTAATAAATATGTTTCATTTTAACTTATTCATTGAGGATTAAAGATATAGATTTATTGTTATAATAACGAGAGCTTTTACTTTATTGTTAGGCACTTATACAATTATATTAAAGAGAGAAATTTAGTTGACATGATTGGATTTGTGAATCCACATGATATTGCTTCAATTGGTAGGAAAATAGAAGATAGAGCACATTTAATTGTAGAAAGGATAAGACATGCAAAGATGAATCAGGTATTTTTCGCTCCATATCATCATGAGTATGTATTTTCATTATATTATATGATTATGTATTTAATTATTAATTTTTTTTGTATAATTTATTTCAACTAATGCATTTATTATATATATATATATGTATATTTTACCATCAATATAGATCTTACTAGATGTTGGTCATTATTGATTAATATAATGACATAATATATTTTTTTAACTCACTTCAAAATGAAATTGACTCTGACATCAAGTAAGTTGTTTATAAGTAAGTATAACTTATAATATATTTTAGTGCATTAAGACATAATTTTTTCCATTCACTTGACATAATTTATGATATTTGTTTTCCTCTTCTTATCATTTCTTTCTTTTTCTTTTTGAAAAAAAAGTTATGAAGATGTTCAATGTTCAATCACAAACAATTAGAAGAAAGAATTATTAGATCATTATTTATTATTATTGTTAAATTAATATTAGGAGGTGATTTGAAGGAGATAGGAAAGTCGACAGAGCAATAACATTGTAATACGTTTGTCAGGTAGGTATTTATATGTATTTGGTAGATTTTGGTTTTAAAACTGAAAAGTAGGATGTTTAATTACAATTGATGTTTTGATAAATATGTATGAAATTTTTGAATCATCAAGTGTTGATCCAATTCATTATTTTTCGAAATCAGATTTAAATAGTAATTTTCATAAGAATGTTAAATTTATAAATACAGTGAAAAAATTGTATCAACACATGTTGTATTTTTATAAATATATGGTTTGTATGAAAATGTTGTGACATGAATTAATAAATGAGAATGTGATGGTCATGGTTGTTATTGTCACATGGCGTCGGTGCTTGGGGTGACGGTCCTTGAGAATCATGCTCCTAAAGGTCGTTTTTTGTTGGGGCGACGATCCCTAAGAATAATGTCCTTAAAGATCATTTTTGATGGGATGACGATCCCTGGGAATAATACTCCTAAAATACGTATAGCTAGTTTTTAGAACAATGATCCTTTGAAACAATGCTCATAAAGTACGCAAACAAAAATTTATGGAAAATTTTTTAATGGAATTATGTGTTTTACGTTGTTTAGATGAATATTGAAATTGAAATTTTGATTTAATATTTTTTCATACTCTTTGTTGGAAATTAAGAAGTGCTTTTATATTCAAATTTGTTTACTGCAACTATTAAAACTACTTTTATATATAAATATCTATTGAACATTACCTCATCTTTATTTTCAATATTTGTTTCACATTTTTCCTTTGTTTCAGCCAATGTCATTTTACTACTCCATACCATTCCAATTACTTCATTTAAATTGTGTCAATGTAATAGATTAAAAATGGGAGAATTCCTTGGACCTCATATGATATGAGCTGAGTTACATCCTTTACTTAATTACTTCACATTTTCTTAAATAAGTTTACTTAATTTAATTGTATAAATTAATTTTTATTAAATACTTTAAATATGTATTCAAATCAATAAAATTTAATATTTGTAGAAATTTATATTAAATTTACTAGAAATCATTGTAGATTATTATATAAATTTTTAAATCCTAAATTTAAAAACAACATGAGTTGCTCACAGCAATTTATCTTCCCCTCAAAATCACTCATTGCTTATAGCAAGTGACAATATTTTTCACAAATATTGAATACTTGGATAATTGTTAATGTTATATACAAGATTTGTTATTTTTATGGTTTTATCAGCTTTTAGTATTAATTTGTTATATTTTGGATTTTGATCACTACTTCATTTTAGAGAATTTTATATTATGTGAAGCAATTTTATAATTTAAAATCATTTAATATACAATTATTTTATATCAATATAAAAATTTAAAATTATTTTAAATAATTGTTAAAGATAAAATTATTGTTAGATTATTATTAATGATAATAATAGTTATAATTATTAAATTTGAATTGTCTTATATTATAAAATTATTTTTTTAATATAATAATTTTAAATAATGTTTTTAGTAATATAAATTAAATATCTTCTTTAGTTAAATATTATTTATTTATTTATATAACTTTTCAAATAAATGTGAGTGGTATAATAGTAATGTTATTGCATATTTGTTTTCTAAAACTTGCATTTGATTCTTGTAATTGTAAATTTTTTGTTTTGACACAACTACTATGCATGCTTGGGTTGGCCCAGTGTGCGAGCTCACTTGAGCTTCCATTTCACGAGCCGAACCAGCCTGTTTGCCATATCTATATCCACCTCCTTAAAAATTAGGTTTTCGTACTTGTCTTAAATATAAGGGTTATATGCTAATTTATGTAAGAAAATCTTTATAAAACTTCTATTATAATAAGTGTGTAGTAAAAAAAAAAAAGAAAAATTAACATTATATTTTGATTTTTAAAGAACAAGCTTAAAATAGCAAATCAACTAGCATATATCATTCTTCCTTTTCACTTGATTCTTTCCTTCATTTCAAGTAGATAATATTGCCTTTACTCATCCAAATTAAAATACCAAAATAGTGCTTACAGCTTGTGTACTCATGTTCCACAAAAAGTGAAGAATAAGGTATGTGAAGTTTTGGAGTTAAAGGTAGAGTATATAATTAAATTAATAATTGATGATTGAATTCTTCAGTTTGTGTAGTCATGTCATGCAAAGAAGTAGAGAATAAGCCATGTAAAAATTTAGAGAAAAGGGTGAAGTAAGCATTTGAGATTGAACAAGATAAAGGTAAAGTAATCACTACAAATTGAATTTTCATGGAAGGATGTTGCAGTAAATTGAGTTGATTATTCAATCATTCACAAATAAGATATTGATAAGACTCTCTTTCGAAAAAATATTATTATATTATTTCATTGCTTTTTTTAGTTAGGAAGGAAATAAGTTTATTATTATTGAATGCTTATGTACACATCGATATAATTTAATTGTTTATTTGTGTTCAATAATTTGAATATTGAGTGAATCGATTTGCAATCTAAATTTACTTTGAATACTCGTACTTTTCAAAAAAATATATCTATTACAAACATATTCATTGTGTAATTTACTATATAAAGGACAATTAATTTTTTGCACCCACTTTTCCACAAACTATATTTCCTTATTCCTTATATAGTTGTCTCTACTCTCTTGCAGTCATCCACCCACGACATACCACCAACTGTCGATTGGTTGTAGACCAGCCTTTCATGCATGGTATTTGCACAACCACAACCTTGTTGATTCTGCCTTATTTTGACAAGGTTTATTTCAAAGTCATGATTGTTTTCAATTATTTTCTTTTTATTAAATATTAGAAATTAAGTGTTTATTTTTGGTATATTTTTGTGAAAATAAGTAAATTGGTCATTTGATGTATAAAAAATTATTTGTATGATTATTATTGTTGAGAAGATATGAACAATTGATTTATATTATAGGATTTGATGAAAATTGAGAATCATAGATAATTGATGTTAAAGAAAAATTGAGAATCATAGGAATTGATTTTTTGTGAAATACAGCCAATAAATTTGATATGGTTGGACAGTTTTTTCAATATTCAAAATTAAATTGATTTTTCACCTGTATGTTAACTTAAAAAGATAGCTATCAGATTTATATTAAAAAAAAGGGCCCAAAAGATAAATGGTAAAAGTTCAAATTCATAAAACTTCAATTAATATTTCTTATTTACGGTAAACCTAATAAAAAGTCTTTTTAGAGAAGTTATATCTCATCTAAATTATAAGTAAGGCAAAATACTGAATTATTACTAATTAAAATTTCACTAAATTTTAGATTATTTCTGATTAAAATCTAACTTGAACTAATTTTTCAAATAACCTAATGAATCAATGAGTACATAAGGAAAATAAAGAAGAAAAGAAAATAGTCTTTTTCTCATATACAAATAAATTTATTGATTGATATCGAGTGACAAAATTTGTTATCAAAAGTTGACGTGTCTGTGAAAAAAAACAAAAAACCAATATGTTATAATTTAATTGATTATAAACTAGAAGAGAGAATCCTAGTAAGCAATGCCAGTAGAATGACCAAGATAGAGAGACATGCGAATACTGAAAATTTTACACCTAGAGGGGCTCGCAACAAAGGATGCGAGATTTTTTTGTATGAAAAAGGTAAGCACGCAACACAAGTGTTGAGATATGATAACGTAAATATCAATAGGATCCAATTTTAATTATCGTTGGAGTTTAGTTTTAAAATATCCCTTAGATCCAATTTCAATTTTAAAATATCTAGTTTATTTTCAAATGTCAATGGAGTCTTTATTCCTTTTGATATGATATATTAAGCTTTCAGTCTCCGAAAAATTATTTTCAATTAATGGTGCGAGTGAAGATTGAATTCGATGCTAAAATGGGAATATTTGACTGGCCTCATAGTTTGCTTTCCAAGTTTTTTCGATTCCAAATCACATTATTATCTTAAGCATAAGAAGCCAAATCACATCTCATTGTCAGATAAGTTAACGGCTTTTTGAAATCTTCTATCTTTTCTTCATTGTATTGCAATTGCATATATTTTCTTTTGCATAATATCGTACATCTACCAGCTGCAATATGTCTCTTCGTTTGTGCTAATAATTAAACATTTGAATTTGTGCATCCAAGGAAACTATTTAATTCCTTATAATATTGGTATAACTTTAAATTGTATTTGATTGTTATTGAACAAGTATCTTGTATACTAATACTATTAATATTAAAGGACTTGAACTAGATTAAATATTTTATTATTTATTACTTTAAATATTTTATTAATTATTAGCATGATTGAGATTAAAAAAAAAAATAGATTTTGATTTATTAGTTAAAAAGAGGTTATCACGTCGACAAAATTTTGCAGTAAAGGATAAGTTATAACTTATTTTTATATTAAGTAAATGCATGGATTTATTTTTATTCATATTAATTGTATGTATGGATTTATTCTTATTTATATTAATTGCATCATGGTTCAATATCTGAAGTCGATGGTTATATATACTAATTTATCAAATTTTAGTATAATTAATACGTAAGAATATATACGACTTTAATGGTATTAAAGTGTTCATAAATATCTAAAGTGTAATATAACTATTATATCTAAACTCTCACTTAATATGTTATATATAGTTCCCACCCAATATATTGTATATAGTTCACACTTAATATGTTATACATAGTTAAGTTCTAATGTGAAAAAAGATAAAAAAAAGAATTAATATTTTAAAGGAAAAATCATCCAGTTTAAATAAAAAATTGAAAGAGTAATATTCTAATAAGAATAAAAATAAATAAGCACCGATTACAGTTTACCCAAAAAAAGATAATATTTTTAAATTTAAAAGAAAAATATTATTCAAGTCCCTTATAAATACGATTAGAGTTTAATGACAAATATATTAATTGAGTTCAAATCTAAATATCTTTCAAATCTAAAACTAAATATCGTCAGAATTTACAATTAAATATCAATGGAATCCCATATGAATATTACCTGTTTATAATATTAAATATCATTCGGGTCTAACGACAAATATAATTCAAATCCAATATTCATGTTTTATATATCTTTATCTATTGATTATATGCCTTTTGGTTTTAAATATTTATGTTTTGTGATAAAACTGTCAGAAATTAGCTTTTTTTTATTAAAGAAAATTTATGGTTTGAATAAATTAATAAAATAAAAATTATATTAGTTTCCATTACAATTTTACATGTATTCTTTCCTTTTTTTTTTTTACTTATTAACATGGTTAAATTATGTACAAATATTTTTAATATATATGTCATCATATTTGTTTATATTTAATTAATTTATGATACTATTGTAAGAACTTTTATCTTTTCACCATTTCTAAGAAAAAGAAACAAAAGTAAAGAAGCTGAATAATGTAGTACTCGATGCCAAAACACTAAGTCCCCTCAGACTATTAGAAAAAATAAAATCTAGTAGGAAAAATAATTGTATCTTTGCGGTGCCGATATCTTGCCCAAAAAAGCCAAACTCCAAAGCTCCACGCTGCCAAATTTATAAAGTCCAGAAGGAAAAACACTTATAACTCTGTGATATCAAAATCTTGCCTAAAAAGACCGAACATTGTAGCTTCTCGCTACCAAAACTATGCCCAAAAAGGCCAAACGCTACAGCACTGTGCTGCCAAAACTACAAAGTTTTGAAGGACAAATACTTGTATTTCTACAGTACCGACATCTTGTCCAAATGGACAGAAAGACAAACAGTTGTAACTTTATGGTACTAACATCTTATCCAAAAGTGCTAAACAATACAGTTCTGGGCTACCAAAACCATGCCTAAAAGGCTAAACATTATAGTTCCGTGTTGAATGCAATGTTTAAACTAAAAAGTCTAGAAGGACAAACACTTATATCTCATGGTATTGACATCTTGCCTAGAAGGGGTAAACACTGCAACCTCGCGTTGCCAAAACTATAAAATCGAGAAGAACAAATACCGATTTCGAAATTTCTAAAGGAACACAAGTTATATACTTGTGTAGCACTGATATCTTGATTAATAGAAAAAACTACAATAAAATACACTAACATTTGAAAAGAAGAAATGCATAACAAAAAATAGAAATAAACAACAACATAAGAACATGCCAAATTAGAAACAAAAATAAACAAAGCACAACACTGAATTGGAATGGATCTTCGGTAGAAAAAGGAAGTAATGAACTTAATACCACTTAATCTCATTGTTTGATCCCATTTTCTGCCGACAAAAAATCATCTATCTTTCCATAACTTATTGGAAACTAAGAATACCAAGAGCCACGAGCAAGCTATTTAGGAATTTAAAATGTACTCATTGTTGGAAGGTGGAGGGCTTTTCTTATAAGAGAAGATAAATTTGTTAGGAATAATTATGAATAAGGTAGGAAGGAGAAATTTACAATCTTATTGATTTCTAATTGTTTTTGGTTTAACATACAATGGAAGAACTCATCCTTATTTATAATATGGCACCTTCTTAACTAACGGTTAAGATTATGCCAACACACATCTAATCTAATTGATATAAATCTTTTTGTAGAAATATCCATAATAATATATATTTGTTACCCATATCTAGATTTTTATTATTAAATATCTAGATATTTATTCCATAACTATAAAGATATTTTTTTAAAAATTTCTAGAAATTGGGCCACACTATTCCTAGACCCAAATTTTACAAACCCAATTTATTTTGAGCCAAATTAATTTTAATTTCCAACACTCCCCTTTAAACTTGATTTGATGACTCCCAATAATCTTTGCAACACACAAAATGTCTCATTTTTCAAAGGCTTTGTGAAGTTATCAACAATTTGGTCTTGTATCTTTATGTACTCTATTTGCATATCTTTTTGAACAATGCATTCTCTTATATAGCAGTAGCGAGTGTCAATATGTTTACTTCGATCGTGAAATACAGGATTCTTGCCAATGCCATTGCTGATGTATTGTCAGTATAAATCTTAGTTGGCATTTCCTGTGACCATCCTAACTCCTTTAAAAGATTTTTAAGCCATACTGTATGGCAAACACATGATGTTGCAGCCACGTACTCAGCTTCATAAGTTAAGAGAGTGACTATCGGTTACTTATTTAACATCCAAGTGAAAGCAGTGTCGTTCATGAAAAATACAAATCTAGTAATGCTTTTTCGATCCTCCATGTCTCCACCCCAATCGTCATCGCTGAATCCAACATGCTTATAATCATTAGAAAATGAATAGAATAAGCCAAAATCAATTATACCTTTGAGATAACGAAGAATTCTCTTTGCAACTTTGAAATGGGTGATTGTTCGTGTCTCCATGTAGCAACTAACTAGCCCAACTACATAGAAGATGTCAGGCCTTGTGCAAGTTAGGTAATGTAGACTTCTAACCAAGCTCTTGAAGAGGGTTAAATCTATTCTTTCTCCTTCATCATAGTTTAACAGCTTTAATCCACATTCCATTGGTATGCTTATTGTCTTGCAGTCATCCATCTTGAATTTCTTGAGAATCTTCTTTGTATAGCTTTCTTGTAAGATGAAAATTTCATCTTCCTTTTGCTTGACTTCAATGCCGAGGTAGTAAGCCATTAACCTAATGTCAGTCATTTCGAACTCGTTGGTCATGGCTTTCTTGAACTCTCCAAACGTGCTTGGATTACTTCTAGTAATGATCAAATCATCCACATAAAATATACAATTAAAACATCTCTTTCTTTGATCTTGATATAAAGTGCATAGGGGCACTTGATAAAACCATTCTTTTGCAAGTACTTGTCTATTCAGTTATTTCATGCTCTAGGTGCTTGCTTTAACCCATAAAGAACTTTTTTTCAACTTCAAGACTTTGTCTTCATGACCTTTTACTTTATAGCCAAAGGTTGCTTGATGTAGACTTATTCTTTGAGTACTCCATTAAGAAAGGCAAACTTTACATCCATTTCATGAATCTTCCATTTGTTTTGAGCTACTAAAGTGATGATTAGTCTAATAGTTTTTAATCGAGCAACCGAAGCAAATACCTCATCATAGTCAATTCCAACTCTTTGACTGTAGCCTTTCACAACAAGTCTTGCCTTGTATCATTTAATTTCTCCATTTGCATTCTTCTTCACCTTGTACACCATTTGACACCGATGGCTTTATATCTTTTAGGAAGAGTAGCTAGCTTCCATGTGTCATTCTTCTCAATGGCTTTAATTTCTTCGTCCATTGCACCTCTCCATTTTTCTTGGTGTATAGCTTTTTGGAAGTTCACAAGTTCACAGTTTGCAAAGAGGCAGAAAAAGTAAGATTATCCATCCTTTCGGTTACCTCGTAGAGATCTTAGAGACTCCTAGTGCATTCTTCATTTCTTTCGTTTAAAAAGGATGGTGGTGAATTGTAATTATCAAC
This sequence comes from Azadirachta indica, assembly GCA_022749755.1. Classification (NCBI taxonomy): domain Eukaryota; kingdom Viridiplantae; phylum Streptophyta; class Magnoliopsida; order Sapindales; family Meliaceae; genus Azadirachta; species Azadirachta indica. The sequence goes on along the minus strand of CM040446.1, from coordinate 5,989,481 downwards.
TCTTATTGGCGAACTAGGTGGTGTTGCAGGTTCTTGTTGATGTTTTTCTTATTGTCTTGCTAGTGTCTCCTTATTTTTTTCAAATTGAGGAAGGAAATTGAAATCGTCTACATTAGGGCCAAAATCCTATTCTTCTTCTTCATTAAATATCACATCTTGACTAATCATGACTTTTTTGTTGCTCCGGTTGTACAACCTGTAGCCTTTTAAATTTTAGTCATAATCGAGCTTTATTCTTCTTTCGTCTAGTACATGTATATAAGCTATGCTTCCAAAAACTCTTAGATTAGAGATGTCGAGCTTTCTTCCACTCTAAACTTCTTGTGGCATTTTTTCCTACACACTTCAAGTAAGAGATCAGTTAGATAAGTATATTGCATATGCCACAGCTTTAGCCTAAAATTCTTTTGGTAATTTCTTTCTTTGGAGCATACTTCGTGCAATGTTAAGAATGGTTCTTTTTTTCCTTTCAACAACATCATTTTGTTCGAGGGATCTCGAAGCAGTCAGAAGATGACGGATTCCATTTACTTCACAAAACTCTCGAAAATCTTTCGAAGTAAATTCTCCACCTCGATCAGATCTTATGGACTTGATTTTGCATCCCCTTTCATTCTCCATAAGTGCTTTAAATTTTTTGAACACGCCAAAAACTTCAAATTTTTCTTGAATAATCATTAATGAAGAGAAGGAAGTAATTCCTCTTACCTAAGGAGCTTAGCTTGATAGGACCACATACATCGATGTATACGAGTTTAAGTGGCTTCTTCGCTCTAAAAGTAGACTTTTTTGGAAAGCTTATTCTAAATTGCTTCTCAAATAAACATCCTTCACATAGCTGATCAAGATGATTGATGCAAGGGAGTCCTTTCACCTTTTTTTTCTTGGATAACAGTTTCAAACCTCCAAAATTTAGATGCCCAAGTCAAAGATGCCATAACCATAATGTATCCTTGTAGCAAGCTTTGAGACATTTAACTACATCGTTTTGAATATTTAACAAGAACATTTTATTCTTTGACATCATCACCTTTGCAATTAAATTACTTTTATTATCCTTTATACAAAGACTATAATCTTTCATACAAATATCATAACCTTTTTCTAAAGGTATTCCCAAACTTAAAATATTGTTTTTCATATTGGGCATATAATAAATATTTGAAATAAATTGATGGCTTCCATCTTTTAAGTGAATAAGGATGTTACATTCACCTTTTACAGTATTTTAGACTCATCCCCAAAAGAGACATTGCCATTCACTTATTCATCAAGCTCGATGAACATATCCTTATTTCCACACATATGATTGCTTGCGCTGGTATCAAGGTACCACGTATTAGTGTTGCCACCATTATTGTCCTTGAATGCTAGCAATAATGTTCCTTCTTCTTGACTTTTGTTCTTCACATAGTTGGCCTTCTTATTAACTTTATTATTGGAAGCTCTACACTCGAAAGCATAATGGCCAAACTTTTGACAATTGTAATATTTAACTTGAGACTTATCGTACCTTGAGTTTGAATTGTCTCTTCCACGACTTCTTGTTGAGCCTTCTCTTCTATCATTGTTGTTGTTGCTATAATTTGAAGGTCCTCTCCATCCTCGTCCACGTCCACGTTCGCGGCCTTATCCTCGACCATTTCCTTTTCCACGTTAGCTTCTCTCATTATCGAAACTTTCTTTCTTTTCTTTGAAGGTGAGCTTTGCATTGAAAACTTGTTTCAAGGCTTTTTACTTTCTCTTTTGTCTTTCTTCATATGCTTGTAATGAGCCCATAAGTTCTTCAATGGTCATGGACTCTAAATCTTTTGTTTCTTCAATTGTTACGACAATATGCTCAAATTTTGAATCTATGGAATGAAGAATTTCCTTGTAGAGTTTGAAGACGTACCTTTATCACTCTTTCGGCACCTTTGTATGAAATTTAAAGCATCTCCCATGCTTTTTTGGCAATGGTTGCATTTGAAACCTTTTTAAAGCCATCTTCATCCGATGCTTGATAGATTAGGTAGACAGCTTCCCTGTCTCTCTTTATAAAATTTTTCAAGAGATCTTTTTAAGTTTGAATAAGGTGGCCTTATCTTTCGGCATATCAAATCTTTTCTCTACAACTTCCCACGTATCTTGAGCTCTTAGGAAAGCCTTCATCTTGATGCTCCAATTATCGTAATTGCTCTTGGTAAGCATTGGAACTTAAAAGAGAGCCATTCTATTGCTTGCAATTATCACTCACACCTTTACTCTAATACCACTTTGTTGGAAGGTGGAGGGTTTATATTACAAAAGAAGATAAATTTGCTAAGAATGATTATGGACAAGGAAGGAAGGAGAAGCTTATAATCTTATTGATTTCTAATTTTTTTGGTTTGACATACAATGGAAAAACTCATCCTTATTTATAATTGGCACATCCTTAACCAACGATTAAAATTATAACAACACACAATGGCTATAAATATCTTTATAGAAATATTCATAATAATATCTAGATGTTTCTTATAAATATTTAAATTTTTATTATCAAATATCTACATATTTATAGAATAAATATTTAGATTTTTTTTAAAAATTTCTAAAAATTGAGCCATACTCTTTTTAGGCACAAATCTTACAAACCTAATTTATTTTAGGAGAAATCAAGTTTAATTTCCAACACTCATCACAGTATATTAATCAGGGCCTCATTAATTAAGACCTGCTTTTTGTCATTCCTCGAATAATAAAACATCAGTTACTTTATTTGAAATTCTCATATAAAAGAGAGTAAAGGATCCTAAAAAATTCGGTTAAAAATACGAAATTTTCGGTTTCTTCATTTGTTTCAAATAGAACTACATTACTTTTTAAACGAGAAAACTTACTATTGGACCATTTTCCTAACATCCAAAGTTAAGTTGGCTTTTTACTTGTATGTTAACCCAATAAGATAACTATTAGATCTATATTAAAGAACAAAGACACAAAAGATAAAAAGGTAAAGGTACAAATTTATAAAACTTCAATAATCATTTCTTATTTAAATTAGATCTAATAAAGAGTTTTTTTAGAGAAGTCATATCTCATCTATATTATAGGTAAATCAAAATACTGAATTATCTCTAATTAGAATTTTACTTAATCCTAAATTATCGTCAATCAGAATTCCACTTGAACTAATTTTTCAAATAAGCTAACAAATTAACGAGCATATAAGGAAAAGAAAGAAGAGAAAAAAATAATTTTTTCCTCACATACAAATAAATTTACTAATTAATATCAGGTGATGAAATTTGATATCGACAAATATTTTCATATAAAATTTCTAGCAAGTTCAATACTACAAAGTTATATAAAGTTATTGTTTAAAGTATTCTAAGGCATGAGTTTAAATTTTGTAAATTCCAAAACTTTTTTCTTTTTTGTAAAAAGAAAGTGGTTTATCTATTTCTTAAAACTATAAGGTATATCTATCCCAACCTTGTTAAGAATAAGGGTATTTGCACTTTTTCAAAATTTCAAGAGTCAATATTAAATTCTCTTGAAATATCTTTATATAACTTTTATTAACATTGTATTTTTATTTTAAAAAAAGGAGACTTAAATTGGCAATCAGCTAACACATGCCATTCTTCTTTCTCACTGGGTTGTTTTCTTAATTTCTAGTAAATAAGTTTACCTTTAGATATTCAATTTAAAATACTAAAATAGGGCTTACCACTTGTGTAGTCAAGTCATACAAACAAAAGTAAAAACCAAGTTATGTGAACTATTATACTAAAGGATAAAGTAAATATATAATTAAATTAATCATTAATGATTGAATTTTGTAGTTTGTAGTTTGTAGCAAAGTCACACAAATACAAGTAGATAATAAGCCATGGAAAGATTTAGAGAAAAAGGTGAAGTAACCTTTTCATAATGAACAAGATGAAGGTAAAGTAGTCACTACTAATTAAATTTTCAATGAAGATTGTTGAAATAAATTAATTTGACTATTCAATCATTCACAAGACATGATAATGATAAGATTCTATTTTTAAATAGTTCACTGTCTTTTACTAATTAGGAAGGAAAGAAGATTCTTTTCCTAGTTAGAAAGAAAAGAAGCTTATTATTATTGAATAATTATATATATATATAATTTACTTTAAATACTCATATTTCAATAAAAAAGTTTATTATAAAAATACCTATTGCGTAATTTACTATATTAAGGAAAATTAATTTTTTTTGCTTCTATTAAGTACTACAAGATCTATCCATAAGCTATAAAAAACTATAACATCATGGATTAAAAAATTTAGACGTCTGTAAAAAAACTATGTACTACATAAAAATGTACGATTTTTACTTTATTAAACATTATTATTTTTTATTTTTAATTAATTTTAAAATTTTATTTTGAAAATTAAAAGCATACCATGTAAAAATTGGGCTTGACCATGACTTTTAGTAATAACATAACAAAAAATAAAACAAACTAAAATAATTATGTATACATACATATAATTTAATGATTTATTTGCATTGAATAATACGAATATTGAGTGGATCTATTTGCACCTTAAAATTTACTTGAATGCTCCTACTTAAAAAAAAAAAACTATAACAAAAGTATCCATTGTGTAATATACTATATTAAAAACAATTAATGTTTGGCACCTATTTCTCCACAATAAATAGTAATATGCAAATTAGATAACTATTACATAATTCTAGATCCTAAGATCTATCCATACATTATAAAAAGCTGTAATATCATGAATTAAAAAAATTTTAAATGTCTATAGAAAACTATATATTTAATTTTTTATTTTAACTAATTTTATAACTTTTATTTAAAAAAAAGCATTAGCAGTTGATCAATATTTTTATGAGTGAATAGAAAAATTAATATACATAATCAAAATATTTTAATTAACATCATTTAGACACTTGTAAAGATATATAGAATAAATTTTAATTTTTAAGTTTTTTGTTTAGTGGTTGAGGAGTAAAAACGTATTCAAAATAGATTTTAGGGTGCAAATAATTAAACCAACTAATCATAAATGTTTTATTTGTAAAATTGGTAGATTGAGTATGACTTTCAGCAATAATATAAAAAAAAAAAAAAATAATTTTTTATTTAATAGAAAAATTAAATTGCATGATTATTATTGCTAGAAATATATGAACAACAAATTTATTTGATAGATTTGATGAGAATTGTGAATATTTTATGTTAATGAGAAATTAAATTGTGGGAACTTATTTTTCTTAAATACTCTTTTTTAATTTTAAAAAAGTTTCGGAGGAGATTAAGCGACCTAACCTACAAAATACTAAACCATTACCTCTTATAGGATAGCCTGAAAGCATCAAGTATGCCTCAAACACTTCAACTACACCTAAGGGGTATTTTTCTTAAATACATTAAATATGTATACGGACCAATGAATTTAATATTTTATAAAATCTGTATTGAGTCCAATGCCATTAAATTGTTATAAGATTATTTTTTCAAGTACCCTAAACTAATTAATGAGCATAAAAATATATTGTAAAATCCAAACCTCTTTTCTTCTTTCTTTTTCTTTTTAATAAAGAGGAAGGGAGTCAAATAGGGACAAGGTAGGAATAGGAAATCTTGGTCCAAACGGGGACAAGAAACTAAAGATGGGCATTGGTGATCCAATGCCATCTCTACTAATAGAATATGAATACAAGAGATTAATTGTTAAAATTAGGAAAACTATACCTTGAATTTTTATTCTACTAAAGTTCTGGATAAAAAAATATTGACATCATATCTAATTCTTAAAACTCTAAACTGTATTTATGCAGTTCCTCAAAAAGTAAGGTTTTTTCACTTTTCCTAAAATCTCAAGGGTGCATTTTAATTTTTATTTTAATGTCTTTATAAAACTTATATTATAATAAGCGTTTAGTAAGAGAAAGAAAAAGATAAATAAACAAATTAACATCATATTTTGATTTTTGAAGAACAATTTTAAATTAGTGAATCAACCAACATATATCATCTTTCTTTTTCATTGGATTCTTTCCTTAATTTCAAGTGGACAATATTGCCCTTACACATCCAAATTATAATAATAAAATAGTCCTTACAGCTTACGTACTCATGTTACACAGAAAGTAAAGAGTAAGGTATGTGGAGTTTTGGAGTAGAAGGTAAAGTATATAATTAAATTAATAATTGATGATTGAATTTTATAGTTTGTGTAGTCATGTCATGCAAACACAAGTAGAGAACGAGCCATGTAAAGATTTAGAGAAAAGGGTGAAGTAAACATTTCAGATTGAAGAAGATAAAGGTAAAGTAATCACTCCAAATTAAAATTTCACGGAAGGATGTCGCAATAAATTGAGTTGACTATTCAATCATTCACAAAATAAGATATTGATAAGATTCTTTTGAAATAATTTAGATTATTTCATTACCTTTCCTAGTTAGGAAGGAAAAAAACTTATTATGATTGAATCCTTATATAGATATATATAGATATAGTATAATTATTTATTTGTGTTGAATAATATGAATATTGAGTAGACCTATTTACACTATATAATTTACGTTGAATACTCGTTCTTTAAAAAAATCTATTACAAAAATATCATAGTGTAATTTACTATATTAAGGACAATTAATTTTTTGCATTCGTTTCTCCACAAATTATCTTTCCTTATTCCATATATAGTTGTCTCTACTCTCTTGCAGTCATCCATCCACCACGTACCACCAACTGTCGATTGGTTGTAGTCCAGCCTTTCTTCCATGGTATTTGCACAACTACACCCTTGTTGATTCTGCCTTACTTTGACAAGGTTTATTTAAAATAAAATATATATATATATATATTGTTGTCGCCCAACCTTTCTATTCGCTTAGGCCAAACGCGATATAAGACTGCATCTCCTAAGAAAAATAGTGAGGTTATTTGCTGCATAAATACTACTCTGAATACTCATATTGAAATAAAATATTATATTAGACAAACAATATTGAGGCAAATTTAGGTCCAAGACTAGCTAGACACGGGTCACAACTAACAATAAAAGGTAGCTAATATGATGGGAACCAAAGTAAAATATTTTAAAATGTTAGGGATATTTACATTAATACAAGCGAATTGGTAATTGTACCTATGAAAAATTTAATTTCTACAATTATTATTGTTGGACAGATATGAACAATTGATTTATATTATAGGGTTTTTTTAGAATTCAGAAATATAGATACTTGATGTTAATGAGACAATTGTAGAAAAATTTTTTGTTAAATACTTTAACTATGCATTAAGACCAGTATAAATTTGATATTTTTATAAAAATCACCCAAATTTTACAAGTATATGTCAATTTACTTTAAAATATCTTCATATAACTTCTATTATAATAAGCTTTCACTAAAAAAAAAAAAAAATTAACATCATATTTAAATTTTTCAAAAGGAGGCCTAAATTAAAGATCACCTAGCAGATGACATTCTTCCTTTTCACAAGATTCTTTCCTTAATTTCGAGTAGATAAGATTGCTTTTGGACATCAAATTAAAGTACCATAATAGTGCTTAATTATTGCTTTTGTAGTCAAGTCTTACAAAAAAAAGTAAAGAAAAAGCTATGTAAAATTTTAGAACAAGAGGTAAAGTATATAATTAATTTAATTATTGATAATTGAATTTTATGGTTTGTGTAGTCAAATTATACAAACACAAGTAAATAATAAGTCACGTAAAGGTTTAGAGAAAACGGTGAAATAAACATTTTATATTGAACAAGATGAGGCACTACATATTCCAAATTGAATTTTCATTGAATGATGTTGCGATAAAGTAGATCATTCAATCATTCACAAAATAAAACATTGATAAGATTCTCTTTGAAATAATTTAGACTATTTCACTATCTTTTCTGAATTCGGAAAGAAAGAAGCTTACTACATCAATGGGAAGCTTCGCTAATTGATAGGGAGGACCTATGTATTCTTACTATCATTGATTAATTTTACATGTATAATTTATCTACAGTGAATTTATAATATTGACTGGATTTATTTGCACTATAAAATTTATTATGAATATTTAAATTGTAAAAATATCCATTGTATAATACTTTACTCTCATTTAATACACCTGTTTCTCTATAGTATGTAGTCATATGTAAACTCTTCGAAGATTACATAATAACATATCATGAAATTAAAAAAAAAAATCAATGTAATCAATTAAGTTCCTCATATGTTCAATTTTTTTTAAAAGAAAGGGAATTTTTTGAAATTTTCAGTTATAAAAAAAGATCAATTTTAATTATCATAATCATAAAATTTGATAGAATAAGAAAAAATTGGGAGATATAAAATAAAATGACCAATTTATAATCAATGAGTTATTTTATTTTAGTGAAGTAACATAAGCTTAACAAAGCCAAAATAATAAAAAACTCCTAGATATCTTATTTTCTTTTCAATATTTCATTTTCTCATTCACCAAGGAAAATAGTTTTTCCTTCAAAATTTATAAGAAATATAAACCTCTTAAATTCATTAATATATGTTCTCTAATTTTTTTTGGTCAATTTATTACGAGTTGGAGTTATGATTTATTAATACGCATATATATATATATTCGTGACGAACATTTATGTACAAATTAAAATAATTCAAAATAAATAATCAAATTATTTATTTTTCTAATCTTATAAGCTAATGCAAAAAAGTTAAGGAACCTGTATCAATCAAATTTGATATTTTATTCTGACATAATTATTGTAAATTATAATATTCGATAAATTGATCAATCAAATTAGTGGTTATTGTCAATTATTTTACTTTCATCAATTATTTTATAGAATTGGTAATTTGACATAGAAGAAATTAATTTGTATGATTATTATTGTTGGAAATATATGAACAACTAGTTTGATTTGTAGGATTTTATGAGAACTGAGTATTGTGGATATTTGATGTTAAAGAGAAACTAGAATTTGTAGGAACTTATTTTTCTTAAATACTATAAACACATATTTTGACCAATAAATTTATACTGTTATAAAATTTGTATCGACTCCAATTCCATTAAATTATTGTAAAATCATTTTTTTTCAGGTATCCTAAACAAATTAGTGAGCTTAAAATTTGTAAAATCTATTTTTTTTTTGTTGGTAAAGAGAAATGGGGAATCTTGATCCAAATAGGGAAAAGAACTAAATATGGGCATTCGTGATCTATTACCACCCTTACTAGTATCGTATGAATAATAGAGATTAAATTGTTAAAATTAGAAAAATTAGATCCAAAATTTTTATTCCACTCAAGTTCTAGAACAAAAATATTAATAGTATATCCAATCAAACTAATGGAAGTTTGAATTTCACTAGGTTAACAAATATTTATCTAATTTTTGAAATTCCAAACCGTATATATTCACCTCTTCAAAATTTACAGTTTCTGCACTTTTCTCAAATCTTAGTGGTATGTAATAATTTCTGTAGGAATATCTTTATAAAACTTCTACTATAATAAGCATTTAGTAAAAGAAAAAGATGAATAAAAAAATTAATATCATATTTTGATTTTTAAAGAATAAACTTAAATTAGCAAATCAACTAACATATATCATTCTTCTTTTTCACCGTATTCTTCCCTTAATTTCAAGTTGTCAATATTACCGTTACACTTCCAAATTAAAATACTAAAATTATGCACTCATGTTACATAGAAAGCAAAGAATAAGGTATGTGATGTTTTGGAGCAAAAGGGAAGGTATATAATTAAATTGTTAATTGATAATTGAATTTTAAAGTTTGTGTAGTCATGTCATGCAAATAGAAGTAAAGAGCAAGCCGTGCAAAGATTTAGAGAAAAGGGTGAAGTAAACATTTCAGATTGGAGAAGATAAAGGTAAAGTAATCACTCCAAATTAAAATTTCATGGAAGGACAATAAATTGAGTTGACTATTCGATGATTCACAAAATAAGATATTGATAAGACTCTTTTGAATACTTATATATACATATATAGATATAGTTTAATCCTTTATTTGTGTTGGACAATACTAATATTGAGTAAATCTATTTACACCATAAAATTTACTCTGACAATTTATTTGTTTATTTGTGTTGAATAATATGAATATTGTTTATTTGTTTAATGTGTTGATTCTGCATTACTTTTAAAAGGCTTATTTCAAAAAAAAAAAAAAAAGAAAAAGAAAACAACACCCTTCTTGTTGTCGCCGAACCTTTCCATCCACTTTGGGTAAACGTGGTAAGCATTGCATCTCCTAAGAAAAAGGGGGTGAGGTTATTTGCTACATAAATAGCACTTTGAATACTTATATTGAAATAAAATTTCATATTAGACAAACAATTAATCTTATATTTGATATTAGTTAATTTAATACAATTAATAATAAACCAATTATTATTATATTTTATACTGTATTATATGTTAAAATTTATTATTTTACTACTTAAGAAAATAAATAAATGAATAAATGAATAAATAAATTTTTATTTTTCTTCTCGCCATCGATTATAGCAAATACAAAATAGTGTTTGATAGAACTAAAATCGGGACAACTCACATTTCACATGGCTCAAATATGATATTTTTATGAAATTTGTATTAAGTCCAATATTATTAAATTATTATAATTTTTTTTTTTTAAGTATCCTAAACTAATTAATGAGCATAAAAATTGTAAAATCCAAACTTTTTTTATTTGTAAAGAGAAAGGGGGTCAAATAGGGACAAGGCAGGAAAAGGAAATCTTGGTCCAAACAGGGACAAGAAACTAAAGATTGGCGACCATAGCATATTTTCATCTCTACTAGTATAATATGAATAATAGAGATTAATTGTTAAAATTAAAAGAAATCTATATCCTGAATTTTTATTCCACTTAAGTTCTGGAACAAAAATATTAATATGATACCTAATCAAACTAGTGGAAGTTTGACTTTCACTAGGTTAATAGATGTCTAACTATTTCTTCAAGCACAAATGTTTATATATCCACCTCCTCAAAAATTGGGGTTTCTGCATTTTTCTAAATTCTCACGGTATTGGATATCTTTATATAACTTCTACTATAATAAGCATGTAGTTAAAAAAAATAAACAAACAAATTAACATCATATTTTGATTATTAAAAAGCATCCTTAAATTAGAAAATCAACTAATAGATATCATTCTTATTTTTCACTGGATTCTTTCCTTAATTTCAAACAGATAAGATTGCTTTTATCCAAATTAAAATACTAAAAATAGTGCTTATAGCTTGTGTCTACTAATTCACATAGAAAGTTAAAGAACAAGGTCTGTGAAGTTTTAGATAAAAGAGTAGAGTATGCAATTAAATTAAAAATTGATGATTGAATTTTACAATTTGTGTAGTCTTGTCATGGAAACACAAGTAGAGAACAAGTCATGTAAAGATTTACAGAAAAGAGTGAAGTAAAAATTTCAGATTGAACATGATAAAAGGTGACGTAATCACTCCAAATTGCATTTTCATTGAAGGACGTTGCAATAAATGGAGTTGATTATTCAATCATTTCAAAAAATAAGATATTGATAAGATTCTCTTTTGAAATAATTTAGATTATTTGATTGCCTTTTCTTATTTAGGAAGGAAAGAAGCTTATTGTTATTGCATAATTATATATACATACATATAATTCAATTATTTTGTTTGCATTGAATAATATGAATATTGACTGTTGAGAAATTCTCTAAGCCTTTGTGAAGAGATTATAAAAAAATTATGAATATTGAGTAGATCTATTTGCACCATAAAATTTAATTTGAATACTCATATTTTTAAAAAATATTTATTACCAAAATATTGATTTCGTAGCTTATTATATAAGCACAATTAAATTTTTTTTTTACACCCATTCCTCCACAATAAAATAAATATTTAAATTCTATAGCTATTACATGATTCTAGATCCTAAGATCTATCCATAAATTGTAGAAAATTGTAATATAATGAATTAATTTTTTTTAAACGTCTGTAGAAAACTATATACAAAAAATATAGAACTTTTTCTTTATTAAATATTATTAATTTTTTATTTTAATTAATTTTTAAAATTTTATTTAAAAAATAAAAAGTATTAGTGCTTGATGAATATCTTTATTAGCAAGCAGAAAAATTCAGATACATAATAAAAATAATATAATTAAGGTCTTTTAGACACTTATAAAGGTATATAGAGTAAATCTTAATTCTCCAATATTTTTAAATGGTTCAACTAAAAAAGTATTCAAAATAGATTTTGGGTGCAAATAAATCAACTTATCATAAATATTTTATTTGTAAAGTTGGTAGCTTGGCTATTTAACAATAACGTAACATAACATAACATAACATAACATAAAATAAAATAAAATAAAATAAGTTTTGATTTAATAGAATAAAATTATATTTATCTTAATTTGTGTAATATTAAAAAGAAGAATATGGATCCCCGACATCGCTATAAAAGGAGAGTGCTTGCTTGTTAACTCTTTGTAAGTGTATTCATTGTATCCCCCGAAACTAAAACTGAAAGAATCAGTGGTGTTTGAATATATCCCAACACCAATCCAATCCTCCATTAATGGCGACCGAGCAACAAAAACCAGTGCCTTTCTATAAGTACAAGGTCAAGAAAGATGCTTCTAAGGTAATTACTGATCCCTCATCTATAATTCAATTCTTTCGTCATGCATTCATGCATATTAATATTATGCTTCTATTTTAAATTGATAAGATAATAATGTTTTCTGTTTTCTCGACGGTCAGCTCATTACAGCAACTCCCCTTGTAAAACTTAACAAAGTCACTCGAGGATGTGTAGCTACTGTTGTTGCGAAGCAAGAGATGTTCCTGCCTACTAAAAGCAACAAAGACAGGTCTCTCTTTCACTCTTAATTTTTCACTCTTTTGGTATTGTTAATTAACATCGATCACATCACACACTAAAGAAATCAATTTTATCTCCTTATATTATATTTTCTACCAACCAGGGCAGCGTTGTTCATGATCAAAGATGCAGAAATAAGAGGCGAAATTACTCCTGGAGAGGTAATTTGCTGACTTTCAGTACGCAGAAGTAATTGATAATTATTAGCTAGCTAACTTATGTTGAATTGCATTATTAGACAACAATAATAGAGCCAACGTCAGGAAACTTTGGAATAAGCCTGGCGTTTATGGGAGCCCTGAAAGGTTACAAGGTAATTGCAACAATGCCTAAAAGTACAGGCACTGAAAGAGGAGTTGCTATGAAAGCATTTGGAGCTGACGTAGTGCTTACTGATCCCGAGAAAGGAGTGAATGGAGCTATTAAGGTGGCTGAAAAGCTCTATAAGTCAACACCAAATTCTTACATGCTCAAGCCTTTTGAAAATCCTGCCAATGCTGAGGTATCTTACCCAACAAATTATTAATTTAATACATTCAAGAGTTTAATTAATTATTGTTAGATTAATTATCTTAATCTTCTGAAATTGTTATTAATTAGGCACATATGATGACTACGGGTCCTGAAATATGGGATGCTACTCAAGGAAAAGTAGACATTTTTGTGATGGGAATTGGTACAGGAGGAACTCTAGCCGGTGTTGCCTAATGCCTTAAACAGAGAAATCCGAAGATTAAAGTAATTAATTACTTAATTAACCGATCATTCTTAACATAATTATAAATTTTCTTAGAATTCTTCTTTTTTATAATTTTTTTACTGTTTAATATTGTAGATATATGGAGTGGAACCGGCTGAAAGTAACGTATATAATGGGGGCAAACCAGGTGACCAATATTGTATTTGATTATTTTGAGTCGTCGTATATAAATGTATATATTAATTCTGCTGGAGAAACTGATGACGTATATAATTTCAAATAACTTAAATTATAGGTCGTCATGGCATTATTGGCATTGGGGCTGGAATGAAATCAAAATTAGTGCCCGAGGGTTTGATGGAAAAAGTTATTGAGGTACCTAAATTAGTATTAATTGCTGAACTTAGAGATTAATTTTCTCATAATTAATTGTTTCTCTAAGTTTCAGTTGATGAGCTGAAATCCTACATACAAATTAATTATTTCCCAGGTTACCACTGACGAAGCACTAATTATGGCCAGGCGATTGGCACATGTGGAGGGACTCATGGTAATTTAATGATAGTTGTTTATGTTAATTTTCTGACATTCGCCTGCATATCTGATCTTCTTGTTCGTCTAGGTTGGAATCGTATCAGGTGCCAACACAGTTGCAGCCCTAAAACTTGCCCGAATGCCAGAGAACAAAGGCAAACTTATTGTGGTAATTACATTAATTATTTCCTTTATAATTTAAAGCAATTCATATTGTAATTTAATTAATTACTTATATTGGGTTTGAATGATTGTGATGATCAGACCATTCATTCAAGCTATGGGGAGCGATATTTATCAACTCCACTGTATAAAAAGCTGGTGAAAGAGGTTGAAGAGACGGTACCAGTTTCAGTTGAGGAAGATGACGAAGATAAGGACAATGATGAAGTTAAGGACGACGATGAAGATGATGACGACGACGATGAGCTTTGTGCTTTTGTCTATACTGCTTTTTGAAATTACTTTTCTGTGTGTTGTATCAATGTTCTCTTTGATCAACCCCACTGTTTGTCTCAAAGTTTGATGTATTCCGAATAAAATCTAGGCCAAACAACATTATGGGACACCCATAATTTGGCCTTAATAATAAATAATAATAACTCTTTTTTTTTTTTTTTGGTTCTTCTAAGCAAAGTAATTATAACTTTATTAAAGAGATATAGTAATTAAACCTCACTTTAATCAACATATTCAATGTATTAGATAAAAATGGCTTCAATTAATGTTCCAAAAAAATTTCACTTTGATTCAAAATATTTTAGGCAATATAATTTTGATCTTTTAATTCAATATTTCTTTTTTGATACTGGAGTTCTGCTCACCTAATATTTTGATCTTTTAATAGTTTGTTGGGAGAACATATCCGTTATGCTTTAGCCTTTACCTTTCATATGGCTCTTTCATAGCTTTGTCCTACTAGGAGTTAGATTTTTGGATTATGAATTTCTTGATTGATCGTATGGTTGTTTAGAACTGGTTCTAGCGGGTATATGTTTAAGGACCTATGATATTGGACTTGAGAATTTATGACTAAAACATTCGTTAAATTGTTGTCGTCAATTTGTGTAAGTATAAGAGTTAAAAAATATACTTTTATTAGCCAATAAATCTTTTTGTATAAAATAACTTATTTAGGCTTAATTTTTAATAAAAATCTCAAAATGAAAACTGTCATATTTATTCAATGAAAACAATAGTTAATTTTATATATTTTTACTATGACTATTACACCCTTAATTTTGTTTGGAAATTAATTTATTACGACCATTATACCATGCATTATAAAGACAATTGATACGTTTTTATACAAGTTATTTTATATTAAAGATTCTATTGAAGGGTAAAAGCATATTTTTCACTTTACTCAAGTTTCTTTTTCGTATAAATTAACAGTAACAATTTAATGGATGTTTGGTCATGCCATATAGTGATATTAGCTAAAATAATAGGAACCAAAGTAAAATTTTTTAAAATGTTAGGGATATTTATTTAACACAAGCGAATTGGTAATTGTAGGTATGTACGAAAATTTTAATTTCTATAATTATTATTATTGGATAGATATGAACAATTCATTTATATCATAGGATTTGATAAGAATTCGGAATTTTAGATACTTGATGTTATTGAAAAATTGAGAATTGTAAGAAATTTTTTTGTTAAATACTTTTTAAATATATATTAAGATCAATAAATTTGATATTTTTATAAAACTGGCATTGAATCAAATACCATTAAATTATTATAAAATTATTGATTTAAAGTATACTCAAATAATAAGCTTAAAATTCAAATATCTTTTTGTAATTTCCTTGCCTAAGGGCTGCTCTTGTAATCTCTTTAACTCTTTTATACTAATAAAATTATTATTTCATTTAAAAAAAATAAGGCAGCCTAAGATTGGGAAATCTTCGCCCAAATGGGGATAGGAATGAAGATGGATGTCCCTAACCCATTGCCATCCCTACTAGTGATATATGAATAGCAAAGATTAAATTGTTAAAATTAGGATAATTATATCTTGAATTTTTATTCGACTAAAGTTTTGGGACAAAAATGTTAATATCATATCAAAACAACTAAGAAAGTTTTACTTTTATTAGGACAACAAAGTACGTATTTATCCATTTAAAGAAACTCTAATATTTATCAATCAAATTTCACAAAAATTAGAGTATCTCAAATTTTAGGAGTTTATGTCAATTTCTTTTAAAATATCTTTATATAACTTATATTATAATAAGCATTTAGCTTAAAAAAAAAACAGACAAATTAACATCATATTTTAATATTTTTCAAAAAGAGACTTAAATTAAAGATCACCTAGCATATGGCATTCTTCTTTTTCACTAGATTCTTTCCTTAAATTCTAGTAGATAAGATTGCCTCTAGACATCTAAATTGAAATACCGTAATAGTGCTTAATTACAACTTTTGTAGTCAAGTCTTACGAATAAATTAAAGAAAAAGCTATGCGAAATTTTAGAACAACGGGTAAAGTATATAATTAAATTAATCATTGATGAATGAATCTTACAGTTTGTGTAGTCAAGTCACACAAATAAAAGTAAATAACAAGCTATGTAAAGGTTTAAAGAAAAGGGTGAAGCAAACATTTCATGTTGAAGAAGATAAAGGTAAAGTAATTACTCTAAATTGAATTTTCATTGAAGGAAGTTGCAATAAATTAAGTCGATCATTCAATCATTCACAAAATAAAACATTGACTAGATTCTCTTTGAAATAATTTTGACTATTTCACTCTCTTTTCTTAATTTGGAAAGAAGAAGCTTACTAAGGAGGCTTTGCCAATAAATTGGGAGGACCTATTTATTCTTATTTTCGTTGATTAATTTTACATATATAATTTTTGTACATTGAATCATATTAATATTGACCGGATTTATTTGCATCATAAAATTTATTATTTCTATAAGTAGCTTTATAGTCATTAGATTAGATTTGTGTTGACGTAAGAAAAAAGAAAAAAGAAGAGAAAAAAATAAGGGTGAAATTTAATAAATCACGAAATAAAAAAAGAAAATAAATAGACATACAAGACCTTAATTAGTAAAATAAAATATTTATTCTATTTTGTTACTAGTTGCAATTTCAGCCCTCAACTTTTTCATTTATGGCTTTTAGTGGCTCACCATCTTTTTATTCATTATGGAAAACCAGGAATAAACTTCAATTTGAGGATGTCTCTCCTTTTCTTAACTCAATTCGGGTTAAGGTTGTAGCACATATTAGATACTATGCAAAGGTATGTCTAAGATTTGTTCATTTTGGGTCTCTTGGCAAGGCTTCGAATGTTCATATTTTGATTTGGATCCCCCCCGCTATCTTATGGATTAAGGCCAATTATAATGGTCTTGCGAAAGGCAATCTCGGTCCTGTAGCTTACGCAAGAGTGTTCAGGGATCATTCTTGGAATTTCTTAGGCTATTTCAGTTTTTTTTGTCACTCTACTGCTTTCTTTGTAGAGTTAATGGCAGTCATTTTGGTTATAGAATCGACTTTGGACAAAAATTGGCATAATCTCTTTCTTGAGTCTAATTCTATGCTTGTGATTCAACACTTGATGGATCACTCTTTAGCTCCTCCTTGGTCACTTCCAAATCGCTAATTGAATAATAGGCATCTCCTTAGCAAATTGAATTTTCGTTTTAGCCATACCTACAAGAAAACAATAGTGTTGCAGATTCCACGGCAAACTTAGGGCTTAGTTGCCCCTCTCTCCATTGGTAGGACTCTCCTCTGTTGCTTTCGCTGTGGAGCTTTGTTATTATCTAATGACAATTACGTAATCTTTCCATTCTTGGTTTGTTCGAGCCTTTTTGTGCTTCACTGTATTTAATACTCTCTTTCTATTATCTAATAACATTGCTCTGAGCTTTGGCTTAGGGTGTATTAAAAAAGAAAAATTAAACTCTCCATATATCCTTAATATATAACTAATAAAATATGTAAAAACTATATAATTCTAAGAGACTACTGATTCTGCTGATATATATATAAGTGCGTTGTGTGCGTATGCGTGTATATATATATTGTAATATTTTGTAATATCATCAAAAACTAAATACTAAAGGAAATGAAACTAAGATAATTTTTGGAATATATTCTTGTAATATTTGATTGATTATGATAAATTATGACTAATTTAATTGACTTTTACTGTACCTCCCATAAAGATTGAGAAGATTTTACCTCAAATATTTTTAAAAATGGTGAAAATATATTTGATATAATGTATGAGAATAGTAAAAAATATATATGTATTTTTAAATATTATTTTTTCTAAAATTATTAATAATAAATAATGGTGAACAAAATTAATGATAAAGGAAGTTCTTGTACATAACCGAACATATTTATTATGAAGAATCAGATCATACTCCTAAATTACTAATCCATTCTAATTCTATAAGAATTAATAACGCCTAAAAACAAAACTAACAAAGATAGAATTGATGTGCTCTAGTTAGGCCTTGGATGGAATTGGATCTTGTTCAAAGTGCCTTGGGTGCCGGTGTATCTTCGACAACCTTAGCACAGGTGGTTTTCAACAATGGAGGGAAGAACGGATTAAATGGGAACATCTTGGGCCAACACTTGTCATTGATTTCAGTCACAACCTTGCAGCAAGCAGGGCCAATACCACTGAAAATTTGGCCACTGGTGAGTGATTTATAAATCTCTAAAGCACACCCTTCTGTGTTTGTAATAGGTTTCCAGCATTCTGTAATCTCAGTCTCATTAACAGTGCTGCTCGAGGTGAGGGTGCAGCACAGAAATTCTTCAGCAGTGGAGGGAAAAATGGATTTAATGGGAACATCTTAGGCCAGCAACTGTCATTGACTTGATTAATGGCGCTGCAACAGACGGGACCAATCTTTCCAATATTGCTATACAAGCCACAACCAACATCATAGAACCTGTATTTGATGATGATATTTTCGCCATCAGAAAACTATTTTGCTGTTAAGTATTGTATGAACTGGAGGGATGTGTTTAATTTGTGATTCTGAAGATGAAATTTGTTTGGAATTTATAGAACGTCAGATGGAGTTACTTGTCTTGAAATATTTATTATAATAAATTAAGGCCGTAGCAGTTCTAATAACATTATTTTGTTTTAAAATCTCTTCTATTAAATCGTTAAAATGGTATCTCTTGCAATAAGTTGATAAATATTCATGAATAGACTTATGAAAGGCTGGACTAGTCTTTAAAGATGAATTAATAAGTAAATGTTGACTTTTGGGCAGCATGCAACTGCAAACTTAATTTTTGTTTCTTCAGTATAAGAATATATACAATAAGATTTTAAAAGAGGCTTTTGGGAAACAACCTGAAGTTCATTTAATAATGTACATTAATTTTTAACGACTTCACTATTCCTTTAATATCTATTAAATTTAAAGAGGAATGGGTTATGAAATATCTCTCTGCACATTGGTTTAAAATTGATGTATGTAGTTTTGAAGTTGTAATTTTTTTAAAATAAAAACACTAAACGCCAAATATTAGTTATAAAAGGGAGTGAATTTTATTCAAAATTAGTATTAATGAACACTTTTTTCAATTTTGTTTTTAAATTTGAATAAAATTTAACAATAAAGATATCCTAAGACGAGTACTAAATTAATATATTTAATTCGAAAAAAATATTATTTTAAGCAAACAATTAAATATTTAAGGCATGAAAGGAATAACATATAATAGAATAATCAACATTATTACGAGTTTGAGATCATGAAGTACATATTTTAAAACTTTGTTGGTAACTAGTTTCCCAATCTAATGCATGAATAGGTCTGCAAATTTACATTTGAATATTTAAATATTCTTTGGATCGTAGTTTAGATTGTATGAGATATGTTTAACACTCTTAGATCATCTTCAAATTTAGTAACAATGAAGAGTCCAAATTTGATGTTTCACAAAGTATGTTTCTCACCCATCTAAAGGCTCAAAATATCTTTAAATATTTAATTTGGCAATTCAGTTTTCTAATCTTTTAGGTTATGAGAATTAATGATTTGAATTAATATATGTTTAAATAACTCCTAAGGCCTAATCTTTATTATTTTTATTGTTTTGAAAGCATTCAAATTCATCTAATGTTCCCAGTATTAGAAAGAGTTTTTCTTAACCTATATAAAATTGAAACCTAACTCCATTTTCAGTGCTTACTTCTATATTATATTTAAAGAAGACAATTAATATAATAAAGGAATGTTAAACATACTTTGTGAAAACTGTCTAAAACAATTAAAAAAGTGTACTAAATAGAAGAAAGTTTTCATTTTTTAAGACAATTTAATTAAAAACTGTTTTTAATTCTAAAAAAAAATAAAAATATTTTTTATAAACCGTCTTCTAAAAAATATGTTTAGATAACAGTTTTAATAAAACCAACTTTTATTTTAAAAAATAAAAACGGTTTTTATAAACCATCTTTTAAAATATATGTTTAAAGAATAATTTTAATAAAAGCGACTTTATTTTTAAAAAATGAAAGTGATTTTTGTAAATCATCTTTTAAAATATATGTTTAGAAAACGGTTTTAATAAATTGACTTTGATTTTAAAAAAGAAAATGATTTTTAAAAGCATCTTCGAAAATACATATGTAGAAAACCTATAATAAAGTGGACTTTGATTTGAATAATAAAAAATCGTTTTTAAACATTCTTCTCTTTTAGAAAATAATTTTAATTAAATTGATTTTTATTTAAAAATCTAAAAAAATAATTTTCAATCTCATCTTCGTTTACTATACCATGTCATATTGAGTTTTTCTTTTAATATTAATTCACTCAAAAACTTTTTATCAATAAATTTCTAAAAATTAAAAAATTTGCTTATATAATTTTAATAAATATAAAGATGTGAGCGTTTGAATCAGGAATCAATCAAATAAAAAATATATATATACATAAAGCCAATAAATAATAACTAAAGGATACTGTTCATGACATTGATCTGGTTTTTAAACAGTGACCTTACTTTCATTTTTAATCTATTGCTAATTTGCCCAATGCTGTAATGATAGACCTTGAACAATGAATGCATACATGTATCAAATTTCAATTTTACAGAAAAGAAATTTTAAGTGTACTTTGTAATCATAAAATCTGCAAAATATATATATATATATTAGGCAAATGACATATAGACCCTAATTTATTACTTGAATGATATCTACACACCCGCTTTGCAAATAATTGTTAAATACATTCTTTTCATTAATTTTTCATTAAAATTAACTATTGACTCAATGTTGACTGGTTCAATAACAAAAGTACCCCTTTAACTTTTATTTGACAAATATAATAACATAAATACTCTTTTTTTTAATTTTTAATTTTTAAATAATTTTTTATATAAATAAATTAATTACATGAAGATAATTTAATTTCACTTAAAAAAATAAAAGTTTAATTTATTTTTCTTCTTTTTACTTTTTATTTTTAAATTTTCAATTTTCCTTTTTGATTTTTGAATTTAAAGTTTCTAAATTTTTATTCAAATTTCTTTAAATTTTTACCATAATCTATAATTAAAACAGCAATAATATTTTAACAAATAAAAATCATAAATTCACTAAGAATAAAAAAAAAGTCAAATAAAATAAAAATAATTAAAAATAATGGTATTTGTTAAAAAAATTAAATATAAGTTGAAAATTTTAGACATAAAAATATCATTGTTTTTAATTATTTTTATGTTTTTTGACTATTTTTTCTTGTCACTTACAGAACTTCAATTATTGATTAAAGTAAAAAATAAAAAAATAAAAAAGATAAATACTTTAAAACCAAAAACAAAAAAAATAAAACTTTTATTTTTTAATTGAAATTAAATTATTTTCATATAACTAATTTATTTAACTAACAAAATTAACTAAAAATTAAAAAAAATATTTATGTCTTTATATTAGTCAAATAAAAGTCATAGGAAGTTTTTTGTCATTAAATAGTTCATATGTAGTCAACGATTAATTTTAATAGAAAATTTAACAAAAAAAGTGTATTTAACAATTATTTTCAAATTAAAAATGTAGATGTCATTCAGACAATAAAATGAAGGTTTATATGTCATTTGCCATATATACATAAAGCTAGTGAATAGTATCTAAGGGATACTATTCATGATATTGGACCGATCCTTAAACAGTAACCTTGCTTTCATTTTTAATCTGTTGCTAATTTGTCCAATGCTATAATGGCAGACTTTGAATAAAAAAATGCATATATATTTGATTTATATATAAAATTTATTTATATAACTACAAATCTCTAATTCCTACATGTACATTGAAACATTACAAATAAAAATAATCTTTCAATTAATATTTATATTTTAAATCTATAAATATGATAGAATAAATTATTTTAATTCATTGCAAGTATTAATTTAACATTGCAGCTAATTAATTTAGAATTTTTGTGAGATTGTCCTTTTTTTTAAATAGATAGGAAAAAGCCTAGAGTAATAATATACATTGAAAAGATAAAAAAAAAAAAGAAGTACAAAAAAAAGAAAGGTAACAGGCTTGACAGTTTTATTACATAAAAATATGTATAAATAAAAAACCAAAAATTGGAAAAACTGCACGAAAATTGCAACTTATGAGACTTGAGTTATCAAGTGAATCATAAGGAAAAAGATAAACAAAATTTGCATAACCCAGCAAGCTAATAAAACAGAAACTGGCAGTATCGACAAAATAACAAAAGCTCTCAACCAAAAAGCCTTCAAACAAAAAAAAAAAAAAAAAACCAAAAACCACAGAAAAAACAATTATAATGCAAAAATAACAACGAACCATCTTGCGAAAACATACAACCACTGTTGCCAAATAGATAAAATAGAAAAAGAAACTACAACTAGTAGCCAAATAGAGATAAATCAGCAAGCCAAAAGCAACAAACTAGTGTGCCGAATCTGCTGTCGGCACAATTAGTTGCTGTGACATGAGGCGAAGGCAATAGCAAAACAACATAGCAACAATGTTTTTTCTTTTGATATTTGTAGTATATATTTGGTTGATCTAGCAAACAATCAGACCATGATGCTTCAGTTCCCACAAGAGAAAAGAGACTGACATATTAAACACTTTTCATAGCTTTACTCGTTACAGATAGGAAAATGAAATGTATGGTTTCTTCTTTTCAACTGAAGCCATCTTCAAGTTCTACCCTTCTAATTTATTTCTCTTTCTTACTTTTATCCTTTTTGTTGAGGTCTTTTGAAAGACCAATTATTAGACTATTCTCCCAATTTTAGTAAACATTCTAGTTACATCTAAACCGTTCCTAGCTCATTAACAAAATTAACAAGAAGAATCCAAGATGCTAACATGGATGGGCAAGATTAAATGACAAAATTGATTTTTTAAAGTATAGCAAAAAAAATCAAATTCTCAAAAATATGCAAATAAATCTTAATTGACATCTTTGACTTGAAATCTTCACAATTTAAGATTAAATGACATAATTAATTTTTCAAAACTTAGCTGTATAATAATAAATCTTGATTGACCTTTTGACTTAAAATCTTCAAAATTTTAAGAAATCCTTCAACTTTTTCTAACAAAAGAAACCCTTCTTTTTTTACTTTCTTATTTTATAGCCAATTACTCTATTATATCTACCTTAGAATGTTAATAATAAATTTGAAGAAATTCTAAATTTTGTATTTTTACCAGCCTCTCCCTAAGCTTCTATGGACAAAAATTCTTTAATTGCACTTTAGCATGTCTATGAAAGTGCTTGCTAAGATGTTCTGAATTACCCGAATAATTGGTCCGGTGTTGGTTCCTACAAAAGCATAATGTTTGAAAATATTTTGAATACTAATTAATTACATAATAAAATATGAAACAAAAAAGTGAGGCAACTTTAGTGAATTTGTTTGCAGAATTTACTAAATCAATTCCCTAATGATTGAAATTCTCTTTGATCAAGCAATGGTTTATTTAGATCCTCACTCATGATATAAGCTTCAAATATGAACCTGGCATAAAACTAATTACAGCTTGTGAGCTGGCATTATTAGGATAAAATTTGGTTAACATTAATGCAAATCAATATAATAAACTGAATTTGTGAAAAATTAGTTTCGACTAAGTTCAAGAGCTAAAGAAGTACGAAATGCAGCAAAGCATAGGCTGATAGTTCATGACCATGGAGAATTAACTACAAATGAACCAAATTTTCTAATTCAAATATAACTCTGATAGTATTATTAGTTAACAACTCTCCGTACTCTGTTAATTATTATCTTAGAAAATCAGTGTTGTCATCCAAAAACAACAACTTTGGATTCGGAAAGTTGCTGAAATACTCTTCGAGAAATGGAATGTCCATAGACAAACAATCGTCCGAAACATCAAATGATAAATTTGTTGTCTCTCCTTGAAACTCTTGAATTATTATTGTTGGTTTATTAACATGTTTCATTAATATCTTCTCTTTTCTGTTTCTTTGCTGGAATGAGTTCAAAAGTTGATAATAGAAGTTGAAGTTGAAAATTTGTTAGACTCGTCACCCCATACTATTAATGATTCCTTGGTCTTGTTATTTCTTCCTTGATTTCTTTAATGGGTAGTGTTGAGAAGTTTGTTATAGCATTAGGACCTCTAAGTTTAATAGCTGCATTGTTGTAAACTCTCTTGGCATCTTTAGCTATATCATAAGTTTTGAGCCAAACTGTACCCCTCTATGTCTAATATCAGTAGCCTATCTACCTCAAGGCTGCTGTTGTGTGCCATGAAAAATTTTAACTAGCTGTCGACATACTGAAACATCTGTTGTGATTCTCTTCCTGTTACTAGCAAGGGCAGCAATGCTGCTATTCTTACAGGAGTGAGTTCAATGTATGTTTCATTCACATAGCATTTCAGCCTCTGGTGATCAGAGAACTTTCCATCTTTATTACTAGAAGAGTCCGTTGCGTCGTGATCGGTGGTTGAGATCTTTACAACTCTTCGAATTGTACAGACACCACCATTGTTCTTTTTATATTTTTGATTTCTTCTTTTCTTTTCAATTGACAGAAAAACACTGACAATAAAAAATAATTAAAATATTTTTACTTAATGATTATGTTTAAAAATTATTACCCTTTAACTGAAAATAACAAATATTTGTTTACTTTTTATAAAAAAAAAGACACATTTTATATTAAAAATTATATTTATAATTCATTCCAAACCTATCGAGCAGCCATAACCCCCAACCCCCAATATTTTTGACTTGGCTAATTCCTGAACCAAATATTGTTTAGACATATATATATATAATTTGATTTTTTCTTCTTTATATTATTAATTAATAATCAAATGTGTACTAATTTGACCAAATTAGAAGCAACTTCAAAAAGGGCTTCTTTTGTTGTCAATGTATGTCTTAAGAGTTGCTTAAAGCTGAGAATGTTCTAAAGTTGAAACTTAGAGCCCCCATCTTGTGTTTAAATTACAATCTTAAAAGTTTTTATGTACCCATTTAAAAATTTTAATTAATTACATATCTTAATAGAATAATAGAATTTTGATTCCTAAACTTTAATAGAATAGCAAAAAATGTTATCTTATTAATATTTACAATGTAGTCCCCATTAACTATAATTTTCCTACAGTCTTTTGCTTTGGGGATTGAAATGTTAAAATTGAGAAAATAGTAAAATAGTTTGTTATTTATTTAATGTTTAAGGACAAAAATATTGTCATTCCATATCTTTTATATTAGGAAAGACGCCTTCTATCCCATAAAATAATTTTACGATATTAGCATTGATTTAAATTTGATTTAATCATATAAATAAAAGCCTTGAGGCAAACTTTAATCTCACCCCACATTTCAATTAGTTAAAACATTATACTCTGTGATAATATTTTTATATTTGCTATCAGCTCCTTTATAGTATGTTAATTAATAGTAAAAATACTTTTTAATAATATTATAAAGATTGATTTAATAATAAAATATATACAAAAGATTATGTAAAGTTAAATGTTAATATTGACTTGTATAAGATATATAAATATTAATTTGATTTTAAATAATATGTATAAATATATTAAACTTTATCTTAATATTAATTAAAGTAATATGAATAGTTTCTTAAATGAGAGTAGACGACACACGCATCCAAGATTATAAATGTATAACTCAGGATATGTGTAAAAAATATTGTATTAGTGCTTTTTTTAAATATTAATAATTAGTTCATAATAATTTAAGTCTAAAATAAAAATATACTATACCTTTTTTTTTATCTAATTAGAGTAAAATTAGAATCTAAATTTGGAGGAGTTCAAGTGACATTTTATAAGTAATTTGAATTAAATATTAATTTTGCAGCAAAGTTTAGTACATGTATGTATAAAAAAATTTATCACCATATTAATTATTTCATCATTTACATATTATTGTATTATTTTTTTGTTGAATAGTTAAGATTATATCTATATATGCATTAATTAACATATATTAATGATGATTGATTTTATATATTAAATTAATTTTAATACTTAAAAAATGTATATATTTAATTATTAAAAATTAACATAAAAGTTTGTGTAAAATTAAGTGATATACATATATATAAAGAGAGAAAGCAGAAAGCAAATAAAGAATAGTGAAATTAAGAGGTGAGCAATTAGTGGATTTGGTAATAAATGAAAAGCACAACTTTTCATTTTATTTTTTTAATCACTGCAAAAACATAAAAAAGGTAGAAGTTATAAAAATAAGAACATACTTGCACTAACTTATAAAAGAAAGAAGTCCAAAAATAGCCGAACACGAACAAGTCATTAGTTTCTTCTCAAGTGAACATTTTTTTCCCAAACCATAAAATATTAACTAAAATGAATAAATTAAGAAATACAAAATTAACTTTAGTGATAATAAAAAAATTAAATAAATTTTAAAAAAGTAATATATTATTATCTCTTGAATAATGGATCATGATCACAACAAGTAACAGCCATATAAAAACCCAAAAACAGGAAAGTAGTAAAACAAACTTAAACTCACGTGGCATATTTGTTCTTAAATAATATTTAGATCAAATACTCCTTTTCTAATAAGAAATTGGAAAATTCAAAACAAAAATTTAGTAAACTCAAATGATATGGAATTATATAAATATTAAAAATTGAACCAATCAAAATATCTTATTATCTATCTGTTAAAAATCACTAACAAAATACATGGATATGTGTACCTGTGAAAAAGTTAAAATTATAGAATGCACTACAATATCATTAAAATTTAAAATATTTCATAGTATTAACAAATACATCACACATAAATATGAAGTTTTATCTCATTTTTAAAAATGATGCGAATAATTAAACCGATAAAACAAAATTGATAATGATCTAACCAATTTTGAAGTGAAGTCCACCGAATCAAAGTTCAATTAGGAGAAACTCATAGATTTGGGGTTGAATCTTGATTTTCTCTCTTAAAACTTACTTTCTCTCTCTCAAACATATTTTCCTCCAATTCATTTTCTAATATTAAAATAATTTTAACATTAAAAAAGGAATTGCAAAAATTTTTAAATATATAATTATACAAATTCTTTTTCATTTCAACTTCAACAAAATTGAAGTACACAATTCAATCATATTTGAATAAATTAAATACTAAATAATGCATTATATAATTCGTTACATAATCATAATCTTTTTGTTTCATTAAACTTAATAAAGCATTAATTGAGTTAAAGGGCCCTACATATATGATTACATCATTTAATTAGTGACAACATGCATTCTTAATATTTGCTTAAAATACAACTATTAGGTCATAACCTTATTTAACATATCATTAAAATTGAATTGCTTACTGATCCCACTATAATAATTAATTAATTAAACAATATTAAACCTACCTAGAATAATAAATAAATAAATAAAATAATAAATAACTAAAATAATTAAATATATAATATCAAATTTAAATAATTAAACATATGATACTTGTTAATTTCACTTATAAGTAGGAGCAATAAAATGAGTGTCGAAAGAAAAATAAGAAGGAAGTGGGAGAGAGATAGAGAGAGAGGCTTTGAGAGGGACAACTATAAGAGGAAAAAAAAAAAGAAAATAGAAGTGGGGTGGGACTTGGGAGAGAGTTTTGGGTTATTACTTTTTATTTTTATATGCTTATCATCAATAAATCCCTAATATTTTACATAATTAGATATATTATCAAATACATATATAATAGTTTGTTGTGCATTGGAAGAGGGAAAGATTTTTATTTTAGAGAGAGAGAGAGAGAAGTGTCACTTTCCCTTTAACCAAAAAAGAAATAAGTAGAAGAGTGAAAGGTAAAGGATAGCATAGTAGGGGTGGGCAGAAAAATCGGACCGAACTGGGTCGGACCGAAATTCACAAGTTCGGTCTGGTAACCCAAAAATTGAACCAATCAGTTCGATTTTAATTCGGTTTTAATATGTAACTGTATTGGTACGGTCCAGTTTTTTCTTTCTATTTGGGCCAATAAGGTTTTAAAATTTTTAGACTCGAAATTTTTTAGTTCAGTTCAGTTTTTCAAAAATCCAGACTGAACTAGATCGTGCCAACCCTTATAACACAGTACGAGTCAAAAAAGTGGGACGCTTGCATAATCATGAAATAATTTCTTGGGAGAATTTTTAAATCTTTTATTTGACATAATATTAGATATTCCACGTCATTTAGTTAATTGAAGTTAAACATGCATTTATTAAGAAAAACGAAGACAACAGCAAAATGACTTTATCTTTCAAAAAGTTGAAGATATATTTGTATTTTAAATTGAAAATCTATAATTACTAGATTCTATTTTATTTTTAACTCAAAAGACAAGTTGAACAAGACTAAGATGATGTGGCTAGTCTTTTAACCAAAAAGGAAAAAACATTATTCTTGAAAAATAAATCAAAAGTAGGCTAACATGATTCTTGCCAATTAATAGAAAGCGAGTCGAAATTCTGCCTCCTCCTTTGAGCCACCACAGATCCTAACTTGGATTGTTAGAGGTGGAGTCACTACTCTTGTGCGTTGAGTAAACTAAATTATCACATGAATACAAAATTAAACTTTTCAGATAAATTATCATATCAATAATTGTTTATGACATCCCACCATGTATTAACAAAAAAGAAAAAGTTAACTCATTTAAAAATTTCGTCCGTTTAAAAGCAAATATTTGATTATAAATATTATATTTCATTAAAATAACTATAAATTATTTTACATAATTAATCAACTTTGAAGAAAGTTGGTTGTAAATTTACTATTTTTTTGTTTATAAATTTTCAAAATCGAAGCTTGTTATCAATAATATGATCCTTCTTTTTGAAACAACTTAAATATAATAAAAATTAGACAGAAAAATAAATTTAAGAAATAGTATTATCATTAGAGTGTACAAATTAAAATAAATTATAAATATGCATAAAAATTTTAATTATAATATGATAATTTTATAATACATTAATAATTAAATATTATAAATACATTATAAATAAAATATAATAATTATATTTGTACTGGATTAAAATATATTTACTTATATAATAATATATTTATTTGTAATTTATTTATTTATTTTCTAAAATTAAATAATATTAAGTTGTTATAACAATATTGTAGTACAACATTGATGAATATATAGAATTATCAGTATTTACTACAATATACTTTATTTATAAATTAATATTTATTTATGATTTATTTTATTTATTCTATGGTATCTAATTAATATGGAATTATTAATACATTGTAAAACAAATAAATTTATATTTTATTTATAATAGGTTAATAAATATTTAATTATTAATATGATATAAAATAAAACTTATTATTATTTTAATGAATTTATTATTATATTGTTGCAATGATGAAAATATGCATATTTAGTATTTTGTGAGTTTAAAAATATATCAATTAATGCACTTTCATAATCATGCATTTGAATATATTAACTTTTGCTGCATAATTATGCTTAAATCATTATCATTAAGTAACATATTTAGTGTTATTTAGTCCGTTTTACGTAATTATTTTTTTTTAAAGTATTTTACTGTTATTTTTTTAAGTGTTGATGGGTTTTAACATAAAGGATATGAAAACAGAGCAAAAAACATGTTCGCTAGGCATCTCTGGAAATCATAAAGTTTTATTATTGGGGACCAAATTGCAAGCAACTGAGGACTAAAATGAGAAAATATCAAAATAAAGATCCAAATTCAAACTAACTAAAACTAGGGGGTCCAATTAAAATATGCAGCATTATTTTCCTTCGTTGGTAGAATCAATGGTGCGGGTTGTCACGGCCTCACTCTCTTCACTCGCTTCGACCGTGCGGCGCTTAGCAACTCCGCTCACTAAGCAAGCCTTCGACACCCGCAATGCGCTAAATCGGAAGCTTATGAATAGAAGAGAGAGCAATAAGAGTTTGAGTGAAGAGTGATTTACACAACTCAAGTTTATTGCTTAATTGCTTTGCTACTTGGTTGCTTGGTTTGGCCAAATGAGGCCTCACCTATTTATAGGAAAACTTACATATAATGGACGGCCAAGATTGCACCTCACAATGCACTTTTGAGGGCTAAGATTGGCCTTCTAGAAATGTCCTAGAAAATATCTACACAATTGTCAAAATGGTAAAGCTATCTACACAATTCTAGAACTTGGGCTAATTGGGCCACCATTCTAGAAGTTGGGCTAGTTGGGCTAACATTGGGCTATAAGTACAATAATGCCAATAAGGAAGAATGTATAGATCTTTGGCCCAAATGCCTTATTTCCCCACTTAACCCGTTCTATCGACGAGTCATATTACCAAAGCTCATGTGCCCGTTTGTCCCGGATTTTCCCTCGCGTGAATTCTGTCCGCACAACGTCTTGGTCACGGTTACTGTTCATGGGCACTATTCACGAGGGGCGTGACATCCTCCCCCACCTAAATGCGCGACGTCCTCGTCGCGTCTTCCTCACGGAACCTCTTTATGTGCTCTTGGAATTGCCATAGTGCATCTTCATGCTCCCATGTAGCCTCGCTTTCGGGCAATCCCTTCCACTTGATGAAATATTCCGTGTAGTTCAGCACTCCTCGCTTTCGAACTCGTCGATCTGCAAGAATACACTCAACCTCCTTTTCAAAAGAGGTTATCACAGCAGTTGGAGCCCGTTTTGACTCCCCTCGGCTCGGGTCTTCCTCATCTTCATGGTAAGGCTTTAACATGCTTACATGGAAGACGGGGTGAATCTTCAATTTAGGGGGAAGAAGAACTCGATATGACACCTTGCCCACTTTCTTTATGATCGGAAATGGCCCCTCATAACGTCGAACCAATCCCTTGTGTACTTTCCGCAATGTCTTGAATTGTTGGGGCAAGAGTTTCACCATGACTTGGTCCCCCTCTTGGAACTCCACGTCCCTTCGGTTATTGTCCGCCCACTTCTTCATCTTCTTAGCCGCCTTATCTAGATATGCCCTAGCTAAATCGGCTTGTTCATGCCATGCCTTGGCGAACTTGAAGGCTCCCAGACTTTTTCCATCATAACTTGAGGCTAGTGCATGTGGAGTCGTCGGTTGTCGTCCCAACACAATCTCGAACGGACTCCTATTAGTCGCCTCGCTCCGCTGCAAGTTGTAAGAAAATTGAGCCACATCTAGCAACTTAGCCCAATCCCTTTGG
The DNA here is from genome assembly GCA_022749755.1 of Azadirachta indica. Lineage (NCBI taxonomy): Eukaryota > Viridiplantae > Streptophyta > Magnoliopsida > Sapindales > Meliaceae > Azadirachta > Azadirachta indica. Next base: position 5,957,624 of record CM040446.1, on the reverse strand, counting down.
TTGGCACTCACATAGTGCCTCAAGTATAGTTCGAGCAGTGCATTGACACGCTCGGTTTGTCCGTCACTTTGAGGATGAAAGCTTGTAGAAAAATTAAGGTCCGTTCCAAGTAGCTTGAATAACTCGGACCAAAACTTCCCGGTAAACCGTGGATCGCGATCACTTACAATATTATTCGGCACTCCCCAAAGCTTCACCACATGCTTTAGGAATAATTTTGCAGCTTCTTCCGCTGTGCAATCCGTAGGTGCCGGTGTAAGAACCGCGTATTTGCTAAAACGATCCACCACCACAATGATACTTCCATACCCCTCCGATTTTGGTAGTGACGTGATGAAATCCATGGAAACGCTTTCCCATGGCTTGTTCGGAATCGGTAATGGCTCAAGTAACCCACCGGATGCTCGTTGCTCAATTTTGTCTTGTTGGCACACAAGACATGTCCGAACGTAGGCCTCGACATCTTCTCGCATCCTTGGCCAATAGTGCGAATTTTCCAACAAAGCGTTGGTGCGCTTAGCCCCGGGGTGTCCAGCCCACTTGGAATCATGGCATTCCTTGATAAGCTCTTTCCTCAAGCCACCCCACTTCGGCACAAAGATTCGCCTCCCCTTGGCATAGAGCAATCCGTCGTCAAGCCAAAACCGTCTTGTCTTCCCCTCGTGTGCGAGCACCACTATATTTTTGGCTAGAGGGTCTTGGGTCAATCCTTCTTTGATCCTCCCTACTAGCTTTCCCTCGGGAATACTTAGGTTAATGGTCGCCAATGTCGCCTTTCGACTTAATGCATCCGCCACAACATTTGCTTTGCTCGGTTTGTATGTCAAGTCGTAGTCGAATTCCGCCAAGAAGTCTTGCCACCGAGCTTGCTTCGGACTTAACTTCTTTTGCGTTTGGAAGTAGCTAGTAGCTACATTATCCGTCATAACCACGAAATGACTCCCGAGCAAGTAGTGTCGCCATACTCTAAGGCAATGGATGATTGCCGTCATCTCCTTTTCTTGCACGGTGTAGCGCCTTTCCGCCTCATTGAGCTTACGACTCTCGAAAGCAATGGGACGTCCTTCTTGCATGAGTACACCCCCAATGGCAAAATCCGAGGCATCGGTGTGTACTTCGAAGGGTTTTGTGTGATCGGGCAGCACAAGAACCGTCTCCTCCATGATTGCCTTCTTCAAATCTTCAAAGGCATGTTGGCATCCCTTGGTCGGAGGTTCCCACTCTTGAATAGCTTGCACCTTAGCCTTATCCATCATCAATGTTCCATCCTTGATCTTGTGGCCCAAGAAGTGAACTTCTCGTTGCGCAAAAGAGCACTTCTCTTTTTTCACGTACAATTCATTCTTTCGCAATACTTGGAACACCTTCCTAAGATGTGTCACATGTTCTTCCAAGGTGTTGCTATATACAACAATGTCGTCCAAGTATAGCACCACAAATTGATCGAGATAGGGATGGAATAACTTGTTCATCAAAGTGCTAAAAGTAGCCGGTGCATTCGTTAGTCCAAAAGGCATGACTAGAAATTCATAGGAACCGTACCTTGTTACGCATGTTGTTTTTGGCTCATCTCCCTCCGCTATGCATACTTGGTAGTATCCCGACCTTAAATCAAGTTTAGAGAAGTACCGTGCTTTCCCAAGTTGATCGAAAAGATCGGCAATGAGTGGAATTGGATATTTGTTCTTGATGGTGACCTTGTTAAGTGCCCGATAATCGATACACATCCGTAGCGTCCCATCCTTCTTCTTTTGGAACAAAACCGGAGCGCCGAATGGTGCCTTAGATGGTCGAATGTAGCCCGCATCAAGTAAATCTTGGAGTTGCTTCTTCAACTCTCGCAACTCCGGTGGAACGTGTCGGTATGGACTCATGGCGGGAGGTTTGGTGCCCGGTTCCAATTCGATCTTGTGATCCACCTCCCTCCTTGGTGGAAGTTTCTTGGGCAACTCTTCGGGCATTACATCTTTGAACTCTTTGAGGACGTTATCTACCTCTTTTGGAACATCCCCTTTGCTCACCTCCGCATCGCCATCCTCGTCGTATTCTTTTAAGAAGGCAAGGTAACTCTCTTGACCCTTGCGCTTCAAACCCTTCTTGAATTGCATGGCCGAGAGTGTCTTAGTCTCCACCTTACTTGATCTTGATATCGGAACCATGCATGCCTTGCCTCCATCAAGGATGCACATGGTGTTGGCAAATGGTACCGGTACGACCTTCATTTGATCAAAGAAATCCATCCCAAGCACAATTTTGTGGTCGTCCATAGGTACTACCGACCAATCTATCGGTCCTTTCCATCCTCCGATGGTGGTTTCAACCTTTTGCGCTACACCTTTAATTGGTTTAGCGACCGAATTTACTACCTTCATGGTGCCGCCTTTGTTGGTCACCTTGAGACCTAGTCGTTTGGCCTCGTCAACCTGCACAAAGTTATGTGAGGCACCAGTATCAACTAAGGCTTTTGTGCGTACCTTGTTGATCACCACATCAACATAGATAAGCCCCTTTGCTTGTGCCTCCGGAACTGCTCGAATGGCATTGAGTAGTCGCAAAGAACCCATCGCCGCGTCACCCTCTCGACTTGGTGGTTCCTCCGCACGAGCCACCATGGCGTTCAATGCCTTCCTCTTCGGACAATCCCGCATCCAATGAGGACCATCGCAAAAGTAGCAATTTCGAGAAGGTTTGGAATCCCTCTCTTTGTCATTCCTCGGCTTCTCTTTGCCGCTAGGTGGTTTGCGGAAACCGTCTCCTTGCGATTTGCTATGGTCTCCCCCACCTTTACTTTGGCCACCCTTCTTGTCCTTGGCCTTGGTATTTGATCGCTCACTTGAGTAATCAGTGAGAGTCTCCGCAACGGCTATTGCGGTTGCAAGATCTTGCACGCTTCTTCTTCTAAGCTCCGTCTTCGCCCATCCTTGGAGCCCATCCATGAAGAAAAAGAGCGAATCCTTGTCGCTCATATCCGGAATCTCTAACACCAAGCTAGTAAACTCTTTGATGTAGTCCCGCAAACTTCCGGATTGTTTGAGGCGTCGCAGCCGGCCTCGTGCTTCCTCTTCGGCATTTTCCGGATAGAATTGCCGCTTGAGTTCCCGCTTGAAATCATCGAAGGTTTCGATGGTGCATGTCCCTTTACCAATGTCACCGTACCTCCTTCTCCACCACAACATAGCCACATCGGTTAGATAATGGGTAGCGGTACGTACCTTGGTTTGTTCATCGGTGATGCCCATCACTTCGACATATTGTTCGATCCCCCACAAGAAGTTGTCCACGTCCTTGGCACTCCTCGAGCCATTATAGGACTTGGGCTTGGGGACATCGACTCTTGGTGCTTCACGTGTGGTAGTCATCCTGCTTGCTGCCGCACGCTTGCACAAAGCCACATCCTCCTTAATTGTGGCGAGTTCCCTATCAATGTAGGCTCGGATGTCCCTAAACATACGGTCGTGAACCGCTAGCAACTCTTGCTTGAAGGCATCATCGAGCTTGGCGGTAGACACCTCCACTACCTCACGAAGAGCATTGTCCTCCGCTTCCAACCCGTCGAAGCGCTGCTCCATCTCGTCAAGGCGTGAGTCTACACTTGCCACAAAAGCTTCCACGCTAGCTACTCGAGCGTCCAAGCCAGCCACCATGTCCTTGGACTGCGCCCTCTTGCTTCCACCCTTGGTAGGACGTTGCTCGTCACGTCCCCGCACTTGGGCTTCCTCACCTGCAATGGTAACGTCGGAAACGTTGGCCATTCCTTTTGATAGAGTTTCCCTTCACGCAACTTTTGATTCGAAAGCTCCCTCTCAACAAGGTCTCCGCTCAACCTTGTGTTGCTCAACCTTGAGCTCTGATACCAACTGTCACGGCCTCACTCTCTTCACTCGCTTCGACCGTGCGGCGCTTAGCAACTCCGCTCACTAAGCAAGCCTTCGACACCCGCAATGCGCTAAATCGGAAGCTTATGAATAGAAGAGAGAGCAATAAGAGTTTGAGTGAAGAGTGATTTACACAACTCAAGTTTATTGCTTAATTGCTTTGCTACTTGGTTGCTTGGTTTGGCCAAATGAGGTCTCACCTATTTATAGGAAAACTTACATAAAATGGACGGCCAAGATTGCACCTCACAATGCACTTTTGAGGGCTAAGATTGGCCTTCTAGAAATGTCCTAGAAAATATCTACACAATTGTCAAAATGGTAAAGCTATCTACACAATTCTAGAACTTGGGCTAATTGGGCCACCATTCTAGAAGTTGGGCTAGTTGGGCTAACATTGGGCTATAAGTACAATAATGCCAATAAGGAAGAATGTATAGATCTTTGGCCCAAATGCCTTATTTCCCCACTTAACCCGTTCTATCGACGAGTCATATTACCAAAGCTCATGTGCCCGTTTGTCCCGGATTTTCCCTCGCGCGAATTCTGTCCGCACAACGTCTTGGTCACGGTTACTGTTCATGGGCACTATTCACGAGGGGCGTGACAGGGTGCTGCGGCTGCGCCAAACTATGGCGTGCCCGTGCCATACATTCTGTCTCCTCAGTGCCCTTGTGTCGAAAATTGTACTCTTGTGCTACATGGTTTCAAACTTAACGATTTTTGCATAATTTTTTATCCTTGAATCACCAATAGATGGATAGATTTAGTAGGTTTTAAGTTTTCATGTTTTTTTAAGGATTGGCCTCCATTAGTCACTTTTGGATGATGGAGTTTTAGAGAGAGAAGAAAAGGGGAGAGAGAGAAATCTAGAGAGAGAAAACTACATTTGGAAAAAGAGAAAGGTGGAATGTTGATCTCTAGAAGGAAAAAGCTCTCCAAATCATAGTTCTATCTCTTTTCTCATCTTACTTTATCTTGAATTGAATAAATTAATGTTTATTGACTGTGTTATCTTTTGTTAAATTCATGTTTACGAGATTTGAACCTTTTATCATGTATGGCTAGACATATTTTTTACGGCAATGATTTAATCTATTAAAAGCATCTATTTTTTGATATTATGTTGTTTTTTTTTTGGATATCTTGTATTAAGTATTTATCATGATAATTAATGCTTTAAATATTTAACCAGTATTTGAATGAAATATGGGTTAATTTGAGCTAAGAAGTGAATATCATATTTAGACCGTGTGATAAATACCGTAAATTGCATGTTAGACAGAAATGTACTAACATAATTTATATAGTTTAATTGGAAATTATCACTAATCGTAATGCACTTCCATTTAATTAATTTCACATAGAGATATAGTGAATTATTAAATCAGAGTAGCATCAATTGAAGAATTGTATGCGACTAATTAAGATAAAATTATTCACCCTATATTGTTCTATTAATTTGCATCTTTTAATTAGTTTATTAAGTAGTTAATTTTTGTTTATTTTACTTTCTCACTAAAATTATTCGATTTTTTCAAATAAATTCAAAATTAATTACCTTCGGTACTTAATTGAGTAGAATTTCTCGTAGGATCGATATCCTCTTATCCCTATATTACTTGTTATGATCCCGTGTACTTGCGGGTATTGCACGCACACTGCATGAATCATACAACACGTTTCATATATATTTTTCTATGTGTAGTCATGTATGCTAACATTAATCCATACCATTTTTAATTTAGCAAATTACAATTCATCTTTTCTTGTACTATCAGTTCTATCTAGGATATATAATTAAATGAATATATTCCTTAATCGATTTGCAGCTCATGGTGTTCTAATTTGCATAATATTGAAAATTAAATTACAAATCAAAATAATAAATTATGATGTTCTTTATGTTGCTATTTGTTACTTAAGAGAACTGAGATTTGAATTTATGTTGTTAGTTGTTTGTGGATTATCATTATATTGTTATGTTAGTAATGTTGTTATTTGCTAGTTAGGAGAATGAAATTTGGGTTTATATTATTAATTGATAGTTGTTTATGTATGACGATGATGTTGTTTAACTTGAAGGTAAATTATTGTAATATGCAGATTGCATTGGAATGGAAATCAAGCTATCAAAATTTAAAGAGGATTTGTGTGTTTTGTGGCAGTAGTCCTGGAAACAGGACTAGTTGTAACGATGCTGCTATTGAACTTGGCACTGAGCTCATTACAAGAATTATTGATCTTGTTTATGGAGGCAGAAATATTGGTTTGATAGGTATGATCTCTCAAACTGTTTATGATGGTGGTTACAATGTCATTAGAGCTATTCCCGTAACACTGATGTCTAAGGAGATAACTGGAGAAATAGTAGGGGATGTGAAGCTAGGAGCAAATATGCATAATAGGAAGACAAAAATGGCTAGACCTTCTGATGATTTTATTGCCCTTCCTGGTGGTTATGGCATTCCTGAAGAATTTCTAGAAGTCATAACCTGGGCTCAACTTGGCATCCACAACAAGCTGGTAGGATTGTTGAATGTAGATGGATATTACAACTCTTTATTGTCATTCATTGATAAATCAGTAGAGGAAGGCTTCATTAGCCTTAATGCTCGCCAGATCATAGTATGTGCCTCTAATGCAAAAGATTTGGTGAACAAAATGGAGGTGTATTTTCCACGACATGAAAGAGTTGCTTCAAAGCTAGGAGATTGAACAATTAGGACACATCCAAGAATATCATGATATATTAAGGTGACGATCATCATATGTACAAAATTTGATTTTAATTTAATAAAATTAAATAAAATCAATGGTTTAGAAATTGTTTAATTAAAATTGTATTCCATGTTGTTCGCTTGCTTGTTGTCTACTTTTGATTCAAGTTGATACAAAGTCTATTCTACCTTGATGGTGTTCTGAAAGTGGTGCAATTTTGCCCTCTGCAAACCAATAATTGAAGTTTGTTTCAAGGAATAATAAACTCTTCTTCAGCAAGCTTTTATGGATTTGATATTGGCTTTCTTTTTGTTGCACTAATAAGTGTTTTGTTTGGCTTTAGATGTTTAGATGTGTTTGAGTGCAAAATGTTACATTAACCTTTCATTCCTTGATTGGATTGGTTTAGCCTCCTTTTGGCTTGCTTTTTGTAATTTTCTTTTTCTTTTCTGTTAATGAATTTTCTTCAACTAAAAAAAAAAAAAAGATTGATATAGTTGTCTAAGAGTTTGGGAAGATATGGGAAGGTTTGACCAAATTGTCACTCTAATATTGACATCTGTATGTATTTTGGCTTTTGGTGATTTTTGATTTTTATGGACAAATATGTAAACCAGCACTTTGAACTTTATTGCCAGGCTTGTGTATGAATATATCTTTGCAACTAAGGCGTAAGGCACGAGATCATGGCTTTTCTCCACGGAGCAAACAAAGATGATACGGAAAAGTTGATTTTCTAATGGAGTTTGAATCATGTTGGAGCTGTTGCTTGTTTGGGTGTATCTTTTACTAATATATTTGTTAGTTTCACGCTATTCTGGTGTTCTTTTGTTGTTGCTTTGTTTCGACTAATAATTACTTTTCTGAAAAGAATTCCTAGTCAATACATATTTTTTTTAAATAAATTTTTAAGCAACAGATTAAAGTGATGAAATAAAAAAATGAATAAGAAGTTTAAAAAGTCTTAATGTTAAATATACAAGCTTATAAGGTAGAAACATCAAAATAAAAAAAAATGAGAAGATAATCACAACAATTAAATTGATCATGAAAATAAAGAACGAAAATAATCTAAATCAGATATTGAAAATCGAGTGGCCCCAAATTTGAATATTAAATAATAATTAGACAAAAAAAAGTTAGAAACAAAATTATTAGAGGTAATTATTATAAATAAAATTATTATAATATTAATATCATAATATAAAATTAAAACTAAAATTATTCTATTATGCTGGATTCTGCTATGTCATAATTGCTAGAGGTAATTTTTATAACTTCCACTTGGCTTCTTGATGTCTTTCTCAGGCTTCCTTATTATTTAATAATATATTATTTTGATTTTAAAAAAATGTGTATTTCTACAGATTTTTCAGCTTCCTTCTATGTTGTTACCTCGCTTCTACGCTTTACGCTCACCAGCAAAAGTACTACTATACAGCTTGCTTTTTGCTACTCAATCCTTCTCTTGTTTTAACTTTATTTTTTCAGCCTTCAGCTTCACTGATTGGAGGATTTAGTTTCTTAGGAAACTCATAATCCAGAATATTGAGAACATTAAAATTTTGTCAGGAATTACGCAGAAGGAGGAAGATAGCACATAAGCCTCTCACCATTGGTCTCTAGCACCACGGCAGCAACTTGATTCTCTCTGTAAGCTTTGAAATTGTTTCCGCAAATTTTTCAACTTCTTTCTACCAAATATTGACATACGTTATCGGCTCTGAATGTTTGTACGTGAGTAAATAGTTAAAAATAGAAGTTTCTATGTGAGCATCTAATTTAATTTAGTTAATATTCTCATTTTTAAACACTTTTTTTATTGGTAGCTCAACAATAATTAAAATTACTCTTTTATTACAATTAATGATAATTTAAATAATTTAATTATATGCTGATTTATTTGGCTTTTTTGAGATCTTTTTCTTTTCTAATATTGATCTTTTTAGAAAGGAGAATGGGAACAAACTAATTCTTGTTATTCTAAAAGCCATGTGTTATTTGCATAATTGAAGCTGAGTGGTTTTAAGGGTTCATAAAACATTACAGATGAGTGCATTATGAATTGGGAGCTAATAAAGGCAAATGAATAAATTCTACTTTTTAATTCCTCCTGTTGCTACATATTAAACAATAATTCCAATCCAGTAGTTAATTATTCTCTTAATAATTTTTTTTACTATGCAAATTAACACTAAAAAGCATATTTTACACCTTGGATGCTCATGTCGAAACATCTAATTTTGTTTTCTTTTGAAGCTACAATATTTACTAATTATAGTAACAGAAAAATATTATTTAATGTTTGTTTTTTTGATTTTGTTCTAATTAAATGCTATAGATATATTGAAAACAATATTTCTTTTTATGGTAAGATTATGAGACATTTAATTTCCAAGTTGCATTACAAAACCTGTAATTTGTGCAGACATTTCGTTGATCAAATTAGAAAAAGGGAAGCATTGAGACAACCAAGCAATAAGGTCTTAAGGAAAGCTTAATTTATTGGCTTTGAAAATGTCAGTATATATAAATATATATTTACTTTTGCTTGTTTTGGTATCGTGAAAGTTAGTTGTAGTATGGCATTAATTGTTTTGTTTTGGCTGCATTCATTAGTAGGAATGACATTCATTTAATTAAATTTTGAAATGAATTGTTTTGCAATTAATATATATTTAAGATTGCTGCTTTTGATGATTAAATGTTAACAACTATGAACTTTATATTTTATTAATTGGATAACAAACAATCTCTAATATCATTTCTAATATCAAAATATATTGTCATAAATTAGAAATAACGTGTATTAACACTTTTTAGTAATCATATTTTTAGAATGGATAAATCTTGGATGACTATGGATAAGAGATCGCATTCATTTGTTAAAGGCGTAGACAATTTCTTAAAATTTGCATTACGTCATTCAAGGAATCCTTATGCCATACATTGTCCATGCATAAAGTGTGGCAATTTCAAAGTGCACACTATTGTGGAGATAAAAGAGCATTTATTTTTTAATGGTATTGATAAAAGTTATCGCACTTGGATTTGGCATGGAGAATCATGTGATTATACGGTAGATTTACCAAATGTTGAGCAGTAATGTTTTGAATGTTATGGTAATGATGATGTGATAGATAATACTACAGAGATGGTGCATACTACACAAGATGATTGTATTAGTAATCCAGAAGTTTTTCAAAAGTTATTAGATGATGCTGAGAAGCCATTGTATTTTGGTTGTACAAAATATACCAAATTGTCTGCTTTGGTAAAGTTGTACAACCTAAAAGTAAAATATGAATTTTTTGACCAATGTTTTTCTAATTTGTAGAAATTATTTGCTGACATGTTACCAAGTAATAACGAGTTGCCCATGTTGATGTATGCAATAAAGAAGACACTTAATGCACTTGGCATGGAATATAAAAAGATACATGCTTGTCCTAATGATTGTATATTGTATAGAAAACAGTTTCAAGATGCTACTACATGTCCTCAATGTGGAGTGTCAAGATGGAAGCTTAACAAGAATTCAACCAAGCCAAAGAACGGTGTGCTCACCAAGGTTTTATGGTATTTTCCACCAATACCTCGATCTAGAAAAGTGTTTCAAGTGTAGAAACCACAGAGAATTTGACACGGCATGCTAATGTGAGGGAAATTGATGGTATACTACGACATCCTTCTGATTCTCTAGCATGGAGGCTAGTTGATGATGCTTGGCCAGATTTTGCTATTCATCCAAGAAACCTTCGACTTGTACTTGCAACTAATGAAATTAACCCATATAGTTCTCTTACTAGTAGGTATAGTTGTTGGCCTATTACGATGGTAACTTATAATCTTCCATCATGGTTTTGTATGAAAAAAAAATTTATAATGCTAACTTTATTGATATCTAGTCCCAAACAACATGGAAAAAACATTGATGTTTATTTGTAGCCATTGATTGATGATCTAAAACAATTGTGTGAGAGGAAGGTATTTCGGCATATGATGCATATTGTAAAGAGCACTTCAAGTTAAGAGCAATATTGCTATGGACAATAAATGATTTTTCAGCGTATAACAATTTATTCGGGCATACAGTAAAAGGATATTATGCATGTCCAATGTGCAGTGAAGAAACCAATTGTTGTAGGTTTAAAACATGGTAAAAGAAATGTCTTATATGGGTCATAGAAGATTTTTGCTTCCATATCATTCATAAAGGAAGTAAAAAAAGGCTTGTAATGGTGAACAGGAATTGAGAAAAGCTCCAAAACCATTAACAGGTGAAGAGATATTAAAAAAAATTGAAGGGGTACATTTTTCCCAAGGAAATCGTAAGCATTATGCTACAAGTTCTAATAGTAGTATTGAAACTTATTGGAAGAAAAAGTCAATCTTTTTTCAGTTAGAATATTAGAAATCTTTTCACATTTGACATATTTTAGATGTTATGCATATTGAGAACAATGTGTCTGATAACATAGTTAGTACACTATTGAAAATTCCAATTAAAACCAAAGATGGACTTGCATCTCGATTAAATCTAAAAGAGATGGGGTTAAGGAATAAGTTGACACCTATAGAGATAGCAAAAGGGATATTTTTACCTCCAGCATATTATACAATGTCTATAGATGAAAAAAAAAAATTTTGTAAGACGTTATTTAATGCAAAGATTCCAAAAGGATACTCATCAAATTTTAGAAATGTTGTTTCAATGAAAGATTATAAGCTCTATAGTCTAAAGTCTCACTACTTTCATACATTGATGTAGCAATTATTGTCTGTGACAATCTGTTCTATTTTACCTAAGCATGTCAGGTTTGCAATTAGTAGATTTTGCTTCTTTTTTAATACTTTATGCAAAAAAGTAATGGATGTGGCAAAAGTTGATGAGATGCAAACTAGTATTGTGTTGACCTTACGTTTACTCAAAAAAATATTTTCCTTTTTCATTTTTTGATATAATGGTTCATTCAACGGTGCATCTTGTTAGAGAAGTTAAACTATGCGGAACAGTTTATCTGCAATGGATATACCCATTTGAACGGTTCATAAAAGTTTTCAAAGGTTATTTAAGGAATCATAATCGCCTAAAAGGATGTATTGCATAATGTCACATTGCCGAAGAAGCTATTGAGTTTTGCACAGAATACTTATCTAATGTAGATGCAATTGGAATCCCATCTTGTCGAGCCTGTAAAAGTGATTCTATTGGTAGGCCAGTATCAGAAGGTAAAGTAGAGACTATTGATCGTATTCAAAGGGAGCAAGCTCATCGATATGTATTAGAAAACACAAGTGAAGTTCAACTGTATATTGAGTAAGTTGTAAAATTTCATTCATTTGTTATTTGAAAACTAATTTTCTAGGTCTAAAAAAATATATAACATTACTTTTTATTTTATATGTTAGGGAACACATGGAACTATTAAGACTAGAGCATCGAAAAAAATCTAAAGGAAAGAAGTGGTTACAAGCTAAGCACAACTACACGTTTATTTATTAGTTGCATGACAAAGTAAGTGCTAATGTTTAGTATTAATATTAAGGTACTGAAATAAATCATCAGTACAAAATTAACCATTTTTTATAATGCTTATATATGTGCAGATAGCTCATAAGTTAAGTCATCCAAATAATAATATATTGAAGAACTTACGGTGGATAGCACATGGACCGCGATTTGAAGTTATAAAATATCAAGGTTATGATATCAACAAATGTCGTTACCATGTAAAGAGAAGAGATACTCAGCGTGTACATCAAAATAGTGGAGTAAGCATAATTGCGAATACCATGCAAATTGTAAGCTTCAAAGATAAAAATCCAACTATTTCGAATATGTCATTTTATGGAGTTATTCAAGAAATTTGGAATTTGAACTATTTAAAATTCCAATATTTAAGTGCAATTGGGTGGATAGTGGTAATGGGACCAAAGCAAATGAGTTAGGTTTGGTATTAATTGACCTTTAATAAAATTAGGCATAAATCTGACCAATTTATTTTGGCATCACAAGCAAAGCAAATTTTTTTAGAGGTAATTAATATAAATAAAATTATTATAATATTAATATAATAATATAAAATTTTTATAATATAAAATTAAAATTAAAATTATTCTGTTTTGTTGGATTCTACTATGTCATAATTGTAATAGCTTTGTAGTAGTTTGCGAGCTCTAACTGCTGCTTGCTACTGTATGTTGTTTGTTTCATTATGAGTATTTTATTGCTGAGATACATTTTTTGCTATTGCAGCTGGTTTGCTGTTCTGCTTCTCTTCTATTGCTTGTTTTGTTGGCTGCTACTGGGAGTTGCTGCTCTCAGATATTTGTAGCCAGTTCTCTAAGGATGCAATTGATTCTTTGACTTACAGTTTTTGTTAGTAGATGTTATGTATTTGGTTGCTACTGCTTCTGCTGTTTGTGGCTGCTGCTGTGTTTTGGTTGCTGGTTTTGCTACTGCTGGGAACTTATGTTGGTTAGTTGTACTGTATTTATTTATTGTTGCTGAAATCAATCTTTCTCCTTTGCTGCTTTTTATTTTTTCCCTGCTGCTCCCTTGCTGAAATCAATATTTATTAATTAATATAAATAAATCAATCTTTCTCCTTTGTTGCTCTGCTGCTTCCTTGCTTGGGTTGTTTTTTTCGGAGTTTGCTTTCCGTTTTTGGTTTCCTGCTGATGAATTCAATCTAAATGCCATTCCTGCTGCTGGTACTAGCATTTTATTCTTCCCTTCCCCTGTTGGCTGCTGATACTACTACTGTTGCTAGTGGTTTCTGCATTCTTTTTTGCTTTTAATTTGCGGCTGTTGCATCTTCCAATGTTATTTCTGCAATTGTTTTATAACTTCCTCTGAGCTTCTTTGTTTCTTTCCCAGGCTTCTTTATTATTTAGTAGTATATTATTTTGATTTAAAAAAAAACAAATGTATGTTTCTACAGATTTTTCAACTTCCTTCTATGCTACTACCTTGCTTCCACACTTTTGCTGCTCTCTTTGATTCTTACAGTTGTGCTTACCAGAAGAAAGTATTACTATAAAGCTTGCTGCTTACTACTCAATCCTTCTCTTATTTTAATTTTATTTTTTCTGCCTTTGGCTTCACCAATTGGAGAATTTAGATTTTTAGAAAACTCATAATCTAGAATATTGAGAACATAAGCTTCTCACCACTGGTCTCTAGCACTACAACAACAACTTGGTCCTCTCTGTAAGTTTTGAAATTGTTTCTGTAGATTTTTCAGCGTCTTTCTAGCAAATATTAATGTATGTTACCGATTGTAGATGCTACTATTTTTTAAATTTAATGTTGTTTGAAATTACTTCTGCAACCTTGCTGCTGAGTTTCTTGCTGGCTGTGAATGAAGAAAACAGCAGTTTGCTTTATTTTTATTTGTAAATTATAAAGTAAATCTCTTGCTTTATTTTTTAGATTTTTAAAAACTCATAATCCAATGGTGAGAAACTTAATTTAGTTAATATTACCATTTTTTTAAGTCATTTATCGGTAGGTTAACTATAATTAAGATTACTCTCTTATTATAATTAATGATATGATTATATTGTTCATAATCAAAATAATTGTTAGTAATATAATTACACATCTGTTGGTTATAACTTGAATATATTTATATAAATTATTTCTTTAAGTTTTAGACATTGCTTTGCTAATTAAGATATCCTAAATTTTATTCATTAGTAATTAACATATCGTAAATTTTATTTAGTAGCATTTATTTTATCTTAAAGTGCTGAATTAATTATATTTTTATTAGTAGCACTTACATCTTTTTTCTTTTTTGTTTCAATATCATGACTTCTTTTCAAGAAGACAACCATGATGATGTAAGAACTTTTCAAAAGAATTCTTCAAGGAAAAGAAATGGCAGAAATCAAACAACTTTGCTAAAGCTTACGAAAGAAAAAAGTGATGGTTGTAGGCTACTTATTGTATTTAATAAGAAAGATCAACTAATAGGTAAAACATCAAAAAAGTTAGGAAGTTAAATTGGTATGTTGTCACGTAATGTTTCAGGGTACCAAAGGAACTTAAAGAAAATATATGGAGTTGCATTGAGGTTTGACATATTCCAGTTCTTAATTATCATTTTTTTGTTATTATTCTTTTATAATAATTAATTTATTTTAAATTTTTATTTCATTCTATTTTTTGTAGATGGCATGTGATATTGATGAAGGTTATAAGAAAAAGCCTTTATCTAGAGCAGCAGAAAGATGAAAAGCTTTTAAGAATCGTCTTATATCGAAATATATATTGCCGCACAGAAATGACCCTACTAGCTTAAAAAAGTAACCGACATACTACAAATTTATTGAACAATTGCATTGTTAATCATTTTTAAAGAGCAAATTGGCAGAAGATTTTCTTGTAAGCTCATTTAAATTTTTTTTATATTTAATTTAATTTAATTTTAAATAAAGATTCTTACTATATTGTTGTAATGATATAGAACCATAGAAAAGTTCAACAAGAGAGGTATAGACAAAACAAGTATACATATTGACTTTCATGTCTTGGATATGCAAATAAGGAAGATGAATTGGTTAGTGTTTAAATTATTAATCAATTTATTTAATGTAAAGTATTTTACAAATTTAGATTTGAATGTCTACAGATGCGTGAACTTGGAACAGATGAACAAATTGACCATTTCGTCATTTGGATGCTTGTTTACCAAAATAATAAAGGAGAATATGATAATGAGAATGTCAAATTACGTACAGAAAGAAAAGTATTTAATTTTCATCAAAAGTTTTATTTATATTGGCTTTCATCTTAATTCATTTTAAAAAAAATTATTTGTCTATACTTTTGATGGGAAAAAATTATGAAATAAGTTAAATTGGGGAATGTTTGTGTTGATGGCAACAATGACATTCTTACAATGGCATTACAAACTCTAGAGCATTTATGAAGTATTAGAGGAGTTGGTCATTCTGTCACTCCATCTAGTTATTATCACATGCCTAAACGTAATCATTATTTTGAGGAGCAACAAAAGATGATGCAAGACCAACAATGTTTGTTGATTGAACAAAATAAGAGGATGTTGGAGGAAAATCAACAAATGCAAGAAAAGTTGAAGTCATTACACAATGAATTAGAAGCACTAAAAACAAGTAACCCAAAAACTACGAGTTCTAATCAGGCCAATTGTGATACAACCATTAAGGTGACTAACTATAAGACAAGCACGGAAGTACGATATCAAGCTGAGGGTGATATAACTGTAAAGGTAATAAATTTTTACCTATTCACTATATATATATATATATATATAATATTTGTATCTTGTTGTATAACATCTTTTCAATGAAATGAATGTGACATTTTAAAGGGAAAATTATGCTAGCTTGTTATTGGCAATAGAGAGAATGTAGGTGCAATTATGCAAACAAATAATCCAAATGCCACTATACACGAAATTCCATTAAATGAAAATATACGTGTATCTATTCATATGGCAACAATTCCATCGACCTCCTTCCCAATTCCCGTTCTTGTTGAATTTGAAGCCGTACAAGATACTATTGGATTATTTGTCGCATGACCTAAAGATCTTATTATACCATTGATTAATAAGGTAATTTACTTTTTAATTTGTATTTTTCTCTCAATTATTTATCTATAATATTTTGTTTTAATATTTTGCTTCATCAACTAAGGAACCAAGCAAACAACTCAACAATTTAAGCTTAAAATCAATTGAGCCAATTATAAACCCCGATGCTCAATGTTCAACTCAATTGTATAGTTCCATGAAATCTATTGGTGCATATGCCAATAAAGCTATG
Source organism: Azadirachta indica (assembly GCA_022749755.1). Lineage (NCBI taxonomy): Eukaryota > Viridiplantae > Streptophyta > Magnoliopsida > Sapindales > Meliaceae > Azadirachta > Azadirachta indica. The sequence continues at coordinate 5,941,206 of CM040446.1, read as the reverse complement.
CTTCCAGGGAACACCATTGAAGTAAATCTAGAAAAAAATATTTTTGGACAAGAATTTGTTAAGAATGTTACTCAAGGTATAATTCAAAAGTTTTTAAGCATGGATCTCATATCAGTCACTTGTATAGTAGTGTATATAAGGTAATTTAATATTTTCCTCATAAATATGTTTCATTTTAACTTATTTATTGAAGATTAAAGATATAGATTTATTGTTATAATAACGAGAGCTTTTACTTTATTGTTAGGCACTTATACAATTATATTAAAGAGAGAAATTTAGTTGACGTGATTGGATTTGTGAATCCACATCATATTGCTTCAATCGGTAGGAAAATAGAAGATAGAGCACCTTTAATTGTAGAAAGGCTAAGACATGCAAAGATGATCCAGATATTTTTTGCTCCATATCATCATGAGTATGTATTTTCATTATGTTATATGATTATGTATTTAATTATTAATTGTTGAGTATAATTTATTTTAACTAATGCATTTATTATATATATATGTATATTTTACCATCAATATAGATCTCACTAGATGTTGGTCATTATTGATTTATATAATGATATCATATATTTTTTTTAACTCTTTGACTCTGACATCAAGCAAGTTTTTAATAAGTAAGTATAATTTATAATATATTTTTTTGCATTAAGACATAATTTTTCTGTTCACTTGACATAATTTATGATATTTGTTTTTCTCTTCCTAACATTTCTTTCCTTTTCTTCTTGAAAAAAAAGAGTCATGAAGATGTTCAATGTTCAATCACAAAGAATTAAAAGAAAGACACCGATTTGAAAGAAAATCAATGTAAGTACGTAAAAATTATTGACTATTTTTTTTGAAATTTTTTTCTTTGATTCATAAGTGATTGAGATAACCAATCTTTAAATTATGATAACCAATTCTAATACTAGAACAAATAATTTGTCAATTCATCAAAACTTAACCGAATAAATATTTTTAAAAAAAGCTTAATAATAATTTAACTTTTTTTTTTAATTTCAGGGTTTGGGGGGGAGGGGGAGGTGGGCACGCGGCGTTATCCAAGATATTTTTGATGGGCCAACAACCTATTGCTATACTGTAATACCTTGCGCTCTTACTTTAATTAGAATACGCTTGTTAGATATGTCCACTTTATATTATATGAGAACATAACAATTTACAATTTATAAGATAGACATGTTTATTTTTCAAAAAGTTTTGATTAGGATGAATATATTTATGACTTTAAAATAATAGAATTATTTGATAATATAAATTTTGTTTTGTACAAAAGGTATAAAAAGAGAAGTTGAAAGGTTTGATCGAAATTAAGAGGCCATGTGTGATGTAGGACAATTTTAGAATTTAATTAATTTAGGAAGTCTTTTATTCTTACCAATTTAATTTGTTATTTAATTCTTAATTTTCTTATTTAAATAGGAGTTCTTTTCCTTATTTGAATTGAATTGTAATGTTGGGTTTTCTCTACTATATATAGAGAACCTATGTTATTGTTTTGGAACAATCTTTTATTCAATAAAATATTCCCCTTTGATTTTATCCCTCATGGGATTATTATCTTGACACTCGTATTTCAAGTCGTTAGGATTAAAACGACATCTAATCCCGTCCGTTAGAACGTTTATTTAACTCATTGCATCAAAGAGTCGAATGAGATTCGGCGTTCGACAAGGTGTTTTTATCCCACCCGCTATCCTACCTGCGTCAATGTGTCTTAATTTAAGGATAGGATTTGGGCAGTACATGCATGAGTTAAGTGGTTGGCAAGTGTTAAACAAAAAATTAAATAAGGTAAGTTTGGTTCAAGCGATGGATATATATATACATATAAACTTTCGTTTTCAAATTGGAAATTGAGAGTCAATCAGAAAGGAAAGAAAAGGAAAGAAAGGAAAAAGAAAGCAAGTTTGTTTTGAATTTATAATTTCGATGATTAATTTTAATTTTAAATATTAATATATTATTTCATTTACTTGTAGAAAATTAAACTGTTAGTATATAGGTATACATTTAAATGTCTAAATATATATATATATACATATTTTTCAAATAATGAAATTTGAAGCCTCATTTGTTATTATTAGATCATTATTTATTATTATTGTTAAATTAATATTAGGAGCTGATTTGAAGGACATAGGAAAGTTGTTGACAGAGCAATAACATTGTAATACCTTTGTCAGGTAGGTATTTATATGTATTTGGTAGATTTTAATTTTAAAACTGAAAAGTAGGGTGTTTAATTACAATTGATGTTTTGATAAATATGTATGAAATTTTTGAATCATCAACTGTTGATCCAATTCATTATTTTTCGAATCGGATTTAAATAGGTATTTTTCACAAGAATGTTAAATTTACAAATACAGTAAAAAAATTGTATCAACACGCGTTTTATTTTTATAAATATATGGTTTGTATGAAAATATTATGACATGAATTAATAAATGAGAATGTGATGGTCATGGTTGTTATTGTGACATGGCGCCTGTGTTTGGGGCGACGATCCTTAGAAATAATGCCCTTAAAGGTCGTTTTTTGTTGGAGCGACAATCCCTGAGAATAATGTCCCTAAAGATCGTTTTTGATGGGATGACGTTCTCTGGAAATAATGCTCCTAAAGTACGTATAACCAGTTTTTAGAACAGCGGTCCTTTGGAGCAATGCCCGTAAAGTACACAAACACAAAATTTATAGAAAATTTTTTTATGAAATTATGTGTTTTACGTTGTTTAGATAAATATTGAAATTGAAATTTTGATTTAATATTCTTTCATACTCTTTGTTGGAAATTAAAAAGTACTTTTATGTTCAAATTTGTTTACTACAACTATTAAAACTGCTTTTATATATAAATATCTATTGAGCATTACCTCATCCTTATTTTCAATATTTGTTTCACATTTTTCCTTTGTTTCAACCAATGTCATTTTTAAATTGTTCATATAAATTAAATATGTTCTTTAGTTAAATATTATTTATTTTTTTTATATAACTTTGCAAATAAATGTGAGTGGTGTAGTACTAATGTTATTGCACATTTGTTTTCTAAAACTTGCATTTGATTCTTGTAATTATAATTTTTTTGTTTTGACATGACTACTATGCATGCTTGGGTCAGCCCAGCTTGCGAGCTCACTTGAGCTTCCATTTCGCGAGCTGGACCAGCTTGTTTGCCATATCTATATCCACCTCCTTAAAAATTAGGGTTTTCGTACTTTTCTCAAACATAAGGGTTATATGCTAATTTATGTAAGAAAATCTTTATAAAATTTCTATTATAATAAGGGTGTAGTAAAAAAAAAAAAAGAAAAATTAACATTATATTTTGATTTTTAAAGAACAAGCTTAAAATAGCAAATCAACTAACATTTATCATTCTTCTTTTTCACTTGATTCTTTCCTTCATTTCAAGTAGATAATATTGCCTTTGCTCATCCAAATTAAAATACCAAAATAGTGCTTACAGCTTGTGTACTCATGTTCCACAGAAAGTGAAGAATAAGGTATGTGAAGTTTTGGAGTTAATGGTAGAGTATATAATTAAATTAATAATTGATGATTGAATTCTTCAGTTTGTGTAGTCATGTCATGCAAACAAGTAGAGAATAAGCCACGTAAAAATTTAGAGAAAAGGGTGAAGTAAGCATTTGAGATTGAACAAGATAAAGGTAAAATAATCACTACAAATTGAATTTTCATGGAAGGATGTTGCAGTAAATTGAGTTGATTATTCAATCATTCACAAATACGATATTGATAAGACTCTTTCGAAAAAAAAATATTATTATATTATTTCATTGCTTTTTTTAGTTAGGAAGGAAATAAGTTTATTATTATTGAATGCTTATATACACATCGATATAATTTAATTGTTTATTTGTGTTGAATAATTTGAATATTGAGTGAATCGATTTGCACTATAAATTTACTTTGAATACTCGTACTTTTCAAAAAAATATATCTATTACAAACATATTCATTGTGTAATTTACTATATAAAGGACAATTAATTTTTTGCACCCACTTTTCCACAAACTATATAGTTGTCTCTACTCTCTTGCAGTCATCCACCCACGACATACCACCAACTGTCGATTGGTTGTAGACCAGCCTTTCATGCATGGTATTTGCACAACTACAACCTTGTTGATTCTGCCTTATTTTGACAAGGTTTATTTCAAAAGAAAAAAAAAAAAAAACTTCTTATCCACTTTGGGTAAAGGTGGTATAAGACTGCATCTCCTAAGAAAAAGGGTGAGGTTATTTGCTGCATAAATAATACTCTGAATACTCATATTGAAATAAAATTTTATATTAGACAAACAATTGAGGTAAATTTAACTCTAAGACATGCTTGACACTAGTGACAACTAATAATAAAAGGTAGGTACATATAATATATGTCAATAAATTTGGGGTAGAACTGAAAAAATAATTTTTATTAAATACTATATTATATATTAAAATTAACCTTATATAAAATTAACTTAATGTTTGATATTAGTTAATTTTCGTTAATTTAATAAAATTAATAAACCAATGATTTTTATATACTGTATTATATGTTAAAATTTATGATTGTACTACTTAAGAAAATAAATAAATGCATAAATAAATAAAACTTTTTTCTCTCCATCAATTATAGCAAATACCAAATAATGTTGATAGAATTGAAATCAGGTAAAACTGACATTTCAAATGTGTGAAATGCTTATTTTCTTTTCCTTCTTTTTTTTTAAAAAAAAAGAAAATTAAGCTAAGCAATTTCTTTATTACTCCCCTGCTATGCTTAACTGCGATTTGCATTTAAGAAGAAAACTTTCGATGACTTACAAATATTTTAAATTATATGTGAAGATTGTTAATATATGTGGAGACAAATATGAAAATAACTCTTAAAATTAATCAGTGCAAATTCAATTTTATAGTTTGTGTAGTTAAGTCACACAAACACAAGTAATTAACAATTCTTTAAAAGATTTAGAGAAAAGGGTGAAGTAACTATTTCAAATTGAATGAGATAACGGCAAAGTGATCAATCCCAGTTGAATTCTCATTAAGCATGTGGCAATAAATTAAGTTCATATTCAATCGTTCACAAAACAACACATTAATAGAATAAATAAGTTTAATCATTAGAATCATAAATTTTCAGAGAATAAAATTAACCAGTTGATATTAAACAAAAAAAAAAAAATTTATAGACAATTAGCTAATTTATTTTCTTATAGTAATATAAAATTAAGAAAGACAAAAAGGAACTCCCAAATATTTTATTTTTTTCAGTATTTTGGTTTCTCATTTACCAAAAAAATAGTTTTTCTGCAAAATTGATAAGAAACGTAAATTGTAAAAGTTTTTAATATATTTTTTCTAATTTTTTGGTCAATTTTATTAAGAATTGGAGCTATAATTTATTGATATATTTTTTATTTTAAGCTATTTTAAGCTAATACTTATATATAAATTAAAAGAATTCAAAATAAGTAATGAAAATATTTATTTTTTCTATTTTTATATATTAATGAAAAAGTTGGAGAACATGTATAAATCAAATTTGATATTTTATTCTAACATAATTATTATAAATTGTAATATTAGATAAGTTATATCAATCAAAGTCATGATTGTTTTCAATTATTTTCCTTTTATCAAATATTAGAAGTTAAGTGTTTATTTTTGGTATATTTTTGTGAAAATAAGTAAATTAGTCATTTGATGTATAAAAAATTATTTGTATGATTATTATTGTTGAGAAGATATGAACAATTGATTTATATTATAGGATTTGATGAAAATTGAGAATCATAGATAATTGATGTTAATGAAAAATTGAGAATCATAGGAATTGATTTTTTGTGAAATACTTTAAATATGTATTTGAGCCAATAAATTTGATATGGTTGGACAGTTTTTCCAATATTCAAAATTAAATCGATTTTCACTTGTATGTTAACTTAATAAGATGACTATCAGATTTATATTAAAAAAAGGGTCCAAAAGATAAATGGTAAAAGTTCAAATTCATAAAACTTCAATTAATATTTCTTATTTAGGGTAAACCTAATAAAAAGTTTTTTTAGAGAAGTTATATCTTATCTAAATTATAGGTAAGATAAAGTACTGAATTATCTCTAATTAGAATTTCACTAAATTTCAGATTATCTCTAATTAAAATTCAACTTGAACTAATTTTTCAAATAACCTAACAAATCAATGAGTACATAAGGAAAATAAATAAGAAAAGAAAATAGTCTTTTTCTCATATATAAATAAATTTATTGGTTGATATCGAGTGACGAAATTTGTTATCAATAATTGACGTGCCTGTGAAAGAAACAAAAAGCCAATATATTATAATTTAATTTATGATAAACTAGATGAGAGAATCCTAGTAAGCAATGCCAGTAGAATGACCGAGATAGAGAGACATGCGAATACTGAAAATTTTACACCTAGAGGGGCTCGCAACAAAGGATGCGAGATTTTTTTTGTATGAGAAAGCTAAGCACGCAACACAAGTGTTGAGATATGATAACGTAAATATCACTAGGATCCAATTTTAATTATCGTTGGAGTTTAGTTTTAAAATATCCCTTAGATCCAATTTCAATTTTAAAATATCAAGTTTATTTTCAAATATAAATGGAGTCTTTATTCCTTTTGATATTATATATTAAGCTTTCAGTCTCCGAAAAATTATTTTCAATTAATGGTGCGAGTGAAGATTGAATTCGATGCTAAAATGGGAATATTTGACTGGCCTCACAGTTTGCTTTCCAAGTTTTTTCGATTCCAAATCACATTATTATCTTAAGCATAAGAAGCCAAATCACATCTCATTGTCAGATAAGTTAATGGCTTTTTGAAATCTTCTATCTTTTCTTCATTGCATTGCAATTGCATATATTTTCTTTTGCATAATATCGTACATCTACCAGCCGCAATATGTCTCTTCGTTTGTGCTAATAATTAAACATTTGAATTTGTGCATCCAAGGAAACTATTTAATCCCTTATAATATTGGTATAACTTTAAATTGTATTTGATTGTTATTGAACAAGTATCTTGTATACTAATACTATTAGTATTAAAGGAATTGAACTAGATTAAATATTTTATTATTTATTACTTTAAATATTTTATTAATTATTAGCATGATTGAGATTTAAAAAAAAAAAAGAGATTTTGATTTATTAGTTAAGAAGAGGTTATCACATCGACAAAATTTTGCAGTAAAGGATAAGGTATAACTTATTTTTATATTAAGTAAATGCATGGATTTATTTTTATTCATATTAATTGCATGTATGGATTTATTCTTATTTATATTAATTGTATCATGGTTCAATATCTGGTGTTGATGGTTATATATACTAATTTATCAAATTGTAGTATAATTAATACGTAAGAATATATACGACTTTAATGGTATTAAAGTGTTCATAAATATCTAAAGTGTAATATAACTATCATACCTAAACTCTCACTTAATGTGTTATATATAGTTCCCACCCAATATATTGTATATAGTTCACACTTAATATGTTATACATAGTTAAGTTCTAATGTGAAAAAAGATAAAAAAAAGAATTAATATTTTAAAGGAAAAATCATCCAGTTTAAATAAAAAATTGAAAGAGTAATATTCTAATAAGAATAAAAATAAATAAGCACCGATTACAGTTTACCCAAAAAAAGACAATATTTTTAAATCTAAAAGAAAAATATTATTCAAGTCCCTTATAAATACGATTAGAGTTTAATAACAAATATATTAATTGAGTTCAAATCTAAATATCTTTCAAATCTAAAACTAAATATCGTCAGAATCTAAAATTAAATATCAATGGAATCCCATATGAATATTACCTGTTTACAATATTAAATATCATTCGGGTCTAACGACAAATATAATTCAAATCCAATATTCATGTTTTATATATCTTTATCTATTGATTATATGCCTTTTGGTTTTAAATATTTATGTTTTGTGATAAAACTGTCCGAAATTAGCTTTCTTTTATTAAAAAAAATTTATGGTTTGAATAAATTAATAAAATATAAATTATATTAGTTTCCATTATAATTTTACATGTATTCTTTCCTATTTTTTTTGTACTTATTAACATGTTTAAATTATGTATAAATGTTTTGAATATATATGTCATCATATTTGTTTATATTTAATCAATTTATGATACTATTGTAAGAACTTTTATCTTTTCACCATTTCTAAGAAAAAAAAAAAAACAAAAGTAAAGAAGCTGAATAATGTAGTCCTTGGTTCCAAAATACTAAGTCCCCTTAGACTATTAGAAAAAATAAAGTCTAGTAGGAAAAATAATTGTATCTTTGCGGTGTCGATATCTTGCCCAAAAAAGCCAAACTCTATAGCTCCACGCTGCCAAATTTATAAAGTCCAGAAGGAAAAACACTTATAACTCTGTCATATCAACATCTTGCTTAAAAAGACCAAACATTGTAGCTTCTCGCTACCAAAACTATGCCCAAAAAGGACAAACGTTGCAGCCATGTGCTGTCAAAACTATAAAGTCTTGAAGGACAAATACTTGTATCTTTATAGTACCGACATCTTGTCCAAATGGCAGAAAGACAAACACTTGTAACTTTATGGTACTAACATCTTATCCAAAAGTGCTAAACAATACAGTTCTAGGCTACCAAAACCATGCCTAAAAGGCTAAACATTGTAGTTCCACGTTGAATGCAATGTTTAAACTAAAAAGTCCAGAAGGACAAACACTTATATCTTGCCTAGAAGGGGTAAACACTGCAACTTCGCGTTGCTAAAACTATAAAATCGAGAAGAACAAATATTGATTTCAAAATTTCTAAAGGAACACAAGTCATATACTTGTGTAGCACTGATATCTTGATTAATAGAAAAAACTACAATAAAGTACACTAACACCTGAAAAGAAGAAATGCATAACAAAATACAAAAATAAACAACAACATAAGAAGATGCCAAATTAGAAACAAAAATAAACAAAGCACAACACTGAATTGGAATGAATCTTCGACAGAAAAAGGAAGTAATGAACTTAATACCACTTAATCTCATTGTTTGATCTCACTTTTTGCAGACAAAAAAACATCTGTCTTTCCACAACTTGTTGGAAACTAAGAATACCAAGAGCCACGGGCAAACTATTTAGGAATTCAAAATATACTCATTGTTGGAAGGCGGAGGGCTTTTCTTACAAGAGAAGATAAATTTGCTAGAAATAATTATGGATAAGGTAGGAAGGAGAAGCTTACAATCTTATTGATTTCTAATTTTTTTTGGCTTAACATACAATGAAAGAACTCATCCCTATTTATAATATGGCAGCTCCTTAACTAACGGTTAAAATTATGCCAACACACGTCTAATCTAATTGATATAAATCTGTTTGTAGAAATATCCATAATAATATATATTTGTTACCAATATCCAGATTTTTATTATTAAATATCTAGATTTTATTCCATAACTATAAAGATATTTTCTTACAAATTTCTAGAAATTGGGCCACACTATTCCTAAACCCAAATCTTACAAACCCAATTTATTTTGAGCCAAATTAATTTTAATTTCCAACACCTCCCCTTTAAACTTGATTTGGTGACTCCCAATAATCTTTGCAACACACAAAATGTCTCATTCTTCAAAGGCTTGGTGAAGTTATCAACAATTTGATCTTGTGTCTTTATGTACTCTATTTGCATATCCTTTCTAACAATGCATTCTCTTATATAGTGGTAGCGAGTGTCAATATGTTTACTTCAATCGTGATACACGGGATTCTTGCCAATGCCATTGCTGATTTATTGTCAGTATAAATCTTAGTTGACGTTTCCTGTGACCATCCCAACTCCTTCAAAAAATTTTTAAGCCATATTGTATAGCAAACACATGATGTTGCGACCACGTACTCAGCTTCATAAGTTGAGAGAGTGACTATCGGTTACTTATTTAACATTCAAGTGAAAGCAGTGTCGTCCATGAAAAATACAAATCCAGTAATGCTTTTTTGATCCTTCATGTCTCCACCCCAATCGCTATCGCTGAATCCAACAAGCTTATAATCATTGGAAAATGAATAGTATAAGCCAAAATCAATTATACCTTTGAGATAGCGAAGAAATTCTCTTTGCAACTTTGAAATGGGTGATTGTTGGTGTCTCCATGTAGCAACTAACTAGCCCAACTACATAGAAGATGTCAGGCCTTGTGTAAGTTAGGTAACGTAGACTTCTAACCAAGCTCTTGAAAAGGGTTAAATCTATTCTTTCTCCTTCATCATACTTTGACAACTTTACTCCACATTCCATTGGTATGCTTATTGTCTTGCAGTCATCCATCTTGAATCTCTTGAGAATCTCCTTTGGATAGCTTTCTTATAAGATGAAAATTCCATCTTCCTTTTGCTTGACTTCAATGCCGAGGTAGTAAGCCATTAACTTAATGTCAGTCATTTCGAACTCGTTGGTCATAGCTTTCTTGAACTCTCCAAACATTCTTGGATTACTTCTAGTAATGATTAAATCATCCACATACAACATACAATTAAAACATCTCTATCTTTGATCTTGATATAAAGTGCATAGGCGCACTTGATAAAACTATTCTTTTGCAAGTACTTGTTTATTCGGTTATTTCATGCTCTAGGTGCTTACTTTAACCCATAAAGAACTTTTTTCAACTTCAAGACTTTGTCTTCATGACCCTTTACTTTATAGCCCAAAGGTTGCTCGATGTAGACTTATTCTTCGAGCACTTCATTAAGAAAGGCAAACTTTACATCCATTTTATGAATCTTCCATTTGTTCTGAGCTGCTAAAGAGATGATTAGTCTAATAGTTTCTAATCGAGCAACAGGAGCAAATACCTTATCATAGTCAATTCCAACTCTTTGACTGTAGCCTTTCACAACAAGTCTTGCCTTGTATCATTTAATTTCTCCATTTGTATTCTTCTTCACCTTGTACACCCATTTGACACCGATAGCTTTATATCCTTTAGGAAGAGTAGCTAGCTTCCATGTGTCATTTTTCTCAATGGCTTTAATTTCTTCGTCCATTGCAGCTCTCCATTTTTCTTGGTGTATAGCTTTTTGGAAGTTCACAGGTTCACAGTCTGCAAAGAGGCAGAAAAAGTAAGATTATCCATCTATTCGGTTACCTCGTAGAGATCTTGGAGACTTCTTGTGCGTTCTTCATTTCTTTCATTTAAAAATGATGGTAGTGAATTGTAATTATCAACTCTTATTGGCGAACTAGGTAGTGTTGCAGGTTCTTGTTGATGTTCTTCTTATTGTCTTGCTAATGTCTCCTTATTTTCTTCAAATTGAGGAAGGAAATTGAAATCGTCTACATTAAGGCCAAAATCCTATTCTTCTTCTTCACGACTTTTTTGTTGCTCGGGTTATACAACCTGTAGCCTTTTAAATTTTAGTCGTAACTAATGAAGATAAAACTCTCACTTTTATTATTGAGCTTTATTCTTCTTTTGTCTAGTACATGTATATAAGCTATGCTTCCAAAAACTCTTAGATTAGAAATGTCGAGCTTTCTTCCACTCTAAACTTCTTGTGGCATTTTTTCCTACATACTTCAAGTAAGAGATTAGTTAGATAAGTATATTGCATACGCCACAGCGTTAGCCTAAAATTCTTTTGGTAATTTCTTACTTTGGAGCATACTTCGTGCCATGTTAAGAATGATTCTCTTTTTCCTCTCAACAACGTCATTTTGTTCGGGGGAAGACGACGGATTCCATTTACTTAACAAAACTCTCAAAAATCTTTCGAAGTAAATTCTCCACCTCGATTAGATCTTATGGACTTGATTTTGCATCCCCTTTCATTCTCCATAAGTGTTTTAAATTTTTTGAACACGCCAAAAACTTCAAATTTTTCTTTCAAAAAATATACCCATATTTTTCTTGAATAATCATTAATGAAGAGAAGGAAGTAATTCCTCTTACCTAAGGAGCTTAGCTTAATAGGACCACGTACATCGGTGTATACGAGTTCGAGTGGCTTCTTGACTCTAAAAGTAGACTTCTTTGGAAAGCTCATTCTAAATTGCTTCTCAAGTAAACATCCTTCACATAGCTGATCAGGATGATTGATACAAGGGAGTCCTCTCACCATTTTCTTTTTGGATAATAGCTTCAAACCTCTAAAATTTAGATGCCCAAGTTGAAGATGCCATAACCGTAATGTATCCTTGTAGCAAGCCGTGAGAAATTTTGCTACATCGTTTTGAATATTTAACAAGAACATTCTATTCTTTGACATCATCACTTTTGCAATTAAATTACTTTTATTATCCCTTATAGAAAGACTATAATCTTTCGTACGAATATCATAACCTTTTCCTAAAGGTTGTCCCAAACTTAAAATATTGTTTTTCATATTGGGCACATAATAAACATTTGAAATAAATTGATGGCTTCCATCTTTCAAGTGAATAAGGATGTTACATTCACCTTTTACAGTATTTTAGACTCATCCCCAAAGGAGACATTGCCATTCACTGATTCATCAAGCTCGATGAACATATCCTTATTTCTACACATATGATTGCTTGCGCTGGTATCAAGGTACCACGTATTAGTGTTGCCATCATTATTGTCCTTGAATGCTAGCAATAATGTTTCTTCTTCTTGATTTTTGTTCTCCACATAGTTGGCCTTCTCATTAACTTTATTATTGGAAGCTCTACACTCAAAAGCATAATGGCCAAACTTTTGACAATTGTAATAGTTAACTTGAGACTTATCATACCTTAAGTTTGAATTGTCTCTTCCATGACCTCTTGTTGAGCCTTCTCTTCTATCATTGTTGTTGTTGCTATAATTTGAAGGTCCTCTCCATTCTCGTCCACATCCACGTTCGTGGCCTTATCCTCGACCATTTCCTCTTCCATATTAGCTTCTCTTATTATCGAAACTTTCTTTCTTTTCTTTAAAGGTGAGCTTTGTATGGCAAACTTGTTCCAAGGCTTCTTGCTTACTCTTTTGTCTTTCTTCATATGCTTGTAATGAGCCCATAAATTCTTTAATAGTCATGGACTCTAAATCTTTTGTTTCTTCAATTGTTATAATAATATACTCAAATTTTGAATCTATGGAATGAAGATTTTCTCTATAATTCGAACATTACTTAAACTTTCTCCATTTCTTTTTAATTGATTAGCAATCACCAAAACTCTAAAAACGTACTCAGAAATTGATTCATATTCTTTTGTATATAAAGATTCAAACACACCTTGTAGAGTTTGAAGACGTACCTTTATCACTTTTTCGGCACCTTTGTATGAAATTTAAAGCATCCCCCATGCTTTTTTGGCAGTGGTTGCATTTGAAACCTTTTCAAAGCCATCTTCATCCGATGCTTGATAGATGAGGTAGACAGCTTCCCTGTCTCTCTTTATAAAATTTTTCAAGAGATCTTTTTAAGCTTGAATAAGGGTGACCTTATCTTTCGACATATCAAACCTTTTCTCTACAACTTCCCACGTATCTTGAACTCTTAGCAAAGCCTTCATCTTGATGCTCCAATTATTGTAATTGCTCTTGGTAAGCATTGGAACTTAAAAGAGAGCCATTCCATTACTTGCAATTATCACTCACACTTTTACTCTAATACCATTTTATTGGAAGGTGGAGGGTTTATATTACAAAAGAAGATAAATTTGTTAGGAATAATTATGGATAAGGAAGGAGAAGCTTACAATCTTATTGATTTCTAATTTTTTTGGTTTGACATATAATGGAAAAACTCATCCTTATTTATAATTGGCACATCTTTAACTAACGGTTAAAATTATACCAACACACAATGGCTATAAATATCTTTATAGAAATATTCATAATAATATCTAGATGTTTCTTATAAATATTTAAATTTTTATTATCAAATATCTACATATTTATGGAATAAATATTTAGATATTTTTTTAAAAATTTCTAGAAATTGGGCCATAGTATTCTTAGGCACAAATCTTACAAACCCAATTCATTTTAGGACAAATCAAGTTTAATTTCCAACACTCATCACAGTATATTAATAAGGGCCTCATTAATTAAGACCTACCATTTGTCATTCTCGAATAATAAAACATCAGTTACTTCATTTGAAATTCTCATATAAAAGAGAGTAAAAGATCCTAAAAAATTTGGTTAAAAATACAAAATTTTCAGGTTCTTCATTTGTTTCAAATAGAACTACGTTACTTTTTAAATAAGAAAACTTACTATTGGACCATTTTTCTAACATCCAAAATTAAGTTGGCTTTTTACTTGTATATTAACTCAATAAGATAACTATTAGATCTATATTAAAGAACAAAGACACATAAGATAAAAGGTAAAGGTACAAATTTATAAAACTTCAATAATCATTTCTTATTTAGGTTAGATCTAATAAAGAGTTTTTTAGAGAAGTCATATCTCATCTAAATTATAGGTAAGTCAAAATATTGAATTATCTCTAATTAGAATTTCACTTAATCGTAAATTATCGTCAATCAGAATTCCACTTGAACTAATTTTTCAAATAAGCTAATGAATTAACGAGCATATAAGGAAAAGAAAAAAGAGAAAAAAATAGTTTTTTCCTCACATACAAATAAATTTACTAATTGATATCAGGTGATGAAATTTGATATCGACAAATATTTTCATATAAAATTTCTAGCAAGTTCAATACTACAAAGTTATATAAAGTTATTGTTTAAAGTATTCTAAAGCATGAGTTTAAATTTTGTAAATTCCAAAACTTCTTTCTTTTTTGTAAAAAGAAAGTGGTTTATCTATTTCTTAAAACTATAAGGTATATCTATCCCAACCTTGTTAAGAATAAGGGTATTTGCACTTTTTCAAAATTTCAGGAGTCAATATTAAATTCTCCTAAAATATCTTTATATAACTTTTATTAACATTGTATTTTTATTTAAAAAAAAAAAAGACTTAAATTGGCAATCAGCTAACACATGTCATTCTTCTTTCTCACTGGGTTGTTTTCTTAATTTCTAGTAAATAAGTTTACCTTTAGATATTCAATTTAAAATACTAAAATAGGGCTTACCACTTGTGTAGTCAAGTCATACAAACAAAAGTAAAACCAAGTTATGTGAACTATTATACTAAAGGGTAATGTAAATATATAATTAAATTAATCATTAATGATTGAATTTTGTAGTTTGTAGCAAAGTCACACAAATACAAGTAGATAATAAGCCATGGAAAGATTTAGAGAAAAAGGTGAAGTAACCTTTTCATAATGAACAAGATAAAGGTAAAGTAGTCACTACTAATTAAATTTTCAATGAATGATGTTGAAATAAATTAATTTGACTATTCAATCATTCACAAGACATGATAATGATAAGATTTTATTTTTAAATAGTTCACTGTCTTTTACTAATTAGGAAGGAAAGAAGATTATTTTCCTAGTTAGAAAGAAAAGAAGCTTATTATTATTTAATAATTATATATATATAATTTACTTTAAATACTCATATTTCAATAAAAAAAGTTTATTACAAAAATACCTATTGTATAATTTACTATATTAAGGAAAATTATTTTTTTTGCTTCCATTAAGTACTACAAGATCTATCCATAAGCTATAAAAAAACTATAACATCATGGATTAAAAAATTTAGACGTCTATAAAAAACTATGTACTACATAAAAATGTACGATTTTTACTTTATTAAACATTATTATTTTTTATTTTTAATTAATTTTAAAATTTTATTTTGAAAATTAAAAGCATACCACGTAAAAATTGGGCTTGACCATGACTTTTAGTAATAACATAACATAAAATAAAACAAACTAAAATAATTAAGTATACATACATATAATTTAATGATTTATTTGCATTGAATAATACGAATATTGAGTGGATCTATTTGCACCTTAAAATTTACTTGAATGCTCCTACTTAAAAGAAAAAAAAAAAAACTATAACAAAAGTATCCATTGTGTAATATACTATATTAAAAACAATTAATGTTTGGCACCTATTTCTCCACAATAAATAGTAATATGCAAATTCTATAACTATTACATAATTCTAGATCCTAAGATCTATCCATATCATGAATTAAAAAAAATTTAGATGTCTATAGAAACCTACATATTTAATTTTTTATTTTAACTAATTTTATAATTTTTATTTTAAAAAAAAGCATTAGCAGTTGATCAATATTTTTATGAGTGAATAGAAAAATTAATGTACATAATAAAAATATTTTAATTAACATCATTTAGACACTTGTAAAGATGTATAGATTTTAGTGGTTGAGGAGTAAAAATGTATTCAAAATAGATTTTAGGGTGCAAATAATTAAACCAACTAATCATAAATGTTTTATTTGTAAAATTGATAGATTGAGTATGACTTTCAGCAATAATATAAATAAAAAAAATAATTTTTTATTTAATAGAAAAATTAAATTGCATTATTATTATTGCTAGAAATATATGAGCAACAGATTTATTTGATAGATTTGGTGAGAATTGTGAATATTTTACGTTAATGAGAAATTAAATTGTGGGAACTTGTTTTTTCTTAAATACTCTTTTTTAATTTTAAAAAAAGTTTTGGAGGAGATTAAGCGACCTAACCTACAATACTAAACCGTTACCTCTTATGGGATAGCCTGAAAGCATCAAGTATGCCCAAACACTTCAACTACACCTAAGGGGTATTTTTCTTAAATACATTAAATATGTATACGGACCAATGAATTTAATATTTTATAAAATCTGTATTGAGTCCAATGCCATTAAATTGTTATTAGATTATTTTTTTCAAGTACCCTAAATTAATTAATGAGCATAAAAATATATTGTAAAATACAAACCTCTTTCTTTTTTTTTTTTTAATAAAGAGGAAGGGAGTCAAATAGGGACAAGGTAGGAATAGGAAATCTTGGTCCAAACAGGGACAAGAAACTAACGATGGGCATCGGTGATCCAATGCCATCTCTACTAGTAGAATATGAATAAAAGAGATTAATTGTTAAAATTAGGAAAACTATAACTTGAATTTTTATTCCACTAAAGTTCTGGATAAAAAAATATTGATATCATATCTAATTCTTGAAACTCCAAACTGTATTTATGCAGTTCCTCAAAAAGTAAGGTTTTTTCACTTTTCCTAAAATCTCAAGGGTACATTTTAATTTTAATTTTAATATCTTTATAAAACTTATATTATAATAAGCATTTAGTAAGAGAAAGAAAAAGATAAATAAACAAATTAACATCATATTTTGAATTTTGAAGAACAATCTTAAATTAGCGAATCAACCAACATATATCATCTTTCTTTTTCATTGGATTCTTTCCTTAATTCAAGTGGATAATATTGCCCTTACACATCCAAATTATAATACTAAAATAGTCCTTACAGCTTATGTACTCATGTTACACAGAAAGTAAAGAGTAAGATGTGTGGAGTTTTGGAGTATGAGGTAAAGTATATAATTAATTGATTATTGAATTTTATAGTTTGTGTAGTCATGTCGTGCAAACACAAGTAGAGAGCAAGCCATGTAAAGATTTAGAGAAAAGGGTGAAGTAAACATTTCAGATTGAAGAAGATAAAGGTAAAGTAATCACTCCAAATTAAAAAATTTCATGGAAGGATGTCGCAGTAAATTGAGTTGACTATTCAATCATTCACAAAATAAGAGATTGATAAGACTCTTTTGAAATAATTTAGATTATTTCATTACCTTTTCCTAGTTAGGAAGGAAAAAAACTTATTATGATTGAATCCTTATGTAGATATATATAGATATAGTATAATTATTTATTCGTGTTGAATAATATGAATGTTGAGTAGACCTATTTACACTATATAATTTACTTTGAATACTCGTTCTTTAAAAAAAAATCTATTACAAAAATATCATAGTGTAATTTACTATATTAAGGACAATTAATTTTTTGCATGCATTTCTCCACAAATTATCTTTCCTTATTCCATATATAGTTGTCTCTAATCTCTTGCAGTCATCCATCCACCACGTACCACCAACTGTCCATTGGTTGTAGACCAGCCTTTCTTGCATGGTATTTGCCCAACTACACCCTTGTTGATTCTGCCTTACTTTGACAAGGTTTATTTATTTAAAATAATATATATATATATATATATATATATTGTTGTCGCCCAACCTTTCTATTCGCTTTGGCCAAACGCCATAT
Organism: Azadirachta indica; assembly: GCA_022749755.1. Lineage (NCBI taxonomy): Eukaryota > Viridiplantae > Streptophyta > Magnoliopsida > Sapindales > Meliaceae > Azadirachta > Azadirachta indica. Next base: position 5,922,942 of record CM040446.1, on the reverse strand, counting down.
AAGACTGCATCTCCTAAGAAAAGTAGTGAGGTTATTTGCTGCATAAATACTACTCCGAATACTCATATTGAAATAAAATATTATATTAGACAAACAATATTGAGGCAAATTTAGGTCCAAGACGAGCTAGACACGAGTCACAACTAACAATAAAAGGTAGCTAATATAACGGGAACCAAAGTAAAATTTTTTAAAATGTTAGGGATATTTACATTAATAAAAGCGAATTGGTAATTGTACCTATGAAAAATTTAATTTCTACAATTATTATTGTTGGACAGATATGAACAATTGATTTATATTATAGGATTTTTTTACAATTCAGAAATATAGATACTTCAAGTTAATGAGACAATTGTAGAAAATTTTTTTGTTAAATACTTTAACTATGCATTAAGACCAGTATAAATTTGATATTTTTATAAAACTCACCCAAATTTTACAAGTATATGTCAATTTCCTTTAAAATATCTTTATATAACTTCTATTATAATAAGCTTTCACTAAAAAAAAAAAAAAAATTAACATCATATTTAAATTTTTCAAAAGGAGGCCTAAATTAAAGATCACCTAGCAGATGACATTCTTCCTTTTCACAAGATTCTTTCCTTAATTTCGAGTAGATAAGATTGCTTTTGGACATCAAAATTAAAGTACCATAATAGTGCTTAATTACTGCTTTTGTAGTCAAGTCTTACAAAAAAAAGTAAAGAAAAAGCTATGTATAGAACAAGAGGTAAAGTATATAATTAATTTAATTATTGATAATTGAATTTTATGGTTTGTGTAGTCAAATTATACAAACACAAGTAAATAATAAGTCATGTAAAGGTTTAGAGAAAATGGTGAAATAAACATTTTATATTGAACAAGATAAGGCACTACATATTCCAAATTGAATTTTCACTGAATGATGTTGCAATAAAGTAGATCATTCAATCATTCACAATATAAAACATTGATAAGATTCTCTTTGAAATAATTTAGACTATTTCACTATCTTTTCTGAATTCGGAAAGAAAGAAGCTTACTACATCAATGGGAAGCTTCGCTAATTGATAGGGAGGACCTATGTATTCATTATCATTGATTAATTTTACATGTATAATTTATCTACAGTGAATTATATAATATCGACTGCATTTATTTGCACTATAAAATTTATTATGAATATTTAAATTGTAAAAATATCCATTGTATAATACTTTACTCTCATTTAATACACCTGTTTCTCTATAGTATGTAGTCATATGTAAACTCTTCGAAGATTACATAATAAAATATCATGAAATTAAAAAAAAAATTCAATGTAATCAATTAAGTTCCTCATATGTTCAATTTTTTTTTTAAAAGAAAGGGAATTTTTTGAAATTTTCAGTTATAAAAAAAGATCAATTTTAATTATCATAATCATAAAATTTGATAGAATAAGAAAAAATTGGGAGATATAAAATAAAATGACCAATTTATAATCAATGAGTTATTTTATTTTAATGAAGTAATATAAGCTTAACAAAGCCAAAAAAAATAAAAAAAACTCCTAGATTTCTTATTTTCTTTTCAATATTTCATTTTCTCATTCTAAAAAAATTAGGAAAATAGTTTTTTCTTCAAAATTTATAAGAAATATAAACCTCTTAAATTCATTAATATATGTTCTCTAATTTTTTTTTTGGTCAATTTATTAAGAGTTGGAGTTATAATTTATTAATACGCATATATATATATATATATTCGTGACTAACATTTATGTGCAAATTAAAATAATTCAAAATAAATAATCAAATTATTTATTTTTCTAATCTCATAAGCTAATGAAAAAAAGTTAAGGAACCTGTATCAATCAAATTTGATATTTTATTCTGACATAATTATTGTAAATTATAATATTCGATAAATTGATCAATCAAATTAGTGGTTATTGTCAATTATTTTACTTTCATCAATTATTTTATAGAATTGGTTATTTGACATAGAAGAAATTAATTTGTATGATTATTATTGTTGGAAATATATGAACAACTAGTTTGATTTATAGGATTTTATGAGAACTGAGTATTGTGGATATTTGATGTTAAAGAGAAACTAGAATTTGTAGGAACTTATTTTTTTTAAATACTATAAATACATATTTTGACCAATAAATTTATACTGTTATAAAATTTGTATCGACTCCAATTCCATTAAATTATTGTAAAATCATTTTTTTTTCAAGTATCCTAAACAAATTAATGAGCTTAAAATTTGTAAAATCTATTTTTTTTTGGGTAAAGAGAAATGGGGAATCTTGGTTGAAATAGGAAAAAGAACTAAATATGGGGATTCGTGATCTATTACTACCCTTGCTAGTATTGTATATATAGTATTGATTAATTTGTTAAAATTAGAAAAAATACATCCAAAATTTTTATTCCACTCAAGTTCTAGAACTAAAATATTAATAGTATATCTAATCAAACTAATGGAAGTTTGAATTTCACTAGGTCAACGAATATTTATCTAATTCTTGAAATTTCAGACGGTATATATTCACCTCTTCAAAATTTAGAGTTTCTGCACTTTTCCCAAATCTTAGTGGTATATAATAATTTCTGTGGGAATATCTTTATAAAACTTCTATTAAAATAAGCATTTAGTAAAAAAAAAAGATGAATAAAAAAAATTAATATCATTTTTTGATTTTTAAAGAACAAACTTAAATTAGCAAATCAATTAACATATATCATTCTTCTTTTTCACTGTATTCTTCCCTTAATTTCAAGTTGTCAATATTACCGTTACACTTCCAAATGAAAAGACTAAAATTATGTACTCATGTTACATAGAAAGCAAAGAATAAGGTATGTGATGTTTTGGAGCAAAAGGGAAAGTATATAATTAAATTGTTAATTGATAATTGAATTTTACAGTTTGTGTAGTCATGTCATGCAAAGAGAAGTAAAGAACAAGCCGTGCAAAGATTTAGAGAAAAGGGTGAAGTAAACATTTCAGATTGGAGAAGATAAAGGTAAAGTAATCACTCCAAATTAAAATTTCATGGAAGGACAATAAATTGAGTTGACTATTCGATGATTCACAAAATAAGATATTGATAAGACTTTTGAAATAATTTAAATTATTTTATTGCCTTTTCCTAGTTAGGAAGGAAATAAGCTTATTACTATTGAATACTTATATATACATATTTAGATATAGTTTAATCCTTTATTTGTGTAGGACAATACTAATATTGAGTGGATCTATTTACACCATAAAATTTACTTTGACAATTTATTTGTTTATTTGTGTTGAATAATATGAATATTGTTTATTTGTTTAATGTGTTGATTCTGCATTACTTTTAAAAGGCTTATTTCAAAAAATGAAAAAAAGAAAAAGAAAACAACACCCTTGTTGTTGTCGCCGAACCTTTCCATCCACTTTGGGTAAACGTGGTAAGCATTGCGTCTCCTAAGAAAAAGGGGGTGAGGTTATTTGCTACATAAATAGAGTAAAGTATTTAGATAAAAGAGTAAAGTATACATTTAAATTAAAAATTGATGATTGAATTTTACAATTTGTGTAGTCCTGTCATGGAAACACAAGTAGAGAACAAGTCATGTAAAGATTTACAGAAAAGGGTGAAGTTAAAATTTCAGATTGAACACGATAAAAGGTGAAGTAATCACTCCACATTGCATTTTCATTGAAGGACGTTGCAATAAATGGAGTTGATTATTCAATCATTTCAAAAAATAAGATATTGATAAGATTCTCTTTTGAAATAATTTAGATTATTTGATTGCCTTTTCTTAGTTAGGAAGGAAAGAAGCTTATTGTTATTGCATAATTATATATACATACATATAATTCAATTATTTTGTGTGTATTGAATAATATGAATATTGAGTGTTGAGAAATTCTCTAAGCCTTTGTGAAGAGACTATAATAAAAAAATTATGAATATTGAGTAGATGTATTTGCACCATAAAATTTAATTTGAACACTCATATTTTTAAAAAATATTTATTACAAAAATATTGATTTCGTAGCTTATTATATAAGCACAATTAAAATTTTTTTTTACACCCCTTCCTCCACAATAAAATAATTATTTAAATTCTATAGCTATTACATGATTCTAGATCCTAAGATCTATCCATAAATTGTAGAAAATTGTGATATCATGAATTAATTTTTTTTAAACTTCTGTAGAAAACTATATACAAAAAATATAAAACTTTTTCTTTATTAAATATTATTAATTTTTTTATTTTAATTAATTTTAAAATTTTATTTAAAAAATAAAAAGTATTAGTGTTTGATGAATATCTTTATTAGCAAACAGTAAAATTAAGATACATAATAAAAATAATATAATTAAGGTCTTTTAGACACTTATAAAGGTATATAGAGTAAATCTTAATTCTCAAATATTTTTAAATGGTTCAACTAAAACAGTATTCAAAATAGATTTTGGGGTGCAAATAAATCAACTTATCATAAATATTTTATTTGTAAAGTTGGTAGCTTGGCTATTCAGTAATAACATAACAAAACATAACATAAAATAAAATAAAATAATTTTTTATTTAATATAATAAAATTATATTTATCTTAATTTGTGTAATATTAAAAAGAAGAATATGGATCCCCGATACCGCTATAAAAGGAGAGTGCTTGCTTGTTAACTCTTTGTAAGTGTATTCATTGTAGCCCCCGAAACTAAAACTGAAAGAATCAGTGGTGTTTGAATATATCCCAACACCAATCCAATCCTCCATTAATGGCGACCGAGCAACAAAAACCAGTACCTTTCTATAAGTACAAGGTCAAGAAAGATGCTTCTAAGGTAATTACTGATCCCTCATCTATAATTCAATTCTTTTGTCATGCATTCATGCATATTAATATTATACTTCTATTTTAAATTGATAAGATAATAACGTTTCTGTTTTCATGACGGTCAGCTCATTACAGCAACTCCCCTTGTAAAACTTAACAAAGTCACTCGAGGATGTGTAGCAACTGTTGTTGCCAAGCAAGAGATGTTCCTTCCCACTGCTAGCAACAAAGACAGGTCTCTCTTTCTCTTAATTTTCCACTTCTTAATTGTTGACATCTATTCCATCAAACACTAATGAAATCAATTTTATCTCCTTATCTTATATTTTTCCACCAACCAGGGCAGCGTTGTTCATGATCAAAGATGCAGAAAGAAGAGGCGAAATTACTCCTGGAGAGGTAATTAGCTGACTTTTAGTACTCAGAAATGGTTAATTATTAGCAAACTAACTTATGTTGCATTGCATTACTAGACGACGATAATAGAGCCAACGTCAGGAAACTTTGGAATAAGCCTGGCGTTTATGGGAGCGCTGAAAGGTTACAAGGTAATTGCAACAATGCCTAAAAGTACAGGCACCGAAAGAGGAGTTGCTATGAAAGCATTTGGAGCTGACGTAGTGCTTACTGATCCCGAGAAAGGAGTGAGTGGAGCTATTAAGGTCGCTGAAAAGCTCTATAAGTCAACACCAAATTCTTACATGCTCAAGCCTTTTGAAAATCCTGCCAATACTGAGGTATCGTACCCAACAAAGTATTAATTTAATAGATTCAAGAGTTTAATTAATTATTGTTAAATTAATTATCTTAATCTTCTGAAATTGTTATTAATTAGGCACATGTGATGACTACGGGTCCTGAAATCTGGGATGCTACTCAAGGAAAAGTAGACATTTTTGTGATGGGAATTGGTACAGGAGGAACTCTAGCCGGTGTTGCCCAATGCCTTAAACAGAGAAATCCCAAGATCAAAGTAATTAATTACTTAATTAACCGATCATTCTTAACACAATTATAAATTTTCTTAGAATTCTTCTATTTTATAATTTTTTTTACTGTTTAATATTGTAGATATATGGAGTGGAACCGACTGAAAGTAACGTATATAATGGGGGAAAACCAGGTGATTAATATTGTATTTGATTATTTTGAGTTGTCTTATATAAATGTATATATTAATTCTGCTGGAGAAACTGATGACGTATATAATTTCAAATAACTTAAATTATAGGTCCTCATGGCATTATTGGCATTGGGGCTGGAATGAAATCAAAATTAGTGCCCGAGGGTTTGATGGAAAAAGTTATTGAGGTACCTAAATTAGTATTAATTGCTGAACGAAGAGATTAATTTTGTGATAATTAATTGTTTCTCTAAGTTTCAGTTGATGAGTTGAAATCCTACATTTATATTAACTATTTCCCAGGTTACCACTGAAGAAGCACTAATTATGGCCAGGCGATTGGCACATGTGGAGGGACTTATGGTAATTTAATGATAATTGTTTATGTTAATTTTCTGACATTCGCCTGCAGATCTGATCTTCTTGTTCGTCTAGGTTGGAATCGTATCAGGTGCCAACACAGTTGCAGCCCTAAAACTTGCCCGAATGCCAGAGAACAAAGGCAAACTTATTGTGGTAATTACATTAATTATTTCTTTAAGAATTTAAAGCAATTCATATTGTAATTTAATTAATTACTTACATTGGGTTTGAATGATTGTGATGATCAGACCATACATTCAAGCTATGGGGAGCGATATTTATCAACTCCACTGTATAAAAAGTTGGTGAAAGAGGTTGAAGACACGGTACCAGCTCCAGTTGAGGAAGATGACGAAGATAAGGACAATGATGAAGTTAAAGACGATGATGAAGATGATGACGATGACGATGAACTTTGTGCTTTTGTCTATACTGCTTTTTGAAATTACTTATCTGTGTGTTGTATCAATCTTCTCTTTGATCAACTCCACTGTTTGTCTCAAAGTTTGATATATTCCGAATAAAATCTAGGCCAAACAACATTATGGGACACCCATAGTTTGGCCTTAGTAATAAATAAGAGACTCTTCTTTTGAAAATAATTATCTCCTTCCTTTTAATTACATTTTGTTTCAATGTTTTTGTATTTGAATTGCAATGGCGTAAATATATTAGGAGTAGTTTCACTTTCGTCTTCATTAATTAGTATGTTTGATATATTAGGTAAAATATACTAACGTTAATAAAAGTTATCATTTTGATTTTGAATGTTATTTTTTATTTTTATTTTTTTGCTTTTCTAGGCAAAGTAATAATAAATTTAGTAAAGAGATATGGTAATTAAACCTCACTTTAATCAACATATTCAATGTATTAGATAAAAATGACTTCAATTAATGTTCTAAAAAATTTTCACTCTGATTCAAAATATTTTAGGTAGTATAATTTTGATTTTTTATTTAAATATTTCTTTTCTGATACTGGAGTTCTGCTCACCCAATGTTTTGATCTTTTAATAGTTTGTTGGGAGAGCATATCCGTTATGCTTTAGCCTTTACGTTTCACAGGGCTCTTTCATAGCTTTGTCCTACTAGGAGTTAGATTTTTGGATTATGAATTTCTTGATTTATCGTATGGTTGTTTAGAACTGGGTCTCGTGGGTATATGTTTAAGGACCTATGATATTAGGCTTGAGAATTTATGACTAAAACATTCATTAAATTGTTGTCCTCAATTTGTGTAATTATAAGAGTTAAAAAATATACTTTTATCAGTCAATAAATGTTTTAAAATAACTTATTTATGCTTAATTTTTAATAAAAATCTCAAAATGAAAACTGTCATATTTATTCATTGAAAACAATTGTTAATTCTATTATTTTTACTATTACTATTATATCCTTAATTTCGTTTATAAATTAATTTATTATGACCATTATACCATGAATTATAAAGACCATCAATACGTTTTTATACAAGTTATTTTATATTAAAGTTCTATTGAAGGGTAAAAGCATATTTTTCACTTTAATCGAGTTTCTTTTTCATATAAATTAACAGTAACAATTTAATAGATGTTTGGTCATGCAATATAGTCATGTTAGCGAAAATAATAGGAACCAAAGTAAAATTTTTTAAAATGTTAGGGATATTTATTTAACACAAGCAAATTGGTAATTGTACGTATGTATGAAACTTTTAATTTCTATAATTATTATTATTGGATAGATATGAACAATTGATTTATATTATAGGATTTGATAAGAATTTGGAATTTTGGATACTTGATGTTAATGAAAAATTGAGAATTATAAGAAATTCTTTTGTTAAATATTTTAGATCAATAAATTTGATATTTTTATAAAACTGGCATTGAATCAAATGCCATTAAATTATTATAAAATTATTGATTTAAAGTATACAAAAATAATGAGCTTAAAATTCAAATATCTTTTTGTAATTTCTTTGCCTAAGGGCTGCTCTTGTAATCTCTTTAACTCTTTTATATTAATAAAATTATTATTTCATTTAAAAAAAATAAGGCAGCCTAAGATTGGGAAATCTTCGCCCAAATGGGGATAGGAATGAAGATGGGTGACCCTAATCCATTACCATCCCTACTAGTATGATGTGAATAGCAAAGATTAAATTGTTAAAGTTAGGATAATTATATCTTGAATTTTTATTCGACTAAAGTTTTGGGACAAAAAATGTTAATATCATATCAAAACAACTAAGAAAGTTTTGCTTTTATTAGGACAAGAGGTACGTATTTATCCATTTAAAGAAACTCTAATATGTATCAATCAAATTTCACAAAAATTAGAGTATCTCAAATTTTAGGAGTTTATGTCAATTTCTTTTAAAATATTTATATAACTTATATTATAATAAGCATTTAGCTTGAAAAAAGTAATAGACAAATTAACATCATATTTTAATATTTTCCAAAAAGAGACTTAAATTAAAGATCACCCAGCATATGGCATTCTTCTTTTTCACTAGATTCTTTCCTTAAATTCTAGTAGATAAGATTGCCTCTAGACATCTAAATTGAAATACCATAATAGTGCTTAATTACAACTTTTGTAGTCAAGTCTTACGAATAAATTAAAGAAAAAGCTATGCGAAATTTTAGAAGAACGGGTAAAGTATATAATTAAATTAATCATTGATGAATGAATCTTACAGTTTGTGTAGTCAAGTCACACAAACAAAAGTAAATAACAAGCTATGTAAAGGTTTAAAGAAAAGGGTGAAGCAAACATTTCACGTTGAAGAAGATAAAGGTAAAGTAATTACTATAAATTGAATTTTCATTGAAGGAAGTTGCAATAAATTAAGTAGATCATTCAATCATTCACAAAATAAAATATTGACTAGATTCTCTTCGAAATAATTTTGACTATTTCACTATCTTTTCTTAATTTGGAAAGAAGAAGCTTACTAAGGAGGCTTCGCCAATCAATCGGGAGGACCTATGTATTCTTATTTTCATTGATTAATTTTACATATATAATTTTTGTACATTGAATTATATCAATATTGACTGGATTTATTTGCACCATAAAATTTATTATTTTTGAAAATTAAACTTAATTTGGCCTAATAAAAAAATTGGGTTTTTAAGTGTTGGTCCTAAAAAGTTAAGAATAGTATGGCCCAACTTATAAAAAGATATAATAAAATTATATAGATATTTATAAAATAAATATTTACATATTTGATAATAAAAATCTAGATAATTATAATAAATATATAAATGTTTATAGTAAATATTTATATATTATTAAGCATATTTTTAAAAGACGTTTTATAGTTATTAGATTAAATATGTGTTGGCATAATTTTAATCATTAATTAAAGACGTGTTATATTATAAGTAAGGGTGAGTTCTTTCATTGTAATTTTTAGAAATTTGAGAAACTTGTGAAGCCAAATGTTGTGTTAACATCAAGTGAAATCAACTAAATGTTGTGTTGACAGAAGCTTTATTGTTCAGAAATTTAGTGAAACCTAACAACCACTAAACATGTTTAAAATTGAGTAATACAATTTAAGAAAAATAATTAACTGCTTGAGACATAAAGGAACAACATACAAAAGGATAATATATTACTAATTTGATACCAAAAATTATCCTTAAGCTAGCTACCTAGTTTGCCAAAATGTATGAATGGGTCTACCAATTAACTTTAGAAACTTTAATTTGGCAATTTAGTTTTTTAATATATGGCTACATGTTTAAATAACTGCTAATGTCAAATCTTAATAATTTGCATTGTTCAGAACATTAAAACACTAGAAAGGGAGTGTCTTAACATATGTAACCTTAATACTAAACTAATTCAAATTTTCAGTTCTTAATTTTATGCTTTAAAAAAAAAAGCAGAATGTTTTAATTAGTTATTACTTTATCTTTAAGGAAAATTGGTAGATACCCCTAGAGCATTAAGAAACGACAGATATGCGCCTAATATTTTGAAAACAGTATATGTCCCTTTCAACTATTGAAAAATGGCAGATGCCCCCCTAAAGTTATTATGCAATCATACAAAATTACTATTTTGCCCTGATATATTTAAAACATATTAATTTATTATTTTAACCCAATTATTAATATATAATAATCAATATACCCTTATAATTTTTTTGATAATTATGTGTTCAATATTTTAATAATTAGTTTTTAAACTATTGTTAATATTTTAAATAATTATTTTTATTATATTTTTTAAGATTATAAATTATGTAAATTATATAAATTATTTTATTTATAAATTAATAGAGTTAGTTTTATAAATTATATAAATATTCTCAAAATTATAAATAATATAATTCATATAATACAAATACTGTTTAGATTTTATTTAAATTGATTGTGTTATAAATTAAGAATATTTGGTTATAAATTACATAAATTGTTTAACATATTTCATTTATAAATTAATACAATTATGTATAAATTATATAAATATTCTCAAAGTTATAAATTATACAAACAATTAAAATAAATCTAAACTAATATTTAAATTTCATGAATATATTATTTGTAATATTTTTGATATATATAAATCCCAAATATTCAATATAACATATTTATTTATCAAAAATATTCTAAAAAATATAATTCATATAAATATTATTTGGAATTTATTTTAGTTAATTTGTTATAAATTAAATAATGACAACAAAATTAGTTAAAATATTAATAATAATTTATAAACTAATTATCAAAATATTGAATATATACTTATCAAAAAATAAATTATAAGGGTATATTGGTTATTATATATTAATAATTGAGTTAAAATGGTAAAATTAATATGATTTTTAAATATATAGGCTAAACAGTCATTTTACATGGTTACATAGTAATTTTAGGCGAGTATCTACTATTTTTCAATAGTTCAGAGGAGTATATGCTGTTTTCAAAATATCGGGGATTCTACTATTTTTAAATATTGTGTGGAATATCTACCAATTTATCTATATTTAAAGTAAACAACAAAATTTATATAACAGTAATACATATCATCCCACTCTTAAATGGGTATTAATTCTTTTTTAAAAATCAGTAAATTATTAAAATTAATAAACTAAACCTCTTTCCAACCCAATGTAAACGGAATTTTTAAAATTGTCTTGAGTTACTTTTAGTGAACTATTTATTGTAATAAATTGATGCACGGTTCAAATAACATTAATTCATTGTAATATATAAGTTACTTTTAAAACTTTAAGGACTTTGGCAATTCGGTTTCTTTTCTATTTTCATTAATTTATTGTGATAATGTATAATATACACGTTTGAATAACTCCAAATTAATAATTTTTATTTTTTGAAAGCACCAAATTCATTTAATTCTCATTTGTTGGTCGTTACTTTTGTACTTAAAGAATGAGCAGTGCCACATTTATATCCAAATTTATAACCTGAAGTTTTATATCGAATGTGCGAATGATCATCAAAAAGTGAATTGGGGTAATAAATGATTTTGAAAATGATAAATATATATCATTCACGTTATTTATATAATTAATCAATATTGATATCACAAAAAATTTTCATAATCAATGATATTATTATCACCTTGATACCAATAAACTTAGAATTATTCTACCAACATATTAATATAAGGGCTAATAACACTTTGATTCCATTTTTAAAATAAATGTTAAGTACTCAATAAATCAAAATATTTGTTACTAGAATCCCTTCTGTTAAATTTTTTCTGTTATTGTTAAATTTTGATCAATTTTCACAGATAAAATGATATATATAGTCAGACTCAATTGATGAATTAATTTACATAATATCCCTAATTATCAAATTAAAAAAATTAAATTACGAAATATAAAGAAAATATATAAATAGGATACACCAAAAATAAATAACATTATTTTATTTATTTAGTCAAACTTAATTTTAACATAATCTTTAACAATTAAACAATTAATAACTTACGGCCTGAAAATATGTTTCCATTTTAGAGACAAGACCCAAGTCCAAAATTATTTTTCTACCACCACGTTCATCAACCCTCAGCCAAATTTTCTGATAAATAAAACAATAGAAATTCTTTGAAGTATTTTATCGAACACCAAGTAATCTTTCGACCTACGTTCCACAAAACTGGAACCTTAGTCTCCAAGTCCACGTGTCACAAAATTAACACTACCTTATAACATTTCTCTTTCAACACCTCTCTACAGTCCAAGCTCAATAGAAACATCTCTAAACGACACAACAGATGCATCTTATCAAACCCTCTCTACTGCTTCTGAAATCCATTCAATCCGTATACCGAACTCTGCATAGTCAAGCCAATTTAAATACTGTTGATGCACTGGCCTCGCTCCTAAAATCTCAATATGTGCTCCGCTTTAGCGGCCCAGATGCTAAAAAGTTTCTATAAGGCCTATTAACCAATAATTTGTGGAAGTTCGGTAAGCTTGCGGGTGAGAGAGAGAAGAGGTCCACGATTCCAAACCCGAAAGAGAAAGAAAAAGGAAAGAAGAAGAAAACTGAAAGAGAAAGAAAAAAAAGAAAGAAGTTGGAAATAAGAAGAAGATGAGAGAAAGAAATTGGAAGACAGTAAGAAAAAGAAGAAGAAATAAATGAGAAAAAACGGAAGAAACTAACAAGAAAAAGAAGAAGAAGAAGATGCAACAGCAAGGAGAAAAAAATGAAAACATTTAGGGTTTTTTTAATTATTATAGAACTATTTTTTTTTATTAAATATAATTTATTTTTAAATCACAATGAAAAATTTATCTTTAAACATAAAAAATAATGATATTTTTTAATATTTAATTTTAAATTTTAAATTATAATGACTATCATATCATTTTTCATACTAATAGTAATGAAAAAATCTAATAGAAAATATCTCACAAATAAATAGTTTTTATTTATGGGTATAATTGACATATACTTTTATTTTTAAGGATCTCAAACCCTTAATGTAATGATTACCATCAATGAACACTTAGTTTTTTAATTTAAAGAAAAGAGTAGAGAATAGTTTGAGAGGTTCTGCATGATATAAGAAACGGCTTCTTCTTTATTAAAATCAACCATATCAACCTCTTCCCCTTCTTTGCTTTTTTCATCTTCCACCACAGCCTCCACATAATATTTCACACTTTTAGTTTTCTCCCACTTTGGGCATTCATTGGATTTACGCCCAAGCTGTTTACATCTATAACATTTGCTTGGTATTGGCTTTGCATACGGGTTACTAATTTGTTGCTGAGTAGTTCGTAGATTAGCAAAATTACCCCTTTACTTGGTTTCTCCTCTATCCATATTTGGTTCTACAACCTTATTTTGTGGTACTTGATTTAGTAAAGTCGAAAATTGTCTTGTTACAATTTGTGGTTTAATAACAGTCTGCTTTAATTGCCTCTCTAACTTCTCTACCTTATTCACAACTTCAAAAAAATCCTAAATCGTATACATGTCAAGCTAGTCTTATATGTTAGTTCACAACCATCCAGTTAATTTGACAACCAATTGTGATTTTGACTCTTTCAAGTTGTTTTTAGAGCATAAACTATGAAATTTTTCAGCATAATTGTCGATTGAATGATTTCTCTATTGGCAATTATTTAACTGCTTGAATAAATTCTGCTCATAATTAAAAGGTAAACTTTAAGCCTTCATCTTCTGTTTCATGATCTCCCAAGACCTAATTATGTCTTTTCTTCCAGCCGTCGTTTATTCTGAACTTGCTGGCACCAAGCGGATGCACCCCCTTTCAATTTCATGTATATCAATTTTACTTTTCTCTCATCAAAAATATCTATATAATCAAACAAATTCTCTATATCTGCCAATCAATCAAAGAAGTCTTCTATGTGTAAACTCTCTTTAAACACAATAAGGTCTAAATTTACCTTATAATCACCATAATTTCCACTTTCACGTGTCCTAACAAAACCTCGGTCAATTATATCATCATTTGAATCCTCATATCTTTGAATTTTGTCATTAATAATGCTAAATGGTTGCGACACTAGCATCGGACCACAAGGCAGGATTCCATTTGTCCTTCTACGCTAATGTTCAACCATCTTATTGTCACATGGTTCCAACCTCTACAACTTTGGATCAAAATCCGTCAATTCTTGACAAATAGTTTGAGTGAATTTCTTGGTAGCTGCCCTTCCAGCTTCTATAGTATAAGCAGCCTCCATCATTAGTGCCTACACCCTCTAAACATCATTAGTAAGATGGTTGCTTTCCATATCGTTGTTGCATACCATTGCAACTCCTACTTTGAAACTAATTGACAAAGTGAAAAATGCAAAGATAAATGAAACCAAAGTTTTAAAAGTTTTTGAATGAATTTTATTGAATAATAGATGACTAAATAATACTGTAGCCTCCTTATTACTAATAAAGAGAACAATCAACTCTAATATGAAAAAATAAACTTTTATCAAAATAAGAAAAAGAAGAAATTAAATAAAATATTAAATAAAAAAGAAAATAAAAAACTTCATCTTACATCACCCAACCTCAACAAATGTTGGATAATGAATCTCTTGAGGCCTAGAAACTGAGGTTATAATTGTATAGTGTGTTGTATTATTCGGTGTATTGAACAATGCTGTTTACTAGTGTGAAAATGAGATTGTCATATGTTTTCTTATGTCGAAAATGGACTAGGCCTTTCCAGTTTCTGTTAATATTGATTATGATGCTTTGTGATCTTAGTTGAAGGGGAAAATGAGTTCTTCTTTGGGTTGGCGACAGCACCAGCATATGTTGAAGACAAGCTTAATGATGCTTGGCTCCTATTTGCAGAAGGAGAGCCTAGTGCTGCATTTAAGAAGGAGGGCCTGCAACCGATGGATGCATTTGTGAGTATGACAACTGCTGGTAGTGGGTCTCAACAAGCTCGATTACTAAGTAAAGCAGTTAATAAGAGTTTTGCTAAAATCCGATTTCTTGAAATTTGAAAGTTGTTTGACTGATGAAATGTATATATCTTGTTTAGGTCTACACAGAATCAACATTTTTCAATCATTTGGTTGTGAAAGCTTACATTTCTAGGTTAATTTGATAACTTGAATGTTTCAGGGAGGAGAGGCTATAGTTCCATGGTAGTTGCAGGGCATCACTTTGGAAACGCGAGTGGGATGGCTCCCTTAAGTAGAGTAATTAATTCGAACCATATACTTCCCTTTTTTTATGTCTGATGAGTATATCATAATAGTCCTCCTTTTGGAGGTAAGTGCATTAAGCAAAGCTGAAAATTATTTACTGCTCAAAGTCTTAGATAATTGTCTTTGATGACTTATACTACAAATTTATTTTTATATTTGATGCAACATTATCCATTTTGGAGATAGCTTTAATTTTGGTTTTTAGATTAAACTTTATTTCCATGTTCATTTAAAACTCCAATTTCTTTCTTTCACTCGTACAAGCTATTGCAAAGAAAACTGGCTTTAGCGTCGTTTTTGTAATTCGTTCCTTTGGTTTAATTTGTGTTATACTCTTCTTTTTTATTAATATTATTTCTCTCTAAGAGTTTGCTCTTAGGGATGATTTATGTAGAAAAAGAGTAGCTCTTAAGAAACATTCCTTAATCAAATGATGCGTCATAATGATGTTCTAATACATGTAATTTCTCTTCTTGAGTTTCTCTGATCTTTTGGTTGCATGTAATTAATCTTATTGTCTCACTCTAATTTGATATCTTTGTAATTCATTCAACTGGAAAGCATTTGTGAGGATATGATAGTCACGGATTAAATACAGAATATGTCAACAAACATCGTCCCTGATCTGCTCTTGGTCTATGTAGCCTTGGTTTTTTTGCTGTTTTCCATTATTGTGCGCTGCATTTGAAATTGATACACCAAAGCTTAAGTGTGGTATTTGTTATAAGGATTGTACCCTAGTTAGGTAAAGCATTAATTATTATTTGTTTCCTAGCTGAGGTAAGTAAACATTTTGAACGAGCTTTCCTTTGCAGTTGCATTATGCCTTCAAAAGTATTTTTTTTTTAAGTAATTAGTTATTAAATGTCATTTATTGTAACGAAAGACAATGAATTTGTGTTGAAATGAATTGGTTAATAACTCTAAATAGAGTTGTTGGATTTTTTTTATTACGTTTTAAAATAATACTACTACTTTAATTATAAAAAAATGTATAAAAAAGAAAATAAAATTTATTCATATTCATAAAAAATAAAATGTATTTGTGATTGAAATTAGATTAATAAAAATATTATAAATAGTTAATATTTTTTGTAGCCAAATATTTGTAATAAAAGGATTTAGTAAAAAAATATAAATTTTTTCAAATTATTTGTGGCCGTTGTATATTGACCGCAAATATTTTTTGCAGCTGTAACATATCAACAGTAAAATTGGCTACAAATACTTTTTGAGGCTACTAAAATCAGCCGCAAATAACCAATTTTCTTTTGCATTTGGACTTATTATAGCCAATAAAATTTAACTGTAAATGACTATAATTTAGTTGCAAAAACGTCTTTTACAACTGAATTTGTATTATTTGTGACTGAAAAAATCGATTGCAAAAGAGTCTTTTTCTTGTAGTCAAAGAAAAAAATTACAATCTATTTTAAATTTTATTATAGCACACAACCTATATTTATTAAAAGGAAGAAAAATTGTGTATTTCTTATAATAAAAGTTCATCGACATATTTCTCGTCTTCTAAAGTATTTGTTTGGATTGGATAGTCTAAAAGTTTGATTCTTTCGTCTTTTTTGAAAAAATACTAGTTATTCCTATATTTTAGTCCAATCATCACTTATCTTCTATTATTGCAATAATACCACTGACATCTCCATTGTTGTAAATTTAACATGAGATTTTATTTTTGAAGGATAATAGTGTCTTTCAATTTTAATGATCAATTTGATTTTCATTCTTGTCAAGGGTTGGTTTGTTATTTTACCAGAGAAAAAAAAATCCAAGTTTAGCCTAAATGGTTAAGATGGCGTTTGTTTAAGCTCTATTGAATGCAAGGCTCCTTCTATTATATGAGATATTTTTCCCATCAAGTGTACAGCTTTATCTTGCAACCATGTGTAAAAATTTTGATGGTGAGCCGTAACAGTATGTATCTAAACTCTTAAAAGAATTCTAGCTGTTTATTAACTCTTAATTTCTCACTCTCTTGAAACCCAAGTTTTACATAACCCATTAGAACCATTTATTAAAACAAAAATATTGATAAAACAATACTAATAACAACATTTTAAAAAATCCCTTTTAGTAAATAGTTAAAGACTAGAGTTTGGTCATTATTATGTGTGGAAAGATTAGACAAATCTTTAAAACTGAATTAATAAATTTTGTTTTTGTAAGAGAATATATTCAATTAGATATCTAAGGAAGAGAACATTAAGTTAGCTCGGTCTAACATAATATATGTTAACTTTTCATTAGTTGACTCCTATATATTAAATTCAAAGATGATTTTAGATTATGAAATATCTTTAAAAGTGTGTTTGGAATTAAAGTACTGTAATTTTGAAGTCAAATTATTGTACAATAAAACTACCAAATATCAAATATTTGTGAGAATAGTGGGTGAACTCTACTGAAAGTTGTGTTGATAAAAACTTTATTCTTCAAAAATTTAGTGAAATCCAAGAATAACATATATTTCATAAGTTAAGAGTAATTAATATAAATTGATACATTTAGCTCAGAAACATCACTTTAAGTAAACAATTAATTGCTTGGGACATAAAAGAACACCATGTGAAAGGATAATATATTGCCAATTTGAGATCAAAAAGTATCCTTAAACATTGTTGGTAGCTAGTTTGCTAATATATATATTGTTCATTCGATTTAGTTTTTTATTAGTCAAAAAAATTTTTTAACGATAAAAACTCTTTTAAAATTTTTAAATGCCGTTTAGTTAGCACTAGAAAATGACTTTTGACAATTTAAAAAGTTTTCTTTTTGTTAGAAGAAACTCAAAATTTGGATTTTTAACAGTAAAGTTTTTCAATTTTTTTAAATGATAAAATAATTTTAAATACATTTATTTTTTTTTCAAATTTTACGTTTTTTTCTAAAAAAAACGTTAAAAAATTGTCTACTAAATTAATTACTCAAAATTTTTGAAAATTTATTTATGACAGTCAAATAATTAATAAATTTTTGTTAGAACTTATAAAAACTCTATAGATAAAATTTATTTTAAAACATTTTATTTCAAAAATTATATCCAACCAATCCATAATGTATGAGTAAGAGTCTATCACTTAAATTTTCAATCTTTAATTTAGCAATTTAGCTTTTTAACCTATGGCTAGATATTTAAATAACTTCTAAAGTATCTTAATAATTTGTATTGTTTAAAGCACTGAACTACTTAAAAAGCCCTAGCAAGTCTCTTAACGTATATAGCCTTGACGTAAAACCTAACCCAATTAATCGATGTCAAATTTTATATACTAGCTAGTAATATGATCCCACTCTTTAACGGTTAATAATTTTTCTTAAAAAAATAAAAAATAAAAATATTAAACTAAACGTCTCTCCAACTTAATGTAAATGAAATTTAAAGTTATCTTGAGTTACTCTTAGTAAAGCATTTATTGTATTAATAAATTGATGCAACCGAAATTGCAATATATATATAACAATCTTCAAATTAATGCATTTGGCAATTTAGTTTCTTTTTCATTCTGAAACTCTTAATGTACATAAAATATCCATACAATTTACATGTTTGAATAACTCCTAGTTAATGATTTTTTCAGCTTATTGTTTCATAGCGCTCAAATTCATTTAAATTTTATTATACATTTTTTTTTTTTTTTTACCCATTAGTCATGTAAAATCTATGTAAAAGCTTACATTATATTTACTAATATTTAAGAATGTATAAAAATATATAATAAAAAATATTTGATAATACTAATTTCAATACAATTTATTTATTTTTTATTAATATTTGATATTAGTATTTTCATCCACAGTAGTTTCAGACAGATTTTAATAATTTTAAGAAATGTTCTTTTTGCAAGACATGCATGAACACATTACAATTAAAAGTTTAATTAAATCCAAAATTACTGAATGCTATAAATGTTAGAACAAGGTAGACAATGAGAATCTTCTCGACCAACTGAACTTTTATTGCCAAGAATGAAATAAAAGTAGTCCTAAATTGATTTCCTAACTCAAAAAATAAATCTTCCTTGATCATTAATTAGTTAACCTAATCCATTCTAATTTTAATAAATAATTGACGTTCCTGCAGCTATTTTACTACCAAAAAATTCCTAATTCTAAGGCCTTGCTGTAATAGCTCGCTCAAAATACTGCAGGTGTCGGGACAGCCCCATTGAGCTTAGCACAAGTGTTCTTCAACAATTGAGGGAAGAATCGGTTAAATGGAAACATCTTGGACCAACACTTAATCGTTGATTTCAGTAACGGCCTTGCAACAAACAGGGGCAATGCCGACGGTTTGGCCACTGGTGAATGACTTATAAAGCTCTGAAGCACAGCCTTATGTCTCTGTAATAGATTTCCAGGATTCTCTAGCCTCAGTCTCGTTAAATGCTGGCGGGAACAGTGGTGGCAAAGAGACGACCTTGCTGCCGGCATTATTCTTTGCTCCTTGAGCTGGAGGTGAAGCACAAAATTTCTTGAGCAATTATGGAGAGAAAAATATGTTATATCGAAACATATTAGACCAAAAAATGTCGCTAATTTGATCGATAGCAGCGCAACAGGCAGGACCAATTTTCCCAATTTGGCCAAACGAAAATGCACCATAAATCTCCGCAAGACAACTTGGTATGCTTGTAAGAGATGATCAGCATTTTTGGACATCTGAAAAAGCCTGGTGCAGGTTCGCCAATGCTGTTGGGAGGATCAGCATTCCCATGCACACCAGAGTCAGCATCATGGGAACTGTGTTTGCTGATACTTTTGCCATCTGATTCAGATAACAGCTAACAGGATAACTGCTACAAGCTTTCTGTGTTTTGGTTGGGATCGACGCTTGTGGTTCTGAGGAAGGAATCCGGAGGGAATTTATACTCGTTTGGAATTATTAATAACAATACAGAAACGTTTGTTGCATATGAATCGAACAGTTTTGTTTGTAATATTAATTTATTATGTATTAACCAGCATCGATGGCGCAATTGCATCAGCAACTAGGTAATAACTATCACTCGAATTTTCTTTCCCTTCTATTTTTGTGAAAAGACGAGCATTAATTAAAGTATAACGAAATGAAGATTCTTATTCTTATCCAACAGTACTCCATTCAACGTAAAATAGTTCTACTTAACATCTAAATAATAGAGACTAATTTCTTTATGTTTTAACATTTTTAACTCCTGCCAGCTGGTTGTTACAACAGTAGTAAAAGTAAAATAATTTATTATTGAAAAGCTATGTCTCGAAAGGCCCATTTACTGGAATAGAAGTATAAAATATTAAATATTAACAGAAAAAAGTAAATAAACCCTACCAAAAGTTAATGTTTATTAAAGAGTTTTTCAATTTTGTAACCAACGAGACAAAACTCGTAATGAGTTAGATTATGAAAGTATAAGCTATTGAAATTTATATATTCTTGATTGGAGTTATTTGCGTTGAAGCATTCTTGTAATAAATTGGTGCAACAGTTGTAAAAAAACTTATTTATTTTAAAATTCCTTCTATTTATTTTTATTAACTACATTACTTATTTCTTTATCTATGAATTTTAGGAATATTATCACATACCTCCCCTGAGGTATTAAAAAGTATCACATAAATAAAAATTATTTTGATTGTCTCATGTACTTGCCTTTGACATTAATAAAGACTGTTAGTTGATTTTTATGTAAAAACAACTTTACTTTTTGCTTGAAGATAAAATGTCATTTTCCCCACTAGTACGCAAAACCAAAGCCAAGAGAAATTAAAAACAAATGATTTTGAGGAAGAAAATACAATTTTCTTCACAATCTAGCCTTGCTAATTCTTGAAAAATAGATGATGGGATCGAGTATAAGAGAATACATTTTGTTTTGCGTTCTCTTATTACAAGAAGGTATTAAAGTTTTCTTTCATTCCCATTTGTAAATGGCCAAGAAAGGATCCTTCTATGTGCTATAATAATTGTAATATCTTTCTTTTCTCTAGCATTTTCTACCACTCATAAGAAAATCTTTGTCGCCATTGCATTTTCTGAGGCTTTGTGGTGTTGTTTTTGCAACCAAGTTGTCAAGCTGAGTTTGGTTCAGCACAAATTGCGATTTTGCTTTGTAATTTTTTTTTTTAATTTTAAGGTTTTAGGTTTGAATTTATAAATGCAATTGATAAAATTTTATATTTTATAATGAATAAAATTGTATTTTAGGTCAAGAAAAAGGATATCCCATGTAATTTTAATTCTGAAATTCCAATTTTGTGAGTTTTATTGTTTTAAGATGTTTTCATGTGGGTTGCTCTAAAATAAGGAAAATCTTGATATTATAATGAATAAAATTATAACTTTTCATTGTGGTTTTGTTTTAAGAACTTGCAATTCTTTTGGTGCTCGGAAAATTTTCATTAGTTAGATAAATTTATCGTTATTTGAATAAAGCAATTACCAAAGATTGGGGATTAGCTTTTGGTTTTAGTTGTGTTTAATAAAATTATGGGCAAAGCACTTTTTAGTGTCTTTGTTATGCTATGCTGCAATATTTGTTCTCAAATTTTATCAAATCTCCATTCACCTACTTCTTCCGTTGCTTCATTTTGTTGTGAATGCCTGAATTTCTTCCTATGTTTGAACTACCTATGGCCATTGAAAATGATGTATGTTCTTCTGTTAGAAGACTGGTTTCTCTTAGGATGAGATTGCTCGAATATGGTTGAGATAGATTCCTTCAATTTTTTTGCTGAAAACTAACTGTAACGGATTGATAACAAGAGGTGCTGAGATATGAGAATGAGCAGAATATTGTGTTGGAAAGAAATATAATATAGATTTGATTTTTCTACTATGTATGCTGGTACTTATATCCTTATTTGATTTCAAAGAGTGCTAATGTTTTCTGTGGATGTAAAGATGCCAAAAGAGTTTAGAAACTTACTAAGTTTTTAGAGTTGATAAAGGAAAACATGAAGTTGGGTTTTGCTGAGATTATTCAAGTTGCCGTAGCATCTAAAGGAAGAATTTGAGTTGATGGTGATGAGCATGTGTTCTTCGTGGTATGCTAAGAGTAAATTAGTTTTTGAGAAGATTAATGAATTTCTGTAAATGACTTTAGCAAGAGCAGAAGCTGGTTTGGAATCTATCAGAAGAGTGCATTCGGGTACAACTATTGTTGAATTCAGTGCTACTATTCAAATGAGAACGTCTTGGATGCCACCCCCTCAAAATTAGTTTAAGTTGCATGTTAGATGCCTCTACCAATGTGGACAAGAAGCTAGCGGGCTATTATTAAGGACTCAAACGGGAGGATTTTAGCTGTAGCTTTAAGGAATATAAAATTTTGAAGTAATATGGATTTTGCAAAAGCAGAAGTCAAGGAAGCGCGCCTTAGTCTTATTATAGTAGACTTCTATTTACGTGATATTTTCTAATATTTCAAGAAAAACATGTGATAATACCCCGTTAATTTTAAAGACAGTTAAATTATAAATAAGTCTAGAACCATAAAACCTTTAGATCCATCCCGTAAAACTACATATTCAATATGTAAAATTAAGAGGCAGAACAGTCAATTCGATAGCCCTTATATTTCTTAATTCAGAATAGATGTAGAATATTAATATAAATATTATATCATAAATTATTTAAGTAATTTATCTTTACCCGGCGCGTTGCTTTCCAGTTTGATTTGCGTGGCATTTGCCTGCAAGCTACTGCCCACATAGGATCTCCCATTTTCCCTTTTTCAATTAGACGACAGCAAAACTGAGGAAATGCATTGAAAATCAGTAAAACAGTAACAGAATCAGGTGGGGACGAAAGCCTTACCCCTAACGAAAAAAGAGCAAACAAAGAAGCAAACAAATATGCAAACAAAGAAATAGAAAAGGTGCCAGGATCTCCTGTTTAAAGCTTCAATTGCATTATCAGTGGAACTAGCTATCTTTCTTGTTTTTCATGCTGCAGTCTCATCCAGCTTTCCTCTATATACTCCTTACCCTAAAAATTAACCCAGGAACGGGAATCTCTTCAGGAGCATCTTTCTCTAACACGAAGTTGTGGGATTTTGGTTGACGTCGAGCTGCAGTTACTTCATGAGAGATTCTTCAGGGACTGGCTGAAGATGATTGATCTGAGTTGATGATGGAAAATCTATCACCGAAATCTTAAGACTTAAGAAACCACTTAAGAATAAGCTGCTGTTATTTTGAATAAGCATACCCATTTAACAACCTGAACTTTTCAAGAACTTGTCTATACTGCTACATATATATCTCAGATATGATAGAGCAAGTTAAGCATCCAAAGTGCTCTAAACAACACATTCCTAGTACATGATTGCTCAGTTTAATTGGATGACAATACAACATAAGAAAAGCATTATTACAATACCAATAATGATAATATAATACTCTCCTCGAGCTTCTGATTGTTTTTAATGTACTATAATATTAATCAACAAGGAGTGAATTTACCCATGCATTGATGGTTTCAGCGTCCATTTCACTGTCATCCTCCAACAAAATTCCTCCATCTGACTTTGACGAGTTGAATTCAGGACAAAGGGTTTGCCCAGTTTCCCCAAAAAAGCATTCATTCTGAGTCTGGAAAGCCCTTCGTGAATTTATGTGGTCATTTACCTTCTCACGGTCACAATGGGAATTCAACAAATCACAACCATTAATAGGACTCTTAGAATATGACCATCCTGGTTTTGGATACGTAGGTGATTGCAGTTCAGGCAAAGATTCAATATCCAAATCATCGTATCCATCGCAACATTGATTTGGTAGCAGCTGCAACTTCAACATTTTATTTTTAACATGATTTCTATTAGAAACCAACGGTTGATTCGGTGGTAATACAGATTCTGGAGACGCATCCTGTACAACCACCATATGTTCTTGACTTGATTCACTGTCATTACTAGTTGAAATACTGGGCTTCTTATCGCGCCTTCTTTCCAGGCGACACACAACGAAGTCGTCCTACACGATTTAAAGGCCAAAACAGAATGAGTTTGAAATACAAAATATTGCATTAATAGTTATCTTCTTGCGAACGTAGATATTTTTTTTTCTCAGATCTTCATTAACGCTGCCAAATTATTACTCACCAATTTTGTGGGAGAAGAGAAAGCAATAGATTGTTTCACTGAAATAACTCATCTACATCTAAATTTTCCAAAGTCACACAGACACACATAAACGTTACCCTAATTCCTCATCCTTAACCCCAAACTCACCCCAACCTCAGTTTCAGCGAGATTTTGTCCTCTAAAAGTTGAAATACTTTGCCTGTTCTTCATCCATCACTAACCAAGGAATGCACGCAACCCTTCAGTTTAGAAAAACGAACGGACAATTCAAAAGAAAATGAACATTATGAAGCGGATACCTTATAAAAAGGGCCATCCTTGGTACGGATCTCATGCATAATCCATTCAGGCTTTGCTTTCTTCAAACTAGGAGCGCGAGGACAGAAAGACAAAATCTTTTTGCTCCCAATAACACCTTTGCTGTTTTTGGTCTTCAAATCAGAACCACGACCAGTGATTTTCCAATATCCAGATTTTGTTTTTCTTCTTTGTGTGAATTTACTCTTTGAAAACTTTTAAGATGAAGGTCTATAATAAAAGTACCAAACTGATTACTTAGACTGAATCCCCGAAAATCCTGCATCACATAAATTCACACAATGACTTAATTACCAAGTTATATCATTAAACAACGCTGATTGAGATTATAGCTGAAACAAACTTGACAATATCTCATAGTTATTAGTTAACACTTACCAGGCAATTCCCAAGGATCAAAGTTGTAGAATTCAATCTCCTTGATCGTCTGGACAGAGAAATCAGGGTCAAACCTTTTCATCTTCAGAAGAAGGATGATTTCTTCATCGGTTGGCTTGAACCTGAACCCACGAGACTGTCTGTTTCCATTTCCATTTCCATTTCCATTTTTCATTCAATACAACCGTGTGAAAAAAGAGAGCTAGCTTTCTTTGGTGGGAAGAATTTGCACTGAAAGAAGGAGCAACCGGCGATGCTATCACATATTTATACAAGCAGAAAACTAAGCGATAGCTCATTTATTCTCTCCTTTATTGCGGTTGGTCGATACTGCTTTACTTTACTTAATTTCCACGCGTTGGTGAAAGTGCGAGCCGAGGTCTGATTCCAAGACCCAACTGTCTTCCTTTCCTGGATTCCTTTTCTTCCTGCAGAAAGGGATACGATCGTTTTCCCTCCACTGGGGGTTTGCTTTGGAATAATGGACTGTGTACAGATGAGAGTTTGCTTTGGAAATTTTAGGTGAAATCTACATTCTTCTGCTGCTTTTGTTCTCTTTCTTTGTACTTTCCTAATAATAATAATAATAATAATAACTAATGATGATTATGATGATAACTGAATATCAATTAAGTTATTTAATAATTTTTTAGACTCCCTGCATGAAGCCCAAGAGATATATATAGCAAAAAGTGTATGAAAATAACAATTAAGTTAGAAAATTAAATATACTTAATTATTTAAAAGGAATAAATTCAACAAATTAATTACGAAAAAAGCATAATTTAATAAACTTTTTCTTGTAAGTAGCTTATCATAAATATTTATACACTAAATCAAGTGGCAAAAGAGTTCCAAATCTAACTTTACAATCTCATCTTTTCTCTAAAACTCAATTTTCATCACAATATTTGTCAACATCAACTTTCAATTCTTGTGTTTTTTTTTTCGTCCTTTTAATATTTTTAATTTGCATCTTTTTCCCATGAGCTACCACTGAAGTTTTGTTGGATAATTGAATTTGATCAATAATAATTTTTATTAATAATTTCTATAAAAGCAATTTAATATATTTCTTATTTGAGTTTGAAGATACTATTTAAATATTAAATAAAAAATTTGAAACAAAAGAGTTCAATTAGAGCTAAAAAATTAATTAACAATTTATTTATTATATGCTGTGATGTTATTCATAAAAGTTTTCTAATTTTTTCTTTTCTTATTTATTATGTGAAAATAATTCAAATTTTTCTTAATTTAATCTGAACCGAATTTTAATCTCGAACTTTTTGTAACATCTCAAGAGATTATTACAAGTTGAATCAATAATATTCGCATATTATTTACAACATTTTAAAAGTATACCTTCATAGTTTTAATGAAATCTAACTCTCCTTGGACCCGCCAGAGAAAAAGAAAAATTACAAATATATTGATGCAACAGTACTAATAACTTTCATTCTGAAAAATCCCTTCTATTAAATAGTTAAAACGGCTTAACTCTAAATAAATTAATAAAAATTCAAGACTAGACTTTTGCTTACGATTAAATTTTAATTCATTCATGAATTGAAAACTATAAATTCTAGAGCAATTTAGCCAATGAGAATCTTCTTGCAGCAACTGAACTTTTATTGAAAAGAATGAAATAACAGTAGTCCTAATTTAATTTCCTAACACAAAGGATAAATCTTTCTTGATCTTTAAATAATTAACCTAATAATCCATTCTAATTTTAATAAATAATTGAATTTCCCGCAGCTAATTTACTACAAAAAGTTGCTAGTTGTAGTTAGACCTTGTTGTGATGTCTTGTTCAAATTGCTGTAGGTGTTGGGACAGCCCCATTGAGTTTAGCACAAGTGTTCTTCAACAATGGAGGGAAGAATCGATTAAATGGAAACATCTTGGGCTAACAGGAAACCTTGTCGTGCAATTAACTGCTGCAAGTTTTCTAAGTCTTGGGTATTGATGGTTGTGGCTGCGAGGATGGAATGAGAAGGGAATTTATTCTTATTTGGAGTTATTAACTAATAACAGTACAGAATCGACTGATGTAAATTAATCAAACAGTTCCTGTGCGATAAATTAATATTGTATTAACTAATATTGATGGCACAATTGAAACGGCGAATAGGCAATAATATGCATGACTCCAATTTACGTTTTTGTTTCATGGCCTTAGGCTTTTTCCCTTTTACTTTTTGTTAAAAGACTAGGATTAATTCAGTATAATAGAATGAAGAATCTGATCACTCTTATCCAATGCTCCATTCATCCTAAAAATATTTCTAGTGCAGAATTTTAACGTATAAATGATAGACATTAATTTCTTCATATATTTTAAGCAAATGTAACTCATGTCCACTAATTGCTGCAACAGCGATAAAGGTATTTTGTTAATATTAATGAAAAAAAAAAAAAAAAGCAGATAAGGCCTTCTAAACGCTAGTGTTAAACTAAACACTTTTTCAATTTTATAACAAATGAGTCAACAGTACTTCAAATAAAATTGTATTGTGAAAAGTATAACATATTGAAATTTTTATATCCTTGACTGGAGTTACTTTGTATTGAAACATTTATTATAATAAATTGGTGCAAGCAGTTTCAATGAAATTTACTTATTTTAAAATTCTTTATATTATTGCTTTTTTATGTATTAAATTTAAAGACAATCAGCTTGTGAAAAAGCCTAAGGCCATGAAACCTTTACATCCACTACCTAAAACTATATATTCAATCTGTAAATTGTTACTCATAGAGATGAGTCATCAACTCCATGAACAACTTCAAACATAACACTTATAATTATACGAACGACTAAGTGTATAACTTAATGTTTAAGAAAATATTTACTAATATATCTTAATAATAAATAAATATTTGCATTTACTGACTCATATAATAATATTTAAATAATTTATCTTCACTTCGGCGTTCCTTTCTAGTTTGTGTGGCACTTGCCTGGAAGCTGCTGCCCACATAGGATCTCCTTAGTCAAGCTTCAATTGAATTATCACTGGAACAAGCTATCTTCCTTGTTTTTCAGGAGCAGTCTCCTCTCTAGCTTTCCCGTAGATACTGCTCAGCGTGAAAATTGACCCAGCAATAGGAATCTCTTCAGGAGCATCTTCCTTTAATACGAAGTCCTGGGATTTTAGTTGATGTCGAGCTCCAGGTACTTCATGAGAGATTCTTCAGGAACTGCCTGAAGACGGTTGATCTGAGTTGATGACGGAAATCTGTCACCCAAATTTTATGACGAAAGAAACCACTCTCCCTTCTTCTACTGTCTTGGATGGAAAGACAATGGTGGATAAGAGGCTATTCTTTTGAACAAGCATATACCTATTTAACGAGCTGAACTTTTCCGGAGCTTCTCCATACTTCCATATATATATATATATATATATATGTCACATATGATAAAGCAAGTTGAGCATCCAAGTGCTCTGAACAACAAATTCCTAAGTACATGATTACTCAGTTTGGATGACAATATAACATAACCAAAGCATTATTACAATACCAGTAATGATAATATAATACTCTCCTCGATCAAGTGTCTGATTGTTTTTAACGTGCTCTAATATTCGTTGGCAAGTAGTGAATTTACCCATTCATCGAAGGCTTTAGCGTCCATTTCACTGTTAACCTCCAACAAAATTCCTCCATCTGACTTTGACGAGTTGAATTCAGGACACAGGGTTTGCCCAGTTTCCCCAAAAAAGCATTCATTCTGAGTCTGGAAAGCCCTTTGTAAATTTATATGGTCACTTACCGGCTCACGGTCACAATGAGAATTCAATAAATCACAACCGTTAATAGGACTGTTAGAATGTGACCATCCTGGTTCTGGATCCGTAAGTGATTGCAGTTCAGGGAAATATTCAATATCCAGACCACGGTATCCATTGCAACAGTGCTTTGGCAGTTGCTGCAACTTCAAAGTTTTTTCTGCAACATGATTTCTATTAGAAATCGACGGTTGATTCGGTGGTAGTACGGATTCGGGAGAAGCATCTTGTACACCCGCCACATGTTCTTGGCTTGATTCACTGTCATTACGAGTTGAAATACTAGGCTTCTTATCCGGCCTTCTTTCTAGGCGACAGACGACGAAGTCCTCCTACATGATGTAAAGAGCCAAAACAGAATAAGTTTGCCATACAAAATACTGCATTATCAGATATTTTCATGCAAAAGCAGATTTTCAAATTTTCATTAACGCTGCCAAATTATTATCCACCAAAGTCGCAGGAAAAAGAAATTAGAAAACAGATTGTTTCGTTGAAATAATTCATCTGCATGTAAACTTTCCAAGTCACGTCATGGATTTAGACCAAAGTCTCTTACATGATTTCACACACACACATAAACGCTACCCTAATTCCTCATCCTTAACCCCCAACTCAACCCGAGTTTCAGTGAGATTTGGTCCTGTAAATGTCGTAATAATTTGCCTGTTCAATCACGTCTTATCTCCAGTTCAATTAACTCAATATTCAAGAATGTTAACCAATCAATTCGGTCTTCATCCAGCAACATAATGAATCAGTGGAAGCCATATGCACCAATGTAGACAAGGGAAAATATGATTTACAGTACATATGAAGTTCATCACTAAGCAAGGAATGCTTTAAAAGCACGAACCGACAGTTCATAAGAAAATGAACATTATGAAGCGGATACCTTATAACGAGGGTCATCCGTGGTACGGATCTCGTGCATAATCCACTCAGGCTTTGCTTTCTTCGAAATAGGATCGCGAGGATCGAAAGACAAAATCTTTTTTCTCCCAATAACATCCTTGCTGCTTCTGGCCTTCAAATCAGAACCACGGCCAGTAATTTTCCAATATCCAGATTTTGTTTTTCTTCTTTGCGTGAATTTACTCTTTGAAAACTTGTAAGATGAAGGTCTACAATAAAAGTACCAAACTGGTTCCTTAGACTGAATCCCCGAAAATCCTGCATCACATAAATTCATACAATGACTTAATTACCAAGTTATATCATTAAACAAGGCTGATTGAGATTATAAACTGAAACAAACTTAAAAATATCTCATAGTTATTAGATAACACTTACTAGGCAATTGCCAAGGATCAAAGTTGTAGAATTCAATCTCTTTGATCGTCTGGACAGAGAAATCAGGGTCAAGCCTTTTCATCTTCAGAAGAAGGATGATTTCTTCATCGGTTGGCTTGAACCTGAACCCCACGAGACTGTCTGTTTCCATTTCCATTTTTCATTCAATACAACCGTGTGAAAAAAGAGAGTAAGAGCTAGCTTTGTTTGGTGGGAAGAATTTGCACTGAAAGAAAAAGGAGCAACCGGCGATGGTATCACATATTTATACAAGCAGAAAACTAAGCGATAGCTCCTTTATTCTCTCCTTTATTGCGAGTGGTCGATACTGCTTTACTTTACTTAATTTCCACGCGTTGGTGAAAGTGCGAGCCGAGGTCTGATTCCAAGACCCAACTGTCTTCCTTTCCTGGATTCCATTTCTTCCAACAGAAAGGGATACGCTCGTTTTCCCTTCCCAAAGGGTTTGCTTTGGATTAATGGACTGTGTGAAGATGAGTTTTTCTTGGAAATTTTAGTTCAAATCTAGATTCTCTTGCTGCTTTTGTTCTCTTTCTTTATACTTTCCTCTCTAATAGATGATCGTAAAGATTCTGTTAGTTAAGAAATAATAATAATTGAATAACAATCAAGTTATGTAATAAAATTGTTGAGACTCCCTGCATCAAGCCAAAAAGAAAAAACAGTTATCTTTATTTAGCAAAAGTGTATGAAAATATCAATTAAGTAAAAACCTTGAATATACTTAATTATTCAAATAAACAAATTCAAGAAATATTAAGTCCAAGTTTAATAAACTTTTTTAACAAGTATTTACTTGTTAGATTTTATTCAAATTTAATAGTAAAAATAATCAACAAGTACTTAAATAAAAAAACTGTATAAAATGTATTCAAAAAATTATTAGACACTTGACCTAAAAAAAAATGTTAGTTTAATATTTTGCTTATCATATTAAATACACTAAATCAAGAGCAAAAGAGATACAAATCTAACTTTACAAATCACATCTTTTCTTATTCTTATTCTTTTTGTTTTTAATTTGTTTTTTCTTTATTTGCAACTTTTTCAATCAACTAGCATTGAAATTTTTGTTGGAATAATTGTACTATATATTTAATAATTGAATTTCCTCAATTTTAATTTATTTTTTTTATAATTAATTTTTTTAAAATTAATTTAATAGATCTAATGTTTTTACTTTTAAGATACTATTGTAATACTATACAAAAGATTAGAAAAATTAGAGTTATAATTATTAACTCTATACATTTTTTGCGTCATTTATAGATTGTTGAATCCAAAATTATTTCAACAATTAAGATCATATCTCGCATTTAGATTAATTTCAATATGTTACTTACATATTAGATTTAATGTTAATCGAAAATGTCTACATCTAAGAGTTTATAAATGATATCAAAAATTGTGTAAAATTAAAAGATTACTGAATTATTTTCTCATGTTAATACTAAAAATATTACACCACTCATATTAATTATAATACTTTCTTATTTTTTAATTATTATAAGAAAATAATCAAAATTTTTCCTTCTTCAGTATGAACGAAATTTGATCCTTAAACATTTTATACTATTCTAAAAGATTTTAATAAGTGAACAAACTAACACCCACACATTGTTCATAATATTTTAGTAGTAACTAGCAAAACCTTCGTAGTTTTATTGAATTAATCTAACTCCATGGACCCATGTGAAAGTAAAAAATTATAATCTGTTTTGAAGTTTACTACAACACAAGACCTATATTTGTTATTAAAAAAAAAAAAAGCGTATTTGCTACCTTTCTTCCTTGATTAAAAATCAATGACACATCCCATATCTTTAGAAGTAATTGTTTGGATGGGATAGTATAAAAGTTTGATTCTTTATGTCTATTTATTAAAAAATATTAGTTCAATTATCACTTCTCTCCTATTTTAAAAATGCCAATAACCTTCCTACCATTGCAACTTTAACGTGAGATCTTATTTTTTTGAAGGATAATATCGTCTTTCATCTTCAATCAATTTAATTTTCAAAATAACATTTGATACAAGTATCATCAAGTTGACATGTGTGACACTTTTACATTATCCCCTCTAAAACACGCAACTAATGGAATTTTTTTTTAATTATACGACATGTAATCTCTTGAACAATATTTTTCTGAAAATGGTCAGTTAATATCCCGACCATTATCTTTCACCGTTATCCAACTTTAACAGAACTAAGGGTAAAGTTGTAAATTCATCATAAAAGCTTAAGCATACAAATTTTGCTTCTAACTAGTACTATCGATTCCCATGTTTCTAAAGTTTTCAGCACGAAGGAATTAAAAAAAAAAAAATTAAAGCTGCTAGTAATTTTTTATTTTATATATTCACCACTTATTGCAAAAAATACCTATAAATAAACCAAAAATGAAAAATTGGAGCCGTGTACTGTACTTGTTTAACTGATGTTTAGATTCTTCATCATGGATGAATATTCACAAAACAAGTACCCATATTAACGAAAGAAACTTTAAGAAATTTCAGAATAGACAAACACATCCCAGAAAAATCAAATTAAAGAAATACCTTCTGTACTTAATGCCCTTCTGAAAGTTCAACAATTGAATAACGAATCACTGTTATTGACAAAAAGAGTTTCTAAGGATGATCATAGTTGTGTTGAGATTTTTTTTTTAATTGTAGAATCTGGTTTACAGCATTTCTAGTTCACCTGCAGAAGACCCTGTTGCCTGCATCAAAGTGTGAGGATCATCGAGTTGCTTAACCAGCAAAAATAAGAGAACAAATCGAATGATGATAACCAGCAAAGATTGTAGCAGACAACGCTTCGTTTTCATGCTTATATAGTTGCTGTCTTCGATTTTTTCTGGAGTTTTGGTGTTCGTTGTCTGAGTTTTCTTTTTAAAATAATGAAGTAATTATAGAGGGTAAATAAGTAATTTTATAAAGTTCAATAAAAATGGGTAACGGTGAAATAACAACAAGGATACCAAGTGATTATTTGTAGGAAAGATGCTATCCAAGTGATGAAGGCCAAACATAAGGATTATTTTTTTTAATGTCACAAATTTGTGACAAATAAATGTTGATAAATTATTCATTTATTGAAATAATATTGTTTTATTTTTTCAATTTTTTTAGTGTTTATAGTCAAAAAAATATATGGTTTTTTTATATGAAAACGATATCTTTTTCGTGTTCTTTTACTTTAATCAAAGGTGATTAAGTGATATACTTTTATTTTTCATTTAGATATTTATGAGATGTATAAAACAAAATTTATTTTTTAAATTTTAAATGAATGTGCGAATAAAAGAGTATTAACAATAAATTTAGGGTGTAAATAAATCTATCCTTTATTTAAATATTAATGAACTGAATGTTAATAATAATGTAAACATAAGAACAAATTAATTATTCATTTTATTGTTATCATTATTGATATTCTAACAATTTTTCATTATAAATATATTAATTTGACACAATTTATGTTATTTGTGTTATTAAATAATATGTTTTTATATTTATTAAAAGGTGCCTTTAACTTTTTACTTTTTTTCTCTCTTAAACTTACCTAATTTTTCTCTTTACATTTACATTTTGAAATATGAAATAAAAATTATGTAAAAATTACATTTCATAAGTGTATTTCACAATCTGTTTAATAAAACTTCGAATCAATTATAAATTAAGGGTTATTATCAAATTTCTCTTCTGAAGTTTGGTATTATATCAATTGGATAAAAAGTTTAAAAAATGTATCAAAAATCTTCCTTAACCATTAGTCAACTAATTTCAAATAACATATGTACTAAAATGCACTTAATCTTTAAGTTTTATGTCATTTAATTAATTGTAAAAGCACTTTTACTCCCAAAAATTTGATCTAATGAACTTATAAATCATAATAGTTTCAAAAATATTCTTACAAGTTCAATTTATTATAAAATGAAAACTATACTCATGTATAATAATAATTATTATTTAAAAATAATTAATAAATCTCTAAATTTTGACAAAATATAATATATTTATGTAAAATAACAATATTATTTTAGTAATATATTAATAAAACAATTATATTGTAATTAATTGTAAGAAATTAAATAACAATAAATTATGCATTCATAATTATTAAACATTAAACAAAAATAAAATAGAAATAAACATCAATATTTTAGATTTATACATTTTATTAATTTTACAACATATTTATAATAAATGTTTATGGTTATATTATATTTTAAATAAAATATAAGCATATAAATTTAAAATCAATATCAATGAAAATGAAGAAATTTATAATACATTAATAAATACTTATAATATCAATATGCTATTGAATAAATTAATAAAACTTTACATAGATACATTATTAAATGTATTGTATTTTATCAAATATGAAAGATTTATTAATTATTTTTTAAAATAACTATATAAGAGTAAAATATAATATATTTATGCAAATATAATAATTGAATAAATAATATTATTTAATAGTATATTAATAAAATAATTTTTAAGAAAAGTAACTAATAAATCTTTAACTTATTATTATTAGTTAGTTTTCTTAGATAATAATAATTACATAGAGGTACAATTATTATTTTATAATAAATTAAAATTTTTAGAAATATTTTTTAAATTATTGAAACTTATAAAGTATTATACCAAGCCTTGGGAACAAAATTACTTTTACCATTAACTAACATAAAACTTAAAGGGGTATTATCACATTGCTACCCGATGTCATAGTTGATTGTCAATTGACCGTCACCTTTAAGGGTAAAATCGTAAAATCGTAAAATCAATTATATTTTGACTTTGCTTTTTCCTAAAGGCAGCAGAGTGCACTTTAAATGAGGTGGGTAAAGCCTTCAAATAGAAATAAACAAGATTTGCACCATTTTTGTTGCATATTGGTAACATTATGATTACATAAATCCAAAGCTGGGCCTCTATTTTCGTATATATTGTGTTTAAGGGAGAGTGGAACATATGAGTTTCCATTATCCACATTCTCAATTTCTCTCTCTTTCGATTGAAAATAGTAAATTAAAGAAACCCACACACAATTTCTCTCTAGCTATCATCTCTCGACATCAAGTTAGGGGTTTTTAATTTCGAACTAGAATTATTCTATCATTCTGTTTCGTTTGCAAAAATGGTTTTTTATTCGCTCAGCAATATTCCTTTCTTCTATCCTTTTCTTTGTTTTTGATTTCGGAAATTGAATTTATGATTATACTTTTTTTTTTTTTTTTTTTTTTTTGTGATTACAAACCAACAAGCAATGAAATTGATGAGCCAGTGTAGAAGGAGAGGGACTGTTTGCTATATAGCAGGTACGATGAAGAACAAGGGATAAAGAAGGACCAAAAGGCTGTGCGAAAGGAGAAGGACCGGTCGTTGGAGAATTTAAGGCAAGGAGACGACGATAATAATGAATCAATGCACCATGAGAGCGATTCCCAGTCACCATCGAACTACCCCACTAACAATGTTTGAAGCTTGTGTCAAATTATTTTTTAATAAAAATAATAGAGTTGAAGGTATTTTAATAATTTATAATAATTATATATATTAGTGTTAGTCAAATGTCAGTTAAAGAGAAGTGTGTGATACAATTCTAATACTTTTTATTTGAGTGATAGTTATTAATAACGTAGAAGAAATATATGATAATACTTCTAAAACTTAAATATTAAAAGTATTTCAATAAATATATCGTTTGATGTTAATTAAGTAAATATTAGAAAGAGAGATTTAATAAATTTCCTAAATTTTTTATTCAACTGATAAAACCCCGAATTTGGGGGAGGAATCCCGTAATAACCCAATAAAATTAAAGTTCAAAGTTTTAACGCTGCAGTTGAATCAATGTCCAATAATGGCCCAATGAAGCCCTGAACTATCTAAGCTAGATGCTCAGGTAATAACCAAGGAAGTGCCCGTGCTCCAAACTATTACACAGAAACAAATTGACCCTACTACTTACCAGTGTTCTACAACGTCAATGTTCTAAATGATGTACAATTCTGACAGAAAACAAAGCTAAGAATACAATTTAGAGTACACATGAAGCAGTATTACAATATCAATAGTAGTACTCTTTTGCAGAATTTAACTGCGGTTCATACGTGCTATCGAAGTAATAGTCTCCAGCAGTTATTGGAGAACATCCATCGGCCCACGCGTTGACAGTTTGGGTGACTGTCACTGCTATATCCAAAATGAGCTTCAGTACTTACTCATTTTGATGAATTGAATTCAGGAGACATGGTGTGTCCATTTTCTTCAAAAGGGTATTTGTTCTCGACAGCCCATTGTGAATTCACGTCTTCCTGTCTACTTTCAAACTGACAGTTCAGAATATTGTGAACCCATAATGTATGAGTACGAGTCTACCACTTAAATTTTCAATCTTTAATTTAGCGATTTAGCTTTTTAACTTATGGCTACATATTTAAATAACTTCTAAGTATCTTAATAATTTGTATTGTTTAAAGCATTGAACTAATGAAAAACCCTAGCAAGTCTCTTAACGTATATAACCTTGACGTAAAACCTAACTCAAGTAATCGATGTCAAATTTTATATACTAGCTAGTAATATGATCCCACTCTTCAACGGTTAATAATTTTTCTTAAAAAAATAAAATATTAAAAATATTAAACTAAACGTCTCTCCAACTTAATGTAAATGAAATTTAAAGTTATCTTGAGTTACTCTTAGTAAAGCATTTATTGTATTAATAAATTGATGCAACCGAAATTGCAATGTATATGTAACAATGTTCAAATTAATGCATTTGGCAATTTAGTTTCTTTTTCATTCTGAAACTCTTAATGTACATAAAATATTCATACAATATACATGTTTGAATAACTCCTAGTTAATGATTTTTCCAGCTTATTGTTTCATAGCGCTCAAATTCATTTAAATTTTATTATACATTTATTATTTTTTTTACCCATTAGTCATGTAAAATCTATATAAAAGCTTACATTATATTTACTAATATTTAAGAATTTATAAATATATAATAAAAAATAATTGATAACACTAATTTTAATACAATTTATTTATTTTTTTATTAATATTTGATATTAGTATTTTCATCCACAGTAGTTTCAGACAGATTTTAATAATTTTAAGAAATGTTCCTTTTGCAATACATGCATGAACACATTACATTAAAAGTTTAATTAAATCCAAAATTACTGAATGCTATAAATGTTAGAACAAGGTAGACAATGAGAATCTTCTCGGACCAACTGAACTTTTATTGCCAAGAATGAAATAAAAGTAGTCCTAAATTGATTTCCTAACGCAAAAAATAAATCTTCCTTGATCATTAATTAGTTAACCTAATCCATTCTAACCTTAATAAATAATTGACGTTCCTGCAGCTATTTTACTACCACAAAAATTCCTAATTCTAAGGCCTTGCTGTAATAGCTTGCTCAAATGCTTAGCACAAGTGTTCTTCAACATTTGAGGGAAGAATGGATTAAATGGAAACATCTTGGGCCAACACTTATCGTTGATTTCAGTAACGGCCTTGCAACAAACAGGGCCAATGCCAACCGTTTGGCCACTGGTGAATGACTTATAAACCTCTGAAGCACAGTTTTCTGTCTCTGTAATAGATTTCCAGCATTCTCTAGCCTCAGTCTCGTTAAATGCTGGTGGGAACAGTGGTGGCAAAGAGACGACCTTGCTGCCGGCATTATTCTTTGCTGCTTGAGCTGGAGGTGAAGCACAAAATTTCTTGAGCAATTGTGGAGAGAAAAATGTTTTATATCGATACATATTAGACCAACAAATGTCGCTAATTTGATCGATAGCAGTGCAACAGGCAGGACCAATTTTCCCAATTTGGCCTAACGAAAATGCACCATAAATCTCCGTAAGACAACTTGGTATGCTTGTAAGAGATGACCGGCATTCCCATGCACACCAGAGTCAGCATCATGGGAACTGTGTTTGCTGAACTTTTTCCATCTGATTCAGAGAACAGCTAACAGGATAACTGCTACAAGTTTTCTGTGTTATGGTTGGCATCGATGCTTGTGGTTCTGAGGAAGGAATCGGGAGGGAATTTATACTCGTTTGGAATTATTAATAACAATACAGAAACGTTTGTTGCAAATGAATCTAACAGTTTCGTCTGTAGTATTAATTTATTATGTATTAACCAGCATCGATGGCACAATTGCATCAGCAAATAGGTAATAACTATCACTCGATTTTTCTTTCCCTTCTACTTCTGTGAAAAGACAAGCATTAATTAAAGTATAATGAAATGAAGAATCTTATTCTTTTCCAATACTACTCCATTCAAGCTAAAATAGTTCTACTTAACATCTAATTAATAGAGGCTAATTTCTTTATATTTTAACATTTTTAACTCCTGCCAGCTGGTTGTTACAACAGTATTAAAAGTAAAATAATTTATTATTGAAAAGCTATGTCTATCAAGCATCATTTATTGGCATAAAAATATAAAATATTAAATATTAACAGAAAAAAGTAAATAGACCCTATCAAAAGTTAGTGTTTATTAAAGAGTTTTTTAATTTTGTAACCAACGAGACAACACTCGATATGAGTTAGGTTATGAAAGTATAAGCTATTGAAATTTATATATTTTTGATCGGAGTTATTTGTGTTGAAGCATTTTTGTAATAAATTGGTGTAACAGTTTAAAAAAACTTATTTATTTTAAAATTCCTTCTATTAATTTTTATTAACTACATTACATGCTTCTTTATCTATTAATTTTAGGGATATTATCACATACCTCCCCTGAGTTATTAGAAAGTATCACATAAATAAAAATTATTTTGATTGTCTCATATACCTACCCTAACATTAATGAAGACTATTAGTTGACTTTTAGGCAGGTTTTTAGGTAAAAGCAATTTTACTTTTCGCTTGAAGATAAAATGTCATTTTCCCCACTAGTACGCAAAACCAGAGCCGAGAGAAATTAAAAATAAATGATTTTGGGAAAAAAAATACAATTTTCTTCACAATCTAGCCTTGCTAATTCTTGAAAAATAGATGATGGGATCGAGTATAAGAGGATACTTTTTGTTTTGCATTGTGTTATTGCAAGAAGGTATTAAAGTTTTTTTTTATTTCCATTTGTAAATGGTCAAGAAAATATCCTTCTATGTGCTATAATAATTACAATATCTTTTTTCCTCTAGCATTTTCTAACACTCATAAGAAAATCTTTGTTGCCATTGCAGTTTCTAATGCTTTGTTGTGTTGTTTTTGCAACCCAGTTGTGATAATGAGTTTGGTTCAACACAAATTACAATTCTACTTTATAATAGGAATTTTTTTTCATTATAAGATTTTAGGTTTGAATTTATAAATGCAATTAATAAAATTTTATAGTTTATAATAAATAAAATTGTATTTTAGGTTAACAAAAAGGATACCCATTTGATGTTAATTATGAAATTCGAATTTTGTGAGTTTCTCTAAAATAAGAAAAATCTTGATATTATAATGAATAAAATTATAACTTTTCGTTGTGGTTTTGTTTTAAGAACTTGCAATTTTTCTAGTGTATGAAAAATTTTCTTTAGTTAAATAAATTTATTGTTATTTGAATAAAGCAATTACCGAAGATTAGGGATTAGCTTTTGGTTTTAGTTGTGTTTGATATAATTATGGGCCAAGCACTTTTTGGAGTCTTTGTTATGCTATGCTGCAATATTTTTTCTCAAATGTTATCAAATCTCCATTCACCTATTTCTTCCATTGCTTCATTTTATTGTGAATGCTTGAATTTCTTCCTGTGTTTGAACTACCTATGGCCATTGAAAATGATGTATGTTCTTGTGTTAGAAGATTGATTTCTCTTAGGATGAGATTGCTCAAATATGGTTGAGATAGATTCCTTCAATTTTTTTGTTGGAAACTAACTTTAACGGATTGATAACAAGAGGTGCTGAGATATGGGAATAAACAGATTATTGTGTTGGAAAGAAATATAATATAGATCTGATTTTTCTACAAGGTATGCTGGTACTTATATCCTTATTTGATTCAAAGAGTGCTAATGTTCTCTGTGGATGTAAAGCTACTAAAAGAGTCTAGAAACTTACTAATTTCTGAGAATTGATAAAGGAAAATATTAAGTTGGGTTTTGCTAAGATTATTAAAGTTGCCATAGCATCTAAAGGAAGAATTTGAGTTGACGGTGATGAGCATGTGTTCTCTGTGGTATGCTAAGAGTAAATTATTTTTTGAGAA
The DNA here is from genome assembly GCA_022749755.1 of Azadirachta indica. Lineage (NCBI taxonomy): Eukaryota > Viridiplantae > Streptophyta > Magnoliopsida > Sapindales > Meliaceae > Azadirachta > Azadirachta indica. The sequence continues at coordinate 5,882,292 of CM040446.1, read as the reverse complement.
GATTAATGAATTTCTGTGAATGACTTTAGCAAGAGCAGAAGCTGGTTTGGAATCTATCAGAAGAGTGCATTCAGGTACAACTAGTGTTGAATTCAGTACTACTATTGAAACGAGAACGTCTTGGATGCCACCCCCTCAAAATTAGTTTAAGTTGAATGTTAGATGTCTCTACCGATGTGGACGAGAAGCTAACAGGCTATTATTAAGGACTCAAATGGGAGGATTTTAGCTATAGCTTTAAGGAATATAAAATTTCAAAGGAATATGGATTTTGCAAAAGCAGAAGTAGTCAAGGAAGCGCGCCTTAGCCTTATTTTCATAGACTTTTATTTATGTGATATTTTCTAATATTTCAAGAAAAGCATGTGATAATACCCCATTAATTTTAAAGACAATTAAATTATAAATAAGTCTAGAGCCATAAAACCTTTAGATCCATCCCGTAAAACTACGTATTCAATATGTAAAATTAAGAGGCAGAACAGTCAATTCGATAACCCATATATTTCTTAATTCAGAATAGATGTAGAATATTAATATATATATTATATCATAGATTATTTAAGTAATTTATCTTTACCCGGCGCGTTGCTTTCTAGTTTGATTTGCGTGGCATTTGCCTGCAAACTACTGCCCACATAGGATCTCCCATTTTCCCTCTTTTAATTAGACGACAGGAAAACTGAGGAAATGCATTGAAAATCAGTAAAACAGTAACAGAATCCGGTGGGGACGAAAACCTTACCCCTAACGAAAAAACAGCAAACAAAGAAGCAAACAAATATGCAAACAAAGAAATAGAAAAGGTGCTAGGATCTCCTGTTTAAAGCTTCAATTGCATTATCAGTGGATCTAGCTATCTTTCTTGTTTTTCATGCTGCAGTCTCATCCAGCCTTCCTCTATATACTCCTTACCGTAAAAATTAACCAGGAACGGGAATCTCTTCGGGAGCATCTTCCTCTAAAACGAAGTCGAGGGATTTTGGTTGATGTCGAGCTGCAGTTACTTCATGAGAGATTCTTCAGGGATTGGCTGAAGATGATTGATCTGAGTTGATGATGGAAAATCTATCACCGAAATCTTAAGACTTAACAAACCACTTAAGAATAAGCTGCTGTTATTTTGAATAAGCATACCCATTTAACAACCTGAACTTTTCCAGAACTTGTCTATACTGCTACATATATATCTCAGATATGATAGAGCAAGTTAAGCATCCAAAGTGCTCTAAACAACACATTCCTAGTACATGATTGCTCAGTTTAATTGGATGACAATACAACATAAGCAAAGCATTATACCTACTTTTGTAATTCAATTCATTCAAAGTATCAATGAAAATGAGAGCTATAACAAGCTTTCAAAATTTTAGAAGGCTTGCACTTACACCCCTAAATGCTGACTCTCTTTCTATTTTGTTTTATTTTATTTTATTTCACAGCTTTATTTATATAAAGTCGTGTGTGACCTAAGAGATTTGGTTTATATTCCAATAATTCATTCCCCGAACCTTATGAACAAGATTTACTAATTCAGGTACATGAAGTATTTATTTGATATTTCTTATGTTGTTAGTTAAATATTTTGACGTTATATTATTTATATTCTTTCTTATTTAATCGAGTGGTTATATGTTATGCGTATTCTGTGGTTATCATTAAATTGAAAATTTTCACAATAGAAATAAGGATAGTATATTGTGTGCTTTTTATTTTTGTCGGCATATTTATTCAGTATACTATTTATATTGATTTTACCTACAATAATAATATTTACTCTCAAAATATGTTATTATTATTATTGTTTAAATATATATTATAACATGAAGCTTGCGAAACAAATACGTTATCAAAACTTGAAATTCTAAAAATTAACCTCCTTAACCAAAACTTAAAGTTTTAAATTAAAAATTATTATATTAGAACCTATGGTACTAGATTTACAAAAAATCATATGTATGGATATGAGATTTCATATATCTTTTATACAGGCCTAAATTTTCATGTATCAAAGACCTAAAATTCCATATAACAATTACAAAGACCCAAAATTGCCTATAATAATTACAATGACCTCAAAGTCTATGTAACAACTATAAGTCCTTGAAATTCCATATAACTAAGGACTGAAGTTTCGTGTAATAAGGACCAAAAGTTTATTCAACAATTATTAAAATTAGCCCCTAAAGTTCTTGAATTAATTCTCTACCAAAACCTGAAGTTTTAGATAACAATTACTATATTATAATTCAAAGTTCAAAATTTAAATCAGAGCCTGAAATTTTGAATATACGTTTTCAAATCATAACCTAAGATTTTGAATATAAACTTTTGAAATCATAACTTGAAATTCTAAATATAGGTTACAAAATTAGAACTTAGAGTTATATATATATATATATATATATTGAATATATTTTCATGGGTTATGTTGAAATACACTTTTATGTCATGAGTTAGAAGGCATCATTAAAAGAGAGACAGAAATATGCCTAAAAAATAAATTAAAAATTATGATTTTCTGTTTTCCATCGCTAATACATGAATGTTTCAAAGGAAATTGTAAGATTGCAAGTTTATTGATGAACGATTCAGCTTTATGTATAATTGTTTCACAGCTGAAATTATGAGTGCAGATTCTAAAATTTATGTTTATGTCCTTTGGCTTACTTAAAAAAAAAAAAAAAGAAAAAATCATTGTCATGCCCTTTTAATTATTTACCATGCTCAGAAGTTAATGGAATCAAATATAATAATTTTGAAAGTTGTATAAAATAATTGGAAAGACACATTATTGCTCCTACAATAGCTATAAATCTCACAATTATAAATCGTAATTATATTCAACCACTAGAAGTGAAATGTTTATTATATGACAAATAGTGCCACTAAAATAACATGATCATAATGACTTGAATTATGTATTTCTAACTGAAATACCTAATAAAACCCTTATCGAGAAAATAAGGTGAATGTTGAGACTATTTTATTGATGCATTTATCTTATTTGTATTGATGTTTCTTCAATTTATTAGCAATACTCGTACTAGTTATGATTTCATTATTTATACTTTTTTTTTCTTTTTCTTTTATATTCTATATTTTACTATAATGATAACTAATTTCAATTATCTTATAAAAGGACATAAACTTTGAAAATGAGTTATCTCTTTCCCAAAAAAATAGTTGGGAATATATACCAACCTATTAGTGTAACTATGCACACTACTGTTCAAGATAAGAATTATTTTTTATAATTGAGAAATTATTAAAGTTTAGGTAAAGACCATATCAAGTTCTAAAAACTTGATTAAAGGTTTTGGAAGATCCTTAATTAAATCTTGTTAAGAAGTATAAGAGGATACTTTCTGTTTTGCATTGTGTTATTGCAAGAAGGTATTGAAGTTTTCTTTCATTCCCATTTGTAAATGGCCAAGAAAAGATCCTTTTATGTGCTATAATAATTGGAATATCTTTTTTCCTCTGGCATTTTCTAACACTCATAAGAAAATCTTTGTCGCCATTGCATTTTCTGATGCTTTGTGGTGTTTTTTTTGCAACCAAGTTGTCAAGCTAAGTTTGGTTAAGCACAAATTGCAATTCTACTTTGTAATATTTTTTTTTTTTCATTTTAAGGTTTTAGGTTTGAATTTATAAATGCGATTGATAAAATTTTATATTTATAATGAATAAAATAAACTTTTCATTGTGGTTCCGTTTTAAGAACTTGCAATTTTTATGGTGTTCGAAAAATTTTCATTAGTTAGATAAATTTATCGTTATTTGAATATAGCAATTACCAAAGATTGGGGGTTAGCTTTTGGTTTTAGTTGTGTTTGATAAAATTATGGGCAAAGCACTTTTTGGTGTCTTTGTTATGCTATGCTACAATATTCGTTCTCAAATTTTATCAAATCTCCATTCACCTATTTCTTCCGTTGCTTCATTTTGTTGTGAATGCCTGAATTTCTTCCTGTGTTTGAACTACCTATGCCCATTGAAAATGATGTATGTTCTTCTGTTAGAAGACTGGTTTCTCTTAGGATGAGATTGCTCGAATATGGTTGAGATAGATTCCTTCAATTTTTTTGCTGGAAACTAACTATAATGGATTGATAACACGAGGTGCTGAGATATGGGAATGAGCAGAATATTGTGTTGGAAAGAAATATAATATAGATTTGATTTTTCTACTATGTATGCTGGTACTTATATCCTTATTTGATTTCAAAGAGTGCTAATGTTTTCTGTGGATGTAAAGATGCCAAAAGAGTTTAGAAACTTACTAAGTTTTTAGAGTTGATAAAGGAAAATATAAAGTTGGGTTTTGCTGAGATTATTCAAGTTGCCGTAGCATCTAAAGGAAGAATTTGAGTTGATGGTGATAAGCATGTGTTTTCTATGGTGTGCTAAAAGTAAATTATTTTTTGAGAAGATTAATGAATTTCTGTAAATGACTTTAGCAAGAGCAGAAGCTGGTTTGGAATCTATCAGAAGAGTGCATTCAGGTACAGCTAGTGTTGAATTCAGTACTACTATTGAAACGAGAAAGTCTTGGATGCCACCCTCTCAAAATTAGTTTAAGTTGAATGTTAGATGCCTCTCCTTATGTGGACAAGAAGTAGCAGGCTACTATTAAGGACTCAAACGGGAGGATTTTAGCTGTAACTTTAAGGAATATAAAATTTCAAAGGAATATGATTTTGCAAAAGCAGAAGCAATGAAAGGTGGGATTGAAGCAATGAAAGGTGGGATTAAAGTAGTCAAGGAAGCGTGCCTTACTCTTATTATAGTAGAATCTAACTCAAACGGGTAGTGAACTTGGTGAAAGGAATTAAGGGAAGCATGGCAGAAATTTGTTGGGTGATCGCAGAGATACGTGAGCTTATACAATGAAAAGAATTCTTTGAAATTTGTAATATTCATAGAGTTTGTAATTCAGCTACCCATATCATTTCAAAATTAGCACTAGCTCGGGAAGAGCCAATAGTGTGGCTGGGTGATATCCCAGCTAATATTTTGTTGGTTTGTTGATTTTTAATGAGAATCTCCCTTCAAAAAGAGTGTACTTGTAAATTGATGAAAATCCAGCCGTTGGATTCCAACGATCGTGTGGAAGAAATTAGTGTCACGATTTTAATTTTCAAACAAATTGAAAGGTAAAAATATCGTTTTAATAATAGATAACAATACAATAATTTGACAAGCAACCTGACAAGTCCTGTACATGTTGCCGGTATTTTTTGCTGCATCTCAAAGTGTGTAGATTATTTTATTAATTAAATTAATAGTACATGATTACTCAGTTTAATTGGATGACAATACAACATAAGCAAAGCATTATTACAATACCAATAATGATAATATAATACTCTCCTCGAGCTTCTGATTGTTATTAATGTACTATAAAATTAATCAACAAGGAGTGAGTTTACCCATGCATTGATGGTTTCAGTGTCCATTTCACTGTCATCCTCCAACAAAATTCCTCCATCTGACTTTGACGAGTTGAATTCAGGACAAAGGGTTTGCCCAGTTTCCCCAAAAAAGCATTCATTCTGAGTCTGGAAAGCCCTTCGTGAATTTATGTGGTCATTTACCGGCTCACGGTGACAACGGGAATTCAACAAATCACAACCATTAATAGGACTATTAGAATATGACCATCCTGGTTTTGGATACGTAGGTGATTGCAGTTCAGGCAAAGATTCAATATCCAGATCACCGTATCCATCGCAACATTGATTTGGTAGCAGCTGCAACTTCAAAATTTTATTTGCAACATGATTTCTATTAGAAACTAACGGTAGATTCGGTGGTAATACAGATTCTGGAGAAGCATCCTGTACAACCACCATATGTTCTTGACTTGATTCGCTGTCATTACTAGTTGAAATACTAGGCTTCTTATCCCGCCTTCTTTCCAGGCGACACACAACGAAGTCGTCCTACACGATTTAAAGGCCAAAACAGAATAAGTCTGAAATACAAAATATTTCATTAATAGTTATCTTCTTGAGAAAGTAGATGTTTTTTTTTTTTTTTCAGATCTTCATTAGCGCTGCCAAATTATTACTCACCAATTTTGTAGGAGAAGAGAAAGCAATAGATTGTTTCACTGAAATAACTCATCTACATCTAAATTTTCCAAAGTCACACAGACACACATAAACGTTACCCTAATTCCTCATCCTTAACCCCAAACTCACCCCAACCTCAGTTTCAGTGAGATTTTGCCCTCTAAAAGTTCAAATACTTTGTCTGTTCTTCATCCATCACTAAGCAAGGAATGCACGCAACCCTTCAGTTTAAAAAAAGGAATTGACAATTCATATGAGAATGAACATTATGAAGCGGATACCTTACAAAAAGGGCCATCCTTGGTACGGATCTCATGCATAATCCATTCAGGCTTTGCTTTCTCCAAAATAGGATCGCGAGGACGGAAAGACAAAATCTTTTTGCTCCCAATAACACCTTCGCTGTTTTTGGTCTTCAAATCAGAACCCTGGCCCGTGATTTTCCAATATCCAGATTTTGTTTTTCTTCTTCGTGTGAATTTACTCTTTGAAAACTTGTAAGATGAAGGTCTACAATAAAAGTACCAAACTGGTTCCTTAGACTGAATCCCCGAAAATCCTGCATCGCATAAATCATAAAATGACTTAATTACCAAGTTATATCATTAAACAACGCTGATTGAGATTATAAACTGAAACAAACTTAAAAATATCTCATACTTATTAGTTAACACTTACTAGGCAATTCCCAAGGATCAAAGTTGTAGAATTCAATCTCCTTGATCGTCTGGACAGAGAAATCAGGGTCAAGCCTTTTCATCTTCAGAAGAAGGATGATTTCTTCATCGGTTGGCTTGAACCTGAACCCCACGAGACTATCTGTTTCCATTTCCATTTCCATTTTTCATTCAATACAACCGTGTGAAAAAAGAGAGTAAGAGCTAGCTTTGTTTGGTGGGAAGAATTTGCACTGAAAGAAGAATGAGCAACCGGCGATGGTATCACATATTTATACAAGCAGAAAACTAAGCGATAGCTCCTTTATTCTTTCCTTTATTGCGATTGGTCGATACTGCTTTACTTGACTTAATTTCCACGCGTTGGTGAAGTGCGAGCCGAGGTCTGATTCCAAGACCCAACTGTCTTCCTTTCCTGGATTCCTTTTCTTCCTGCAGAAAGGGATGTGATCGTTTTCCCTCCACTGGGGGTTTGCTTTGGATTAATGGACTGTGTACAGATGAGAGTTTGCTTTGGAAATTTTACGTGAAATCTACATTCTTCTGCTGCTTTTGTTCTCTTTCTTTGTACTTTCCTTCTCTAATGGATGATCGCCAAGATTCTGTTAGTTAAATAATAATAATAATAACTAATGATGATGATGATGATGATAACTGAACATCAATTAAGTTATTTTATAATTTTTGAGACTCCCTGCATCAAGCCCAAGAGATATATATCGCAAAAAGTGTATGAAATTAACAATTAAGGTAAAAAATTAAATATACTTAATTATTTAAAAGGGATAAATTCATCAAATTAATTACGAAAAAAGCATAATTTAATAAACTTTTTCTTGTAAGTTGCTTATTATAAATATTTACACACTAAATCAAGTGGCAAAAGAGTTACAAATCTAACTTTACAAATCTCATCTTTTCTCTCAAACTCAATTTTCATCATAATTGTCAACATCAACTTTCAATTCTTGTGCTTTTTTTTTCTTCCTTTTAATATTTTTAATTTGCAACTTTTTCCCATGAGCTACCACTGAATTTTTGTTGGATAATTGAATTTGATCAATAATAATTTTTATTAATAATTTCTATAAAAGCAATTTAATATATTTCTTATTTTAGTTTGAAGATACTATTTAAATATTAAATAAAAAATGTGAAACAAAAGAGTTCAATTAGAGCTAAAAAATTAATTAACAATTTATTTATTATATACTGTGATGTTATTCATAAAATTTTTCTAATTTTTTCTTTTCTTATTTATTATGTGAAAATAATTCAAATTTTTCTTAATTTAATCTGAACGGAATTTTAATCTCGAACTTTTTGTAACATCTCAAGAGATTATTACAAGTTGAATCAATAATATTCGCATATTATTTACAACATTTTAAAAGTATACCTTCATAGTTTTAATGAAATCTAACTCTCCTTGGACCCGCCAGAGAAAAAGAAAAATTACAAATATATTGATGCAACAGTACTAATAACTTTCATTCTGAAAAATCCCTTCTATTAAATAGTTAAAACGGCTTAACTCTAAATAAATTAATAAAAATTCAAGACTAGACTTTTGCTTACGATTAAATTTTAATTAATTCCTGAATTGAAAATTATAAATTCTAGAGCAATTTAGCCAATGAGAATCTTCTTGCAGCAACTGAACTTTTATTGAAAAGAATGAAATAACAGTAGTCCTAATTTAATTTCCTAACACAAAGGATAAATCTTTCTTGATCTTTAAATAATTAACCTAATAATCCATTCTAATTTTAATAAATAATTGAATTTCCCGCAGCTAATTTACTACAAAAATTTCCTAGTTGTAGTTAGAACTTGGTGTAATGTCTTGTTCAAATTGCTGTAGGTGTTGGGACAGCCCCGCTGTGTTTAGCACAAGTGTTCTTCAACAATGGAGGGCAGAATGGATTAAATGGAAACATCTTAGGCCAACACTTATCGTTGATTTCAGTAACAGCCTTGCAACAAACAGGGCCAATGCCAACGGTTTGGCCACTAGGAATGACTTATAAACCTCTGAAGCACAGCCTTCTGTCTCTGTAACAGATTTCCAGCATTCTCTAGCCTCAGTCACGTTAAAAGCTGGTGGGAACATTGGTGGCAAAGAGACGACCTTGCTGCCGGCATTATTCTTTGCTGCTACCGCTGCTACTTGAGCTGGAGGTGAAGCACAAAATTTCTTGAGCAATTCTGGAGAGAAAAATGTGTTATATTGAAACATATTAGACCAACAACTGTCGCTAATTTGATCGATAGCAGTGCAACAGGCAGGACCAATTTTCCCAATTTGGCCAAACGAAAATGCACCATAAATCTCCGCAAGACAACTTGGTATGCTTCTAAGAGATTGCCAGCATTTTTGGGCATCTGATGCAGCCTGGTCCAGATTCGCCAATGCTATTGGCAGGATCAGCATTCCCATTCACACCAGAGTCAGCATCATGGGACTGTGTCTGCCGATACTTTTGCCATCTGATTAGCTAACAGGAAACCTTGTCGTTCAATTAACTGCTGCAAGTTTTCTAAGTCTTGTGTACTGATGGTTGTGGTTGCGAGGATGGAATGAGAAGAGAATTTATTCTTATTTGGAGTTATTAACTAATAACAGTACAGAATCGATTGATGTAAATTAATTCAAACATTTCCTGTGCGATAAATTAATATTGCAATAACTAACATTGATGGCACAATTGAAACGGCAAATAGGCAATAATATGCATGACTCCAATTTTTTTTCCCTTCTACTTTTTGTTAAAAGACTAGGATTAATTCAGTATAATAGAATGAAGAATCTGATCACTCTTATCCAATACTCCATTCAACCTAAAAATATTTCTAGTGTAGAATTTTAACGTATAAATGATAGAGATTAATTTCTTCAAATAAAATGCAGATAAGGCCTTCTAAACGCTAGTGTTAAACTAAACAATTTTTCAATTTTATAACAAATGAGTCAACAGTACTTCAAATAAAATTGTATTGTGAAAAGTATAACGTAGTGAAATTTTTATATCTTTGATCGGAGTTACTTTGTATTGAAACATTTGTTATAATAAATTGGTGCATGCAGTTTCAATAAAATTTAGTTATTTTAAAATGCTTTATATTATTGCTTCTTTATGTATTAATTTTAAAGACATCCGCTTGTGAAAAAGCCTAAGACCATGAAACCTTTACATCTACCACCTAAAACTATATATTCAATCTGTAAATTGTTACTCATAGAGATGAGTCATCAACTCGATAAACAACTTCAAACATAACACTGATAATTATACAAACGATTAATTGTATAACTTAATGTTTAAGAAAATATTTACTAATATATCTTAATAATAAATAAATATTTGCATTTACTGACTCATATAATAATATTTGAATAATTTATCTTTACTTCGGCGTTCCTTTCTAGTTTGTGTGGCACTTGCCTGGAAGCTGCTGCCCACATAGGATCTCCTTGGTCAAGCTTCAATTGAATTATCACTGGAACTAGCTATCTCCCTTGTTTTTCAGCAGCAGTTTCCTCTCTAGCTTTCCCGTAGATACTGCTCAGCGTGAAAATTGACCCAGCAATGGGAATCTCTTCAGGAGCATATTCCTTTAATACGAAGTCCTGGGATTTTAGTTTACGTCGAGCTCCAGGTACTTCATGAGAGATTCTTCAGGAACTGGATGAAGATGATTGATCCGAGTTGATGAAGGAAATCTGTCACCGAAATTTTATGACGAAAGAAACCACTCTCCCTTCTTCTACTGTCCTGGATGGAAAGACAAAGGTGGATAAGAGGCTGTTTTTTGGAACAAGCATATGCCTATTTTATCAAGCTGAACTTTTCCAGAGCTTCTCCATACCTCTCTATATATACGTCACATATGATAAAGCAAGTTGAGCATCCAAATGCTCTGAACAAAAATTCCTAAGTACATGATTACTGAATTTGAATGACAATATAACATAACCAAAGCATTATTACAATACCAGTAATGATAATATAATACTCTCCTGGATCGAGCGTCTGATTGTTTTTAACGTACTCTAATATTAATTGGCACGTAGTGAATTTACCCATTCATCGAAGGCTTTAGCGTCCATTTCACTGTCGTCCTCGGTATAAATTCCTCCATCTGACTTTGACAAGTTGAATTGACTAAGGGTTTGCCCAGTTTCTCCAGTAAAGCAACCATTCTGAATCTGGAAATCCCTTTGTGAATTGACCGGGTCATTTACCGGCTCGCAGGCACAATGAGAACTCAATAAATCACAACCGTTAATAGGACTGTTAGAATGTGACCATCCTGGTTCTGGATCCGTAAGTGATTGCAGTTCAGGGAAAGATTCAATATCCAGATCACGGTATCCATTGCAACATTGCTTTGGCAGTAGCTGCAACTTCATAGTTTTTTCTGCAACATGATTTCTATTAGAAATTGACGGTTGATTCGGTGGTAGTACGGATTCGGGAGAAGCATCTTGTACAACCACCACATGCTCTTGGCTTGATTCACTGTCATAACCAGTTGAAATACTAGACTTCTTATCCCGCCTTCATTCTAGGCGACAGACGACGAAGTCCTCCTACATGATGTAAAGGGCCAAAACAGAATAAGTTTGCCATACAGAATATTGCCTTATCAGATATTTTCATGCAAAAGCAGATTTTCAAATTTTCATTAACGCTGCCAAATTATTATCCACCAAAGTCGCAGGAAAAAGAAATTAGAAAACAGATTGTTTCGTTGAAATAATTCATCTGCATGTAAACTTTCCAAGTCACGTCATGGATTTAGACCAAAGTCTCTTACTTGATTTCACACACACACATAAACGCTACCCTAATTCCTCATCCTTAACCCCCAACTCAACCCGAGTTTCAGTGAGATTTGGTCCTGTAAATGTCGTAATAATTTGCCTGTTCAATCACGTCTTATCTCCAGTTCAATTAACTCAATATTCAAGAATGTTAACCAATCAATTCGGTCTTCATCCAGCAACATAATGAATCAGTGGAAGCCATATGCACCAATGTAGACAAGGGAAAATAAGATTTACAGTACATATGAAGTTCATCACTAAGCAAGGAATGCTTTAAAAGCACGAACCGACAGTTCATAAGAAAATGAACATTATGAAGCGGATACCTTATAACGAGGGTCATCCGTGGTACGGATCTCGTGCATAATCCACTCAGGCTTTGCTTTCTTCGAAATAGGATCGCGAGGATCGAAAGACAAAATCTTTTTTCTCCCAATAACATCCTTGCTGCTTCTGGCCTTCAAATCAGAACCACGGCCAGTAATTTTCCAATATCCAGATTTTGTTTTTCTTCTTTGCGTGAATTTACTCTTTGAAAACTTGTAAGATGAAGGTCTACAATAAAAGTACCAAACTGGTTCCTTAGACTGAATCCCCGAAAATCCTGCATCACATAAATTCATACAATGACTTAATTACCAAGTTATATCATTAAACAAGGCTGATTGAGATTATAAACTGAAACAAACTTAAAAATATCTCATAGTTATTAGATAACACCTACTAGGCAATTCCCAAGGATCAAAGTTGTAGAATTCAATCTCTTTGATCGTCTGGACAGAGAAATCAGGGTCAAGCCCTTTCATCTTCAGAAGAAGGATGATTTCTTCATCGGTTGGCTTGAACCTGAACCCCACGAGACTGTCTGTTTCCATTTCCATTTTTCATTCAATACAACCGTGTGAAAAAAGAGAGTAAGAGCTAGCTTTGTTTGGTGGGAAGAATTTGCACTGAAAGAAAAAGGAGCAACCGGCGATGGTATCACATATTTATACAAGCAGAAAACTAAGCGATAGCTCCTTTATTCTCTCCTTTATTGCGAGTGGTCGATACTGCTTTACTTTACTTAATTTCCACGCGTTGGTGCTACAGTCTGAAACTGGAGCCCAGGTCTGAGTTCAATACCCCACTGTCTTCCTTTTCTGGATTCCATTTCTTCCAACAGAAAGGGATACGCTCGTTTTCCCTTCCCAAAGGGTTTGCTTTGGATTAATGGACTGTGTGAAGATGAGTTTTTCTTGGAAATTTTAGTTCAAATCTAGATTCTCTTGCTGCTTTTGTTCTCTTTCTTTATACTTTCCTCTCTAATAGATGATCGTAAAGATTCTGTTAGTTAAGAAATAATAATAATTGAATAACAATCAAGTTATGTAATAAAATTGTTGAGACACCCTGCATCAAGCCAAGAAGAAAAAACAAGTATCTTTATTTAGCAAAAAAGTGTACGAAAATAGCAATTAAGTAAAAAAAATTGAATATATTTAATTATTCAAATAAACAAATTCAAGAAATATTAAAGTCCAAGTTTAATAAACCTTTTTTAACAAGTCTTTACTTGTTAGATTTTATTCAAATTTAATAGTAAAAATAAGCAACAAGTACTTAAATTAAAAAACTGTATAAAATATATTTAAAAAAATTATTAGACACTTGACGTAAAAAAAATGTTAGTTTAATATTTTGCTTATCATATTAAATACACTAAATCAAGAGCGAAAGGGATACAAATCTAACTTTACAAATCACCTCTTTTCTTATTCTTATTCTTTTTGTTTTTAATTTGTTTTTTCTTTATTTGCAACTTTTTCAATCAACTAGCATTGAAATTTTTGTTGGAATAATTGTACTATATATTTAATAATTGAATTTCCTCAATTTTAATTTAATTTTTTATAATTAATTTTTTTAAAATTAATTTAATAGATCTAATGTTTTTACTTTTAAGATACTATTGTAATACTATACAAAAGATTAGAAAAATTAGAGTTATAATTATTAACTCTATAATTTTTTATGTCATTGATAGATTATTGAATTCAAAATTATTTCAACAATTAGGATTGTATCTCGCGTTTGGATTAATTTTAATATATTACTTGTATATTAGATTTAATGTTAATTGAAAATGCCTATATTAAAGAGGTTATAAATGATATAAAAAATTTTGAAAATTAATGGGTTACTGATTCATTTTCCCATGTTAATACTAAAAATATTATATAACTCATATTAATTATAATACTTTCTTAATTTTTAATTATTATAAGAAAATAATCAAAATTTTTCCTTCTTTAGTATGAACGAAATTTGATCCCTAAACATTTTATACTATCCTAAAAGATTTTAATAAGTGAACAAACTAACACCCACACGTTGTTCATAATATTTTAATAGTAGCTAGCAAAACCTTCATAGTTTTATTGAATTAATCTAACTCCATGGACCCATGTGAAAGTAGAAAATTATAATCTGTTTTGAAGTTTACTACAACACAAGACCTATATTTATTATTAAAAAAAAAAAAAAGCGTATTTGCTACCTTTCTTCCTTGATTAAAATTCAATGACATATCCCATATCTTTAGAAGTAATTGTTTGGATGGGATAGTATAAAAGTTTGATTCCTTCTGTCTATTTAGTAAAAAATATTGGTCCAATTATCATTTCTCTCCTATTCTAAAAATGCCAATAACCTTCCTACCATTGCAACTTTAATGTGAGATCTTTTTTTCTTTGAAGGGTAATATCGTCTTTCAACTTCAATCAATTTAATTTTCAAAATAACATTTGATATAAGTATCACTTTTTACATTATATATATATATATATATATATATTATCCCCTCTAAAACACGCAACTAATGGAATTTTTTTTTTATTATACGACATGTAATCTCTTGAACAATATTTTTCTGAAAACAGTCACTCAATATCTCGGCCATTTTCTTTCACCGTTATCCAACCTTAACAGAACTAAGGGTAAAGTTGTAAATTCATCATAAAAGTTTAAGCAAACAAATTTTGGTTCTAACTAGTACTATCGATTCCCATGTTTCTAAAGTTTTCAGCACGAAGGAATAAAAAAAAAAAAAAATTTGAAGCTGTTAGTAATTTTATATTTTATATATTCACCACTTATTGCAAAAAATACCTACATATGAACCAAAAATGAAAAATTGGAGCCGTGTACTGTACTTGTTTAACTCATGTTTAGATTCTTCATCATGGATGAATCTTCACAAGACAAGTACCCATATTAACGAAAGAAACTTTAAGAAATTTCAGAATAGACAAACACATCCCAGAAAAATCAAATTAAAGAAATACCTTCTACGCTTAATGCCCTTTTGAAAGTTCAACAATTGAATAACGAATCACTGTTATTGTCAGAAAGAGTTTCTAAGGATGATTTTAGTTGTGTTGAGGTTTTTTTTAATTGTAGATTCTGGTTTACAGCATTTCTGCTTCGCCTACAGAAGACCCTGTTGCCTGCATCAAAGTGTGAGGATCATCAAGTTGCTTAACCAACAAATTGAGTGATGATAACCAGCAAAGACTGAAGCAGAGAACGCTTCGTTTTCATGCCCACGTAGTTGCTGTCTTCAATTTTTTCCAGAGTTTTGGCGTTTGGCGTTTGTTGTCTGAGTTTTCTTTTTAAAATATTGAAGTAAATTTATAAAGTTCGGTGAAAATGGGTAATGGTGAAATAATGAACAGAGGTACTAACTAAGTGATGAAGGCCAAACACTCAGGAGTATTTTTTTTTTTTTTTTTAATGCTACAAGTTCATGACAAATAAATGTCAATAAATTGTTCATACATTAAAATAGTATTTTTTTTTTAATATTTTTTGAGTGTTTATGGTAAAAAAGAAAAATGTTGTTTCTTTATACGAAAACGATATTGTTTATGTTTTTTTCACTTTAACCTAAAATTCGAGAGATTAAGTGTTATGTTTTTATTTTTTATTTAGATATTTATGAGAATCTATAAAATAAAATTTATTTTTTAAATTTTTTTAAATGAAAGTGCTGAATAAAAGAGTGTTAACAATAAATTTAGAGTGTAAATAAATTCACCCTTTATTTAAATATTAATGAATTGAATGTTAATAATAATGTAAATATGATAACAAACTAATTATTTATTTTATTGTTATCTTTATTGATATTATAACAATTTTTGTCATAAATATGTTAATTTAACACAATTTGTGTTAGTAAATCAATATTTTTATATTTCTAACATATATTTATTAAAAGGTACCTTTAACTTTTTACCCTTTTTTCTCTTAAGCTTACCTAATCTCACTCTTCACAGTTACATATTAAAATATAAAATAAAATTTATGTAAAAATTACATTTAATAGATTATTTGTCATAGGTTTATTTCACAATCTTCTTAATAAAACTTCAAATCAATAATAAATTAAAGGTCAAGTTTTAACGTTGCAGTTGACTCAATATCCAATAATGGCCCAACGAAGCCCTGAACTAGCCAAGCTAGATCCTCAGGTAATAGCCCCAGAAAGGCCTCTGCTTCAAACTATTACGCAAACAAATTGACCTTAATAGTGTTCTATAACATCAATGTTCAAAATGATGTACCATTCTGACAGAAAACGAAGCTAAGAATACAATTTAAAGTTCACATGAAGCATTATTACAATATCAATAGTAATACTCTCCTGCAGAATTTAAGCGTTGCTCATACACGCTATCGAAGTAATAGTCTACAGCAGCCATTGGAGAACATCCATTGGCCCATGTGTTGACAGTTTGGCTGGCTGTATCACTGCTATCCCCAAAATTAGCTTCACTACTTGCTGATTTTGATGAGATCAATCCAGGAAACATGGGGTGTCCATTTTCTTGAAACGGTAATTGTCCTGGACAGCCCATTGTGGATTGAAGTCTACTTGTCTGCTTTCAAACTGAGAATTCAGCACAATACAGTCAATGCTAAAGCCACCAGGATGTGAGGATGATCCCTGTTCTGGCTAACCGGCAACTGCTGTGTAGAGAATGAGTACTGATCCATCCCACTATGGCCAGAAAGTGCAACATCTTCTACACAAACTGGCGACTGTTGTGTAGGGAAAGAGTTGTAATACAACCCAATAACACCGCAGAGCTCATCAAATCTAGGTAGCAGAGGTTCCCCCTAAAGAAACAAAGGGGAAGAAACATCAGTTCTGTAAGTGTTTTTCATTTACAAAAGCTTATAAGTTTAACATTTGAAATTGTTCATAAAGCATGAACATGTAAGCATTAGTTCTATGTCTCTCCTTTACTACATGTATAAGTTGACATTAAAACTGCTTATAAGGCACATATTCGTTCTCACCATCCCCGAAACATTGTCTACAATACGATTTGTATGATTAGAAGTCATATCTGCTAGTTCTTCATGTTCTACCTGAAGTAGAGAACCATAAACAGAAACGCATTAATCTTGGAAATATTCCTCATACACAACGTCTATGAATTGATATTGATTATTGAGGATAAATTGTGCCCATCCTCACCCTTGAAACGGTATCTGCTGCAAAATTATTTCCAAAATCATGTGTCATATGAGGATGACCGGATATTTGCACCTGAAGTAAAAACCACAGAACAAAGAACCATACGATTTATTTATAGATATGTATCATGTTCTGCATGTGTAAATGGATATTGAAACCTTAAGAACAATTCCATCTCACCTGGTCTCTAAAATTAGAAGCCAAATGGTCAATACTCGACTGGCCATCATAACTGGTTGAACTTTTAGACTTGTTTTTTGTTTTTTTTTCTATGCGGCAGATAACAAAATCCTTCTACAAAAATTAAAGTATAAAGCAATATGAGCTCACAATCTAGAATGAACTATTTTCATTAAATCTGCTCATAAAATACTCGCCTAACTTCTAAGACAAACAAACACCAGATTCTTATTCAGGAACATAAGTAATATAATTGAATTCACCCGGTCCCGATCAGTATTGATTTTTAAAACAAAGATCACAGTTCCTTACACTTCACACGTCATATGAAAAATATTTCACAAATGAACTTAAAGAGTTTTCAATACTTAGGCTGCCTAATTGAACAAACCAATCAAATCAAAATTCTAGCACCCTCACCAATCACTTCAATCTTCAACCACAGCTAAATTATTCAGCCTCTTACTAAGGCAGATTATTTGAAGGATACGAAGACAACCAGTAACAATTAATGAAGTTCAAAACAAAGCATCAAGGTGAGTGCGAAAATCAAGAAAACAAAGAATACAAAGGCAAAACATTTACCTCATAAGAAGGATCGTACTCGGAATGAAACTCATGCATGACCCAATCAGTCTTGTGCTCCTTAGGAGGATAACCGTGTTTATAGAAAGTCAAATATTTTTTAGTGCCAATCACTTGCGTGCTGTGTTTGGCCAAGATTTTGCGATCTCTAGAAGTGATTTTCCAATATCCTTCGTCAGTTCTTCTATTGACACACTGACTATTTCTATACTTGCAGCAAGGTGAGCAGAAGAAATACCACACCAGTTCATCCGATTGAATTACAGAAAGACCTGCATCACATTCAAAACGAAACAAAAAATTACAAAAATATCATGTTTGGGATCGAGTTGATAGATATTTAACGTAATACTACTTACCGGGCAAATCCAAAGGTTCCAGCTTGTAAATATCAACTTCATTTATTATTTGGACAGAGTAATCAGGGTCAAGCTCTTTCATGTTTAGTAGAGCGATGATTTCTTCATCGTTCGGTTGGCGTCTGCATCCCACAATATTTGCCATATCTGATTCAATACGAAAGAGCTGTTAGAAGAGCTTGCATGTATCTCGTAAGAAGGAAGGAGAGTGTAATTTATAGTGACACAAGAAGTCTCTTTTCTGATGACTTACTGCAATCTAACCGCGTTAAATAACGTCATGGTTGATGACGTGTAATGTCAAAGAGTAATTATAAAGTGTGAACGCAAGAACATCTGGCTCCTTTCTTGGGAACAAAGGTAGGGATCGAGAATTCAAAACGAAAAGTGGCCCCTCCTTCCTTCCTCCTTCCTTCCTTTCTCAAGGAGTTGGTTAGTACCAGAATATTCTACTGCTTTATGTTGAAGAGTGTTGCTCACGTCTTCCAGTAGAATGACAGCATCCCACACTTTAGTATTTATTTGCAGTATAAATATAAATATATCTACGCACTTTTGTAATTCAATTCATTCAAAGTATCAATGAAAATGAGAACTATAACAAGCTTTCAAACTTTTCGAAGGCTTGCACTCACACCCCTAAATGCCGACTCTCTTTCTATTTTATTTTATTTTATTTTATTTCATTTTATTTCACAGTTTTATTTGTATAAAGTCGTGTGTGACCTAAGATATTTGGTTTATATTCCAATAGTTCATTCCCCGAACGTTATGAACAAGATTTACTAATTCAGGTACATGAAGTATTTATTTGACATTTTTTATGTTTATAGTTAAATATTTTGATGTTATATTATTTATATTCTTTCTTATTTAATATAGTGGTTTAACGGTAACAAATATCATATTCAATCTTTAAATAAAAATAATATTGAATATCTATATCATTATAAAAAAAGTTATATAGTGACATTTGAAAAATGCTATTATACTTGAATGGTAGCATTTTGGCTTATGCTATATTAACTAATACTATGTATTCCTATTATTATATGATAATTTACCAATTATCCCTATTTATTTGTTGGTAATTGCTATTTAGATGGAATTATTTTTTTACACCTATTTATAGGAGTTAACTTTTTTCTTTTTGAAAGAGATTTATAGGGGTTAATTTAAGTGCACGTACGTACAATTGTGCCACGTCAGCATTTTGATTACAATTTTTAACTTTTTTATTAACGCACGTGAAGATGAAGTTAGTCACATTACTATATTATCCTATTAAGAATATGAAAAGACAAAAGTACCCTTATAAAAATTGAAAATTTTTACTTGTCTTTAATTTGAACTTTTTATTAATATTTATACAAAAATAAATTTATACTTGTTAATAAACTAATTTAAATTTTATGCTACTATATTTTTTTAATAAGCATTAATTAATTTGTATAAAATATTTAAATTTATAAATGCTTTAGACAAGTTATTAATAAATTAATTTAAATTTATAAAAACTTAATTAATAAATATCTTATTAGATATGACTGATACGCACGTCACTGCCACCAATACTACTGCCATTGACATGCCCGAAAAAATTTAAAGTTAATAATATTTGACTCTAAATTTCTCGACCTACAAGATGATATAAATATTTTAGAGAAATAAGTGATGGAAGGAGGCTAAAAATTGCCCAAATGATGGTAGTCATCATGTGACATCGCCTCGAAAACACATTGATATCACCAAAGATAGTGGAAGCCAATCTTTCTTTTCGCTACTCATTTTGTGCAACAAATACAGTGTGACGTAGATTTAAATTTAGAGTATGATAGTACCGACTTTGATCCATTTTAGTGCAGTTGCTAAACCCCTCGCAACAATGCTGCTACCAACAAGAAGCTGCTAGGTGTCTGTGAATTATTTATAATTTAATTAATCAATTTATTAAGTAAATAAATTAAATTAATCTAAATTTAAATTAATTATAAACGAGTAGTAATGTGAACATATGCCACGTCACTTCTCACACTTAAGAAACACACATATAAAAGTATTATTTTACTCCTTATAAGATCCAAACGAAGATTGTCAACTGATGGATTGGGAGTTAAATTGGTAAATTTTAGCCAACTTTAGGGAACCATAAGTCTCTTTTTTTTTTCTGTTATAACTTTTTTGTCATTAATTATTACACTTAACAAACAGAAGCAATGGTCTCTTTTTTTAATTTGTTGAACTTGGAATCCATGTTTTCAAGTTCTAGTTAATTTTTTTTTGGTGGTAGTGTCTATTATGGTCAATAGACATTATTACAATACTCTAATATCAAAATTTATCAAGTGCAGTAGATAAAAATATCTGATTATTTCTTAAGATTCAACACTTTTGACAATGCAATTTAACAAAAGCTAGCTGTTTCTTCAGAAAATTGATTATATCTTGAACACAACCATTTTTCATTATTTTATAAATCATAACAATTTCAATCTAGCACTAATTCCAGCAGGTGTTGGTGCAGGCCCAGTCAGGTTAGTGCAAGTGTTCTTCACCAGTAGGGAGTCATATGGACTGGACCAACACTTATCATCAAGTTTACTAGCAGCCTCGCAACAAGCAGGGCTAATGCCGCTGAACATGTTGTGGACTAAACGAAACCAGCTTTACAAAAGACCCTTTTATGATTGTAATAGAATCTCCAACAGATTTGTCTTATTCTGAGTTTCGTACCCACATCGGTGGCAAAAATTAAGACCTTGCTGCCAGCATTAATCTTTCCTGTTGCTGTTGTTGGGATGATCAGCATTCCCATGCACACACAATCAACATCACAGGAACTATATTTGCAAATACTTTCGCCATCTTAATTCTTCAGGGAAGCTGCTGTAAGTTTTGTGTTTTGGTTCGGATCGATGCTTGTGATTGGAATAAGGAGAGAGTTTTATGGCTGATCAGAATAATTAATAATAATTCAAAAACGTTTGTGGTAAATTAATTAATCAAACAGTTTCATGTGTAATATTATTCTGGTTGAACTAATAGTCTGGTTGATCTCCACTTCTTGATCTGATCAATTTGATGGTTCTGATCCGCAACATCACTACATTTCTCTTTGGTTTTCCGTGTTTTTTTTTTTTGGTTTTGAAATACAAATTCCATGTAGAAACGTTAAACTGCTGAGTTCATTTAACTTGACTAAATGTAATTGGTTGTAGAACTAGTATGATTTCCATAAATAAGTACGCTTGCATTGAATTCTTCTTTTAATGAAAAGTAATCCCGCTCTCCTTGCCTATCTTTATTCCCTGGGCTCTTGGCTTTTGTTTTATAGTTGGGCTCTTGGCCTTTGTTTTATAGTTTAAGGCTTCGTCAAATCTCAACAATACCCATCGTTCATAGCCAATTATGAAAAATTGGAAGAAACAGCAACAGAAAGATTGCAGTCTGGAGCAACAAAAGCAGAGTATCTAGCTAGCAACAAAGCAACAGACAGCAGCAGAAATGCAATACAGAAACCCCAAAGAAAACTATACCAGGAGCAGAATAAGAGCTACTACAGTAGCACAGCCCCAGCAGTGGCACCAGCAAACAAGCTGTGGCAGTAGGACAACGGAGAAGACAGCATAACCAAGCAGCAACAGCAGCAGCAGTTCAGCAACCAGCACTAACAAGAAAACACAAACATTCCATCAAAGTGCCTCCCTAAGAGGTAGTTTACAAAACGGAAATTGGCAACAACCGATAAATTACTAGTGAATAAGTACTTTATTATTTTGATGAGGTGTGCAGAAGAAGTACCCCACCAGTTCATCTGATTAAATTGTAGAAGACCTGGATCACATTCAAAACAAAGCAAAAAGATTACAAAAAATCACGATTGGCATTGAGTTTATAGATGTTTGATGTACTGCAACTTACCGGGTAAATCGAAAGTTTCGAACTTGTAAATATCAACTTCATTAATTGTTTGGACAGAGAAATCAGAGTCAAGCTTTTTCTTATTGGGTAGAGCGATGATTTCTTCATCTTTTGGTTGGAGTCTGTATCCCACAAGACTATTCATAGCTAATTACATATGAAAGAGCTGTTAGAAGAGCTTGATGTTTCTGCTAGAAAGAAAGGAAGGTGGGTTAAGTGCCTAAATGTGAAGCAAGAACATCTGTCTCCTTCTTTGAGAAGAGAGTTTGGGAGAAGTCAATGGAAAAGTGTCCCCTTCCTTTCTTCTTTCCTTCCTTCGCAAGGAGTTGGATAATACTAGAATCTTCTACTGCTTTTTATTTTCTTCTAATTTGAAAAATCGTCTATTATAATAAAAGAAGTATAGCTTTACAACTGGATATTATAAAGCTCTATTTCTTTCCACTAGTGGTAACAATTTCAATGACATTAATCTCCTTCCTTCACAATTTCTTTTAGTTATGGTGCAAAGGTATAACATGCTTCTAGTATCCTATTCTACTTGTGGGCTTATCACCAATTGTATCATGCCAATACAAGCTGGTGAGCTCTGGAGAATAGAGTCAGCCCATTTGTGCGGTTGAATTATGCAGCTATACCTGTGGAAGATATTCCCCATAAGAGATCACATATTGGGCCATCGTGATCAGGAACCTCTTCTCATGTAATCAACCAATGTAGCTGAAGGATTGCAGTGATGATGATAGAAATTACTAAAATCTTTTAATATTTGGAAAGAGACAATGCATATGTATCATGACAATAACGAAACACAGGCAGCGGTTAACGTTGGAACAGGTACAAACTAAATATAATGAATAAAAGAAGTCATTGCAGGGTAACTATGAAGGGATAAAATTCAAACCTGACTCTCAATTAGAGCTAGCTCTAAGTGATAGATAATCAAAAAGATCTGTAAGATGCTTCCAGAGATTAGCATTTCCGTATTTTCTCAAACATTCGTAGTAAAATCCATACCTGGAATGAGAAAAACTCTAGAAGAACAATGTACTAGATCTAATACTTCAAGATAGCTCTTTCCGACAAGATTTTTGTCTTTGGAAGCTAAATCATAAATCAACAACATCACATATAAATATGTATTTCTCTGGAGAGTAGGAAAAATAGCTGACATGATGTAAGACTAGCCTTAGAAGACAAGCATAAATGTCGGAATGACGATCTCTAGGTGACGGTCCCTTCAGTTCAAAGGCCTTATCTGACAACAATCTTTAAATCTTCGAGATCAGGGTCCCCTTCCTTCAGAAGTTGTTTCGTTGATACTCGATTTCTGCTACTCCTTTCTCTCTAAATTTACATGATAAATTTGATAAATCCACCAGATGCTTGTCCATTGATTGCTAGTTTGAGCTTGAACTGTCACCATAAATGTTGTTTTATTCTAGTGGAGTGTACTTTATTTTTGCCAGTACTTTTAACATTGAATATTGTCCAAGGGAATTGCACATGGTATATTTCGCCAACCGTCCTGTAAGTAACTTCAGTCAATTGAAAATAATCTGAAGTTGTTCACACCGGGAAGAATAGAATGGATGCCTTGCTGATCAAGAAGCAATCACCTATTCCTCTTCATGTTCTATCCTTAAAAAATCAGTAAAGTTTGGGATATTAGCTTTCTTTTCTTGCTTATAAGTAATAGAAATGTGCTGATATTACCTTTACTTATAGAATTTATAAAAGAATTGGTGTTACCTGTAGCTATGAAAGTTCTATCCTTAATTAAAAATCAGTAAAGTTTGTAATATTGCTTTCTTTACTTGCCTAGAAGTTACTAGAAAGGTGATTGGTATTACCCCTATTTATAGAACTGTTACCATGGCCATTGTCGCTGATCACCAAGATAGTATGTCTCTCTTTATCTATCTCCATTTTGGTGTGTGAAAGATTTCATCTGCATGTTATTCTTGTTGTGAAGAATATAATACTTATCATTACAAAATTTGGATTTACAGCTAGGCAGCGGTGTATAGCTCTAAACGACGGTGTATAGCAGCTCGTCGAAAATCCAAATTTTCTAGTGTAAAATATATCAATATTAATATTAATATTTCAGGGACTGTAAGATCCTTTTCCAACACACGTCCAACACATTATAGAATGAAAATACAGTGTTTCACGAAATGAAACTTGATTGGGTTTTCGATGAGTTTATCCGTCTTAAACAATTTAGTGATACTTCTAATGGGGACCTTGTGGACGACACTTGTGTATTTGGAGCAGAAGTCTTTGTTACTAAAGAAACAAGCAGTGGTAAAGGACAGTGCTTAAACATGATAACCAATGCCCAAAGTGTCTTTGGAGAATTTAAAACTTCTCAAAAGAATCCTGGATACAACTCAGAAGAATTCGAAGCTGGGGGTCAGAAATGGTATTGGAAATATGGCTTGACTTCACAAGTACATCTTATGATTTGTTGAGAATTAATTCAGAAATGGAATTGTAAATATATTTTTTTAAAATGAATATTATGATAATCCTTTGATTCAGAAGTAGTCGTATCTATCTGTACGCCATTCGTGGCAATTTCTTCTTATATTCTGTTTGGTAACGGTCATATATAACTATGTAAGCAAATTATAAATACTAATTTTCCTCAAATAACATTCGGCGTTTATGAAAGTGTTTAAGTTGTACAAGGTCAGCCAGTATCAAAGGAGACACTGTGTGTTGAGAAATCTTCAAAAGTTGGTGAGGCAGAAGATAAAATGAGTATTATTAATAAAATAAACCACACAAATATAATAAAATATTATTAAATGAAAAAATTACCTTTCTGCTGTATATATATATATATATATGATTAGAAGGTTACAGAATGAAAAATAAATGAAAGTGGATTCTTTGCTCCTACTGTGTGCATGTTGTTTTCATTAATTTGTTGTATTAAATCAATAATAACATTCGTCCAATGAAATAATTAAGTTGTTGACACCAGCAACCAAGCATATAGAATTTAATATGTTATAATTAATTAATTTAATGTTGCTCAAAACGGGTACAACACTTTCTCTTAATTAAGCAAAGGATAACAATTTAATTTATCCTTTGGAAAAAGGTTGACGTTTGGAATATTTTGCTCTCTCTCTCTTTTCCCTTATAAATAGACTACAACTCTGATTTATATCTCACCTGTATCTCAGCAATTCTTTGAAGAATTTTTTCTGCAATGGGTAGTTTTTCTGATGATGGTATGTATATGTATACGTACATATATATATACGTTCCTCTCTTCTCTCTTTCAAGTTCGTTTGCCTGTTTGCGTTGGCATATATATTAAATATTTTTAGATATTACATGAGTAATGAATATCAAATTTTCTATTGCAGAGGTGACAAGAACAGTTTCGGATGCACCACCAACTCATTACACAGTCAAAATTCAATCATTTTCATTACTTTTGAAAAATTCAATCGAAAAATATGAATCCGGGGAATTTGAAGCCGGAGGCTACAAATGGTATGAATCCTCAAACTATATATATATAAATATATGGCTCGTTAATTTTTGTAGAAGTTGTATTCGGTATTTTATTTTGTTTTCACTGTTGCAGGAAACTGATTTTCTACCCAAATGGAAACACAAAGAAGAATGTGATAGACCACATTTCTGTCTACATAGCAATGTCAGACACAAGTTCCCTCCAACTTGGTTGGGAAGTCTATGCAGTTTTCAGACTGTTTTTGCTTGATCAGAACAAGGACAAGTATTTCATACTTCAAGGTTGTTAATTTAATTAATTCATTAATGTATACATCTTGGTGAAAGTGGAAGCTTAATTGATATGATGATATATAATGTTTGGTTGGCCTGAACAGATGCGACAGGAAAGGAGAAAAGATTTCATGCATTAAAGCTTGAATGGGGATTTGATCGGTTCATGCCACTTAAATCATTTAACGATGCTTCAAATGGGTATCTGTTGGAGGACACTTGCGTCTTTGGTGCTGAAGTTTTTGTTAGAAAAGAAAGGATTAGCAAAGGCAAAGGGGAGTGCTTATCGATGATCAAAGATCCTCCAAGTACTAAACATCTTTGGAGGATAGAAAACTTCTCCAAATTGGATCAAGAATGTTATGATTCCTCCGTATTCATCGCCGGAGATCAGAAATGGAAGATACAGCTGTATCCAAAGGGAAGACGACATGGATCTGGAAGTCATATTTCTCTGTACTTGGCTTTGGCAGATTCAACAACAACTCCTCCAGGTTCCAAGATCTATGCAGACTACACACTGCGAATCCTGGACCAAGTACAGGCCAGGCACTTATCGGGCAAAGGTGATTACTGGTTCAGTGAAACAAACAAAGAAAGTGGTTGGGCAAGATATATTTCATTCAGCTACTTAAATCACTCAGGCAGTGGCTGTATACTCAAGGATGTGTGCTTGGTGGAAGCAGAGGTTACTGTTCATGGAATTTCAAGTTCTATGTAATGTGTTGTATGTAACCAAGTTTGTATTATATTTAATTCATTTGTAATAGCCAAAAATCCGGAAAGCAAATCATTTTATTTTATTTTATTCTATTCAGTTCAATTGAATTCTCTCAATCACCGTTAATTAATTCTGTGTGCAAGTGAAACACTCAAGGGATATCTTAATCACCCCTAGCAGACTAATATATAAGTAAGAAAACCCTAATTGGAAACAATTCCTTTCTTCCAAGAATAAAAGCTTGAAAACATTTTCTACCCTAGCCAGTCTCTTAATTTCGTTCTTCATAATAACCAACAGCTAAACAGTTGCTTGGAGGAATACAATTTCACTTGTGTTTAATAGTAAAAAATAATAATAATAATAAATAATAATAATAATAATAATAATAATAAATTTACGTACAAACACCTTTGATTGTGAAGATCCTAGTAGCCAAACAAGATACCAAGATTGCCACGTCAGTATAATAGATCGAAAGGCCCGTCAAGAGGAATGGCCACGTGGATCTGAAAACTTCCAGTGGACGACCACGTAGCTTAGAAAAAGACAAAACTCACCGTACGATTTTACACTTCAGCTAACCTCACATAGCCTTGCATTTTAAGAGGTTTCATAAACCACTCAACATCTAGCAAATGAAGTACGAGCGATTCTCCTCAAGAATCTATTGGTCTGTCATTTAAAATAATTCACCGACACAATAGAAACATCCAGCAGAGGAACCTCGTGAAAAGCGTCGGTCTCTCGTCAGAATATATATGAACTCCATCGTCAAGTTCAGACCAACACAGAATCAAGTATACAGCACACTGAAATTTTGTTCGGAAACATGGATATCATGGAGCTCAGGAACATGGGGTTTGATCAATCGATCATAGATCATCTGCACGAAATCCTTGATTTCTCAGATGAACCAGAACAGAAAGTCCACCACGCACCGTCGAGAGCCTACGTCAGAGAGAAAAGAGCGATGGCTGCGACGCCGGCGGACGTGAAAGAGTATCCGAATTCATACGTCTTCGTGGTGGACATGCCGGGTATGAAGGCAGACCAGATAAAGGTGCACGTGGGGGAGGATAACGTGCTGGTGGTGAGCGGGGAGAGGAGGAGAGAGAAGGATAAGGAAGTTGTAAAATATATAAAGATGGAGAGGAGGCTTGGGAAGTATTTGAAGAAGTTTGTACTGCCGGAGAATGCTGATACTGATAAGATCACGGCGGTTTATCAGGACGGAGTGCTGAATATCACTGTGGAGAAGAAGCCGGCGCCGGAGCACAAGAAGCTGAAGACCATTGAGGTGCACGTTGGCTGAAACAGGATCGACGGACGATGCATGCATGCATGAGGGTTCGAGGACGTCTACTCTTTTGGGATCTAAACGGTGTCGTTTTTCGGGGTGTTTTCCTTTCTAGTTTCGGTTTTCTTGTATGTTCAGTTATCTTTGTTGTGTTGTGTTTTGCCTTTAATTCTTCCTTTTCAAGGGAAGAAGGGAGAATATGTAATTACAAATATAAATTATATGAAAAAAATAATGATCTTTGCATTACAATATTTATATTTATTATTAAAATTTTATTGAAAATATGATATATAGAAAAAAATAAAAGAAAAGAAAAAAGTCACCGAGTTATTAAATAAATGGGACAAGTTTACAATTCGAACTTCGATAATAATTTTTTTTTTTAATTTTTTAAAATATATAATTATATAAAATAGTTTTAAAAAATAAAAAATAAAAACTAAAGTGAACTTCTCCAATTTGTTTTGTCAGGGAAAAGAAAAATCATTTGATGACGAAAAAGTTACGTAATATCGGTGCGTAAGAGTCAACGAGAGCTCATTGTTTCTGAAATAGTCAGTGGCGAAGCTCTCAGAGGGCCCCGTTAAAATTTTTTTTAAATATATTTAATTTTTTTATATTCTTAATTACAATATGCCAGTGAAATATCTATTTAGCCTCTGAAATTTTTTTACAGATTAATACTTTAGATGAAAATTAATGTGTTCATAATTTTTATAGTTTTAATCATTTATTTTTAAATTATGTAATACTAAATTAGTTAAATAAATTTTTTTTAAATTTTGAAATAATGATTTCAGCTATTATTAATATTTTACTCATAAATTTTTTTTAAAAAGTTATGTATTTAATTTTGTCTTTTATATAATTAAAATCATTTTCCTATGAAAAAAATTATATAATTTTAGAATTTTTTTATAATTTTTTTATATAGAAAAAGATTTTTTTTTTTGACATATATATATATATCCTCTCAAAAATTATTTTAATACTATCTCACCATCAAACAAATGAATGTTTGCGTAATAAAAAATAAAATTCAAAGATAATACTAAATATTACCAATTAATATCAAGACAAAGTCTACTGAAGTTAAATATAATTCAAAAAGTTTGTGAAATATTAGAAATTTATCCAAGAGATCAACTGATCGAACGAGGTAGAAATGTTTTCTTCCGTTGTGGTATTTAATTTTAATATTTATTTATTAATTTTTTTAATTTTAAAAAATTAAATTATTATTCGTTCGCCCACTCTTAAATTCTGGCTCTACTCCTAGAACTGGTGTGCTATTAAAATAATGCTGCTGATTTAGTGAGAATATCACACGTAATTGTTTAATTTTGTGTTAACTGGAAAACGACAATGCTCCGCCCCCAAACTACATGGAAGTGATTGTTTTCAAATTTAGTGCCACGTACTAATTTTCAGAGGAAGAAAACACATTTATATATACACGTGGCTGATGGTTATAAAAATTAAAAAAAGAATAATTGGTTCTCATCCCTAATAAAATATTTAGCTTTATTTTATATCATATTTATAATAATCCCGACTCTTAGATTTTAACAAATTTATGATGTACTATAAATTTAAAAAAAAAATTTTGAGAATAAATCATCATAAATATTATTAAACTTACAACAATCTTGTTTTTATTGAATTAAAAATAAATTTAAACATAAATTTTTACAAATTTTTACATCCACATCAATTTTTAACTCTTGATAAATTTTTAATCTATATAAAATAAGTTAAAAAAACTGATACTTATTGTGCGTATAATAAATTAAACAAGTAATTTCCAAATTATTAACATGATTTTTTTTTCGTAAAAATATCACACTAAATTTAAATCCTAAAACCTTCCATAACGTTCTAGAACGACATACTAAGATACTAATAGAAACTCCTGGAAACTCCCCGCACTTTCCCCAACTCTCTCCAGAACATTCCGATCCCACCCCTGCGTTTATCTATAAATACCAGGAACACCCTCCCCTCTGGACATCGGAATTCGAAGGCGAATTTGTTATTAAACGTTGTCGTTTCAGTGCGAGATTTTACTCTTTTAACAGCTTTTACGAAATTTTTCCTCGATCAAGGAAGAGAAAGCGAAGCATGGATTTCAGAATCATGGGATTGGAGTCACCTTTCTTCTCGACACTTCAGCACATGATGGAGGTGGCGGAAGACGCCGACAAGTCGGTCAACGCGCCGTCGCGAACTTACGTTAGGGACGCTAAGGCGATGGCGGCGACGCCGGCTGACGTGAAGGAGTATCCGAACTCGTATGTGTTCGTAATCGACATGCCGGGGTTGAAGTCAGGGGACATTAAAGTGCAGGTGGAGGACGACAATGTGCTGCTGATAAACGGCGAGAGGAAGAGGGAGGAGGAGAAAGAAGGAGCCAAGTACGTGAGAATGGAGAGGAGGGTTGGAAAGTTTATGAGGAAGTTTGCGCTGCCTGAGAATGCTAATACGGAAGCCATATCGGCGGTGTGTCAGGACGGAGTGTTGACGGTAACAGTGGAGAAGCTGCCGCCACCGGAGCCCAAGAAGCCGAAGACAATCGAGGTCAAGATTGCTTGAAACGGGGGTTGAGTTGTCGTTTGCTTGGACTCTATGACTGAATAATGAGTACTGTTCTGAGTGTGTTTTAGGGATGTCTGTTTCTGGTTTTTTTTTTTTTTTTCTTCCTGTTTGGGTTGAAGTTTGTTGTAATCGTTTTTTTCTTTTATATATATAAATATGATGTGGCAGATATTAATAATATATTTAAATCTTGTTCTGTTTTTCTCAGTTTAAATGACTGAAATAAAGTACTGTAAATACCATCTAAGTAACTTTAAATAAAAATACAGAAAAGAAAAACAATTACCCAATTAATTCAGATTTTAGTCATACGACCTAATTCCTCCAAAAATGTAATACAAGAAATTGTCAATAGTTTTAAATATTGTAAAGTATAAAACATAGGGATATTTGATCATAGTACATATTTATGGTTATTACACTACCCTAATCGAATTCTTACATCACAAGTTTCTAATTTTTTTAAATATCATTTTTAAAGTTTCAACTTTTTATATCTGAATGTATCAATGTTATATAATATTACATTTTTTGTTTTATAATCATAAATTATATACATATGCCGTGTCTAAACCTAAAATCTAATATTTAAGATAAATTAAAAAATTCGAAATGCGGAACATCTACAAAAAAAATTGAAGCAAAAAACGTGGGAAAGATGTAACTAAGGATTCAAATATATTAATAATTATGCTCTTACAATTCATGAAGACCTAAAACAGGAGTGAAAAATATTTTGTGCACAAACCGAAAGAAAAAATATCCGGGTGGTCTATTTAGAACGGAGTGAAGATGATAATATAATTCTGAAAGAATAATCAACATAAAAGGGAAAAGAAGTCTGATGAGATTGTAAAAGCATCTAATACAATTATGAATCACCAAAATCATTTTTCACATCTAAGACAATCCTCCCGGATTTTAGCATACAATGAGTCAATGACCATAATCTGAACATTCTATTATGCATGAAGGGTATCATTATAGATTTCCTCCTCTTTATATTTTTACTTTCCTCACCTGTTTTCTTGTCGGTGATTTGGCCGGCTGTAGAAGTTTCTGGTTATCATCGACATTTTTTCTGACAAATAATGCAATGAAGAAGCCTTCTTTGTCTTCCACCAAATCAGTCCGGAGCAAATGCTCGGCTGTTAAACAGCGAAACAAGCAATGGTTACAAAGATACAATATTGAAAATATTTTCATTGTCTCAACCATTCAAAACTTCACACATTTCAAACATGATGTCGGTTCATGAAATGGAATGACAAAAAAAAAAAGGAAAGAAAGAACACAACTACAGTAATCTTCTACTTTGATTGATTTAATGGTATGTATTTAGTAACATTTTACTACAAAAATTTGATATATAACTAGCCATAAAATGTTTTCGCAGTATTTTTGTCAACATATACATATTTCATCTAGAAAAAATAGCATGCATACAATGAAAAGCTTATTTAGTAAAACTTGCAACATGATACATTCAACTTTAGGTTATAACCTAGATATATTATTATTTATTATAAAACACAAAAAATTTGATATACAACTAGCCATAAAATGTTTTCGGAGTATTTTCGTCAAAATATACATATTTCATCTAGAAAAATTAAAATGCATACAATGGAAAGCTTATTTAGTAAAACTTGTAACATGATACATTCAACTTTAGGTTATAACCTAGATATATTATTATTTATTATAAAACACAGACTAATAATTAAGATAAAGTGAAAAAGAAAATGATCCTATCAGATCCTTTGCTCACTGATGTTAACTTCCCACTCTAGCACAACACACTACTTAAATGTTCATTGTAATGAGTGTCTTAGGTGCCCTCGTTGCATTGCACCTTCTCCACTAAATTCATGCTTGTGTCTATTGGTATGAATTTAATGGAGATAATGCAAAGCACCAAAGGCAGCAAAGATTTTTCACTATGTAACCAAATTGATCACTGCCCATAGCCAACTCATGGGCAGGGACAGGAGACCACCTCATAACATTGCTATTGAACAGAAGCACATTGCAGTGTACAATCATATTCATTTCAGTTAGCACACATAATAATCCATCTAAAGAGAACTGTGTTTGACAACAACATTTCAAAGGTTGTTGCCTTCTATCTTCATGGATCCCTTGCTAACAAATGTAAGCATACTGAAGACCTCCAGTCTTGTTAATGCCAACGGCTTGAGAAGAAGCTATGCTATTCTTGCTAAGACAAAGGAAGTTTGCTAGTTTATTTCACAAGTCTTATGGCATACAAATTAATTGATGGTATGAAGTTGCCTTTTTGTCTTCAAATTACTAATTTTGTTAGAAGAACAACTAGAAAACACAAGCAGAGTCAAGATTATTCTTTAAAAGATGATGAATCATAATACCTCACCTTGAGGTACAAATTCGAAATGTTATTTATCAAATAAGAGGATAATGATTCTTAGACAATTCATATTCCTTTCTTGCACCTATTCCTCCCAACCAAAGTTGAATTTAGGAAATGTTTGGCTAATGAAAATAGGTAAGGAAAAAAATAAAATCCATGTGCAACGCATAATTCTTTTATTTGTAACACAATCTATAAAGAATTATGAAATTTTTATTCCTAAAGTGAGGAATCTTGATTCCTCAACTGAAGATCAAAAACCTTGATTCTACATTACGATTTAAAGCTCCAAAATTGTCTATTTTACGAAATTAATAACCTTCAACCAAATCACTGTTATGCGATCTATCTAATAAAGACCATAATGCAACACAACACACAGTTCTCCAACAGCACCTTACAAGGCCGCTGCCTCCATCCGTGGATGCAAGCATATTTTGGATTCATCGCTGGTGGCAACCAAGTCACTGAATGTAATACATGGAATTTATATTTCTTAGGTGGGAAATATTTCATATTTTCAATTAGGTGAAAAGGATCAGTATTAAGATCAAGATTATACTTATATTTTCTAAAAGGGTGTCATTGAGTTTAAATTATACTTATAT
Source organism: Azadirachta indica (assembly GCA_022749755.1). Taxonomy (NCBI): domain Eukaryota; kingdom Viridiplantae; phylum Streptophyta; class Magnoliopsida; order Sapindales; family Meliaceae; genus Azadirachta; species Azadirachta indica. Next base: position 5,848,742 of record CM040446.1, on the reverse strand, counting down.
CTTTTGAAAGGGTGTCATTGAGCTTAGAGAAGAAAAATTTTTGTAAAGAGATTCACTTTTGGGTAACAGTCATGTTATTGAAGTGAAATATATTTAAAGGACTAATGAGCAACCTGAGAGAAATTTCGTAGGGTTTTAGGGTTTAGGGGATAAACCTTCCTAGGTAAATCCCTATAAATTTAATCATTTCAACTTTAAGTTGTTTGTTTTGTCCTTATTTTAAATATCCGCGTCATGTGTAGCATCAATTTAGATGTTTGTTTGAATACATTAATTATTATATTTAGCAGTTGGACCATCAGGTTTTGAATATTCTGTTCAGTTCACTGAGTAGCTTATATTTTAATAATAAAAAGGGAGAATGCCCATTACCCCTTTACTTTTTGAGCTAATGCCCCATTACTACTTATATTTTTTTTAATATCCTATCACCCTCTTGAGTTTTGATTTTACCCTTTAGTATTTTAAATATTTTCAATTTTATCATTTTGTAAACTAATTGAACTGAAGAGCAAAATAAAAATTAAAAAAAAAAAGAATCAAGGAGGTGATTGGGTATTAAAAAAAATATAGAGGATAATGGACATTCTCCCTAATAAAAACGTGAATATTTATGTTTTCTAACCAACCTTTTATAAATTATAACTATACATCCTAAAGAGTCTCTGGAATTTTATTTCTTTTAAAACGGCTAAGAAATCAATTTATTATAATATAGTAAAATAAACTAATATACTAAATAAATTTAGTTACTAAAAATTTTCGATCTCTTTTTTTTGTTTGAAGCAAAACCATAAATATTTTTTTTTAATCAACATGTTTACAAAAATAATTTCTGAATTCAACTTGAAGCTTTAATTAAATATCAAAATGTTCAGATAGAAGATGGACAATTTTGTCCAAACAATTTATATTTACTTTCTTCATTAAAGATTCTATACTTTCAACCACAATAAATCTTTTCATCTTATTCTATTTCAACACTAGTGGGATACATTATGTGTGTGTATATACGCATGTGTGTCCGTACATATACATACAAATCTTCTAGAAATGTTTTCATGAGCAATGTTGGCCACTTTATGGAACAGTACACACTTGGCACAATTCTGTAGTGCATATTTCCCCATGAATGCAGTTCAAGTTGAGAAATAAATAGCTAGTGCTACATGGCAGTGTTTATCCCACAACATGAACACTGCCATATTATTTTATTCCATAAACTAAAATCAAGCATGGCTAAAATTTACTCATATAATGAGGAAGAATTTTGAATGTCTTAAGAAAAGCACTTACAGCCTTCAAAAACTGGGAGGCCACGACGATTCCATTGGGGGAAGGGAGTTGCCAATCCAAAACCGTAGGACTCAGCAACAGGTAAGACAGATTTGACGACATCTTCATTTTCAATTTGGTTGATAGAGCATGTGCTGTAGACAACTCTCTCAACTGCTGGAACTGCCAAAAGGAAAAAGAAAAAACATGCACACACATGCACACACATGAGAAGAACATGAAAATGATATAACATGAAACAACGTAATCCAGAAATGGTTATGGCTCATCACAAAAATGATAATAAGAATTCATAGCAAGACTATGCCAACTCAACTGCCAGCAAAGTTTCCTATAAATTGTTGCATAAACTAAACTCTTAAAGCCTATAGAGAAGACAGCAATGCTGTACAAATGCTGAACTTCTCACATAAGCCACAAGAATAAAATAAGGAAATTACTTGGGAAATATAGTGCTCTGGTTAAGTTTCTTCAAACCAGTGCAATTCAATGCTCAATAAAAACTGTGGATTACAACTTATATATGCATGTCCACTAATTCAATGCACACAGACACAACTTACACAAGTTTTAATTTCCAACCTTGAGGACAGATAACAAAAATAATTCTTGGAAAATAAATGAGACAACACACTTACAAGATAATGCATGCGCTAAAGCCTTCTTTTGGAAAGCTGCAAGCTTATTCAGTCTTTCCACGTCAGTTATATCAGCAGCATGACCTACAGATTTAACAATGCAAAACACAGATCTAATTCAATAAATAGCATATAGATTAGCCTGTTTAGGATGTAACTCTAGATAATGCTGGAATCCTCACTACACACGCCATATTTAATCTTCAAGAAACAGTAGAGGTTGAAAGGCCCTTAGGTTCAATGATTCAGTAACATCACTCTCATGCAAGAGATCTGAGGTCAGATGGTATTCTGGACTTGGGTTCCATTATCGTTGATAACGTAAAGAAAGAAATTAATAGTAAAGCAATTTATTGACTTTGTAAATTTCATGAGAATGTATTATCCTTGTGTCCCTCAGTGAATAATACTTTCTATGCTAAACTATATGAGACAGGCTCTGCATGGTGCACATCTACTCGTAAAGAAGAGAACAGGAAGTAAAACAGGGAGCATAAAAAGGCATAACCTCCTCATTAAGTACAGCTAAGAATGTTTACCAGAATAAAAGATTTAAGACTCTGATGTCCCTTGAAGTAGTTCAAATGGTAAAATATTGGAGGGGTTCACAATATATCTTACAAATAAATAGGAGAAGCAAACAGAAGATGTGACAAGTATAATTTACCTATAAATATCTAGGTAAACATGATGCTGCTCCAAGATATTCCCAGTAGCATATGTTTAACTTTGAAATGGCATCTTAGTTAACATTAATGTTTTGTGTTACAGAAACCATTACTGAAACAATGATCGCTTGGACCACTACTCCTAGCACCTAATTTGAGATGGAGAGAAAATTTAAGAAAAAGGCTTAGACATGCGAAAACAATTTTTTCCACAACATAAAATTAGAAGTTACCAGCAATTACCAAACAGAATAAGAATGCACAAGTTACCTGCAGCATGTGATGGGAGTAAGTGGTCTAATCTCTCAGCAGCAGTCCCAGATCCAGAACAGGACGGATCTAATAGAATGGCACAGACCTGAAATTATATGCTTTATAAGGAAAGAACTGATATACAATGACTAATTTAGTAAATGTGATCAGAAGGTTGATGACCACTTGGTCATCAAAAAAGAAATCCAACTTATATTTTCTTCCAACCTCAGAAATTAGGAGCAAGAGAGCGAGAGAGCAACTACTACTGCAAAAGAAAGAGGACACATAGAAGAATTTTATAGTGTACAACCACCCAGGATTTTATTGAAGCTCAGCTGGTAATTACCATGTAAAAACGAACCCATTGATAGTAAAGAAATGGCCATTAGAAGTTAGTATTATTGTTGAACAGTGACTTGCTCACCAAGAACATGCAATTAACAAACCTTTGGCAGAATGCAATCAAATTCATTAAATCAGTGAATCAATATTGTAGGGAAAACTGTGTTTACCGGCGATACTGACAACAAATGAATGCCTTGTTAAAGTTTCAATTGCAACAAGAAAAGAATGGTGCATCTAGAGATTGCAAAGAAAGCTTGTGTTCCATTGAATAATCCATTCAGACAAATGGCACAAAAAATGTCGGCACAACTGTTAATTCACGTAGTTGCAGAGGCCATGAACATAACCACCATCAATGTAAAGACACGACATATCATGCTAACCTCAGAGTATGCAGGATCTTCTGGGTCCAGGTTCAAAAAATCTCCATGCAGAACTTCAATATCTACAAGGTGGGTTAAGGGTAATCATGGTACCTGAGCAGTAGACAAGCCAAAAGACTGACCAAAATCTATGTTTCTAAAAGCAATTGATAATAAATGAGAAGCATCGATCAATAAAAATAGAGAATACACAATCACAACTTGGAGCGCCTTCCAACTGAGATAGCAAGCATCACGTAGACTGCAGACAATTTCATAATTTGTAACGTGATAAAAGTTTGCCAGATAGCAATTGAGAAATAATTAAGATGCAAGACATAAACAATCAGAAAGGTTTTTAAGGATACTGGGTGCACTGGAAAGCCTTACAGTGTCTTCTAGACGTTTAACCCTTTCCTTATTGAGTTCACATGCCAAAATCCTTCCCATTCCTTTCATAAGAGCAGCAAGATGAACAGTTTTGTTGCCTGGAGCTGAACATGCATCAAGAACCTTCACAGAAAAATGAAATAAACCACGAAGAACATGAAAATGAGGAACTCAAACAAATCTCACAGAATTTGGGTCAATTTCTGTGAAAAATGAAAAAATTGGCATCAGATACTGCAAACACATACCATTTATTGTAGTTTTACTTCATTACAAAAACTTCTTCTTACTTATTGTGCACTTTATATATCCTTGCTCAAAGACGTGATAGCCATATTTGGTAAATTCAAAGAGAATTATTCATTTAAATTTATTACAAATTCATAAAATTTACACCCAATATTCAGAATTTCAAATAAACTAAGCTCCACACATCTTTCTGAATGAATAACTTTAATGTGCAATCCCTGTTAATTGCTTAACTATAAAAAGAAAACTGGCAGACTTGTTTTTAGTTTTCTTTTTCCTTTTTAGCGTTGATAAAAGTTTCAAGGTAGTGAATTTGATAAAGTAGTTACTCCTAACAACAACAACAACAACAACAACAATAATAATACATGGCTTTTCTTATTAATAATGAACAAAAGGGCTGAAACTGAGAGCGTTAAATTCAAAACTGACACTACGACATTGATCATAATGAAGAATGAAAAGAACTCAACAACAGAGGATGATAAAGGTATAAATACAACAAACATGGTATAACTCACCTTCCATCCTGGTTTGGGTGCAAGGGCTGCTGCCACCATAGAACTTGCCTTTCCCTATTGAACAAGTAATCACCAATAAACTCTGGTGAAGAAATCAAACCACTACCAAGATTTTCAGATGAAAAAAACTATAATACTTAACTCTTCCCTAGATAATTAAAATCTTACTTGCAAGAATAAACTTCCATTGATGACCAGAGGATGATTGTGCAAATCGGAACCTGGTGGGAGGATCAATAAATCAGGAACCAAGTCATCCTTTTTGACCTAGTTAACCCACACCAGAAACATAACCATAACAAAAATGAACAACATGAGAAATTGGCCAGGAAAAAATGATACAGATATACTGGCAAATTACCTAAACAAAGATAAACAAAAAGAAATAAGTATGTAAAACACATAAGAAAAATAATATATAGGGAGAATGCCCGATTACCCCCTGTTGTTTGACCTAATACCTGAATACCCCTCTCTTGTTTCCATAATAACTTGAATCCCCCTTCTGTTAATTTACAGAGTTAAATATAATAACATATGAGTTCCTAAATTTTATCCTATTAATTTAAATGGTCTCAATAGTTTTAAAAATACTCACAAAAATTTTAATTTATTAAAAAATAACAATGATACCCTTATATAATATTAATTAGGTAAAAAATTATTTTCAACTCTTAATTGAAAAAAAATATTAAAATAATAATATAATTAATTTTATAATACATTAATAACTAAATATTTATTAATTTATTATAAAAAATTATAAATAAATACTTACCTATAAATAAAATATATTAATATAATACAATATTTATAATTCTTAAATAAATATTAATATATAAATAAAATATTATAATACAATACATGTAATTATATATAATCATAATTATTGTACTATAATATAATAATAAAATTTTACAATATATTAACAATTCAATATTACATAGGTATTAGAAAATAAAAAAAAAGACAACATACATTTATTATTCTATTTATTTATTTAGGTGACTACTATTAAATAACGATATAATCATTATTTTTTAATAAAGTGGGCCTTTTATAGGTACTTTTAACTTCTAATTGAAAATAAATGTTAAACTAATAATATATTTTATTTTATAACATATTGATAACTAAATATTTATTAAGATATTATAATTAAAATATAAATTTATTTATTTTATAATGTATTAACAATTCAATATTAATCAGGTTAATGGATCAAATTTTAAAGACTTATATCTCAAATTAATCGTTTTTCAGAATTTGAAACAATAATGAGTTTTATAACTAAAAAAAAAAAAAAAGATATTTTGAACTAAAAGAATGGATTCCACAACTAAAAAAAATACTTTAAATTAAAAGTTTTTATGAAAATATACAATATGTAATAATATGATATACCATTATTATATCAATTTATATAAATAGATTTGTATATGTAATAGTAATGATATGATTTTCTTTTTTTTTTCAGATATATTGTTCTTCATATGTGTTAGTCAATATAAATAATATTTTTATATTAAAAATTAAATAAAATATTATAAATAAAAATTTATCTATATTTTAAATTTTTTATACAAAATAAATTTACCTAAATATTAAATAAAATTGATCTTTTAATTTTATGAATATCATATTAAAAAGAAATTTAAAGTTTAAATAATTTATATTTAAAAGATAATTTATAAATTAGTTATTAATGTGTTATAAAATTAAATATATTATTATTTTAATATTTATTTTCAATTAGGAGTTGAAAATAATTTTTTACCTAATTAATATTATATAAGGGTATCATTGTTATTTTTTAATAAATTAAAATTTTTGTCGGTATTTTTAAAGCTATTAAGACCATTTAAGTTAATAGGCTAAATTTTAGGGACTTATATGTTATTATACTTAACTCTGAAAATTATCAGAGGGGGATTTGGATTATTATGAAAACAAAACAAGAGGGGGGTATCGGAGTATTAGACAAAACAACAAAGGGGAATCAGTCATTCTCCCTAATATATATATATAGGAGATGTTTAATTAGTGTCCCTAGAACAACTATAAATAAGTATGTAAAACACATAAGAAAAATAATATATATATATATATGAGATGTTTAATTAGTGTCCCTAGAACAACTATATGGTAATGAAACAAGATGTAAACACCACAGCTCTCATAATTAGTTTAGTAAATTACTCTAGTATATGGCCTGTAAACACTAAGAAAAAAGACAATGATTTATAACAAGATATCAGAAGCTATTCAATATATTCAAGTAGAATTCTAATAAGTTTAACAAAGTACCATGAATTGCTTCCTCAATTCAAGCATTGCAGAGTCAACATCCATTTTCAGAGTATTGACACGAACATAACGAGGTTTAGAAACATCTGCATCAAGATTAGCAAACCACATTAGCACTAATTGCAATAACTCAATAACTCATGCATCTGCATGCGAAAACATTCTGAATACCGACCAGGTGTTTGATAAAGAGCAAGTAAGTCTTCAATGCACTTGGCCTTTTTCCTCACCAAAAGTCGAGCTAGAGCTGACTGTAGTGCATCTTTACGGAGCATGAGAAACTTCTCTGCATCACCAACTAATGAAATTTCCTAGAAATCAGAATTCACACATACAGTCACCAAACAAAATCAGAAAATGAAGTATAAAGTGCACGTATGACCAGTAAAATTATTAATTCTTCATTAATCAAGGTAAGTAAACTTATTTGTTGGAACTAAAAAGACAATAAGCATATCCAAAATTAAATTCCTGGTATGTCAATCTATATATCGTCCTACACCTTGAAATTTTTGCATCAAGTGACAACTAAATTCACTTAGACTAATACATTTACTTCCAGAAGTCCATGACTACAAGAATATACATTTACTTACGGAAGTCCATGACTACAAGAATCAAACTTCCATCCCACTAAGGAAAATCCATACAACTACTTAGAAAAAGCATAAACTATGTGCAGCAGTAACTGAAAATACATTATATGATATACTACTCCAATTCAGCAACCCTGAAAAATCTCCCCAGAAGTTAAATTACCTACTTCAGCTGAGTTGATACCTTAATTTATAATTCAAATTCCATAACACAAATAGTTGTATCACAAGCATTTACAGAATACAAAATAAAGTTACTAAACAGACTTACCTGACCAAAAAGAATGTCGTATGTTATTATGTAGACCAATTCCTCTTGCCTCTGCAACAGCAACAATGCAATTGACTTCATTAAAAGTCACATTGTATAAAAAACAATACAAATGAAAATTAACAAAAACACCACGAGCTCTTACCTTCCATTTGCTATTGAGTACGCTAGCAGTCTCCAAGACCTCTTTAATGATAGGAAGATCTGAATACAAATGAAACAAACACTAAAACTAGTGAACAGAAAAGAAATATACAACTGAAAGAGTTGAGAGTTTCGAATCTTACGTTTGAGAGTTTGACAAACCAAAGCAAAAGTTGCTTTCTTGTTCCTCACGGAGGGATTATAGACGAGCGACTTAATGGAGCCGACGGCTCGACGCCGAGCGTCGCCTTGGAGAACCAACCGCAAGACTTTAGCAGCCTCTCTCCTCGCGAAGTAAGCGGACCGCTCGGCGTTGCTTAGTTGGCCGTTTCGGGATGTCTTGGCAGCTCCCGATGGAACAGCTGCCGTCGTCTTAGGGCGGCCCATGGCTAACTCTAGGGCAATCGTTAACCGTCACTGAAAGACTGCAAAGCATCCCTTCCTGTTTTCAGTTTCTAGAAAGGAACTAGCGTAAACGACATCGTATTAAGTTAAAATAATCCAAATCCACTTTAGGTGGATTGAAGTTCAATTGGTTGAACTCTCATAAATCACAATCTATGAACAAAATAAAACCTAGGTGAAAAAGTTAATAATTAACAAATATTATCTTACAAATTTAATTTTAATTTTAATTTTAATTTTTACACAAGCCATTCAGTATTTTTAATTTCTTAATTTATGTGTTTACTAACATTTTTAATTTTTTTTTTTAAATTCTTAAGTGATACATGAAAATAAGGATTAATATCAAGATAGATGCATTATTTATCTTTTCCTAAGCACTGGCATGCCAAAAAAAAAAAGAGAATTTTCCCAAAATGCCATATTTTAATCCTTAAATTTAGTTTTGACTACTACTAAAAATTATGTTAAAAATTGATTGGTATTATCCAATAAATGTTGAACAAAAGTGATTTATGAGATAGAAAATGAACTTTTAAGTAAAAAGAGAAAGAAATTTTTTTTATTAAAAATAGACTTTCAAACAAAAAAAAAAGTTGACACTGATATTTTTTAACAATTATTTTATGAGATTGGTTATGAAAATAATTTTATTAAAAAATAAGTTAGTCGTTTTGAACACAATTTTAAAATAATAATCATTTGTGTGAATTAAAGTGTTAAAAGTGGTGATAATTAGAAAATTCAAAAAAAAAAAAGTCATTTCATATATCATCACGAAGTTAACAAGCCTGCAATTTCCTCTCACCCACTAGCGGCCACAAGCACAAGCCACCAACTCACTAATAAGGTCAATTGATTACAATACTTGGACTTGATCCTTCGTGGAGTCTTTCTACAGTGTTGTACGTTGCTTCCCGGAACTAGGCTTCATAGAATGGAAAGCAACGCTGCTGAAAATTAAATTAAATTTAACTTTTAACGGGGTAAATTGATTTGACAGATGCCTAACAAGTAATTAATAGCAATGACTTGAAGCAAAAAACAATTACTGAATCATCTTCCATGTCATCATCATCGGTCATCATCTGTAGCACATTAAAACCAATGAGCCCTGGTCTCCTGGAAGCTACCTACGAGCTTCTGAGTCAATGGAAGTCTAGTCTTCCTCTTTATCGTTTTCAAGAATTGAACCAGGATTAGTATCAATATTATTGCCTTTCACAATGGAGTTTTGCCGTCAAAATTAAGATTCTAGCTATTAAGTCTTCAGTCTTGTTTTGCCTTTGTTGGGTTTCCCAGCTGTTGCTGATTTTGGCCTCCTTTCCTTCCTCTGCCTGTGCCTGCACCCAATTATCACTCTTCTCTTTATGAACATTCCATCTGTGGTCAGAGTGAATTATAGGATGCTGTATTGTGACAATGTATAGTATAGTATTGAAGTCACAATCACTTTTGACTTGTATTCTTATCGTTGTGAAAGGGGTAAGCACGAGACTTGAACTAAATAAAAAACTTTTAAGATCAAAACAAAGAACAAAGTCTTCCCCCAAGTCAATCTTAATATGCCCCACTGCCTTTGCAAGCATATGTTGATTGGCACTCAGAATTGTCTTGGAAGTTTCCTGCAACATCATAGGAAGTTCAAGGAGAAGCCACCTCCAAGCTTTTATCATGGTGGTAAGCTTTCTACATTATATAACTAAGATTGCAGCATCTCATCAAATTGACAGTATACTAGTTTTTTAGGCCTACGCCTGCCTGAATGTCTAACTCAAATTTTTTACCACAAGACTCACCTGAGAGTGACTATGCTGAACAGACAAATTTCGAGCTCTCTGACTACTTAACATTTGATGAATGGTCGGAGGAAGAGCATGCTTCTATGATTTTCGGGTCTGTTCAGAACCCCGTTTACCGTGCAAATGAAGTTATTGAACCTGGAGCAAGTAGCAGCCACCAAGAAGGGCCTAGCAACAGTAAGCCAATTCATTGAGAAAGTACTTTGTTGAATTTACTAGCTTGTATTGATAAGTGCTTTTAGTTTGTCAATATGGTATTGGTAAAATGCTAATTATGTGTTGGGGCGTTGTGTGTGTGAGAAGGTGATAGTGGAAGTGGCAGGGAGAAGAAGCAGGTGAAAGAAAGAGTTGCTTTCAAGACAAAATCAGAGATTGAGATACTGGATGATGGATTCAAGTGGAGAAAATATGGGAAGAAGATGGTGAAGAACAGCCCAAATCCAAGGTTTAGTGAATAAATTTAACATCTAATATCATTATTATTGACAATTTCAATGTCAATCATAATCTTTCAATCAGCTAATAGATTTTAATCTATATTAAGGGTTAATTTCAACTTGCCCCTTCATTTTCTCGTGAACCTCAAATCATCTCCTTATTCTTTTTGTCATGCTATAACACACCCTTCCACGGTTACACCAACACTAGCAGCCTTAGAATTAATTGGTCCAAGGATGAAACTAGAGTTACACAATATTTTTTTAAATTAAAAAAATAATATTAGTGTTAAAATATAGACATACTTTTAAGAAGTATAAAGTAATTTTTTTTATCTTTTTCTTCCTCTTAGAATCAAGATGGTAAGGTGGGGTTGTGTGAGGGTTAACAAGGGCCACGCATGGCCCTCATGTGGCCAAATCAATGATGGTTTCATGAGTTTGAGTTGTTATTATGTGGATTTAATTTGAAAATGGGTTAGATTTGATTGGGGTTGATACATTAATGAAGATTAAATTTTGTTTTATGGAGAAAATGAGAGAGAAAGAAAGATGAAAGAAAAAGAAAAAGGACAAAAAAAAAAAAAGGAAACTAATACTTTATAATATTAAATTTGTAAAATGTTTTATTTTCAATGTGTTTACATTTTTTTTTTAAGATTATACACAACATAAGAGTAAAAATGTGTTTTTATTGGTTAACCATTATTCATCTTAAGACAGGGAAACAAAGGTGTGGGCTTTTTCTATTCTCATAAAAATTTATGGGTTGGATTGAGATACATCCAAAAAATGATGGAGTGGGTTGAAATTAGCCCTTTCAGCAAACTTATGGCCAAGCCAAAATCTGACAAGCAAGCAGACATTACTGTTAGGGAATATTGACTTGATTAGCTGATAAAAAAATATGCTCTCAGTTATACCTCAAAGTCATTGCCCGTAAAACATAGTCTGCATCAACATCATATCAGAATTTGAAAGCGTGGAATTCATTCTCTAACATTGCCTATATCATGTGATTAACAGGAATTATTACAAATGTTCAGTGGATGGATGCCCTGTGAAGAAAAGAGTTGAAAGAGACAGGGAGGATCCAAGTTATGTGATAACAACCTATGAAGGCGTTCACACTCACCAAAGCACTTCCTAGTTCTCATGTTTTTCCTGGGTTAGAGTCGTCCGAACGCTGCACTTCTGTGAAGAGATTAGTACTTTCTTCTCCTCTTATCTTGTCCCTCGTGAAAAGAGAGTAGAATGTCTGAAATAGTATTACCCTTTTTTCAGTGCCAGCTAGCGTGATGACTCAGCTTAGATAGGATGATCTAAGCTTTTGTACTACGATGTTCTATACATGAACAATCAGTAATATCTTAACAATCATTAGCTCTGTAAATCAGATTATTAGTTACAGAGTTTTGCGCATTTCACTGCAACATTGCTGATTTGCTAAGTTATGTGCTCTTCTGTATGCTACAAAGAATCCGCTGTTCTAACTATAATTGAAGGACAACATTCATGCCGGATACTAACATTTTCATGTAATAAATTTGAGGGAGAGATGCTTGTGGACAATATCGAGAATTATTTATCAGGATGCAATTAACGGTCTGTTTTAAATGTAATGTAAATAATGATGTAATTTAAATTGCATGATCAGAAACATGGTTACGTTGTGACAGTAAGACAATATATTTTGCAAAAGAGGAGATCAAACCATAAAGTAACCAAACCAATCAAGCTACAATGTGTTATTTGTTTAAATGTGCATTGATTTTTTACATCCAAAATAATAAGGCAACTGCAAGTTTCATCTTACCATTCTCATAACACTAAGACAGGCCTGAGTACTCAAAATTCTTTCCGGAGGGCTATACAATCTTGCTATATCTAAAACTTGGTGTACTTGAAGCAACAAAAATTATAAAAGGAAGTGAATTTGGGTAAATACAAAAAGCAAGGTTAAAGGGTCATCTTTCTTTGCTCTACAAAATATAATATGCAAAATCTCCAGTCAGATTAGCAAAGTATTTCATGCTAATGTGACCTGGTATTTCCATTCAGAAATATAACATCTGGGTTTCGAATGCATGAAACCAATGCTGCCAATTCTTTCCAGTTACTACCTGCATCATGAATATTAGAGGTTATGCTCCATAATATATCCTCATTCTGCATCTTTCTAGTCCCTTGACGGTGTGATATTACAATGGCCTTTGACTTTGAAAGTGGATGTTTGTTTGACTTCAACAAGCCACTGGCAAGCAACCAGCGGGTCCCTGACTGCTGCTGTGCCTTGTTACCCCAAAGCTGATTCTTGCCAATCTCAGCGTTCAATCCTGCAAGATGGACTTCAGAAAATTTAAACCATGGAGTGCTTTCTTTTTCCTCTTTCTCCTCTTTTCTATTCTCACTCACTTCCTTCTTTGTGTGGGCTTCATTGTCTTTTTCCTCATTTCTATCTGACATTGTACTGTATACTTTTGGCTGGGCAGGGACAAAGGCCCTCTCCACTTGAAATAGAGCAAGCATTGAGGTGCCAACAGGTTCATAGTTTCGAAGGGGATCTCGAAGCAAAACCATGAGAGCTACTGTGAGGTTATTCCCCAACAAACTTGGGGTTTTACCAGATGCATTATCCCAGTTGATGTCTGCCGTTAAGGTTCCAGTATTTATGGGCTTAGCATGATGGGCTACCAGGATCTTTAACGTGCGTCTGCTGATTTGATTGTCATCCTTGATAATTCCACTATCGAGCTTTAACCACTCCTCCAATGTTATAGACAGATCCAATAATTCGTCAACATCATTAGCTTTGTCCCCGTCACCTAGAATTTGCACCCCTGCACCTGCTTCTGAACTCAGAGACCCAATGAAATCAGCAATCTTCCAATCAAAACTTGAATTTTTCCTGATGGACTGGCATCTGATGCATGATGGAGCATCGTCATCCGACATGCCACACTGAATTCTCAAGCCTTCAATTGAGAGTGCCTCAATTCTATCCATTGCTAAACAAGCAAAATCTCTGAGTGATATAAAGCATGAGCTCATCTCACCACCATTTAAGCCTGAACACAGGCTATTAGAACTCCAACGAAATCGGAATTCTTTATCTTCCTCTCTCCCAGGAAAGGAATCATGGGAAAATAATGATCCCTGCTGCAGTGAAGTCTGCCTGTGACAAAAATATGAAACGAGTTAATGCATAACGAATATCAAGTAGTCAAGGAAAAAGAAACATGAGTATGACAAATAAAATCAAGAACAGTTTGCATTGGTGTTCACATACCTCTCTGGCAACGCAGTTCTGGATGCCTGTCCTTCTGCCACTTCTTGCATTGTCTTCCCTGTAATATCCTCCAAGGGCATTAATTGGTTTAACTGCATAGAAAGCTTCTTAACTCCAACTGATGCCAAGTGCTGTAATATCTCAGTGATCTCAGAGCCCATTTCTGCGGGCAGCACAACTGGTCTAGAAACTTGCATCACTAGGCTTCCAAAATTTCTAGCATTTCTGAAAAGCGAGGGATTCATAGACCGCAGATAACCTCCACCCTTTGTTACAACTAAAGGTCCAAAGCCATCTCCAAGTGGAGGTAACTCTAACGGATCCTCAGGAGGAAGCTCAACTGGACTTCCAAATCCATCGGAGCAATAGCGTGGAGAACTCTGAAAAGCACTTTCATTTAAGCCCCACTCATGCATTAAATATTCAGTCTCCAAGTCTTCAAGAACATTGACCTTCCTTCTATTTTTCAGCAATTCACCAGTCCCCTTGTTCTCCTCAGCATCCTGAACAACAGGAAAGAGATCAAAATCCTTGTAAGAACCCTGAAATCCAGCTCCAGTTGGAGCATTGTACCTGAACTCTCCTTGGTCTTCTTCCCTAGCATCAAAACCAATAAAAGTACCTGAAGCTAGGGCCTCCTTCTCAAACTCTCTCAACAGACGCTCTCTAGGAGACTCAGGATCACCATCAGAGCCCAAGCCAGATGTTGCATGGTCTATCCCCAACATACTTAAAAAGTCACTTGCCACTAATTCAGTAACATCATCCAAACTAAGCGATGTCTTTGATATTTTACTATCTTTGTAATTTGATTTAATTTCCATGTGGTTTTCCTTCTTAAGAAATTCATCCATAGCTAGTGGAGATTCCAAGTCTGTCAATTCTGGAATCAATATACTTTCAAAAGCTGACTGCAGCTCTTCCATGGTTGATTCTGTGGTACATACAGTACTATCTTCATGTTTGCTGTCACTTGCTTTTGATTTACGTTCCAGCCCCTCCTCAAGGGCTATGTTGTTGTCTTCCATGATCTCATCCACATTTATAGTTTCGACTTCAGAAACATCAATATCAACTGGTTCCAACTGTTCCTTTTCAGAAACTTCTATCCCCTTTTCAACAATGATGAACTCTGCATAGTCAGAGTCATTTTCATTAATATCTTCAGCAGCCTCAAAATTCAGGTTATTAGGTGGCTCCGCAGGTTCAGATAACAAATCAAACTCTTTTGGACAATGCAAGTTCCCTTCATTAAGTTTATCATATAAAAAATTAATTGACTTGGAGAGCTCCAAACCCAGGATTGGTGAAACTTCCTGATATACCTTGACATCAAGAGGCGTAGATGAGAGAACTGACCTGTGGTCTAAGTTTTTTGGAACACTGCCCACCCTCCTAAGCATCTTATTGTCATTTTCCACCCCAAAACTTGTAATAGATTCCAGAGTACTTGACCTGTTCTGTGTTAAGTTTATCAGCTCAGAAACATTCATATTGTTCTTTGATTCAACCAAATTATTCTTCATCACTGAGAAACTGAAGCTGACATTCAATGTAGCACCTTGAGCCTTGCCTGTGAGCTTAAAGCTTGTTATCCACTTACCCGAGCTTTTCTCCCCCTCCAACTCCTCCAATGTAAGTGGTAACAGTCTTGTAAGATCAACCCAATGCTTCCCTAAATCAACTTCCGGAGCCCCAACTACAGACACATAGATCAGAGAGAGCTTCACCTCATATTTTGCTGAATTATGGGCCCCACTTCTATTACCATATACACTACATTTATCCATCAAAGTCTCCTCAAAGTCAGCATTACCATGCAAAACCCTAGACGGATGAGTTATTAACACCTCATCCTTCCACTCCCAATAAACACACAAACTGATGTCATTGAAATTCATTGGCAGCCCTTCAATTGAATGCACATGGAGACAGAAACAAATATTGAACCTCTGATGCCTAATGTGTGCTAAAGCTTTAAGTGGCTTCTTCCAATTCCATAACAAAGATGATCTTTTGTTCTTCTGCGAAGCAAATTCATTGAGGATTCCCGAATTTAGGTTTGATTTTGGTTCTGTGAAACGGGTTCTTTCAACAGACTTAGATCGTTTATCATATTGGGAAATTGGATTCTTTTGCGGTTTTTTTGGCAAGTACAGGGCTTCGCTTATTGCCTCAATGTCACGCAACAACTGACTATTACTTGAATTCCCATCACTAATATCATTTCCAGACTCAATTTTGGACAAATTCATTTCCTGATCTAACAAAAGACGACCTTTGAATCTGAACCAAATTCAGCATATACCTTCTTAACAATTCAATATTCCCGTAAATCTCAGCCAACCCACTTCGATCACATAGTTAAGTACAGTCTAACAAACGAAGAAAACAGAAATCAGTATTCCAGCAATAAGAAGAACCAGACACATCAAACTACAAATACACAACACATTCCAACATCTTCTCACAGATGAACCAAACCAACACCTGATTTAGAAAAACTTTTATAAATCAACAAACGTTGAGAAAAAAAAAAATCTAACAACAGTTATCGAAATTCAACCAAAAGCAATTCATAAAAACAAGAAGATAGCAATTGTAACAAGCTTACCTCAAACTGAATTCTCCTTTCACAGACGACAGGAAGCAAGTCTCTCAGCTTTTGAGCCGAAACTTGAGAGAAGATAACGATATCGTTCGATCAGCAGATAATATTATTTTGGTACTCAGAGGATTTACTTTAATCTACTTTTTGGGGAAACTTCTTCACGAGACAATTGTGAAAAAATAAATGTTTTGTCTCTGTGTGTGTCTGAAAGTGCAGTGCAGTTGGTGTGCAGCCATGGACTCTTCTTTAGTCGACTAATATTCTCCTTTTTTTTTTTTTTCTCTCGCTGCACAGTGATATGCTACACTCGATTTCACCTACAACCGGACTTCCGCGTTTCATTTGTTTTATTATAGCCAATGGATACCGTCCATCCATGTGACGTAATCTTATGTTCTGTGCATAACTTTATCATTTATTATGAGATCCCATGAGTTTTACTTAGTTACATAAGAGATAATAACATGTTCATCCCTAAACTTTAAGAAAAAAGTATATAATAATATAACTTCTCAATGTTAGCAATTTAGGCCAAGTTTTATCAAGATGAATTAATTTCAATAAGAGATATTAGAAGTTCATTAGAACAATTGATAATCAGTTCTAATGCTCATTATTTGGATACTTCTAGAAGTTCTGATACTTGGGTATTACTTAAGTTAACTTTTAAAAAAGTTTTTAAAAACAGGTCAAAATGGAACTTTCGAGTAGAAGGAATTGTGGATGTTCATAAACAACTGATTAAAATTAAATTATTTAAATTAAGAGAAGGTGAAGTTGTTCTTTTGAATGAGAAATGACTTAAACAAATAAAAAAAAATTAATAAGATATTTTCAAACTTGTTATCTTTCTATACAATCTATGTAGATGATGTTCTAATGTTTAGCAAAACATTAGAAGATCATGTCTTTCATCTTGAAAAGGTGATAGAAAAATTTATAACTACAGAAATAATTCTATTTAAGAGAAAGATACAATAGTTTTAAACTAAGTTAAGGCGTTGAGATAGGTGAAAGAGGAATTCAACTCCAAGAACATACCTTAAAGAAATTGTTGGACTTTCTTAATATTCTTCAAGATAGGAAACATTTACCACAATTTTGTAGTGTGGCCAATTATATGTAACAATATGTTTCAAATCTCGCTAAAGTTATAAATGGTCTCACAAAAAATGTTAGTAAGAAAGTTCTTTGGGAATGGACTTTGAATGGAATGTTTCTGCCTATCCAATAAGGAATATATGCTTCAACCTTATCAAACTACCAACACTGCAACTTAGTTACCAAGTAGATTGATTAGATAACAAGCTTGATTTGTAGAATATAAAATCAAGTTTGAATTTATATCTTGTAAATCTAATCTTCTTGTTGATTTTCTTTCCAGGCTTAAAGACAATTTGGTTCTTGTAAGCCGTAATGTACAAGAAAATTGGAAGTCCTTTCTCATATTCAAAATGTCACAAGATCAGACACTTGAAAAGAGACTGTCCCTTGAAAGCTCAAACAGTTGTAAGAGCTCGAAAAGCTGAATAGAGTAATCAACAGAGCAATAAAGGTCCATCAAAATTGGTCCGATGACAAGAAACCAAAAACAAGAAAGCAAAAGCGGAGAACTCTAGAAAAAACTCAGGCACTTTGTTGGAATTACAAAGTTTTGGGACATGTTCGTTCTAGATATCCTAAAAGGAAAGGCAAAGGAATTGTTGAGGAAATATAAGAAAGTTCCACGGGATAGAAGAATCTTATTTCTTTTGAAAGAAAAGAAATTTTAAAAAAAGTTTCTTTTGATTAGAAAGAAAACCTTTCTGACGACATACAAAGAAATTCTTCAAAAACATCGACAGATGACGTTAAAGAAAAATTGGATCAAGCATTTGAACCAATGAAATTTCCTGATAATTTTAAAGTAACCTTTCAAAGTTGCCAACTTTGGGAAGACTTGGAGGCCCAATATAAGTTGCATTGGTATTGGGAAAAGGTAATTTGAATTGAGAAAACTTTTGCATAAGCTAGCAGACAAAATCGTGTGGCAGATATACCGATTGATTAATTCGGTAAATCTATTAAAAATGTCTTCAGGCACAATTACTAAAGTATATGGTCTTACAGACAATAGTATGATACTTATGATGCTTAAGGTTAAAGATGCAAAATCTCTTACTTGACCTAAAAAATGAGTATTAGATTATACTACGTAGCCCAGCATAGTGAATCTCAATCTTTGAGGTATAGTTATTCAAAATGTTGAGGATGTTGCAAATAAACAAATGGAAATTGCCTTAAATGGCCTAGCCAAAAAGAGTACTTCATCCTCTAAGAGCAGAAGGTCAATTGATATTATTAGTTCGATTTAAAGGATTAATAGTAAACCTGTTGATATACTAAGTATGAACGATGATGCTAAAAGTAAAACAAGTTCTATAAATAAGAGAATCGTGAGATATAAATCCACACAAATACCGGTATATGAGGATGATGATGATCATTCTAATTATCATTCTAGAATTAGAATGATGATTGCTCATAACGAAAAGTGTCGTATCTTGATTCAAAGAATGATAGACACTTGTATTCATAGAGTGTTTAGTATCATTTCACATGCTTCTGCAATTCAAGAAAGTGATGATATTTTGCCTTTATAGATTTGCGAATTTCTTGCAAGAGAATCGTGATATAATGGTGAGTTTGCTGAAGAAAATTTCTTAATTGGTAAGGAAGGTTTATAGAAGCTCAAGTCCTTCTACCTTAAGAATTGAACTAATCAACATGTGTTCCGATTCGTCATAATTAGGAAAAAATTAAAGTAATTACTTGAAAATAATTATTTAACACACATCTAAAATAGTGTTATCGTAATCATTTTAAAGGATTATACTTTAATGAACAGTTAGTTCGTTAAACAGAATAAGGAGCAGTTGTAAGTTTTCCTTAATAGATTCAAATCAAAAGGTTTAAACATTCAAGACTTGTAGCAAGAGATACAAGGACTATTGAAACCAATTCTGTAATGCATTGGGACAACAGATGAAGATTCATTTCGCTGTTAAAGAATTGGCACCAACGCCATATATACTAAAGGGTGAACGAAGATAATTGACATGCGAAGGGTTCAAATTTTGCTCACAATTTTACTTAAAGTTAGGCAAACTTAAAAAGCGTATGATAATTATTGTTAAGGAAAAAGATAAGTGGGATACTTTAGGCCTAATGTCGTAATTCCTTATTTATAATATTTGTTCTTTTTCTTTATAGTCTTTTAAGTTTTCGTATTTGCCTTTACCTTAGGGTAAAGTTAGCTTTTATTGCTTTTAGGAAAAATAGTTATTAAAGAAAACACATATCTAAATGTAAGTTTCTTAATTTTTAAGATTTGAAACAAATTGAAATCCGTAGATTTCAAAGGTTTTAAAGTTCGTCTAGTTTAATTATAAATATGTAATTAGATGGTCTTATTTGGGGACCATTAAATGTTGTATGATTATATACATTAACAAAATTTTCTTTTGTTCTATAAAATTTTGATTCCATTAAATTTTTTTTTTTGTAAGATTACAGTAATCTTTGTTTAAGCTAAAGAAAACCATTTGGTGAGTTGCATCCTGTAGCAAAAGCAAGCAAAACAGTGATGGACCTAGGTAAAATTTTATTTTTAATTATTACTTGTATATGATTGCTTGTAATAATGTTTTAATTTGATGGATCTGGCCTATGAAATAAACACAAAATACAAACAATTGATTATGTGATATGCTTTATTATGATTAATTTATTTAATAATCATATTTGTTTGTGTTTACAGCATGGGTCTAAGTTGGAAACTATGCCTTAAGATATTTTTAACGGATTCACCGAATTAATCAATCGGTATATCATCCTATACTGGATGGTTATTTCACGATTTGAGAACATTAAATTTTTAAATCCTAAAGTATGAATTCTCAAAACTATTATATGCTTTAAATTCGGGTCTGTAATACTACCCATATATTCTATTCTTATCGTACTATAGACATCACTTAAAGTGATATCGTAAGAGACTTGAACACAGTCGAAGGAATTTTTGTGCTTTTTAAGGATATGTTCAGTAGAAACTTTATTGTTATTATAGTAATCATTTGAAATCTTTCTAATGCAGTCACTTTAGAAGCAATAACAAAATTGAGAATTTGTGATGGGGATAAAATGTTATTGCTAAAATGTTTAAGCAATAACAAATCATTTGAATACTATACTCTAATTTGTTTTTTGGGATATTAACATTTTCCCCCCTAATGTGTAACCTAATAGATAAATATCTTTTAATGTTTGAGAAAAGACAGATGCCCCATAACATTTGGATAAATGGGCAAATATCCCCTAAACTTTTATTTTCGTTAGTCGGCCGGTTAATTTATTATTATTTGTGTTTCTCATCTTTTATATAATAATACTTTGATATATATTTTATTTCAATATAACACTTTACTCCTTATTTTAATATTTTTCAAAAAATATAATTTTTTTAAATATAATAATTTAGTCCATATTTAATATTTTTTTCATAATATATTCAAAACTAAATACATTTTTAATTTGATATTTCAATAGAAAATTTGAAGAGTAAAATATTATTAAAAAAATTTAAATAATAAGTTAAATTAAATTCATATTAAAATATTTTAAATTCATGTTAAAATATTTATATCATTTTTTTTCTTTTTTCTGCAATAAATTTATATTTAATTGTTAAAAGAATTTTGAAATATATTTTAACATTTTTATTCTTATATTAATATTTTTATTTAAAAGATTATATTAAATTTATTATATTTTCTTGAGAAAAAATTATAAAAATATAAATTAAAAAAATTAATATCATTTGTTAATAGAATTAACAATTAAATATATTTTATATTCTTATTAACAAATATAATTTAATTTTAATTAAAAAATAGAAAAAAAAAGAAAATTTATGATTACTTTTATTTGTAATATATATAACATGTATTTATTGTTTATATTTTTTTTTATATTTTTATATATTTTTAATATTTTTTATAATATATTCAAGAATAAATAAATTTTTAATTTTTTATTTTAATAAAAAATTTTTAAAAAAAAATACAATTATTAAAAAAATTTAAATAATCAGATAAGTCATACTCATATGTTAAAATATTTCTAATCTTTTACTTTCACTTTTATAATAATAAATATTTAATTATTAAAAAATTTAATTAAAATATTTTTTAACGTTTTTTATTTTTACATGTGATATATTTATTTAAAAAATTATGCTAAATTTATTATATTTTTTTAAAAATATATAAAAATATAAATAATAAATACATGTTATATATATATTACAAATAAAAATAATAAATTTTTTTTTCTATTTTTAATTAAAATTAAATTATATTGGTTAATAAGAATATAAAAAATATATTTAATTACTAATTATATTAACAAATGATATTAAATTTTTTATTTACTTATTTATTTTATATTTTTATAATTTTTCCCAAGAAAATATAATAAATTTAATATAATCTTTTAAATAAAAATATTAATATAAGAATAAAATATTAAAATATATTTTAAAATTCTTTTAACAATTAAATATCAAATTTATTACAAAAATAGAAAAAAAGATATAAATATTTTAACATGAATTTTAAAATATTTTAATATGATCTTAATCTAACTCATTGTTTAAATTTTTTAAATAATATTTTAGTTTTCAAATTTTTTATTAAAATAAAAAATTAAAAATATATTTAATCTTGAATATATTATGAAAAAAAATTATATGTAAACTAAATTGTTATATTTAAAAAAAATTATATTTTAAAAAATATTAAAATAAAAAATAAAATGTTATATTAAAATTAAATATATATTAAAATATTATTATATAAAAAAAAAAAAATATAAATAATAATAAATTAACTGATTAATTAATATAAATAAAAATTTAATAATATTTATCTTTTTATCTAAATATCAACATATCTGTTGTTAAATATTAAAAGTATTTATGTGTTAGACTAAACGCCAGGAGTCGAAGGACAAATATTGATATAATTACATAAAAATCCCTCAGGTTTCAGTAATTATAAATACGTAAAAAGATAAAAGACAACATTTGTCTTCGTTAGAATTAACATTGAAGCCGCGCAACTAAGAAACCAACCTCTAATCCTAGACGTTGAAAACCCTAAACCCTCTTTTGTTTCTCTCTGGTTTCTCTCTCCCAGCCCGCGCGCGTAATTCTCTGTAGCAGAGAAGATGACTTTGGAAATCGAAGCTCGAGAGTAAGTTTTACATTGTCAGTGCTCAAATTCTTCATTGTAAGGGATAATTGAATATTTCTGTTTTCCGTTTGCAAGAGATACTCATTAAGTGTACAGTGTGATTAAGATTGTGCTCCAGTTCTGTAAAGAGAATTCGTTGCAGCAAACGTTTCAGACACTACAGAATGAGTGCCAAGTATCTTTGAATACAGTAGACAGCATTGAGACTTTTGTTGCCGATATCAATGCGGAAGATGGGATGCAATATTGCCCCAAGTAGCACAACTAAAGCTTCCCAGGAATAAATTAGAGGACTTGTATGAACAGGTACGTATTGATGATACAAGTTTCAAATTTGAGGAAAAGATTTATGATTTTTATTCGTTTGTCTTGGTTTGGGCAGATTGTATTGGAAATGATTGAACTGCGTGAGTTGGACACTGCACGTGCTATTCTAAGGCAAACTCAGGCAATGGGTGTTATGAAGCAGGAGCAACCTGAGAGATATTTGAGACTCGAGCATCTCCTTGTTAGAACTTACTTTGATCCCCATGAGGTTAGAAACTGGTTTCTTGTGATAATTTATGATTTCAGCGTTTGTGCATACATGCATGTCCGTGCTTCACTCCTCTATGTGAACTTTGTGCAGTTGTTCATTTTGATTTCTTGTGTTGGCAATTTATATATATGATTTTTTTTTGGAAATAAGATTCCATAATGTGCTGATCCTGCTTGAGGGTGAAAAGTGCTGAGCTTTTAAATGCTAGATTTATTTTCTTTCTGTTTGTTTGTGTTTCAGGCCATTTTATGCTATGGAACAAAATTTAGTTTATGTTTGCTTGGAATCCTTGATTGAAATTGATAAGCAAAATTCCCCTATGTGTTTAGTTTTC
Source organism: Azadirachta indica (assembly GCA_022749755.1). Taxonomy (NCBI): domain Eukaryota; kingdom Viridiplantae; phylum Streptophyta; class Magnoliopsida; order Sapindales; family Meliaceae; genus Azadirachta; species Azadirachta indica. The sequence goes on along the minus strand of CM040446.1, from coordinate 5,824,991 downwards.
TCTTGGAATGTATGAGGATGAATCTGGATACAATTAGATGAGCAGCGAAATATTTTTTTCTCTCTTGTGCATTTTGTGACTTATAAATTAGAAGTTTGAGGATTTTTAGTAAATTAATATTGAGGAAACTGTGTGGAGATAAGTGGTGGAGAGAGAGAACAATTTTGAGGATGTCATGATGAGTTAATCGACTTGACCGTTGGAGTTGGTAATAGATTAAAGCTGGCATTATAATGTTGTGGAGTTGGGTTGTGGAAGGCTACTAGCTGGAGTCTTTATTTTCATGGCTTTTGTTTGAAGGTGGCAGATGGGAGGACCTTTTCTATTAAGGTGATGCTTAATGTTTGAAGGTTTCCTGATCTGTTCTTATAGTTGATGTATGATGACCTATTGTCTGTGTAAATGAGGGAGGATGTCTTTGCATCCTATGCAAAACACAAATCCTGTTTAGCACACCTTATCTAGTGCATGACTGCGGTGTTAGCACGTGCTCTGCTAGAGATATTTTAGTTATCTTATAGTTCACCAAGTCATGATAAGAGTTTGGATGAGTACTTAGAACTAAAAAGTGTCTGGCATTCTGATTCTTCTCTTAATTTGTTTTTCTGCTCTTTTGGCCATTTAATTATTTTTATGACCATGATCTCTGGAAAGCCTTTATGTCATAGCATGTGATGGAAGGCAATTCTGTCAGCAGTTGAGTTGGGTGAATGTTCTGTATCCCTGAAAAGGAGAAGGAAAAAAAAAGTGCTAGATGTATCCTTTATAACAGTTCTACTGCACAATGCCAAAATGAAATGGAGAAATTATACTTATGACTATTTTCTCTGACAGGCTTATCAAGACTCAACCAAGGAGAGGCGCCGTGCACAAATTGCCCAAGGTCCTACTTCTTTTTCCTTCCAATTGCTTATGACATCTAACAGTGAGGCTTTAGAAAAACCTTAGTTTTGTTAACTACCTAATTAATGGAATCTTCCATTAGCTGCATGAAAATCTGTAAAGAACTGATTGTTTATTCATATTTTATATTGAAGTGTTCCTAGGATATGTAATCTAAGCATTTTTCCTTTTATTAATATGATTCTCTTTTATTTCCAAGCAAAAAGGAAAATTTTCTAAAGGAAACAAAATTAAGATATGGACAACAATGAATAAAAAACTACACTAGGATTTTTCAATTCTTCTTTTTGTGAATTTTAAATATAAATACTTAGCGTATCCTTATCAAACACAAATACTTTGTGATTTTCTCCTTTTACGAACAAATTTTCTTTTCATTTCCAGCTCTGGCTGCAGAAGTTTCTGTAGTTCCACCATCACGATTAATGGCTCTAATTGGTCAGGCTCTGAAGTGGCAGCAGCACCAAGGTTCCTTTCTTTTATTACTCTATATTAGTAAAATGCTCCGGTGGGAGTTTCTGTTGAAATAATTAGAAGAAATTTCTTCTGTTGGGTTCTTGTGTTATGACATCTAAAATTTCAGTCTCCATTGTATAATTTTAGTGTTTATGTTAAATATAGCTTCTTAATATTTTCAAAGAAGTTTTTTGGGCTAAGCAATGTTGTTTTTGTTCTTCATGTCTGAGCTTTTTCTAGCTTGCTCTACCTGAAGAGATCAAAAACTTTGAGGAAATGTGTTCATTTTGCATTTTTCTACGTCTTGCTTATGTGTTTCTCTTTGGCCCTTTTAGGGTTGCTTCCTCCGGGAACACAGTTTGACTTGTTTCGAGGAACTGCTGCTATGAAACAGGACGTGGAAGACATGTATCCAACAACTCTTGCCCATACCATTAAGGTGATTTTCTTTGAATACAAATGAATCTTTCTTTCTGTATGTGTGCATCCATTAATTCTTGTTCCCACTAGTTGGAGAGGGAGAGATGGTTTTTCTTTGTGTTAGCTTTCTAGTTATAGATAATTATCTTTTACTTTAAGTGCTTTTGAAGGTTTTCGGAAGTTAAAAAATGTATGCTTGTTAAAAAGTGTATATATCCTTTGAGTAGGAGGCATTTTACACGGACCATCAAATATTTGTGAAAACCCAGATAACTGGTGGAAAAACCATGGGAGCTTGCTATGGTGGACTTAAACACAATGAATAGAATGTGTTTCCTGCAAAGACATAGTCAAACTTCTAACTAGACACCTTATTTAATTTGGTATGCTACAGTGCTTTGCTCAAACCATCTGATACATCAGCTATTAATGAGTGAACTAGCCTACCACAATCACATTTTTTCTGCCAGACAAGTAAAGCCTGTAGAATTCTATCGAAAGTAAATAAAATAAAGTACAAGCTGGAGAATCACACCTGGTAGAAAGCTGTCTGATGAAGGTTTTGTAGAATGGGATTTCACTTGAAAATACTAAAGCGTAAGCAAAACTATTTTCAATCAATTTATGACATAGATGCTTCTAGCTATAATGGTCTGATCTTGAAATTGTTTTTATCAAACCCGGCATGAACAATGAAAGCTCTGCTTAAGTACTTTCTTTCTTAAATGAGCTGCTATCTAATTCCTAGCGATACCCCTTGGATTCTGGGCTTTAGACCTATTTGATTAAAAGTCATTGTTCTTATTTCTAAAAGATACCTGTCTGATTCTTTAGCCATAGTGACTGACATCTGACTTATGAGAACAGGTGAGGAAAAATGAGAGCACTAGGTAATATCCTGTCTTGACTGTTTAAAGATGGACATTGTTGGACACCTTCCATGTAGATTCCTAGGTACAAATTCTATGTACTAAAAACTTTTAGGTTTGCTCAGTAAATGATCTTTATTAATACTACTAACATAAAGATTTAATGACAATGATCCTTTAATCACCAAATACCATGTAGAATTCTTTTTACAATTTCTTCCATGTGCTTAATTTTTGGGTTAATTCAGTGAATGTTTGCATTATTACTATTGAAAAGATTTAATGGCATAGCTCGTTGGTTGATAATGCTGAAATATTTGGCCAAGCTGAGGACACTCCCTTTGAGCAGTTCAGAATAAATTCTGCACTGATGGTAAATAGAGGAGGCTTTAACATTGATAGTATGGAAATTATAAAAGTAACAGGCAGGGAAATTACGCCTGTCTTCTGTTGAAATTTTAGTCCTATTTATACTTTCTTTGAAGTACATGAGGTTTATTCACTTCTGCATTTGGGCTACTTTCCTTGTGGAAACATCAGAGTTGTATTATGACCTTTTACTATGAGTTCTCTCATCAATCGGTGATTTGTTGATGTAGTTTGGGACAAAAAGTCATGCGGAATGTGCTCGTTTCTCTCCAGATGGCCAGTTTCTTGTCTCTTGTTCTTTTGATGGGTTTATTGAGGTACTTATGATCAGATTCACATACTCTGCTCTCCCCTGCCCCTTCCCTGCAAATATTTAGAATTTATTGATGTTACTTGAATGCTCACTGAGATTTTAAACAATTCTAGGTCTGGGATTACGTAAGTGGGAAACTCAAGAAGGATCTACAGTACCAGGCTGACGTGAGTACTTTTTGTCCCACTTCTCATATATTTTAACAACTATAATTTGATTTACACAGAATTCTTGTAGAAAAATAGCTTTCTGATAAGTTACCTGAATATATCTCAATGGCCAATCAGAGAAGAAAGGACACAAAGAAAACCAGGTTTCAGCAAAAATTTTTAACTGTGAAACATTAATCGATTTGGGAAGTTAGACAAAGAGATAAAAATAGTTGAAGAAGCGTTTGTCCTGACAGCCTAAGCTAATAAGGGCCCAACAATAATGTGTAGCCATGAATCATTGTGGAATGTTGGAGTTGATTCTCTGCAAAATGTAACTTTTGGTTTCCCAGTTGATGGCACAGTTTGTCATATCTTCTCAATCTCCAGTGTTGATTATATTAAGTTATTGTATTTAGTCTCCTATTGCACTGTCTTTTACTAGTCATTTTAAAAAAAGATAAGATTGAAAATCAACTTGTCATAGTCGTGACCATAAAAGGGCCAATGAATTGTGAATGGGTGATCATGAGAGCATATGTTCTCCGTGTCAGTTTGTTCATTCTCTGTGATTTTGTTCTAGAAAATTCAGTGACGGTGCTCTACATATGGTGCCTTTAGTGATATTATATTAACTTCTGCAGGAAACTTTCATGATGCATGATGAAACTGTCCTCTGTGTTGATTTTAGCAGAGATTCAGAAATGCTTGCCTCTGGGTCACAAGACGGAAAGATCAAAGTAAGTTTCGTTACTAGTGTTTGTGTGTATATGTTTCTTTTAGGATATAGTTTAATGTTTGTGTTGAGTCTTAAATGGGCTTGATAAAGGAAAACTGAACGGAGATAAAATGTTAAAGAAAGGTTCAAATGGGCATTCGTTCATTTTCACTGTACTTTTTAGAATCAGTTCATCAAAAAAGCTGTGACACACTGTCTCTGCACTTTTGTCTTTGAATTGCAAAAGCATATTGATGGACCTTGTTTAAGAAAAAAAGAAAAGAAAAGAAAAGAAAAGAAAAGAAATTTAATTTAAGTATGAGACATGTTGCAATAACAAAATCACCATTACATCTCTTGTTTCTTAAGTTCTACATGGCCTGTTAACACCAGAGGTGATGCTTGTAATGTTGAATATAATTTTTTAATTTTTTCTGTTTGTAATTAGGGCAAACCTTTAGGGGAGGTCTATGTAATTTTCTCTGGAAAATTATTGCAAGGAAACAACCCAACCATAGATACTGCTTAAAATTGCTGGCATCTTGATGATGGCTTGGTCATCTTCCAGTAATCGAGTGCTTGAAGTCAATAATAATATGCACAATGAACATGATAACCACATCCATGACAACAGCACGAAGTGATTGAAGTTTTTCCATTTGTTGTGCAAGTTTTGAATATTTTGTCATGACTTGTGATCCTGGACTTTCCTTGAAGCAAGTTGAAGTTTTGGGCCCAGCCTGTACAAATTTCTTTTCTTTAACATAGTTGTTGTTTCTTTCCTGGTGGAAGAAAAAAGAAACAAAGAAAGATACAGAAGTTGAAGTTTTGGGTCTGTTCTTTCAGTTGTTTGTCAGTTTGCAATACCATTGAAGTCTAAAGATATTGATTCAAACATGAAGGCATGATCAATTTTGACAAATTTTCATTGGATATGTGAAACTAATTTCAGGTTTGGCGAATAAGGACTGGTCAATGCTTGCGCCGTCTTGAACGGGCACATTCTCAAGGTGTTACTAGTCTTGCTTTCTCTCGAGATGGAAGCCAGTTACTAAGTACCTCCTTTGACAGCACAGCAAGGTATAATCTAGTTTATCAGAACTTTCTTTTGTATGTCCTATGGGTGGGACTTCGATAGTTCTTGTTAATGTGTAGTTGATAAACAACACCATTACCTATTTCTTTTGTTTATTTAAAATCTTTTCTTGTTTTGTTTTTCGTCCATGGTTATTATCAGATCCACTTTCATCATAGTTTACCGATTGTTGTTGGTAGTACAAGATGCTAAAACTTGTCTGTCTGATTACAGAAATATTGTAATGATGTGTTGTGATCTTTTATGTAGGATTCATGGCCTAAAATCGGGGAAGATGTTGAAAGAATTCCGTGGTCATACATCTTATGTAAATGATGCCATTTTCACAAATGATGGAACTCGTGTTATTACTGCCTCCAGTGATTGCACTGTAAAGGTTAGTTGATTTTATTTGTGTGTTGATTTTTATGTTCTCTCATCAAGTATGCTTCTTTATTCTCTGTTGTTGCTTTATATAGGTGTGGGACTTGAAGACTACGGATTGCTTACAGACATTTAAGCCACCACCTCCTTTGAGGGTATATTTCATTTTTCATTTTCTCTCCTCCAGTTAAACTTAATTGTCACGTCTTCACTGCATGGGATTGATCTGTTCTTAATCTCTGCTCTTTTCGCTTTGAATTGTTAGGGAGGTGATGCTTCGGTGAACTCTGTTCATCTATTCCCAAAGAATACTGATCACATTGTCGTTTGTAATAAGACATCATCGATATACATAATGACTCTTCAAGGACAGGTACTTATTCAGGACACAGATGAAAGCAAGAAAGCATGTTGTTAGATATTCATGGGTCCTATTTGTTTCAGTCTTACAATATTACTAAGGTTTGCATAGTTGGTTTGGTATTTCTGTAAGTACACAGGCTTTATAGAGATTGCGGGGATACCTAGCAAGCAAATCTTGTACTCTTTTTGGATTCTTTTAATTATTTTAATAACAAATAAAACTTGATACTTCACATTTATCTACACTAATCTTGGTGACTGAAGCCATTTTCTGGGCATACAATGTAAGAATTGCTCCCCAAATAGTATCATTCTATTGAGGATTATGGACCTATTATTTTATTGTCATTTGATGCATATTTTTTGAGAAAATACTCGTCTTTCCATATCTGTTGGGGTCCCTAGTTGAAGGATTGAAATGATTTTCTCATTGTGGAAATTTGCTTTTGGATGATTATGTTGTAGGTTGTGAAGAGCTTTTCATCTGGTAAAAGAGAAGGTGGAGATTTTGTTGCAGCTTGTGTTTCACCGAAAGGTGAATGGATCTATTGTCTTGGTGAAGACAGGTATTTTTAAGTGATGCTATGTTTTGCATAGGATTAAAATACTAGATTGATGCAAAGTTTTATTTATGCACTTAAAAATTTATCTACAAAATGTGATGAAAATATACAGTAAGTTATTTTAAAGTTCTTTTTCCTTTTACTTCCAGAAAAAAAATAAAAATAAAAATAAAATAAATGATAAGGAGGACGGTTATAAGTACGGCATGTTTTGTAGCCTTGCTTTTTGAGTGGCTAGAATAGCAGGATGCGTAATGATCTTGGCTACATTTTTTGCCTTTATTAAGTTTCCCTCATGACTTTCTTCTCTGCCTCCCTGTGGTTGCTTTATTACAATTTATCTAAATGTAACATCCCAATTCTTGGATATGATTGCATATAGCAGCAATATTGGAAACATTGTTCTAAGTTATTATCCATATACTTCGGTGTTACACAGATTTCATCATCATGTTATGTGTTCGCAAAATGAGAGAAATCCACTTCTGCTATGCAATTGGTTGAATAATTGTTATATCACAATTTATTACGCTATTTTTTCTTGATTTCCTCACTGTAACAATGCTTTTGATTATTATATGCTATATAATCTGTGAATTATCTGCAGGAACTTGTACTGCTTCAGCTATCAGTCTGGTAAACTAGAGCATCTAATGAAGGTAAGCTTTTGGTTTTGGATGGTTGAGGTGGTATGATTTAGGCATTTAAGTTGCTCTTTTTGTGGGTCGGTTTTGCCAGAGAGTGGACTTACCATAGGCTACATGTTATGGCAGCCATTCTTGAATTGTCTGTCCTTTCATTCAAGCCAATAGAAGTTGCTTTTTTACTACTTAACGTAAACCCTAAACTTTGAGGTGTTCATCTCTATGCTTATTGGTATCTTCTGATTTACTTGCAGGTTCATGAAAAGGATGTAATCGGCATCACTCATCATCCCCATAGAAATCTTCTTGCAACGTATAGTGAAGACTGCACAATGAAATTATGGAAGCCTTGATCCCCTTTGCTGGCTTGTGCTTCAAGTTAAAAAATTTTCTGTAAGTTTCTTGAAATGTCAACTTCATTTATTTAGACCAATAGTCTTTGGGAACCCTAGCAATCAAGGATTAAGGATTTTCTCCTGTATCATTATTAATGAAGAGGATTTATTTTATATTTTCAAAAATACTAAATGATTTGTACAGTTAAATTGAATATTATGATCTAATCTTTGTGTATTCTCTGTTTCTCTTCATCTCTATTATGCTTTGGTGTGAATGATTGAAGTTTAAATCTCAAGTTTGTGAGTTACCATGTTGTAATGTGTTGTAATTGCTAATCCCACTTCTTACTTAGCATAAGAGATTAAATCAATCAAATTATTTTTTAAAAAAATAATTTTGATAAACTAATTCCTGACTTTTTTTTTTTCTTTTCAGTTTACATGGGTATTAACATTTTACTCACCACAAGAAGAGGTAACAACTATGTTGTGTTGTTGGGCCCATGAAATTTAACTTGGTTTGTGTTTTATGTTGTGCCTTGGTACTGTGTTTAAATTTTTAAAAGATTATTTGGGCTCTATTGAACCGACTAGTCGTTTATTAAATTTTGTGTCATATTATATTGGACAATAATTTTTTCTTGTTTTGATTCTTTTTTAAAAAAATTTAATTGATTAAAATGATTAAAATATTGCCAAATTTAATTTATATAATTATTAGCATGTGTATCATTAATTCTTTTTAATTTTTAAATATTTTATTTAATTACTTCTGCTTATGCATCAGTTCACGTGCTATTCCAATAAACTTTCAAGTCATGTGCGTTATGTGTCATATTGGCTTGTTACTTTTTTATGCTAACACAAATTATTTGCATCGCTAGCTATTAGAGATAAAAGTGTCAAAAATAAAAAAAAATTATATCTTAATGTATTATTTCTAGGAATATTATTACATTTCTCATCTAAAGATAAGGATTATATGAAAGAAAAAATTGAGAATGTATTGATTATCACCCGTAAACCATTATTTAACTAATTCTTAAGTATAAAATTACTAAAATATCCCCAACATGCTACTTTTTAGATGATTAGTCTATAATAAATTGAAGAAAACATGGCAGAATCATTTTTTTTTTTATCTCAAAGTTAAAAATTAAGAAGAAAATAAAGTCTTTTAGTGATACAAGGACAAACATTGTAACCACTCTTTAACATTCTACTTGATTGATAACAAAATTAAGAAAAGATAGTGAGAAAATTTTTATTAAATATTACATTAAGTATGTAAAATTAGGGTTGAGCGAATTTTTTAAAATTAAATTAAAAGTTTTCTTCTCTCTTTGAATAAAAATTTGATAAAGTGATAATAATTTTTTAGTTGATATTTGGGAGAATGGTGTGAAGCCCAAAGGGTCAATAAGTCACATGTCAATAGGTTTAAAAATCTGTTCAATTTGGACAAGATTTGATCAATTTGGTCAAAAATAAGTTATAGTCAAATTGTGTCTACTCAGAAAGATTCAGCTAATATCGTTCAAGAAAATTGTAGCATATCAAAATCCTTATCAGAATAGAAAACCGATTTGAATTTATAATTCTAATTTAAAACGAATTAAAATTTTATTATAATCCACTCCGAATTCTGTCAGAACTCTTAAAAGATGAGAAAATTAGCACTTACATATATAGCATTCTATTTATGTATATTCAATAATAAGAAGAACTTTTCTAAAAGAAGCAATAAAAATTTTTCTTTTTTCACAAAGAAGCAAGAAGAATTTAACCTTTAGTATGAGATATCGAAACTATAAATTTCGATATCAACAATTGACGCTATCTAAGAGAAGAGATACAAAAAGTCACCAAAAAAATTTGCATCCATATTTTTTTTTTTTTAAAAAAAAATTTTGATTGGAAAGCTGTGAACAACGAGAAAGTAAGAAGAAACAAAAAATAGCATTAGAAAAAGTTGTGGTGGCATAACAAAGGAAAGGAAACATGAGAAATAACGATGGGGTAAAAAAGGAGGCGTATGTGATGTGAAAAAGGACATGTAAAAAGGCCGCAACATAGTAAAAAAATCGCAGGAAGTGAAGAACTATATTCTAAAAATAGATCAGACAAATCGATCTCAGCCATCGCTGTTACTGCCACCCTAAACCGGCCCTTGTTGCAGTTATTGCCCAACAAAGATGACATGCTTAAAACGATTCACCTGATTCATCTCTTCCCTCAACATTTTTCAATCCTTGGCCAAGTCTCATAGATTATTAGACTTTGTCGAAGATAACTATCAAGCTGATATGGTTCCACCTTCAGTCAGATATGCTTCTCTGTTCTCTAATTTGATATTTTCACTATATGGAAGCATATGAATATTACATGAATATTATGTGCATGCATCATGAAGCACTAAGAGAATATTATATGATTTGCATATGAATATTATATACATTATGAAGCATTAGGTGAATATATATTATATCATTGCATATGAATATTTTATGCCTTATAGAGCATTAGGCGAATGTATATTAAATGTATTATAGAGCATTAGTTGAATATTATATCATTGTATATGAATATTATATGCATGCATTATAGAGCACTTAGTGTTATCAGTGAAAAAAAAAAAAAATTGTTAACTCAAGTGCTTTCGTTGAAGAATTGTTGCAGCCAGTTGATAGAATTTTAGAGTTTTCTAATTTTGTTTTAGGTTTGTTAGCAAAACATCAACAAGACGATCGCTCCAACCGACTATGTTTCACTTGAGTTTCTTACTGTACTGTAAAGCTATCGAACAATGGTTCAACAAATTCATACCAACTGTCGTGTTTCAAACAAAACAAGCAACCAAGTTCATGTTTCTCTTTTCAATCTGTCATCTTTTATCGTCTTCTAACCTTTGCTTCATGCTATTGGGCCTACTCTGATGGACGTGCTTAGGGAAAGTATTAGTTCAAGAGAAAGATCAAATAAAATCATCAACTGCTGAATTCCGTGGCTTCCTATTTATTTGAAGCATGAACCTCACGATTGACCTCATTCGTTGCAAGTTGTATGTAGTAGCTAAGAAGCTTGGTCTCTGATGACTTGACTTGGTGAACTCAATTGCTATTGATTAGATTTGGTGCTACTGGTATGACCTCGTGCTGACCCTATTTCATTGCCACTGACTTGAAAATTTAGTAATAGTCTGGAGCATTTTGAACACACTGAAGAAAGCGGCCGCAATGCAAAGTCTTTCAAATTGCCTCTCTGTTCCTAAAATCTGCAAATGTTTTAGGACTGTTATTTTGACCATTATATGCTTTTAGTGACGATGATCTCCACTAAAAAGGAAACCAATGAGGAAAAAGAGTTTACGTTGGCTTTAGATTACTCTAATTTCTTTGACATTGGACTAATTCACGCTTTCTATTTAAAAATCATTACCTTCAGAGTAACCAGCGTGCTTTCAATATCATCCATATGTGCAGAACCTCTATGTTCATATATCAGACCTAACCTGGAGTTGGCAGTGGCGAGCAAGACCCATTCGAGCTACCCAGAGCTAACAAGAAGATTGGCAATGGCTCTGACCTGAAGTTGGTAGTAGTGCTAACTTGATGTTAGCAATGGCAGCATCAAATAGTAGAATCATATCCTGAAGTCGTTGGAGATGCATTGAGTATATGCACGCATTAGAAAAAACATCACCAAGGGGTCGAGTACAAATGTTGCTATTTTGATGTAGATAGTAACAACAAAATCCTAACTAGTCAAAAGAAAGTGGTGATCATGGAAAATTTTTGTGCATTTCAGTTTTGGAACCATATCTTCAAGGATAAGGCAAAAATCAAGGATAAGGCAAAAATAATGGATAATGAAATAGATCAGAAAATTGACAACTGACTTGACTTGGTGCCTTTAGTTGCTTGATCCAACTAAGTACACTCGATGGTCATTGATCTGACCTTGTGCTAACTCTGCTTAGTCGCTGCTGACTTATCATTCGTATATTATGTGTCCAGTTGGAGCATTTAGATCACATAACGATTGTCCTTTTATGCCCTCGCAATAAAGAGTTGTTATGAAATGATCTGACCACAGTTCAGATTAGACAACAGCAATTAAAAGATTAATAAATTTCAATTATTTAGTAAGTTGTTATAAAAAGATCTGATTATAGTTCAGATTAGACAATAACAATTAGAAGATTAATAAATTTTGAGTATTTAATAAGTTGTTATAAAAAAATCTGATCACAGTTTAGATTAGACAACAGTGATTAGAAAATAAATAAATTTCAACTATTTAGCAAGTTGTTATAAAAAGATTTGATCACAGTTTAGATAAAACAATAACGATTAGAAAATTAATAAATTTCAATTATTCAGTAAGTTATTTTAAAAAGATCTGATTTTAGTTAAGATCAAACAATAATGATTGAAAGATTAATAAATTTCATTTCATTAAAATATTGTCATAAAAGAACCTGACTAAAATTTAGATCAGAGAAAAATGGTTAGAAGACTAATAAAGTTCATTTAATTTACAAATTTTTTTAAGAAGACTTAATCTCAGGCTATATAATAATCTTTCTTACTTAAAATGTCATGAAAAGAAGACATGATCTTAAGCCATGCGACAATTATTTCTACTTCAGATTTCTCCAAATAAAGTCATGAAAAGAAGACTTAATCTCCGACCAACAACATTCTATTGTTCAGGAAAATAATTGAGCGCCTATTCTACTACTCAAAAAGAAGCGACATGAGTTGATATTCTACCCTGAACTGAATACTATTTTAAAAGCTGAGATTAGCACATGTATACTTTAAAAGCTTAGCTAAACATGTTTATACTCTATAAAACTGGTTAAATGCTATTCTTGTTCTACAAATCCGAGGTTATACGCTTGATAACAACAAGCTAAAGCCTTTAAAAATTCAAGTTTTAATTAACAATTGATGACTAATTGTTGCGAGAAACTAAAAGGCTATGTATGTTGGGAAATTTTTAACTGAGTTAATCTAAGTGCAGGACACAACCTCGAAATGTATTCAGATCATTTGACATAAGAGAAAATATGTATAAAAGAGCAATTATGCTAGTAAGCCCAAAAATTTGTTCAGTTAAGATAGGATCTAATTAGTTAGGCCTAAAACAAGTTTTAATCAGATTGTGTCTACTCAGAATGATTCAATTAATATCGTTTAAGGAAATCGTAGTTTATCAAGATTGTTATGAGTATGAAAAACCAACTTGAATTTATATTCCTAATTTAAAATGTATTATAATTCTATTAGCATCCACTTTGCATTCTATTAAAACTCTTAATACTATTAGAACAAAAAATTAACACTTATATATATATATTTATTACATTCTATTCATGTATATTTAATAATAAGAAGAACCTTTTTAAAAGAAATAATAAAAAAAAATTTTTCTTCATAAAGAAACAAGAAGAATTCAATGTTAAAATATCAAAATTATAAATTTTAATATCAATAACAGAAAAAAAAAAATAAATATTAAATATATAGTCTTTTATATTTTTATTTTGGTATTTAATAATTAATTAATGATTTTTAATAATAGTAAGTGAGGTAAAAAATAAATTTTTAATTCTTTTATATTTAAATGTAACAATTTCGAAACTGAAAAAAAAGAATACAATAATATCCAGTTAATTTAATGAAGTTCAGCGAGAAAACACATCATCATGTAATAAAATAATGCATTATACTCCTATATAATCTCTAGTTTCGATGCGTCTGTTAGTAACAAATGACACGACAGAACAATAAAACGGGAATTTTTTTATTAATTTTTTTTGTTTAGTACAACAATTTTTAAGCTGTAATTATTTTATCTTTTTCAGATCACGTGCAACGTTTGCATATATATATATATATATTTATATATAACGGAATTTGATTACGCTAATTTAAATTGAAAAAAAGACATTATTATGACAAAATAATGCAAGTGAACGGCTAATGATTTGGCCGATTCCAAGCATGAAGGGTAAGGATTGGTTAATTCGAGCATGATCCAAGGGTCGTGAAAGCATCATGTGACGGACCGAACTCATGCAAGGAAAACATGAGTCCCATCCCAAATCGCCAAAAGAGATTAGACACCCAAAAGACGCAAATCACAGAGACACAATCACGACCTCCAACACTTGCGGGTTGTTATGTAATAATATAACGTCATATCTTCAACAACAACAACAACATAAGCTTAAGCTTCATAGCACAGAAAGAGAATTACTGTTATTAACATGGAGGGGATAATGAAGGCACCGTACGATGCGACAGTGAGAGTGATGCTGGCTTCGCTGGAACGGAATTTGTTGCCGGATGCCGTGATAAGGAGGCTCAGCCGCTTGCTCTTAGCCGGCCGCCTTCGCTCCGGTTACAAGCCTTCTTCTGAACTTCAACTTTCCGACCTCCTCCAATTCATACATTGTACTCTACTCAACTATTTCCTCCTCTTTCATCGCTTAATGGATTTTTAGTTTTTTTTTTTTTTAATATATGTTTTATTTTTTCTTTTTAGTTTGAACATTATCCCTTGATTTCTGGAGGCTTTTGACCTTCAGCATCTTGCAATTCTGAGTGTTTCTGTTTTTTTACTTTTTTTCTAATTTTTATTTTCTCATATTATTATTTTAGAAATTATTAGATATCCTTTACAGGCCATTGTCCTTCTCATATTACAAAACATATGTAGTCAAATCTTCAATATTGTGATGTGATATTCATCAAGTAGTGAGATGGTAATAATTTTCAAAATCATTTGTCAAAATATGTGGTAAGAATTTGGGACCCTATTAAGAAACTTAAAGGAGTTTCCATGTATACCTGATGGATGTTATTTTGTTGCACCTCTCATCCAGCACTAAGAGAGATGCCTATAGCCATCAAGACTGAGAAACCAAAAACACAGCATTATGAGCTCCCAACCTCTTTCTTCAAGTTGGTTCTTGGTAAAAATCTCAAATACAGGTAGGTATTGTTTATACTCCATTCAACAAAATTACATCCCTTAATTGTAACAGTGATGTTTTATGAGCTGAAATGTTTTATGTTATGTATGAACAAGTGCAGTTGCTGTTACTTCTCTGGTAAATCAAAGACGTTAGAGGATGCTGAGAAAGAAATGTTGAAGCTGTACTGTGAGAGGGCACAGTTAAAAGATGGACATACTGTTCTTGATGTTGGTTGTGGATGGGGTTCACTGTCCCTATACATTGCTCAGAAGTATAGTAATTGCAAGATCACTGGCATATGCAATTCACAAACGCAGAAAGCATTTATTGATGAGCAGTCTCGGTATGTTCTACTCATAAATGTAAATGATATTTCATTTTAGACATATCGCAAACTACATACAGAATGTAAATATGATCTAAACCATTATCTTAGCTGTTTGTAGGGCTCTTGAGCTTCAAAACGTGGAGATTGTTGTTGCAGATATCAGCACATTCGACATGGAAGCATCCTATGACCGAATATTCTCCATTGAAATGTTTGAGGTCAATCCTGTCCTGACCGTGCTATCTTATGGCCACAGTTTTCATCATTTGTTGGACCTTAAAAACTATTGCTAGGCTTTTATTTGTTGGCTTAAAATTTTGTGTTAGTAACAACATTAACATCTATCCTAACACTGTATCAAAGTCTATTTGGATGAGTGGTCTTATGTAGAAATCTTGAAAAACAATACAGAGCCAAAAGGGATTTGTTACAGCTTAAATATGCTTGTCAGGTTCTTAAATATCAGTTTAAGGTTTTGAGATTAATGGTATATTAATAATTATTATTATTATTATTTAAGAATTGGATTATCTTTTTACAGCATATGAAGAATTATGGGGATCTTCTCAAGAAGATATCAAAGTGGATGAAAGAAGATAGCCTTCTTTTTGTTCATTATTTCTGCCACAAAACATTTGCCTATCACTTTGAGGTATTTTATTTTCTTTTAGTTACTTCTGTACAGTTTCCCACTATCGTAATCAAGGCATATTCTGCCCCTGTCCTAATACAGGAAACAGATGAAGATGACTGGATTACTAAGTACTTCTTCACTGGAGGTACAATGCCTTCAGCAAATCTGCTTCTTTATTTCCAGGTGGGCTTCATACCTCCATTTCTATTTTCAACTTCTGATATTTTGTTGATCTACTTGTTAATGATTTTATTTGCAGGATGATGTTTCTGTTGTTGATCACTGGCTTGTGAATGGGAAGCATTATGCACAAACAAGGTTAAGCTGAATCATTCTGTAACATATAAATAGAGATTTGAACTTCTCAGCCCTAATAAGTATTTTTTGTTGCAGTGAAGAGTGGCTCAAGAGAATGGACAAGAACTTGGCTTCCATTAAGCCAATCATGGAGTCAACGTACGGCAAGGATCAGGCTGTGAAATGGACGGTTTATTGGAGAACATTCTTTATTGCTGTTGCAGAGCTGTTTGGTTATAACAATGGAGATGAATGGATGGTTGCACATTTCCTATTCAAAAAGAAATGAAGAAACTACTACTTGAAATGGGCATTGAATAAAGGAAGCACATCCATCATCCAAGTTGTTGAATGAGATTGCAGATCATGTGTTTGTATAACAGTGTAATTTAAATTGTAGAAGATGAATAAAAAGCTATCATTTTCAGACCAGAAGCAAGTCTACTATTAGTATTTGTCAGAATACATTATGTGTTGGCAGTTGAATAAAAATTTTAGATTACATATAACCTAACCTACTTCTCACCATCTTATTTATTTCACTTTGGTTTTACCTTTACTATTTTCTTTTTATATATGATTTCACCACGTTATATTACGTATTAGGCCAAGTCTTTATGTTGTTTAATATATGTAGGCCTTTAGACCAAACGAAGAACTTAATCAATCTTTTCAGATTATTCATCCACCTCTACCTCTAGCTTTAGATTTCGAGAAAAAGACAATCAAATATGAAATGACTCCTTTGTCATGAATAAAATCATCGTATCAAATTCCACTAGATCCACAATCCACCGAATCGTGATTACCTAATGGCTTGAGTAAAGTTTGTATCACTCTCAATAGGTTTCAATATTGCTGATTCAAATTTAGCTTTCACACTCCTTGCAAATTGTAGAGAGTAAAGCTCACCACGTTTCTTAAATATCACTTGGTGATTTGAGAGTTACGGTGTTGTAACCTTAAGAAACTTGGGTTGAACTTATTCAAATGATTTTACTACTATCATTGCTAAAGCTTCAACTATTAGTAATGCTGCTATTATACCTGTAATACTTAACAAAAACACAAAATCTAAATTGTGAGTTTACGGTGTGTGAGAGCAAACTAGTCCTAATATCACTAAAAAAGAACACAATAGTGTTAAAGGTAGATTGTGACTAAGCTAACATTGAATAAACCTGCTCGTGGTAATATTCAATATATTTGCCTGCAACCTGCTAACTCTAATGCTACGAAAACTATTTTTGATATCTAAAGATGGATAGATTAATGTCTATAGATGTTGGCAAGATGGGAGGACGCCGGGTAATGTTTCAAGGTCGACTTGGACAATGAAGATGACTGGAAAGTTAATGACGTCGTGAAGAAGAAGACACGATCCAAAGATGCCAAATTTATAATAATCAAGCTTCTTGCCCTTCAAATGTGGAATCGAGTCACCTTTTATAACGTGTGATGTCAAATCAAGGGATATAATTAACTCCATGTAATATGCAAATCATATTCTAAAGGCAAGTAATGGCCCCTGCAAACTTCAGATCATTGCATTTTAGCCCCCCAAAACATTAATCCTAACTCCGCCACTAAAGGCAACTATTTATTTAGGAGTTAAAAGAATATAATTTAAATCCTAGCAAAAATCAGATTATAAAGATTGATGCTTTTAATAAAATACTATTACAACTAGTTTTAATTTTAAATTAATAAAGTTTTAGACTTTAAAGTTTTGGTTTTTTGTGTTTTTCATATATTATGTTTAACGGCATAATAAATCTCTTAAACTTTAATTTCTCCAAGTGAAGATAGACTTGGATTATTATTTTTATTTAGGCCATATTTGAACTTAATTTTATCTTTTACATTACAGTCCACAAATTGAACTCAAATAGTGCCTTAAGTTTATTTATACCTTTTTATAATTACCTGAATTATATGTTGTAGTTTTGATTTTGGCTTGAACTAGAGCTCGGACTCAAGTTCAGACTTAAGGTCAATTTTAGTGAATTAACAATAATAAATTAAAAAAATTTTCTTTAATCGTTAGTATAATGTAAAAATTAAGGATTAAATTATTATAATAAAAATTTATATTTTAATTTATTATTTTACTAAATTATACATATACAAATGATAATAATTTAAGTGCAACTACTGAAAATAACAGTCAAAGATATGTCTTTTCTCATCTATTGCGACTAGTGGAAAGGAGACAAAGCATCCTATAGAATTCTATGGGCACATTTGGTACATTGCACCGGATTATATTAATTTTAATAGATTGGATTGCATTGCATTATATTGGATTGGAATGAATAAAGTTTAATATAATACTATGTTTGGTGTGTAATTGTATTATAAAATATTAAATTTTATTAAATTTACTTAATTATATATTATCACTTTTAATTAAAAACTAAATAATTCAAAAGTATATTTGATGATAATCAAAAAGAATTACAATTATCTACCATAGCCTCCAATTGTCACTGTCAACCACCGCTAATCATTGTCGGCCGCCGACAATTGTCATTCATTTGAATTTTCGTAAATCTCATTAGAATCTTTATCAAATATTATATGCAATAATATCATTAATATCACCGTTTAAACTCCCGTTTACCTTAAATTTGAAGTTGAATATTTGAATATTCAACTTCAAATTTATGGTGAATGATAACTTAAATAGTGATGATAATCGCACCATTGTGCAAACGTTGGATAAAAATTTTAATAATATTTATAAAAATTCAAAAAGATGACAATCGCTAATAGCTGACAGTAGTTGGCAATGGTTGACAGTGGTTATGACAAACTATTGTATTCTTTTTAGCATCAAATATATTTTAAAATTATTTAATTATAAATAAATAATTTAAAAGTATTATTAAAAAAATAAAATAAAAGATTATTTTGAAGAAGTTAAGAGAAAAGATTGTAGAGTTGACTCATGGGAAAGAAAACATCAAATGTTGTTAGCTTGCACTGGATTATTTATAATTTTAATCCGGTGCAGTGAGGCAATTTTTGTTGTCAAACAAACAATAAAAAATTTTTAATGCATAGCCTACCCTTAATATAGGTCAATCCCACTTGCCAAACATGACCTAACATTTTACCTCTATTTTTTTTTAAATAGTACGTATATAAATTATCAATATTTTAATGAATATTTACCAAAAATTTAGATAGAGTTCTAATCTAATCTAACCGAATTTTTTTTAAATAGTACATGTATAAGCTATCAATATTATAATGAATATTTACCGAAAATTTATATAGAGTTCTAATTAGAACTGACCGAAAATTTGTCCTCACACTAATTAATATTATCAATATTTTAATTAGAACTTTACCTCACACTTGCCAAACATGACCTAACACTTTACCTTTATTTTTTTTTAAATAGTATGTATATAAATTATTAATATTTTAATAAATATTTACCGAAAATTTAGATAGAGTTCTAATCTAACCTAACCCAATTTTTTTTAAATAGTATATGTATAAGCTATCAATATTATAATGAATATTTACCGAAAATTTAGATAGAGTTCTAATTAGAACTGACCGAAAATTTGTCCTCACACTAATTAATATTATCAATATTTTAATTAGAACTTTACCTCACACTTGCCAAACATGACCTAACACTTTACCTTTATTTTTTTTTAAATAGTATGTATATAAATTATTAATATTTTAATAAATATTTACCGAAAATTTAGATAGAGTTCTAATCTAACCTAACCCAATTTTTTTTAAATAGTATATGTATAAGCTATCAATATTATAATGAATATTTACCGAAAATTTAGATAGAGTACTAATTAGAACTGACCGAAAATTTGTCCTCACACTAATTAATATCTAGCCCTCATCTGCTGAAGAGAGTGCTACCCATAAAAGGTGGGAATTAATCTTGCTGGTTGAAACCAGCAAGAATAGAAGGCCTTGAGGCCTTGACTCTTGACACTCGGGCATAGCCGGAGTGCTTTTTATCTCTGGTTTAATTTCAAAATATTGGCATTTACTTGTAATCAATCCTATCCCTCCTAACTAAGATGGTTTTGCCAACACTTGCGGTTTGTTCTGCAATAATATCACATCATATCTGCAACAACAACAACAACAACGTAAGCTAAGCTAAAAGCATAGAGAGAATTACTTTTGCTATTATTATTATTATTATTAATGGAGAGGATAATTAAGGCACCGTATGCTGCGACAGTGAGGGTGATGCTGGCATCGCTGGAACGGAATTTGTTGCCGGATACTGTGATAAGGAGGCTCAGCCGCTTGCTCTTAGCCGGCCGCCTCCGCTCCGGTTACAAGCCTTCTTCCGAGCTTCAACTCTCCGACCTCCTCCAATTCGTACATTGTACTCCACTCAACTCTCTCCTCCTCTTTCATTACTTAATGGATTTTAGTTACAACTCGATTTTTTTTTTTTTAAATGTATGTTTTTCCCTTTTTAGTTTGGGAATTATCCCTTGATTTCTGGGGACCTTAACCTTGAGCATCTTCTTGTTCTGACTGCTTGTTACAAATATCAATGCCAGTTCACTCCACTCACAATTTTAGTTAAGACATAGAACCATCACTGCTTGTTATTGTTCTAGATTGAATCCATTTTTACTGACTTTCAAGTACAATAATTTATGATTTTTATGAGACATAATTAGATATCCAAAAAATTTTATTTTAAATGATGACAATTTTCAAGATTATTTATTACAGCATCTCGTTATTTACTTGATAAATATCTCATCATTTAAAATAGAAATTTTGGACAAGAGTTTGCAACAAGTAACATTACGTTAATGAACTTGAAAGATTTTCGAAGTAAACCTCATGTCATTTTGTTGCACCTCTCATCCAGCACTGAGAGAGATGCCTATAGCCATCAACACTGAGAAACCAAAAACACAGCATTATGAGCTCCCAACCTCTTTCTTCAAGTTTGTTCTCGGTAAAAATCTTAAATACAGGTAGGTATTGTTCATACTTCATTCAACAATATGGCATCCCTTAATTGTAAGAGTCTCATGTTTTATGAGCTGAAATGTTTAATGTTATGTATGAACAACTGCAGCTGCTGTTACTTCTGTGATACATCAAAGACTTTAGAGGATGCTGAGAAAGAAATGTTGGAGCTGTGCTGTGAGAGGGCACAGTTAAAAGACGGACATACAGTTCTTGATGTTGGATGTGGATGGGGGTCACTGTCCCTATACATTGCTCGGAAGTATAGCAATTGCAAGACCACTGGTATATGCAATTCACAAACGCAGAAAGCATTTATTGATGAGCAGTGTCGGTATGTTCTACTCTTACATGCAAAATGATATTTCATTTTAGATATATAGCAAATTACATACAGATTTTAAATATGATCTAATTAGACCATTTTCTTACCTGTTTGTAGAGCTCTTGAGCTTCAAAACGTGGAGATTATTGTTGCAGATATCAGCACATTCGAAATGGAAGCATCCTATGACCGAATATTCTCCGTTGAAATGTTTGAGGTCAATCCTGTCCTGAGCGTGCTATCTTATGGCCACAGTTTTCATCATCTGTTGGACCTTAAAAACTATTGCTAGGCTTTTATTTGTTGGCTTACACTTCTGTGTTAATAACAACATGAACATCTATCCTAACACTGTATCAAAGTCTATTTCGATGAGTGGTCTAATCTAGAAATCTTGAAAAACAATACAGAGCCAAAGGGGGTTTGTTGCAGCTTAAATATGCTTGTCAGGTTCTTAAGTTTCAGTTTAAGGTTTTGAGATTAATAGTATATTATAATAATAATAATAATAATAATAATAATAATAATTATTATTATTATTATTATTATTATTATTATTATTATTATTATTATTATGATTATGATTGTGATTTAAGAATTGGATTATCTTTTGACAGCATATGAAGAATTATGGGGATCTTCTCAAGAAGATATCAAAGTGGATGAAAGAAGATAGCCTTCTTTTTGTTGATTATTTCTGCCACAAAACATTTGCCTATCACTTTGAGGTATTGCCTGAAGACTTTATTTTCCTTTAGTTACTTCTGTATAGGTTCCCACTATGGTAATCAAGGCATATTCTGCCCGTGTCCTAATACAGGAAACAAATGAAGATGACTGGATTACTAAGTACTTCTTCACAGGAGGGACAATGCCTTCAGCGAATCTGCTTCTTTATTTCCAGGTGGGTTTCATACCTCCATTGCTATTTCCAACTTCTGATATTTTCTTTTATCTACTTGTTAATGATTTTAGTTGCAGGATGATGTTTCTGTTGTTGATCACTGGCTTGTGAATGGGAAGCATTATGCACAAACAAGGTTAAGCTGAATCATTCTGTAACATATAAATAGAGATTTGAACTTCTTAGCCCTAATAATTATTTTTTGTTGCAGTGAAGAGTGGCTCAAGAGAATGGACAAGAACTTGGCTTCCATTAAGCCAATCTTGGAGTCAACGTACGGCAAGGATCAGGCTGTGAAATGGACGGTTTATTGGAGAACATTCTTTATTGCTGTTGCAGAGCTGTTTGGTTATAACAATGGAGATGAATGGATGGTTGCACATTTCCTATTCAAAAAGAAATGAAGAAACTACTACTTGAAATGGGCATTGAATAAAGGAAGCACATCCATCATCCAAGTTGTTGAATGAGATTGCAGATCATGTGTTTGTATAACAGTTTAATTTCAAGTGTAGAAGATAAATAAAAAAGCTATCATTTTCAGACCACAAGTAAGTCTACTATTAGTGTTTGTCAGGATACATTATGGGTTGACAATTGAATAAAATTTGAGATTCTATATAACCTAACCTACTTCCCACTGTCTTATTTATTTCAATGTGGTTTTACTTTTACTACTTTCTTTTATATATGATTTATTACTATTTTCTTTATACATGATTTCACCAAATTATATAAATATTAGGCCAAGTCTTCCCATTGTTTAATATATGTAGGCCTTTAGACCAAGCGAAGAACTTTATAGATCTTTTCAGATTATTCATCCACCTCTACCTCCGGTTTTAGGTTTTGAGAAAAAGACAATCAAATATGAAATGACTCGTTTGTCATGAATAAGATCATCGTATCAAATTCCACTATGGTAAAAGAGATTATCAAACAAAATTACTCATTCTCAATCCACATCAGAGCCCACAAATTGAGAGAACTCAGTGAAAGTAGTTCAGGCTCTACTTTTCTATTATATCTATAGACACAATACTTGCTACATATTGAAAGCTATTATTCTTTTTTCCACCAAAAAAAAAAAAAAAATTTGTATCTTGATGTAAGGAAGTTTTATGGTTTATTACTACTTTTCTTGAAGGATTTGACTTGCACAATGAAAAGATCAAGTCAAATAAAAAGTAGGAATGTAAGTCTAATAAGAAATAATGTATTACTTAAATACTTAACATGGATAGAGAATCAAGAAGTTTTATAAGATATAACCTGGCCGTTTCTAAAGAGACTGAGTGCACCGTAAGTAGACATACGGCCCCTGTAAGCAGCCAGCCTTTCTACTTCCTATCAGTTTTAATCAAGCATAATGATTGCCTGAACAAAACCACCAAGTTATTGGAAGTCAATATTCATAAATAGCCATTCAAAGAAAAAAAAAATGCCTCAATGTATAGCACAAGAAAGAAAGTTAGAAGCTAAATTTTGTCCTAGTAAATAAAGTTGTTACATGCACGTGGATCAATAGGTTTAGATACATCTGAATTTGTGATTCAGTCATCATTTAGGTGGACAAGTGATTCCTCAAAGGAAGAAACCAATTTCAAACTGCACTTTCTGGAGATACATGAAAATACTCACAATTCAGTTTCATTCCATAGGTTGACACTCCTTTCGTAATGTCAGTACCACTTATGAACTCAATTTCAATAATGCCATTGGCAACATATACAATGATCAAAACTCTTGTACTACTATTTGCATTGCAGAATACAGAAGTACAGTAAAAACACAATTCAAGGTCCTGCCACTGTGGAAAGTTGCAGAGAACAGATATTGTGCCCAAACCATAGTATAAGAGCATACACATTTGCCATGATAGAAAACCTGACAGACTAAGAATAACTTTCCTTTAAGAAGATAGGGTAAAGATAGAGAGATTAACCAGAATTACCTAAAAGCCACAATCTAAATTCTATAACATCTGAACTGATTACAACTGGTCTACCAAGGCGCTAGAACTATCTGCACTAGACCAAGCGCGGCTTCCCCTTTGACTAATGCCTCACTAATAGAACCATATGTTTTAATTACAAGCGCTCGTACCAGGTACATTCCCATCCAGCACATTAAAAATTTGCACATTTTGCATGTTTCATGACTCAAACTCTTTCATGTAACACACTTTTTCACCTCTCGTAAGCCGCCTAACATAATAGGCTTTAGGAAACTTTGAGCAATGCTAGGGCCTTGAAGGGTTTGCATTAGGGATTGTGCTATGAGATGGAAGTGACAAGATGCACTGCAATGCATCCATTGTATCCTAGTCAGCTTTCAAAGAGCAGCACCTTGGTACCTATTCTGAGTAAAGGCTTAAAACTTGTCAATGTAACAAAAAATCACTTGCCTCTAATTTATTTAATCCCCTATTGATATGGCATGTGGTCAATCTCTGATAAACCTATAATTCAACCACTTCCTAATTTTACAAACAAAACTGAATACCGCTAAACCACTCACCCTTCTTAAATACCAAAAGTTATAAAATATATTCCACGGACACACCTGCATAAGTTGATCAAATTTGATATCATTACATTAATCCATACTAGATGAACCCACATTTCAAAGAGGGGAAAAAATAAAATGAAGCAACCCTTACCTTATTTCTATGGAACAATTGTTATAGAGACACTCCAGTGGAAGCACCATCAACAGGGTTTGTTAAATCAGCCTGAGTAACAGACTCAACTGAACCTTCAGCTTCCAAGAAGCGACTCAGATGCTTATCATCCAAATGCTCTTGCATAATTATAACAACAGAACTTACAACATTTGAAAGCCTTAATTCCCAAACAAAGACTAGAAATCAAACAGAGTAAAAAGAAACGTACAGATAGACAAGCTCTATATTTTTGCCACTCAGCAACACATTCTTCTTTGCCCACTGAACCTTCACAAACTTCTCTGAGTACCACCTGCTCGCAATGAAAAAACATAAAAATAAAAATAAGAAAAGTCATTAAAGACCCTAAAACCAAAAGGGAAGTGGGGAAATTGAATACCGGTTAAAGCTATTGTGATAAGCTGTTCTGAGATGGCACTAGGCGATGTTGACAGAGAATTTGAGGAGCTTTTCTTTTCTCTCTTACCCATCCCCATTCTAATTAATTAACGATCATTAACAGCTCGCGGGTGTGAGTTCTTAATGTTCAATGAAACGCACCGTTTTGCCTTGCATTTTGGCGGCACCGAAACTGCAATAGAGATTAAGGGAGATCGAATTAAAAAAATATTTAAAAATGCAATTTTGTTCTTATACAAAAATTTTCGGAATTTTAAAATTTAAATTATTTATTTATTTAAAATTAGCTTGACTATGAAATAAAATAACTCATAGAGATAAATTTTCATATTCTTTTTAGAAAATAGATATATTTTTAGTTTAAATTTGTATTTTCTTAATGTTTTTAACATAGTATATGAACAGAATAAAATTAAATTAAAAATTCTTAAAGTTATCTAATTACAATTTTAAAAATATCCTTATAAATTTTATTTATTTATAGAGTTTATATTAATTATTTATGTTAAATATTTAGATTTGGATGTGGTAAATAAAAATAACCATTAATCATACATCATTTATATAATGATATTACCACATTTCTTCCCCAAAATTTGAAATTATATCATTTATATAAAAAATATTGATAATATATCACTTATCTTATAAATTATTAGTTGACTAACCTAAATAATAAATTTATTCAAATGCCCCCAAATAATTACTTTTTGTTAAAATATGATTCTTTTCTTTCTTTTTTTAAAATATTTATTTTTGTTTTGTTGTGTTTGTTAAATAATTCAAATATACGAAATAAATAAAATGATCATAAAAAATATAGGAAAAATAAAAAGTTAATTCGAAGTATAAAATATTTTTTTCGTTAAATATTCTTTAAGTAAAGCACTTTGAGACATATATTAATAAAATTGACAAAAAAAATTACATAATATGTTTAAGAAAAACGAAAAGAAATGAGAACATTAAATTGAGAGAAGGTCGTAACAAATTAAATTGAATAGTTTTTAGGAGACCAAACTCGTCGACTGTTAGCAAATTCCTCGAGCTGCTCCCTTGGCGAGAGCAGGTGGTCGCACGCCAAATGAGGGATGAATTGGAATCGGCCCAAAAAATCTAAGGATCCAACAACAACTAACAAGTAAACAAAAACCTGCTTTCTAATAGAAACTAGAATTGTACTAACAAGAAGTAGAATTAGCAAAAGCACAAATGATAATTATAGTCATCTAATGAAGTAAGGCTTATTACGAAATTGAACTTAAAACTTTGAAGGAAAAGTGAAAGATGATGGTCTGAGATCTCCATTATAGAATTTATTAAGTGAGCAAAATTGGAGTTACAAGATTATGTTAATGGTTTTGTTTCATCAAAATCTATTTATAAAGTTTAAAATTAAGTAAAGATAAATTTTTTCCGACTTTCATTGTGACTCAATATGTAAGTATTTGGAAAAATGATGTTTTCTTCTTCAAGAAAAAAAAAATATCGAAGGATGATTTTTTACGTATTTACCCTTATACATAACAATCAACTAATGGTTAAGAGTTTATTTGATATAACATTTTAAATAGAACTTTTTAGAATAGAGATTTTACTCGTAAAACTATTATAAATAGAGTTTTTAATAAAAATTTATTAATCGTTTGATTATTATAAATAATTTTTAAGAAAATTTGAATAATTATTTTAATAGATAAATTGTTAATGTTTTATTTTAAAGAAATAATTTAGAATTTTTAAAAAAAATAAAGGTATATTAGACAATTTTACTTTTTAAAAAAGTTGGAAAAATTCTATTTGGCAAAAACTCAAATTTTGAGCTTCTTTTAATAGAAAAAATAGCTTTTTAAATTCATAAAAACTCTTCTCCAAAATCAACCAAACGATATCAAAAAATTGAAAAAGAACTTTTATTAGTAAAAAATCCCTTTTGATCAATGAAAAAAATCAAATCAAACAGTCTCTAAATATAACAATTGAGGAGGTAAATGATACATATACTTTCTATTTAATTGATACAATCCAAAACATCAAGAGAGGAATATGATAATATCCATATTTATATATATACATATTTATATATATACATATTTGAATGTAGGTAAAATTTTATATAAATTGAAGGCAGACGCCCCAGATTGGATACAAATTTTTGGATGACACTAGATTAGATTCGATCAAAACTCATAATTTCTAATAGATTTCTAATATATTATTGATATATTGTACATGTAATAGATAATATCCCAAAAAAAATCCGTATTTTTAAAATAGATATTATATAATTAAATACCCAATAACTTATATTTTTTTTCTTATTCTTTTGAAATGATAATTCATATGTAACATTCAAAGAATCAACAAGAAATATATTCAAGGAAATTAAATAGATAACTCTATTAGAATTAAATCTTTTAAATTCTTTTGTAGTGATTTTCATACTATATTACTATTTTAATTAATAAAAAATTAATAATTCCTTAACTTTACTGAATTTCCTATATCATTTATACACCATTAGATCGATTATTTTTGATAGTTGAAATTAAGGATTAATTTGGCCAAAACAATTAAAACTCATAAATGCTTATTGACATGTTTAATAATTTTAGTAAATAGTAATTATCTAAATAAAATTAGTACTTAGGTTAACTTTTGAATTAACACTTAGTAAGATGTTAGTAAGATGTTTTATGAAATGAGCATTTAAAGTGATTAATCGGCTAGCAACCCAATTTTAAAAATAGATTGTGACTTCCCGAACTCATGCAAGGAAAACATGGGTCCCATCCCAAACAGCTAAAAGAGATTAGATACCCAAAAGGCGCAAACACAGACACACTTACCACCTTCCAAGTTCTAACACTTGCGAGTTGTTCTGTAATAATAATACATCATATCTGCAACATCAACAAACAACAACAACAACAACAACAACATAAGCTTAAGATTAAGACTAAAAGCACAGAAAGAGAATTACTGTTATTAATATGGAGGGGATAATGAAGGCACCGTACGATGCGACAGTGAGAGTGATGCTGGCTTCGCTGGAACGGAATTTGTTGCCGGATGCTGTGATAAGGAGGCTCAGCCGCTTGCTCTTAGCCGGCCGCCTTCGCTCCGGTTACAAGCCTTCTTCTGAGCTTCAACTCTCCGACCTCCTCCAATTCGTACATTGTACTCTGCTCTACTCTCTCCTTCCCTTTCATTGCTTAATGGATTTTTAGTTTTTTTATTAACATGTTTTTTTTTTTTTTTTAGTTTGAGCATTATCCCTTGATTTCTGGAGGCTTTGACCTTGAGCACGTTGCTGTTCTGAGTGTGTCTCTTTTTTTATTTTTACTTTCTCCTTTTTTTAAGAAATAATTAGATATTCTTTACAGGCCATTGTCATTCTCATATTACAAAACATATGTAGTCAACTCTTCAATATTCTGGCGTGATATTCATCAAGTAGTGAGATGGTAATAATTTTCAAAATCATTCGTCACAATATCTGGTAAGAATTGTGTACTCTATTAAGAAACTTGAAAGAGTTTCCACGTATACCTGATGGGTGTTATTTTGTTGCACCTCTCATCCAGCACTAAGAGAGATGCCTATAGCCATCAAGACTGAGAAACCAAACACACAGCATTATGAGCTCCCAACCTCTTTCTTCAAGTCGGTTCTTGGTAAAAATCTCAAATACAGGTAGGTATTGTTCATACTCCATTCAACAAAATGGCATCCCTTAATTGTAACAGTGATGTTTTATGAGCTGAAATGTTTTATGTTATGTTTAAACAAGTGCAGCTGCTGTTACTTCTCTGATACATCAAAGGCTTTAGAGGATGCTGAGAAAGAAATGTTGGAGCTGTACTGTGAGAAGACACAGTTAAAAGACGGACATACAGTTCTTGATGTTGGATGTGGATGGGGGTCACTGTCCCTATACATTGCTCAGAAGTATAGTAATTGCAAGATCACTGGTATATGCAATTCAAGAAGGCAGAAAGCATTTATTGATGAGCAGTGTCGGTATGTTCTACTCTTACATGTAAAATGATATTTCATTTTAGATATATAGCAAATTACGTACAGATTGTAAATATGATCTAATTAGACCATTTTCTTACCTGTTTGTAGAGCTCTTGAGCTTCAAAATGTGGAGATTATTGTTGCAGATATCAGCACAATTGAATGGAAGCATCCTATGACCGAATATTCTCCATTGAAATGTTTGAGGTCAATACTGTCCTGAGCGTGCTATCTTATGGCCAGTGTTTATCATTTGTTGGAGCTTCAAAACTATTGCTTGGCTTTTTGCTTTTATTTGTTAGCTTAAACTTTTGTGTTAATAACAACATTAACATCTATCCTAACACTCTATCAAAGTCTATTTGGATGAGTGGTCTTATGTAGAGATCTTGAAGAACTCTTGATGCCATAAAAAGGCAAATTACACTACAGAGCCAAAAGGGATTTGTTGCAGCTTAAATATGCTTGTCAGGTTCTTAAATATCAGTTTAAGGTTTTGAGATTAATGGTATATTAATAATTATTAATATTATTATTATTATGATTGTGATTGAAGAATTGGATTATCTTTTGACAGCATATGAAGAATTATGGGGATCTTCTCAAGAAGATATCAAGGTGGATGAAAGAAGATAGCCTTCCTTTTGTTCATTATTTCTGCCACAAAACATTTGTGTATCACTTTGAGTTATTGCCTGAAGACTTTATTTTCTTTTAGTTACTTCTGTATATTAGTCTCCTACTATGGTAATCAAGGCATATTCTGCCCTTGTTCTAATACGGGAAACAAATGAAGTGACTGGATTACTACGTACTTCTTCACTGGAGGTACAATGCCTTCAGCAAATCTGCTTCTTTATTTCCAGGTGAGTTTCATACTTCCATTTCTATTTTCAACTTCTGATATTTCTTTTCTCAACTTAACAATTTCATTTGCAGGACGATGTTTCTGTTGTTGATCACTGGCTTGTGAATGGGAAGCATTATGCACAAACAAGGTTAAGTTGAATCATTCTGTAACATATAAATAGAGATTTGAACTTCTCAGCCCTAATAATTATTTTCTGCTGCAGTGAAGAGTGGCTCAAGAGAATGGACAAGAGCTTGGCTTTCATTAAGCTTCATTAAGCCAATCATGGAGTCAACATACGGCAAGGATCAGGCTGTGAAATGGATGGTTTATGGGACAACATTCTTCATTGCTGGTGCAGAGCTGTTTGGTTATAACAATGGAGATGAATGGATGGTTGCACATTTCCTATTCAAAAAGAAATGAAGAAACTACTACTTGAAACGGGCATTGAATAAAGGAAGCACATCCATCATCCAAGTTGTTGAATGAGATTGCAGATCATGTGTTTGTATAATAGTTTAATTTCAAGTGTAGAAGATAAATAAAAAAGCTATCATTTTCAGACCATAAGTAAGTCTACTATTAGTGTTTGTCAGGATACATAATGTGTTGACAATTGAATAAAATTTGAGATTCTATATAACCTAACCTACTTCCCACTGTCTTATTTATTTCAATGTGGTTTTACTTTTACTACTTTCTTTTTATATATGATTTATTACTATTTTCTTTATACATGATTTCACCAAATTATATAAATATTAGGCCAAGTCTTCTTGTTGTTTAATATATGTAGGCCTTCAGACCAAGCGAAGAACTTTATAGATCTTTTCAGATTATTCATCCACCTCTACCTCCGATTTTAGGTTTTGAGAAAAAGACAATCAAATATGAAATGACTCGTTTGTCATGAATAAGATCATCGTATCAAATTCCACTATAGCGAAAGAGATTATCAAACAAAATTACTCATCCTCAGTCCACATCAGAGCCCACAAATTGAGAGAACTCAGTGAAAGTAGTTCAGGCTCTACTTTTCTATTATATCTATAAACACAATACTTGCTACATATTGAAAACTATTATTCTTTTTTCCACAAAAAAAAAAAAAATTGTATCTTGATGTAAGGAAGTTTTATGGTTTATTACTACTTTTCTTGAAGGACTTGACTTGCACAATGAAAAGATCAAGTCAAATACAAAGTAGGAATGTAAATCTAATAAGAAATAATGTATTGCTTAAATACTTAACAAGGATAGAGAATCAAGAAGTTTTATAAGATCTAAACTGGCCGTTTCTAAAGAGTCTGAGTGCACCGTAAGTAGACATATGGCCCCTGTAAGCAGCCAGCCTTTCAACTTCCTATCAGTTTTAATCAAGCATAATGATTGCCTGAACAAAATCACCAAGTTATTGGACGTCAATATTCATAAATAGCCATGCAAAGAAAAAAAAAAATGCCTCAATGTATAGCACAAGAAAGAAAGTTAGAAGCTAAATTTTGTCCTAGTAAATAAAGTTGTTACATGCACGTGGATCAATAGGTTTAGATACGTCTGAATTTTTTATTCAGTCATCATTTAGGCGGAAAAGTGATTCCTCAAAGGAAGAAACCACTTTCAAACTGCATTTTCTGGAGATACATGAAAATACTCACAATTCAGTTTCATTCCATAGGCTGATACTCCTTTCGTAATGTCAGTACCAGTTATGAACTCAATTTCAATAATGCCATTGGTGACATATAATACAATGATAAAAACTCTTTTACTGCTATTTGCATTGCAGAATAAAGTACAGTAAAAACGAAATTCAAGGTCCTGCCACCGTTGAAAATTGCTGAAAACAGATATTGAGCCCAAACCATAATATAAGAGCATATGCATTTGTCATGATAGAATGCCTGACAGACCAAGAATAACTTTCCTTGAACAAGATAGGGTTAAGATAGAGAGATTAGCCAGAATTACACATATTGACCTTAAAAGCCACAATCTAAATTCTAGAACAGCTGAATCAATTATGACTGATCTACCAGGACGCTAGAACTATCTGCACTAGACCAAGCACAGCTTCCCCTTCGACTAATACCTCACTCATAGAACTACATGTTTTAATTACAAGAGCTCATTCCCATCCAGCACATTAATATTTACACATTTTCATGTTTCATGACTTAAACTCTATCATGTAACACACTCTTTCACCTCTCATAAACCGCCTAACATAATAGGCATCAAAAACACTATGAAGAAACTGCGAGCAATGCTAGGGCCTTGAAGGGGTTCGGACAAGAGATTTTGCTATGAGATGGAAGTGACAAGATGCATTGCAATGCATGCATTATACCAGAATCACCTTTCAAAAGAGCAGCCCCTTGGTACCTACTGTGATTACAGGCTTAAACTTTGCAATGTAACAAAAAGTCACTTGCCTCTGATTTATTATTTAATCACCTATTGATATTGATATGGCATGTAGTGAATCTCTGATAAATCTATAATTTGATCACTCCCTAATTTTACAGACATACAAACACACCTGAATACTGCTAAACCGCTCACCCTTCTTAAGTACCAAAACTCATAAAATATATTCCATGAACACGCTTGCATAAGTTGATCATATTTGATATCATTACATTAATCCATACTAAATGAACACATAACACAGAAATGAACCCACATTTCAAAGAGGGGAAAAAATAAAATGAAGCAACTATTACCTTATTTCTATAGAGCAATTGTTATTGGGACACTCCAGTGGAAGCACCATCAACAGGGTTTCTTAAATCAGGTCGATTAACAGAATCAACTGAACCTTCAGCTTCCAAGAAGCGACTCAGATGCTTATCATCCAAATGCTCCTGCATAATTGTAACAACAGAACTTACAACATTTAAAAGCATTAATTCTCAAACAAAGACTAGAAATCAAATAGAGTAAAATGAAACGTACAGATAGACAAGCTCTATATTTTTGCCACTCGGCAACACATTCTTCTTTGTCCCACTGACCCTTCACAAACTTCTCTGAGTACCACCTGATCACAATGAAAAAACATAAAAATAAAAATAATAAAAATCATTAGAGACCCGAAAACCAAAAAGGTAAGTGGGGAAATTGATACCTGTGAAAGCAGTTGTGATAAGCTGTTCTGAGATTGGCACAGGGCGATGTTGACAGAGAATTGGAGGAGCTTTTCTTTTCTCTCTTACCTATCCCCATTCTAATTAACTAGCGATCGTTAACAGCTCGCAGGTGTGAGATCTAAATGTTCAATGAAACGCACCGTTTTACCATGCATTTTGGCGGCGGCCGAAATTGCAGTCGGGATCCATGGAGATCGAATTAAAAAAATATTTAAAGATACAATTTTGTTCATATACAAAATTTTCGGAATTTTAAAATCTAAATTATTTATTTATTTGAAATTAGGTTGACTGTGAAATAAAATTTAACTCATAGAGATATATTTTCATATTCTTTTTAGAAAATACCATTTTCAGTTTAAAAGACTTTTAACATAAGATATAAACCAAATAAAATTAAATTAAAAACGCTTAAATTTATTTCATTACAATTTTAAAAATACTCATACAAATTTTATTTACTTGTAGAATTTATATTAATTATTTATGTTAGATATTAGATTTGGATGTGGTAAATAAAAATTAACCATTAATCATACATAATTTATATAGAGATATTATCACATTATTTCTCTAAGATTTGAAATTCTATCACTTAAATAGAAAATATTAAAAATATATCACTTACTCTCCTAAATTATTAGTCAACTAATTTAAATAATAAATTAACTTAAATGTCCTCAATTACTTATTTTTCATTGAAATATATTCTTCACTTTTTTTTAAAAAAATACCTATTTTTATTTTATTGTGTGTGTTAATTAATTCGAGTATGTGAAGTAAATAAAATGACCATAAAAAAAATATAGGAAAGATAAAAAGTTGATTTAAAATATAAAATAATTTTAAAGAGATAAATACTAATAAAATTGATTAAAAAAATTACAAATGTTTTCAAAGAAAAAGAATAGAAATAAGAACATCAAAACCAGATAAGGTAGCAACAAATTAAACTCAATAATTCTTGGGAGACTAAGAAAACCTAGAGACCCAACAAAAACTAGCATGCAAAGAAAACCTACCTTCTAATAGAAAATGAAATTGTGCTAACAAGAATTAGAATCAGCAACAACACAAATGATAATTATAGCCATCTAATAGAGTGAGTGCTTATAATGAAATTAAACTTAAAACTCTAAAGGAAAAGTGAAAGATGATGGGTGTGAGGTCTCTATTAGAGATTGTATTAAGTGAGCAAAATTGGAGATATGAAATTATATTAAGGACTTTATTTCACCAAAATCTATTTATAAAGTTTTGAAATTAAGCAAAAATAATTTTTTTTTGACTTTCATTGTCATTGAGTATGCGAGGATTTGGAAAGATGATGTTTTCTTTTTCAGGAAAAAAAAATATATCAAAGGGTGAGTTTTCACATATTTACCGATGCCCATGATAGTCAACTAACGGTTAAATATAACAGTAGAAGTAAATGATATATTTTCCATACTTTCCTAATGACACAATCCCAAATGACAAGGGAGGAGTATAATAATGTCTCTATTTATATATACGCATTTAATTTTTAGACACAAATGTTCACATTTGAGTGTACACTGAATTCCCTCCAAGTTAAGAGCAAACTCTCTCAAAGTTGAAGGTAAGTATCACCTAGATTAGGTGCAGATTTTCAGACGACGTTAGACTAGATTCGATCAAAACTTTTAATTTGTAATAGATTTTCAATGTAATATCAATAGATTGTACATATAATAGGTAATATAAAAAGAAATTGTATTTGTAGAATGACAAAAAGTAGATATCATATAATTAAACACTCATATCTAATATTCAAAGAATCAACAAGAAATATATTCAAGGAAAATAGATAACTCTATTGGATATAAATCTTTTAATCTTAAAAAGCAACATTTCTGTAAAGCAGTTATATGCCTTCTCTCTTCTTCTCCCCATGACAACCCGAACCTCCCCAAAACCTACCCTGTTCTGCCACCTTCCTTCTTCAATTTTCCTCCTTCTCTTTACCTAAGATGGAGATTTTCTCCATCTCTAGTTAGGAGCCTTTCCCTTCTATTGATTTTTTATTTCCCTTTTACTTATAAGGGTAGATTTCCACCTAAATTTAGATTTATGAGGGTGTATTTTCATCTGATGGATTATATTTACTAAATGATGATTTATTCCCACTGAAATCTAAATCTGTGGTGATTTTGTAGCTTTTGTTTGGTTATATTTTTGTAGTAGTTTTGTCTTTCAGATCTTCAAATTATCAGAGTTTTGAAAATAAATTTAATACAATGATATTCCAAATTTGGGAGCTTCTCTTCTACCACACATATATTGTCGGCGATTTCTAATAATACCAATTGGAAAGATTAACTACAAGAAGGGAAAGTTGCAGAAAGGAGCTGTGGAGAGTTTCATTGAAAAGCTCTAATTTCAAATTTATTTTCTCTATTTCAAAGCTTTTTAATTTATTAAATTTTTCTAAAAGCACCAAATATAATAATATTGTGTTATTTTCTCCCTATTTCTTAGTAAATTTAAAATATGTCTAGTTATTGATTATAATTAGTCTTAACAGTATATCTACATATATGGGTGTAAATCTGCTGTTATAATATTTTCTTTAGTAGAATGAAGTTTATGTTGTTGCTTTCAAAAAAGAAATCTTTTAAGAAGAAATCAATAATTTTTTAACTATACTCAATTTTTTATAATATTTATAAACTATCGGATCGATTACTTTTAATAGTTGAGATCAGGAGTCTGTTTGGTAGTGTTAATTAGCACTTTATAAATACTAATTGACATGATGGTAATTTTAATAAAAAGTATTTATCTAAATAAAGTTAGCATTTAGGGTGATTTTTAAATTAACACCTATTGAGATGCTATATGAAATTAGCACTTAAGTGCTTAAGCAACAACCCCCCACTTTTAATAAAAATATTGTGATTTCCAAAGTACCTTCAATAAACTTTGAAAATTCCACCTAAGTTTAATAAAACTCTTATCATTTCCAACATGCCTTAACTAACTTTAAAAATTCTAACCTTGTCCTATTTTTTTATATTTCTTTTTTAATTGATTATTTTGTTATTTTTTAGACTATAAAATTTGCAATTATTTTTATAGGAAATTTATTTACTTGATCTTTTTAATAGTAATTATAATAACAAATAATAATTTTTTTAAAGATATTTATAAAATAAAAATATATCATTAAATAATTATTTTATTTTTAGCATATTTATTATTATTAAAATATTAAATATAAAAATATAACTAATATATGGATATTTATTATGTTTTTATTAAATTTTATATAATAGTTAATTTAAAGAATATAGAATGTTAATTTATTTTCACAATTTTTATTTTTTTATTAAAAACAACAATGCATAGGTGTTAATTTTATATATTTAATTTAAAAAATATTATTAATCTTATATATTACTTAATTTGAAAAGTGTTATCATGTCCATTTTAATAATTTGTTAATATCAAAGTATTTTTTCAATCACAAATCGAAACACCTAATTTAGCATTAAAAACATAATTAAGTACCTGAACTAGATTTATTCTACTATAATTTCATATCACACACTATATAAAGACTACATAACTTCACGTTCGTGGAGGACATTATCAAGGTCTAACATTCTTTGGCCTAAAATCATGTATTTGGGGAACGTTTTCTTATTCACGGCAACACTCGTGAAATTTAGCTTGCTTTTCGATGACTACTTGTCCTTCTTGTCAACCCTAAATACTACTTTATTATCTTGTCATCTTTCCTGCACCAATTGGTCTTAAAATTGGTTATCTTAGCCTTCAAAATTACCTATCCTGTAGTCTTAAATTCGTTAGATCGTAAACGGTCATATTAAATATCCCCGCAAGACTATCTATTTAATATTGATCTAATTGCGATATGCCCTTAAACCATTATATTTCTTTACGTTGATCCTTTTGTTCAAATTCAAGCCGGTATCCTAAGATTACAACATTGCAACTTTCAAATCCTTTAGTGTAAAATGAGTTTTTACATCCTTTTTTTAAGTTGTAAGGAGTAAGGCCCACCACTACCTATTGCCAATTCTAAACCTGAAAAATATTAGGACTAACTTGCTCCCACACACATTATGAACTCATAATTTGTGTTCAATACATCCAGAGATCTAGCGGTATTAAAACCCACCGAGAACGATACAAGGCCTATGCAAATGATCAACCAATCACAATTTGACATGTGGATTGATTAGACATGGAAAATGAAATTATTGATTGTTAAATATTGAAAATAAATTGAATTTTTTAAATACTAACATTATTTAGGATATGTTTGATATAATTTTTTAAATAAAATTTCTTTGAAGCAAACCTTTTAGAAGTAAAACTTTTATAAAAGGAGTTTTTAACAAAGTTTATTTATTAGTTTATTGTTACAAATTACTTTTAATGAAGAATATATACTATTGAAATCCCAAAATTTAAGCTTATTCTAGCAGAAGTAGAATAATTTTTTTAATTTCAAAAAATTGTTCTCTAATAACAACAAAATAGATACAAAGAAAAATTCAAAAATGCTTATTACATTAAAAAAAATCCTTTTGATTAATTAAAAAGTTATACCAAACAAATACTTAATACAATAAAAATATCTATGTCTAAATTCTGCTATTTTTATTCCA
The DNA here is from genome assembly GCA_022749755.1 of Azadirachta indica. Classification (NCBI taxonomy): domain Eukaryota; kingdom Viridiplantae; phylum Streptophyta; class Magnoliopsida; order Sapindales; family Meliaceae; genus Azadirachta; species Azadirachta indica. The sequence continues at coordinate 5,787,194 of CM040446.1, read as the reverse complement.
ACAAATAATTAAAGAGAAATATATGAACATTATCATGTCTCAAACTCTAGTAAAACCCTAATTACCAGAACGCGAATTTATCACTCAAGTTAAGGTGGCTTATACTAGAATTAAATTTATTAAAAAAAAGTGGAAAACCTTTATGCTAGAAATTCTTTAACCTCAAATTAAGGTAACAAATTGAGTACCACCGAATCAATTTGTGATTATTAATTCAAAATAGAATTTACTTTCACAGAAAGTGAAAGGGATTGTTGCATAGACATCTAATTAGAGTATCATTTGTTTTACTATAAGGGAAAAAAATGCTTTTACTATTGTTAATAATTTAATTTGGATAAAAAATGTAATACTTTTGCAAGAGTCAAGAGAATGTGTAAGAATATCTAAATAAGTTGATAAATCTACATAAGTATTTTATAATAAAAAAAAAGTGAATAATAAATTATAATATGTGAATTAAATTTATTATTGTGTAAATAATAAACTATATTTAAAATTTTATATTTTCAATAATATAAACCTTTAAATAGATATTAAATAAAATATTATACATATTTTCTTTAAAAAAAATTTATGATTAATATATATGCTAAATTACTATTAAAAAGTTTTTAAAAAAGGTTAGAAATATTTTAATGTATAATTTTATCTAAATTTATTATTAGTATTTTAATTTAAATAAATAAAATTTAAAAAGTAACAAAATAAAACAAATTCAAGATAGAATTTACCTTTCAAAAAAAAGTGAAAAAAGATTGTTGCATAAACATCTAATTAAAATATAAAAAGCATTTGGATGAGTGGAGTGCAGCAATCCACTTTTGAATTTGATTGGAGAACCCTTCCATTTTTACTCATCCATCAATTCTCATAGCAGCTTCATAGTGAGGTTTGATCCTTTCATGATAAGAATAAAGGGAAAAGCAAGCATCATTTCTTTTACTACAAGGGAAAAAAAAATGCTTGTATTATTGAAGGAATTTAGTACACAACCAAACATGCCTTAACATGCATCCTTATTGATGAAATAATGAGAGTATTAAACAAATTGATTAAAGGAAAATATAAATATTTATTCATAAATTCAAAGACATAAAAAAAATTTATGAAATAATAAAAAATTAATATTATGTTTTCTTTTTATATTCGAATAATTTTATTTTAAATGAAGTTAAAGTTGACTTATCACAATTATATCACTTTATATATTAATTTTAATTAATTTACAGTACTAATCAATTAATATACTAATCAATACATGAAATGATTAATAATGACAAATTATTTTTTATTTCACTTAGGATGTAAAATTTTAGATATATGTTGAAAGTGCAGTATTACTCTTTTATAAAGAACTATATTGCAAGTTTGAATATTGCTAATTTTGTGGATAATGATTTATAAAAGTATATATTAAAGAATGACTTATTCATCTCTAAGATTTGACTTTTTAGTTTCAAACGTACTTATACAAATTATCATTCATTAATTTAATTCATATATTTAGACAAAAATAAGCAAAATGTGATATATTAAAATCTTAAAGTGATTATAATTAAGAGGATATTATGGCAATTATAACAAAAAAAATTATTCAAATTAAGAAAATTTTTCAATAAAAAAAAAGCATACATAGATATTTTTGTATAACCAATGAAATTAAAATACTTTTTTGCTCAAATTATAACAATGTACATTTATATGCTATTATTTCGATCAATGTTATTCATATAATTTAAAAACATTATATAAATATAATTAGTTAAATTCTTATTTAATTTAAATATCAATTAAGATTTAAATTTCAAAATTTTGCATATCACTTAGAAAAAAATTGAAGTTCAACTATTTACTCATTAAAATCTAAATGACATAAAAAAATGTCAATTATATAATATTCAAATATATGAATATTACAAATGACATATATAATCTAGTGATATTATAATAAAAATTATTAAGAGTTGAGAATCTACATTTGTGTTAATTTGAAATCATCTTTAAAAACTTGAGTTAAATTTTGGTAAAATCTATCCCTTCTTTTAAGAGACGAGAAATGTGTTAATTTAATATTGTCATTAAAAGTTTATATCTAATTAAGACAAAATTAAAATTTATTTTTATTGAAGAAAAATTTACCCTAACCCAAACAATCAATCAAAACATTTAAAAAAGAGAAATACCAAACAAGATAAGATTTGAAAATGTGGATAACGACATTTTATTAAAATAAATAAATAAATTTAAGTGAAATACAAACGAAGATAATATTTGAAAATGTCGATAATGACATTTTGATTAAAGTAAAATAAATAAATTGTTGATATGATTAATGGAGGAGACAAAGGACCGAGTTCCCCAACTTCATATCTCTTGTTCGTATAATTTCAAACATTGGCGTTTCCTCGTACGAATCCTACCCTACCCTACCCTACCCTACCCCACCCCACCTAACATCATTGACGGAGCCGTCAAATCAAATTACTGATGAAAAGAAATTTGATTCCATCCATGCCTCTCACTCTCTCACACTCTGGCTTGTAAGTGAAACTTCAAGCGAAGTTTGAAGTTGCTTTAAATGTACACTAAACCTTTACACTAAATCTTCGTTGCTTTCTTTTTTAAAGCATCATTAAATTAATTAATTAATATTCCTTAAAAGGATTTTCAAAGAATTTATCCCATGTACTAATACTATCACTCTTCAACTTTGCTTGAACCCCAAGCCAAAGATGATTATCACTTCCTATAGTGTTTTTACTTATTAGTTCTTTTTGGGTCACTTTATAATATTCTTATTTTAATAATAAATAATAATAATAATAATAATAATAATAATAATAATAAAATTATTGATAATTATAAAATATTCTGGTTCTCCTTCAATCCAAACACCCATAATTTATTTAAAATATTTTTCTTTTATTCGAAATCTGAAGGTAGTTAAAGTTTAAATTTGATTAATATATTTATTTTTTTACTTTAAGTGTTTAAATTAAATATTAGGTTGTTTGTTTTTTATGAAAATAAAAAATTTATAATATATTAACAAATATATCCTATAAAATTTGAAATTGATATGCTAAATTATTGATATATATAAATACTAAGTAACAAATTAAGGATATTAATAATAAATAAAATATTTAATTTATTTAAACATTTGCATATTTATTTTTATTTATCAAGTCTTATTATAAATGGAATAAGTATCCAATTTTTTAATTTTTCAAACAAGTAAATTGTGTGAAATATTCTTATTTTATTTTAAAATTTTTAAATATTATAAATTAAACAAATTTATCTATTAAAATAAGTGTCAGTTTAGTTTGATTTTTTCATTAATCAAAAATATTTTTTTATAATAAAAACTCTTTTTAATTTTTTAGATATTATTTGATTGACACTGGAGAAAAATTTTTGAGAATTAGACAATCCAATTTACTCCTATTAAAAGAAATCAAAATTTGGGCTTTTAACAATAAAACTTCTCTAATTTTTTTTAAAAAGTAAAATTATTTAAAATACTTTTATTTTATTTTAAAAATTTATGTGATTTCTCTAAAATAAAATATTAAAATTTTTTTATTAAAATAATTATTCAAATTTTTTTAAATGTTATTTGTAAAACAATTAAACGATTAATAAATTTTTGTTAAAAACTTTCTTTACAAAAACTTTATGGATAAAAAATCTACCCTAAAAAATTTTATTTGAAAAATTATACCAAATGGACCTTAATTACACAATTTTTATTATAAGATATTCACATCTTTTGAAGAACCAATAAATTCTTCTAAAAAAATTTTAGTGGTAAAATTCTAATATTTTTATTAGGTATTTCATATAATTTTTTTTTTATTTTTATAAAAATATAAAATATGAAATAACAATATGAAAGTATCAAATTAATTTGTATTATAGTTTTTAAATTACATTTATTATGAAATAAAATCACTATTAAATCAAAATAATGGAAAAAATTTTAAAATAACAAAAATTGTGACTGGCGATATTTATTTAGCAAAGATCGCAACAGGTTCCCTTAACGCCGTCGTTTAAGTTAGTAATAGACTAAACAGTACCGAGAGAACAATATATATATGACTGAAGAGTCACCACTCCAATTGCTCGTTCACTCAAAAAACTCGCTTCTTCAGTTGCTCACTCATTCGAGAACTCTGAACTCTACATAGCAAGAAAAATGGAACAATTTAAAAGACAAGCTCGTCTCCCGAAATTCGCAGCTCCGAAACGCTACGACATTCGTCTGAAACCCGACCTCATTACCTGCCAATTCGCCGGCTCCGTCGCCATCGACGTCGACGTCGTCGATCACACTAAATTTATCGTCCTAAATGCCGCTGAGCTTTCTATCGACAACGGATCCGTTTCCTTCACCTGCAAAGCCTCTTCTAAGGTATATTCCAATCTCAGTAACTTACCGCCTTGATTATGGATTTTAAATTTCTGTTAGCTTAGTGTCGTGTTTGTTTTTAAATTGTAGCGAATATCGTTGTGTTAAAGCTTGTCGTTGCAAATATTGAGACGTGATTTCTTTTGCTGTTTTATGTTATAAAAATTTTTGTTTTGAATTATGTACTTGCCGGTAACAAAAAGGTTTTCGTTCTAATAAGTGGATTTTGATTGAACGAATGAATGAAAGAGAAAAAAGAATGTGACGCTGGAAGCTTGGTTTGGTTGCTGAGAAATCGCAGGGAATGAAAGGGAAGAGAGTTGGACTTTTGCAACAGATGTTCATCTGTGGATGTTCTTTACTCCAACTTCCTATGTTCATTTTTCTAATGTGTTTATTCAGCAGCCAGAACAGATCATAGTCAATTTAACGTTGGATGGATTTTTTGTTTAGTTGTTTGTGATGCAACCAAATATTGTGTTCCTGATGACCGATATGGATTATTTAACAGGTGTTCAAGCCAACGAAAGTTGACTTGGTGGAAGATGATGAGATTTTGGTGTTGGAGTTTTCTGAGATTCTTCCGAAAGGGATGGGGGTATTGGCTATTGGGTTTGAGGGAGTTTTAAATGACAAAATGAAGGGCTTCTATAGAAGGTGACTGATTGGATCTCTAACTTTGTTCTAAGATATTGAAAAAGAAAATGAAAAGATATTTAATGTTAAATTTCAATAAACTATAAATATTTGAATGGCTATGTGAATAGGTATGAGAGAAAATGATCATTTCAATATTCTGTTTAATTGATTGGATACGTAGAACAGGGGTGGAAACTAAATTGAAGATATTCCCTATTGAGTCTTTCAAGATCATGTAGAAATGTAAAGTAGTAAAAGGTTTCAAAATCTTAGATTATTCATGATTAACATGAGCTGGTAGCACAAGAAAAATAATTAGCATGGAGTTGGGACTGCAAGCATTAAAACTTTCAAAAGCACAGTGTTATGCAGCCATATGGATTAGTTAGAGTCAGAGTTTTATATTTCTAAGAGACCAATAAACATTTAAGATTTGTGTTTTGCTTCTCCGCCAAAACAAAAGAAAAAAAATCTGAGTTAAATTATTCGTGAATGGAAATAAATGCCTACTTCTTCTGATATTTGAGTTGTGATTTTTGCTTTCCAGTTCTTATGAACATAATGGTGAGAAGAAAAATATGGCAGTTACACAATTTGAGCCAGCTGATGCTAGGCGATGCTTTCCATGTTGGGATGAACCCGCTTGCAAGGTATTGGAAATCAACACTTACGTGACTTTCCTTTTTTATTTTTATTTTTTCAACAAAGAAAATTCGATCTCATAAATCCTTAAAATTTCTAAAATTAAACTGTTCTTCAAGTTATTATTTTCTTTTTTTTTTCCTGCTATAATTGTGTGTGATTATATTTCATGATTGTTGACACATGGTTGCAGGCTACATTCAAGATCACATTGGACGTGCCATCTGAACTGGTGGCTCTTTCCAACATGCCAGTCATTGAGGAGAAATTGGATGGGCCTCTGAAAACTGTATCGTATCAAGAATCACCAGTTATGTCAACTTATTTGGTTGCAGTTGTTATTGGCTTGTTTGATTATGTGGAAGATCACACATCTGATGGTACAGTCATACTATATGTCCATTGTTCTTATGGTATTACAAATGTTTTTAGAATTGTGGAAACTTATGCACATCTTTTTATAGGGATCAAGGTTCGAGTATACTGTCAAGTTGGGAAGGCCAATCAAGGAAGATTTGCACTCAATGTCGCTGTTAAAACACTTGAATTATACAAAGTGTATGTTCTACCATCATTTTTTCTCTCCATGTGTTGATGATCACTCATCCTTCATGATGCAGGCTGACAAATAAAACTGATGGATGCCATAGAGTATATAATTGCTGATTAGACCATTAGTCTTCCTGAGATGCCTAGTATTTATTATCTTTCATTTGATTATCAATTTAATTATGCTAAGTTTTACAGATACTTTGCTGTGCCATACTCTCTTCCTAAATTGGATATGATTGCAATTCCTGATTTTGCTGCTGGGGCTATGGAGAATTATGGGTTGGTCACGTACCGCGAAACCGCTTTGCTCTATGATGATCAACATTCTGCTGCTGCTAACAAGCAGAGGGTAATTTCCAGCTCCTCAGTGCTGGTCTCATTGTCTGGCTCTATTTTGACTAGTGCAATAATAAAGCAATTGATTGGACCATAATATATTTATTATTTACTTGGTTTATTTGACTGCTATTAAGGTTACAACTGTAGTAGCTCATGAATTGGCTCACCAATGGTTTGGCAATCTAGTAACAATGGAATGGTGGACACATTTGTGGCTGAATGAGGGTTTTGCGACATGGGTAAATTCCTCAATTTTATATGTCTACTTATCACACTTATTACAGACATGAGAGAAAGTAAATTGCATATTTGAATGGGTTCAGGTGAGCTACTTAGCAGCTGATAGCTTATTTCCAGAATGGAAAATATGGACTCAGTTTCTTGATGAAACAACTGAGGGTCTTAGGTTGGATGGGCTCTCTGAATCCCACCCAATTGAGGTAAGTGGTCATGGATTAAATTTTTCTTTTTCCTGTTCCAATATATTTCATCTGAAGCATATTGTTTTTTTCCCAGGTAGAGATAAATCATGCAGGTGAGATTGATGAAATATTTGATGCGATAAGCTATAGAAAAGGTGCATCTGTTATCAGGATGCTGCAAAGCTTTCTTGGTGCTGAATGCTTTCAGGTTGGTCCTCTGATTTTGATACTTTAAGTTTCTTGTAGAGGTCAATGACCTTCTTCATCATCAAGAAACCTTGTCTAATTTTTTTTTCAAACACCGCATCACCATTTAAGAAGTACTTTAAGTTTCTTTAATCCCATTTTATAATAATCCTATTATGATTTGTGAACCGGGAGTTTCCAGTTGAGGAAATATTTGGATTCTGATGTTAATATGCCTTATTTGTATAATGAGAGAGCTTGTAGGTACATCACCAGTTATACAATCACCATCAAAACAATTGAATGTCATTAACAAGGTATGATGAAATTGAAAATCATATCTGTTTCAAATGTGATTATTTGACAGACCTACCCTCATAAAGAAATCTTTCAGCCTCATTCATTATTGTTAAAAAAAATAAGAGATGTTATAATTTGCAGTTGCTTCCTTGTGTTGCTTTCCTAATAAATTATCTGCTGCGTTTGTGGGATTTAAATATTCTCGGAATAGTAGCTCGCTTTCTTAGAATCCATGAAGTCATCTAGCTGAAAAGGAGTAGCTCCTCTAGTTTTCTGCTGTCAAATTTATAGTGCTTATTTGATAAATGTTTTTATTGTAATATTTTTATTCATCTTTCTTTCTTTGCATTTATTGACTCTAATTGCTATTGGTTATTGAATCTCTCTTACTGGAAGTTAATGTGATTTAATTTTATGTGCCTAATTTCTGCAATCAGCGATCACTTGCTTCATATATAAAAAAATATGCCTGCTCAAATGCAAAGACAGAAGACTTATGGGCTGCCCTTGAGGAAGGATCAGGTGAACCTGTGAACAACATAATGAATTCATGGACAAAGCAAAAAGGTTATCCGGTCATATCTGTAAAAATCAGAGGACAGAAATTGGAATTTGAGCAGGTGTTATCTTTGATTTCTTTCACCAGTTTTTGGTTTTCAATTAAAATTGTGAACTAGCTTCTGTTATGTCATATGGATAGTGAAGTTTATTGTTGTGGGTGATTTGCGTTTTCATGATATTCTGAATAGTTACTGTTCTCTCATGTGCAAATTTGATAAATGACAGTCACATTTCTTGTCAAGTGGTTCCTCTGGTGATGGACAATGGATTGTTCCAATAACATTGTGCTGTGGCTCATATGATGTGCGCAAAAATTTCGTATTGCAAAATAAGTCTGAAGCTTTTGATATCAAGGAGTTCCTGGGTTGTTCAATTTGCAAAGAAGGTGATAGTGCAGCTTGTGCTTGGATAAAAGTGAATGTCAATCAGACTGGTTTCTACAGGGTGAAATATGATGAGGATCTTGCAGCTAGACTCAGATTTGCAATTGAGAAGAAACTCTTATCTGAAACAGATAGATTTGGTATTTTCTTTAAATCTTCCTTTCCCCATTCTGTTTCTCAGATAGCAAAAGAAAGAATTTAACAACATTTTATCATTTCATTAACAGGCATTTTGGATGATTCATTTGCCCTTTGCATGGCTCGGCAGCAGTCTTTGACATCTTTGCTTACCTTGATGGGTTCTCTTAGGGAGGAAACTGATTATACCGTCCTATCTAACTTGATTAGTGTAATTTTCACTTCCATATTGTCTTTAATCTCTATTCAGTTATGCCCTTGTTTCTGATTGTGATTTTTATGCCTGTCATAGATAAGCTATAAAGTAGGGAGGATTGCAGCTGATGCAACACCTGATTTAGTGGACTACATTAAACAATTTTTCATATCCCTCTTTCAGAATTCTGCTGAGTAAGTTATCCATATATAACTTTTTAAGGTACCTATGGGTTAGAAATTTTATAGCAATCAGGGTTGCTTGTCTCCTGCTGCCTTTTTAACTTTGATTGATTTCTTTGTGGTTGGCTATAATACAATTGATTGGGAGACCCTAGCCAGTTTGGTTAATAGTTACTCTGATATGCTTTAGTGAATTAGTGTTCATTTGGTAAAAGCCCAATATTTGAGTTTCTCCTAGTAGATGTGAAGCAATTTTATAATCTTCCACATGCTATTCCACTGTTATAGCCAAAATGACACAAAAAATATTGATAACAGTTTTTGGCATAGAAAAGTTTTTTTGGCTGATAGATAAGCCAAACTAGATGGTCACATAGTTATATTGCAAGATATTGTATCGAAAGATATCTACATTCCCTTTGTATGAATTCATTAATGGCCAAAAAATATTGTGCGCACACACACGAGAATTTTCATTGTCGACATCTACATTTTGTGAAAGTCCAAACCAACAACCTTTGTGTAGAGAAAATGATACAAAGAAAATGTCTTTCTTCACAACATAAAATGTAGACGTCCACACAAATAGCCTTTGTGTAAGGAAAATGATAGAATTGAAAACTTGTGAATCCCAATGTTTGATTATAAAACTCTTTCCAAATAGTTTAACAAATTTTTTATCTTTTAGCAAAGCACTTTTTATGAGGCATTGGTTCAAAATTTTAGAAATGGCAAAGTGTGCAGGAGAGGGCTATCTCATTGATAACAAACAGAAAATATTATTTAATAAGAAAGTACAGGGACGTCGACCAGCTTTTCATCGGGCATAGCTCAATTTTTTAAACTAACTAAAGAAACGGCTTTATCTAATTACTGCCTGCGGATTCTGATTAATAGAGAATGATGAAACCTAGAATCCCTTAGCAAATGAAGCCTCTCAGAGGCCTTGGAACTGCACGCAACCCATAAAAGCTCAGAAATCTTCCTTGCTTGAATCTATGTCAATCCTTCAGAATATTTGAGAAACTTCAAAATTCCCTCAGAGTATGTGTGGGCAATATACAAATAGCATAATAGGGGCTATGCTGAAGAAAGGCTTACAAAAAAGCTCTGAATTTTTCTTGGTGTCAGGAGTTTTCTGTCGTTGACTCTTGTCAAAGAAGATAATGCCAAACTTATATTTTCTCAGATGCAGTTGAAGATACTATGCTGGAGGGAGAAGAGAGACGTTTTCCTTTCCAATATTATCTTTTTGTCATGATATCTTTTTAAGTTCTGTTCATATTGTGCACATTTCAACTTACAATTTGTACCCTTGGACAGAATTTTTATATCTTGCTTAAGTTACTAAAATTATGGTGAGTAAACACACTTGTTTCTTTGTATTAATTGTCAAATTTTGAACCTGAATGTAAGTTATATACACACTGATGGGAATGCATTTCAAACATTTTTTTTTTTTTGCCTTTGATGCTGAATTGCCATCCAGATTCTATGTATTAATCTTTACTTGAAAATATAGAAACTGGGTTTTGTGCTGTCTTGTGTTTGTAATTTTATCATTTGTCTACAGAAAGCTTGGTTGGGAGCCCAAAAGAGGTGAAAGTCATCTCGACGCAATGTTGAGAGGAGAAGTTCTGACTGCCTTAGCTTTGTTTGGACATGATGAGACCCTAAATGAAGCTTGCAAGCGCTTCAATGCATTTTTAGCTGACAGAACAACTCCATTACTCCCTCCTGACACTAGAAAGGTTGTTGAATGTGAATTTCATTTAAGTACTAATATTCTCCAATCTACAATCCCTATTGATTTTAGACCATGGTTTACAGGCAGCATATGTTGCAGTAATGCAGAGAGTCAGCTCATCAGACAAATCAGGCTTTGAATCCCTTCTGAGAGTTTATAGAGAGACAGATCTAAGCCAGGAGAAAACACGAATTTTAAGTATTGAAAAATCACTTCTGGAAGCAATTCAGAATATTTGAATCTTTTTTGTCTGTGACAATCACTCATTTCCTTGTGTTTTGTAGGTTCCCTAGCATCTTGTCCAGATGTCAGTATTGTTCAAGACGTACTTAACTTTCTGTTGACACCTGAGGTAATCTAGTCTTTATTTATTTTCTGAGGTTAAGAGTTGGATGTTCTTAAAGTATTATTTTGAAGTTCAATCATACTGATTTTAGTTACTGTTTAATCTAGGTCCGAAGCCAAGATGTTGTTCATGGACTTGCCGTTAGCAGAGAAGGACGTGAAACAGCTTGGAAGTGGCTGAAGGTAATTCCCATTCACTTGTAGTTGTATAAATATTATGGGGGAGGAAATTTTAATGCCATGTTACATTGACTGAAAATGTTCTTCAGCACCTAGGATGCCGTGGTATCCATTAGTCATTACAGTGCATGACATAGCATATTTGTTATACGAAAGAAAAATGAAGTGAGGAAACAAGAATTCTTAATAAATCAATCAAAGAGGAGAGAGGTGGGAAGAAAAGAAGTGTCTGCATTGTTTGCATGTGAAGTCTGGTGGGAGAGTTTAGAAATCTTGTGACAATATATGTTGACAAATTTGGTAACTTATGAACTGAAAGTATAATGCTTGGATCTGTATGCTTTTGCAACTAAACTTTGCAAATGGATAAATCTGATTCTTAGAGAATTCAAATTTTATATGCTAATTGGTAATTGGTTGTAAGAAATAAGGTGGATTCTTGAAGAAATAATTGGTAGTTTTCTGGATGTTAGATACCATTGGATGGGTTTTAAGAAGATAAATGTCATTATAGAACAGCAAGGGAAACCTAATAGTTTGTGTTTTAAGAAGGATAGACCTATATTAGTCATGAGAACCTCAGCATTTTGAATATAGTAATTGCAAATAAGAAAGCAATATGCCTCATTTAATTTTATGGATCAAAATGTCGAGTTTAGGAGTAAAAGGAAGTCAACAGTCTTAGCCCGAGCCTGCCCAGTGGAAGAATTTTGTAACTGAGGAAACTCACCTGAGAACGCTCCTAACTGCTGAACTTGGAATTTTACAATGATACTGAATTGCTTTTATGCGATGTTTAATAATTTGGAAAGAGTAGTTATTGTGATTTTTCATAGCACTTGGCCTATGCCAGATTTTAGTGTTGTTACATGCTCCTTATAGAATGATATAAAAACCATTTGTTCTTTTCTTTTTGGAACACAGGCTAACTGGGATCACATCTCAAAAACCTGGGGTTCAGGATTTCTTATAACACGCTTTGTCGGTTCTATTGTCTCACCGGTTTGTCTCTTTACCTTCTCACTACATTTACTCTGCTCTCTTTTTTCAAATTTTGTTTTTAGCTTATCAGTGTCAATAGAACTCTTAGATATAAATGAGAAATCAAAGTTTGATGTTTCTCATATACCCTGCAGTTTGCTTCATTTGAGAAAGCTGAGGAAGTGGAGGAGTTCTTTGCAAGCCGCACTAAGCCTTCAATTGCCAGAACTTTGAAGCAAAGCATTGAAAGAGTCATCATTAATGCAAAATGGGTTCAGAGTGTTCAAGCTGAGGGAGAGCTTGCTGATGCTGTGAGGGAATTAGCTTTCAGAGGATACTAAACCGCAGTTTATTTAACTGCCCGCATTATCATGAATAAGAACTCAGAGTGAATTTAGGCGTTCATGAGAATTTGCCTAAAATAAGAATTATACAAGGCATGTACTATCATCAAATTCTCTATATATATTTCTGAAGGTATGTGGTTGTAACGTTTGTAGCTGATCTCTTGTATGGTTTTCATTCTCTGCTGTTATATCTATTTTACCTTTTGTTTCTTCTTTTGGATTGGTATCCTTTTCTGTATGGTTGGCTAAGGCTTGAATGAATTTACTTGTTACTGGTTTCTGTCTCAATGCCTCGCCGGCAGTGACAAGCAGATGTGTTGTTGTAAGGCTTGAATGAATTTATTTTCAAATTTTAGTTCGATTTATTTTGATTTTTGCCTTGTATGTTTGGTTCAAAAAATTGAACCCATACTTTTGGTTCAAATATCAGACCAAATCAAAGCAAAAACCGATCAGATCACTTAGGCTATATGTTGCCTAACCCTAATAGAAAGTAAGAGGAATATGTTTGATGAGAATAGCGATTTCACTTGTCTGATTACGGACAAAAACTGTATGAAAAAAAAAAAAAAAAACAAATCTTTTACTTTTATTCTTAATTCTTTCCTGGCCAAGCTATTCGAAAACTACAGTTCGATTGAAGCGCGATTTGGTATCAAGTGTTCTAACTTTTGAGTTATAATTATTGTGAAATAGAAGTTGCAATTGTTAAGTGAAAGCTGATGGATGTTTAGTAGTTCAATAGTTGCAGAGTAAAATTAGCATGATTTGGGGAGTAAACTTGTAAGTGCTTATCAAACCTTACAATAACAAATTTGCTTATCCTTTATTATTTTAATAATAATAATAATAATAATAATAATCCAATTGGAGACACATTGTACAGAAGTGGCAAAAATATATCAGTCTCTTGCGTAAATCTAGATTACTTTACATCTAAAATATTTTAAAATTAATCATAAGGCAATAAAATATTATGGGTCAAATTAATTTGATATTTACTAAAGTTAATATTTAACCCTTTCTATTCATATTTGATATTTACTAATATTATTTTACAATAAATGCAATTTCAAAATCTTTAAAAATGTTCGAATACTATTTTACTTATCCTCCAAAAGTTCACATACCACACTTTAAGAATATGAGACGAGTCTCACTATTTGTGGATAGATCTCCTACAATATCTTGTGAGAATAAAAGTCTTATCCGTTGAGATAAGTCTCACTATTTGTGGATAGATCTCCTACAATATCTTGTAAGAATAAAAGTCTTATCCATTATATGAGTTAATTTTTTAAGTGCACACTGCAATAACAATTATTTAAACTCCAACTCTCAATAGTATTTTGATGTAAATAAATTATATAATATATAACATTCAAAAACATTGTTCCTAATACCATATACACCCTCAAGAGAACTCAACTCTTTTGAATAATTATCAAGGGTTTACAAACAATATAACCACAACACAGAAGCTCTCTTAAATTTGCCACTTCTTTATAAGGTTGAAATAATAATGATGATGATGATGATGATGATATAAAGTAAGTAGTACCTCACAGAGCAATTTAACTCGGAGGCATAACCAATACAAATGCAAATAGAAATCGAACATGGTGTCAAAAGCATTAATAAGTATCCTCCATCTCCTAAACTGCCTAGATTTACATGCATCCAACTCTTTAACAATGAAGAAGTCTAGAATGATTCAATGTTCTATATAAGTACTTACAGATTGACTGCTACTTTCATCAAGATATCAATGCCCAGGTGAAAAACAGATGGGCAACAACTATAATAAATTAAGGCCATATCAAGTATTATATCGTTTCATATCATATATTGGCTAGATTTTTCGGCTAATGCAGGGATGAGACATGGTCACGTTTTGTTCTTGCACTTCCGTTGAGCTTTCAGATCCACTACGATCACACTGATGTTATCTTTGCTTCCCTTTCGCAGAGCACGGTTTGAGAGATACTCTGCTGCTGCTTGGGCAGCAGGATCAATTCCATTCCCTCTTGCGGAGGAATTCATAACACCATTCTTTTTGTGCCAGAGTAGTATTCGTTTCCGTGCCAACTCACATGCTTCCTCGTTTGTCATGACATCCCACAAGCCATCACTGGCTAGAATGAGGCATTCGTCTTCTCTTGCCCTGGGACGAAATGTTACTTCTGGTTCCGGAATAATACATGGTTTCAAGTATCTATCACCTACAAACCACGTCAAGGTCTGTTTTTCAGAATATGATCAATACTTAGCAGAACAAGCAGAAGACATCAATTGATTCTACATTCGACAACCAGAGTATTCTTTTATAAATGCTCGCTAAGAAAGTAATAGGATCAACAAAATGAACTGAAGCTTAACAAAAGAGAACTAGATAGTTTCATCCTGCACACTGACATTTGGATAGATGGAGGTCAAACCCATAAACGTGATAAATGAGATTCTACACGCAGTTTCAAGAAGCATAAAGCATTAACAATTCCATCAGATAGTTACAAAATAATACAAGAATCAAACAATCATTGGGATTACTGAATCAAAAGAAAATGCAGGACTGTATTTAAACGTAAAATTACGTCTCAGAAGTGGAGGACTTTCTGAACTCTAGAAATGTTTCAAATACTATTGAAGATTAGTGACTGATACGATCCAACCAAACTGTTTAAAACAGACATATCAAGTGACCTGCAAAATCAACTGAAGCAATAGAAAGACTAGTATAAATGAATTCTTAACTGCAGACAGTTTTCTATGTGTTTCCATTATTGCAAAATGCAATGTTATTGACAAGAAAGGAAGATGTTGGTTATGCTTGGCACAGGGCGAACATTTCGAATTGTCCTTCCCGAATGTTGTGTTTCACTCACAAGCCAGTTGCAGTTTTAACGCTGTCCAGACATATTAAAACCAAAACTAAGGGAGATAAAATAAAGATTTAATTCACACTCACTGAAGAAATGAAGTGACAGGTTACACGATACTAGCAGGGACTTCCTGATCACAAGATCAATAACTGGAAGCGGAAAACATAAAGTTGCTTCAATATTAGGGTTTTAAAGCCACTGAAACCTTCAAGCCAAACACATACACAAGTAACATAGATCTGATAAAATCCTTTGAAACTTCATCTTAATGCCTTCATAACTGGAGCCAGTGGAACCAAGAAAAATCCACCCATCTTAAGACGAGTGTCTTGTCAAGCTCAGGACTTAATCACATAACTTCCATTCCTAAGCTAACATATTCAGATTTCAAAAAAGGAAAAATAGAAAAGAAGAAGGGGGGCAGGGAACCCTTTTTTCTTTTTCTCTAAAACAGAAGCTCTCAGATTAGCTATTGGGAACAATAATACTTATTTCTCTACGTACCATAGACATTTCGTCCTCATCCTTGATGCTATACGCTCGAAACATTATTTGAAGCTTATTAACAACAATGTTACTGGATGTCCTAATGCCTCAGCATAAAAACGCATTATTAATTTATCACTATAAATCAGAACTATACTTAGAAAGTTATTGACCACATAGAAAGTTGGAGCCAACACAGAAGAAAATAATAATAATAATTTGAGTTCTACATATCATGTGAAACAAACAAAGGCCATATTTACCGTACAATGAGCAGCTCTATTTACTGTACAATGAATTGCTACATCTATTACACAATTTCCAGTGATCAGGAACGCCAAGAGGATGATATTAAACTAATTATGATATGATAACCTTTGAACACCTTTCCCTAATACCAAAATAGTTATTTATGCTTGTCATTCTAACCAATTGTAACATATTAAGTATGAAGTCATTCACAAGAAAAACCACTGACAAGGCTATCACTGAGGAAACTGCCTTGCCTAGAAAGCTATACATGTTGAATTCATAAAGATAGGGAAGATAGAACCATGTGAAGTAATGCATACCAATAGACCTTGACATTGCAAGAACACCAAATACACGATGCCCATTCCATTGAATAACCTTGCCTCCAGCTGCTTCAATCCTTGCATATTCATCTTCTCGGTTTGGCTGTAAACGAAATGAAGATCAGATTCTTCGAGCTGATCATGAGCTAAAACAAAAAATGCAAAACCAAAATTGAGACCTCTTACTTTGTGATCCACAGACAAGGCTATAGGCTCTTTTCCACGGCATAAAACTGCTCTTGAATCTCCACAGTTTGCTATAATAATATGGGATGAACAAACAACCGCAACCACAGCAGTAGAACCAACAGTTTCTGGGGCAACAGGTTCTTGATTCATTTTTCCTCCAACTTCCGCATCAACCTTAACAAAACAATTGGTGAATAATTTTTTCCATTGCTCTTGGCAAGTATCCTTCACACTTCCAGAACTCAGGCATTCCTTAACAAGCTCTATCTCTTCAGCTACAGCAGAATGGATGCGATCACGACAATAATTTGCAACCTGAACAGGCAAACCACATTAGAATATTTCATTTGTCAAAAAAATATACATATGCACAATTGAAGTGTAGGGGCAGAGAAACTACATAAAAGTGTAGGGGCAGAGAAACTACATAACAAGCATGCAAAGAGGGAAGAAAAGGCACCTGTGGGCCACCATGGCCATCATAGACCCCAAAGAAATGAGCAGTCTGCTGATGAAAACGCTGGCTCAAGCCATCAAGGACCTGATCACCAATTAGCATGCGGATAGGAAGTTTTAAAAAATAAGGCACAGTTGCAATTGCATCTTCCATCTCCGGTCTCCTTCCACACACAGATGTAAATCCCCAAAGGGGCACATAATCCACCTCAAATACACTGCGTCCAGCAGTTCCACTCACCCCTTTTTCCAGAGACAGTTGAAGAACAACTGAAGATGACTTTTGCTTAGATCCATCTACAATCTCTTCCTCAAGGCTCACTGCTACCGCAAGGGGATTACTTACTATTTCAGTCCCAATACTTGGTTCCACTAATTCATTGGCCTTAGCAATAATATCTACACTGCAAATGCTCTTTTCAACATCAAGTGAGCTCAGTGTTCCTACCTCAGATGTAGCCTCAAAACCTACAAAATCCTCTCCACATACGCTACTAGTCTCACTTGCCACTGAAAGTGAACAAGAGCTATCCAGAATCTGATCCCCCTCCAAAGATAAGGAATCGTCTTCCTCACTTTCCCGATTTATCACATCATTACTGGAAACCCAATTGCTTTTATTTTCAGATATCATATCCAAGAAAGGAACCCCTACCACTTTGTCCTCTTCTGGCACAACAATTGCTATAGTACTAACTTCATTCCCTGAATCATTACAATTATGATTTTCAAGCCCACAAGCAACAGACTGGGCAGAAACCTTAGCTACAGAATTAGATAACAAGTCTGCCGTGTCCGCCATCAGCTTAAGTCTTGTGATATCCAAACGTGTAGTTATTGTTGGGTTATCACAGACTGAATTACCTGCTCTAAATGGCACCGCAACTGCCGCCAACATCTCCTCCATCAAAATCCCTATCCAGGCAGTGCAAAAAGTTACCCCTCAACCCCTCTAATATCTCACAACCTGTCATTATTCAACTAATTTTGCACCTCCTCCTCTTATCAAGAATAATATAGCGATACAAAAAGTGGGTTTTAGTAGACCATTTTCCATGCCTTAAAATTCAATAAACCCAAAAAGAAGAAGCAAATTCAGGTGACTTATGGTTGATCAAAAAAGCTGGTGAAAGGGAAATACAGGTAGTCAGATCTGGTCAACAATAATGGATCCAAACTTCCATTTGCGGAAACAATAGCCCTCAATAGATATGTATGACCAGTTTAGGTCCTATCAACTTCTTCTTCTCAAGAACCTTCTCTATCTAACTCCCTCAGCTTCAGTCAAAGAGGGAAACTTTCCATCCAGAAAAAAATTCAAACAAAATTATAAAACCAACATAGACAAGTAAAAATTAAAACTTGAAACCAAACCTTTATCTCTAGACACAAGAATGAAACTGACAAATAAAAGAAGGGGTCATGAGAAAGAACCCAAGAAAAGTGAAGCACCAATAATCACAGGAAAACCCTAATAAAGATAGTATCCTTTTAAAATACTTAAGTTCCCTGGATCTGAGGCAAACCACTTGAACCTCTTGTAAAGTTGCTCTCTTTCTTTCTTACACACACAAGTAATAATTATTGTCAACATACAAATAATCAAAGGTAAACTAAGAAAAGAAAATAAAAGAAAAAACACTGACTACCTAATTTGTCAACTGTAGAGTAGAGTCTTTGTCTTCCCTCCCTCTCTCTCTCTCTTTTACTTCTTCATTCATTGCAAAGACTTTCAACGTCTGATAACCATGTAAACACATTAACTTAAACAAAAGATTATAACAGAAATACCAAGAAACAAGATACTGATATGGGGTTGCTTACAAATAAAAAATAACAGCTCAAATGTGATCATTAATAAGATCTTTTTTTATTAATTGTTTACAGTATTATATAAATATGAGTAACTGGGTACTTAGGACTTGAAAGAGCAAGAAAAGGAGGGGAGAAGAAACAGAAAAAAATAAAGAAAAAAGACCTTGAAAAATGAAAAAGACAAAACTACAAAGATAGAGAAAATATATAATATATATATAAAAAAAAAAGTTTCTCAGTGTCTTAGGGAAAGAAAGAAAGAAAGAAAGAAAGAAAGAAAAGGAAAGGGACAGATGGCAAAGGTAGAATAGAACCAGAAGAGCATCATATATTGTATTGTAATAATAATAATAATAATGTTATTATTATTATACATTCAAGCATCTCCACCCATCATCCATCCCAATCCCACTGTAATGGTAATGCTAATTTACATTTTTTTTTCAACTTAAATTTCAAAATATGTTACAGAAAGAATTAATACATGAAATATGAATTTTGTAAAGTTAAAACATTGTAAAGTAAAATTTAAAATATTAAATATATTTAACTATTACTACTTAACTGCTTAAATCATGTAATGAAATTAATATTAGAACTTTTACACGATAAATATGTTGACTTGATTATCAAATTCAATGATAACACCTATGGAGAATATATTTAGAAAAAAATAAAAATAAAAAGAGACATTATATTTAACAAAAATTGATTTCAAGTAACATTATGGGTTTGTATGTACGTATGTATGTGAGTGTGTTATGGTGGAAAAGGCACAAAATAACATGAATAAGAATAAGTGGACATCCACTCAAAAAAGGATAAGATTCTCATCATTCATATTATGCACATGAGAAGGAGATCAAAGTGGGGAAAAGCAAAACCCAAAATACAACATCTTCATTATTGAATTGAGGATCGGGAAAAACAAAAAAAAAAAAAAACAAAAAAAGAGCAGCTATGCTTGAATAATTCACATGACCCTCTTTGTGATTTGACCAAAATACCCTTATAAAAATATTTTTTAAAAATAAAAGTTTCATATCATTAATCATAGGTAGAAGAATATCATTGACTTCCCTTTTAGGAAAAGCCATACATGTAAAGTTAAACAAGATAATAACATTAATTAATGATCCTCTTGAGTTGAGTTTTTGAATGGAAGGCAAATGAAGTTTGAATATAGAATGGGAAATGGGAATATCATCGATTCAACTCAGAGACTGTTAAATTAATTAAAGAGATAATAATAATAATAATTAATAAATAAAAAAAGTAAAGCATAAGGCGTAGGGTTAGGTTGGTCACATGCTTACAATCCAAAGGAAGGCTTTTGAAGATAACTTGTCATTTTCAACCCTATTTCACGGGATGATGTTTCTGTTGCTTCCATGCTCTTATGAGCTTCTATCTTTATCTTCTTCTTACGTCGAGAAATCTCGACATTGTCGTGTAATAATGTTTGTTTTTTCTTTTCTTAAATATAACCCAATACAATTTCATAATTTGACATCACCCCTAGGGTTTACCATCGTGTTATTTTGACATATAATTGGATTTTTTTTATTTTTTTAAGATACAATTGGGTTTATTTTTTTTAAATATTTAATAAAGTTGTTATTTTATCCTACAAAACAAATGTTTTAAATTCATAACATTTGCAAAGGATAACATAATTATTTTTTTACTTTTAAAATGAAAAGTTAAAAACTATCTATGTCTCTCTTTGTTTATTTAAAATGTACTACTTTTATTTTACGTCATATTTTTTTAGATGTTCAATAATTGTTCACAATATCTCGTCAATATATTCAAATATAGTAGAATATTGTATTATGTTTGCGTAAACGTGATAATTTTTTACTCTATTTAAATACATATATAATCTTATGTCATGATTGTGAAAACATGATTATGAAAACATTATAATTTATCGTTATATTCATATACAAGATTGCATCATACTTGTGTAAACCTACACACGTATTAATCGCTTCAAATGATTCGTAAACCTCTTTCAAATGTAGTAAAAGAGAATTAATATAGCAATTAATTAAACTATTTCTTTTGCACAAAATATAATTAAAGTATATTTGGATTATATCTCTAAAATTTAGAATATGCAATGTTATATTTATAATATCAAATATCATTATAATATTTAATATATAATTTCTTCCATTTCACATTTGAGACTTTTATTTTTCATGTTGTAAAATTTCATGTTTGTTATAATATCCTTTGTTATACAAGTAAATTCCCAAAAGATTAAGAAGTCAAATTAGTGCATTATATTATCATAGTTATGATTATGACAAAAGGAAAAAAAATTAAAACATTATAATACGTTTTAATGATAGTTGTACCTAATTTTTTCTCCAAAACACTTTATACCTTTTGATAATGAATTACAAAAGAGAGTTTTAAATAATAAGGTATACCATGTTAGCCACGTACCCTTTTAATGAATGATGATTAATGAAAAAAAAAAGTTTATTTTGAAATAAATTAATAGAAAATGACAATTACAGACTATTAGTTTCCATCTTAACACTTTTCTTCTTGTTGGATTCAAACTATCCTCAACCCCTTAATCAATAATACATATATAATTACCTCTTAATTAGTAATAAATATATAATTTTTGTTACTAATAATATATACTTATACCATCTTGTTCATTAAATTTATCTTTGTAAAATATTTGGTTTGTGATAATACGTCCAAGAGTTTAATCTTTCTTTGCTTTTTCATGGAAATAATGTTGTTATTTTTTTATTTTAATTTTTTGAGGGTAATATTGAATTATCATGAATTTTTTTAATCTTCTTTTCTTTTTAAGGATAACATTGACTTTCTTCTAAAATTACCAATTCTAACTAACAATAATGACTAAATTTGGGATTATTTCTAGACTAAATTATCATCATCTACATTCTTCACATTTCTTTTCGAAGAAAAGAAGAAGAGCATCATCGTAACTCCTTGACTTGGAAAAGAAGAGAAGTAATCAATTACCAAACTCTCTAATAGAAATTAAAGTTATCACCACATTTTTTGAAATAGGGTTTGGTACAGGAGTATGACAGCATAGGAGGCAGCAGCCATTACTAATACTAATGTTACAAATCAAAGCCACTTTACCACCCCCCTCGTATTACTTGAGTGTCCACCTTACTTACACACCTAACCTAACCTAACACTTTGTTAACATTTCAATTCTTTTACCAGATTTGGATTTAAAGTGAATATCTTAAATTATCCCAGGTTTGGTCTTAGGTACCAGTCCAAGGCTGACCTGACTTCGTAACTTTAAATTGTCTTATTGAACACATTTTTTTTAATTGTATAACTGATATAAATAAGTACTAGAGCATAGTTCTAAATTCAATTATTGAACTTTTTTTTTATTTATTCAATACTCTTACACATGCCCCTCCTTTAGATGATTTAAGACATATTTGACGCTTTTAAGTCATTCTAAATTCAAATATTAGGAGGATAAAAATTGATATTTCGTAGCTCTCATTCAAAGCCTTCTAAAATCCTAGAAAAAAAAAAAAAATTCAATGCCCTCTTCCATAGTCATGCTTTTTAATGTTAGTATTTCAAAGGAATACTATTCAAAGATCACAAATAGGAGTACAAAAGGTCTTTCACATCAAGAGTGAATCTTGGCACAATATAATGCTATTCAGGATTCAAAAAGAGTGACATCCCTTGAAGATATGCTTAGCTGATATTCAATACTGTTTGGCACAAAAGCTTAACACACAACATGGAGGAATAATCATTTTCAAAAGCCACTAGTTGTTGATAGGTTTTTGGTCAAATTTAAAATTAGGCCAGAAACTGCCACTAGAGAAGGCATTTTTTTTTTTTTACCACAGCCAACCTGGGCAGCCAGGACATCAGTTCCACAAATCTGCTCTAGAAATCTAATACACAGAAGCTTTTTCAGCTAAAAATGTTTCAATCCTATTAGTTAGCCCACCATTGGGCTTCCCAAGGGTTTCTCAAATACTGCTGTACACTTGGATTGGTTCCACTAGTAGAAAAGGTAGCCAACAGACAAGAAATGCAGATTTGGAGGAACACCCAAGTGAAAATATAAGTAGGCATATCCAAATATCCACATAACAGGTTGGCCATTTTGTTACATTATGGTAACATGGGGTCACCTGATGATGCAAGCATCTGTAACTCCATTTCCTCACTCGTCTGTTTATCAGTATTATCTTCCTTAGCATCACCTGCACATATTACTGCAGTAGTTTCAGTCAAATATACAAGAAATCAGTAGTCGTAAAGGGATATCTATGACTTCGGACACAGACAAAGGGCAAAAATGATAAAGATCCAATACTGAATATAGAGTCAATTGTTGGTTGTTTCGCTGACATGCGTCTTTTGAAATCTGCAAGTATTATAATTTTCCCTAACAAAGTATCAGCAGCAGCAATTCAGATTTTGGACAAGAATTATAACACCTTGTAGCTTCACGGTTACAAGTCATTTACTTCCATTCAAATGAATCATTTTTACCTAATACATTTTTAATAAAAAGTAGAAACTATATCAGTATCTTTCATGGCAAACAAATCATGTTCACAAGCTTAAGTTACAAATAAGGCTACCAAATTTCAACAACCAAAAACGTTTTTAATTTTATCTTGCCAATGATTAATCTACTACGCAACTACAGTCCAAAATCTGAGCGTTTATAGTTGATTACATGGAGTAGCATGATTTCCAAATCCATTCAATGACTACAAAATTATGCAGGCTGAACAAAAGAATGTATTTGGTTTTTGGACTCATATATCATAAGTTCTCAACTTTGGATACTATTATTGTTAATGCTGTAGACTGTCCTATGGTTTTCAGCATCAAAACTGTCTTCCCTTCAAAGGCTTTTGCCAATGTTTGTGACTCTTAAGTTAACCTTCACACGGAGTGAGCACTCACTCTCTCCTAGAAGCCTTCACATAGGCTTTGCTCTCCATAATTGGATAAACTATTGTTGGATTGGTCCCCTGTCCTAGTTTCACACTTGGGATTAGGCCATGATGGTGCAATCTAAGTTCTTAATAACACTTGTCAAGCTCTCTACAAGGCTGCTAAATTTCACACAGGTTCTCAGATTTACTACAGTGTAAGAATCAAAGCAGTAACTGCCTGCCAAATCTCCTACAAAACCACAGTACCATCTCCTCCATCTCTTTTCAAAAGTAAATAAATAGAACAGGATATACCATTCCTGTCTAAAATAGAATACTTGTACGTAGCAGCAAATATTCCAACAAAATCTGCAAGTCTACAACTGAATTCTTGATTTACAAGAAAACGCACCAGCTCAAAAATAACATTCACGTAACATCAATATTGAGATTAAATATTTTATAAAATGAACTCCAAATTCGCACAAAAAAACTGCCTAATGATTGTCAGTAAAACATAGAAACAGCACCTGCTTCTTGAAAAGGTTCAAAGAAAGGACAAACACATATACACGGAAAAAAAAAAAAAGAAGAAAAGAAAAGAAACATAGAACCAACATCGTTTCACAGGAATAGGATTACACTTGCTGAGTAAATAGAAAATAAGATACTAAATAGAGAAAAGAATTAAAGAACAATTCAACAACTTAGTAGTAGCTTCCATACCAGAGGGACGACATAGCCCTTTGACAGCATCAAAATTTTTATATGTATAGCCAACAAAACTTAAATCTTTGGGAGTTAGTAGCATCTGCATGAATTGGAGAAAAAGCAGTCTGTGTTACTATAACTTTATGAATAATACATGCCTTTAAATGGTAAGGTTTGTAGCAATAGCAGAAAGAATATGGAACATTAGAAAACTATAGTATGAGAATGAAAAAACTGCTGAGGAAAGACAGTTTTCATTAAGAACAAATTTCTTAGGCACCATGTATTTTCTCTGTCCCTTAACCTTAACAAGGAAGAAGAGGTACAAACATAAAGTGATTGTACACCCGAAAACATAGTACTTGTAAAAGCAGGCACTGCCTTGATAATCATCTAATTCTCATCCACTTTCTTATGCACACTATACTGCACACTAAATGCACAAATCGAACGATTGTTGTTTACCTAAGATGATGATGGCAAATTTCAAAATAAAGTAACAAGTCTTGGTATTACACAGTTTATGAACACATTAATCATTACAAACCTTCCGTGAGGGTCCTGAACTAGTTCTTCCAGGTCCAGGAGGATCCAACTGTAGAAGAGTCCAAAAAGTAAATTCAAGAAAAGTGAGATTTGTAAGGGATTAAGAACAAACACCAGTGTAATGAAGAAAGCATCTGGAAATGTCATGATGAAACTAACAAATATGCAAGTTTAGCAAACATTTGTTTGCTCAATTTATACAGGGCATAGCAAAGAGAATTGAACTGAGTATCCAATGAGCATGTTTTCATTCTATACTAAAGGGAAAGAGTCAGCCACATTTTATCAACGTCAACATCATCTAAAATTATAGAGATCGTATAGAGGATAAAACTTCCTAACAAAATTAGAAGTGTCAGAAGATTAAGAATGACCAGAACATCTTCAATGAAAATTTACAATAATTTGGAAAGCCACAAATAAAATAACATAATTTTCAGCAAAAGTAGATTTTCATTGATAGTACTGCCAGTGATCAGAAATTTGAGCACAATCAATGACTGATTTATAAAAATTGAGAATCTCTTTAATTGCTTTTATTGTGTATAATACAAAATAAACATTTAAATCTAACATGCCATTTTGAACAACTGCTACTTTCAGTCTTAGACCAGTATTTAACTGGCTTTTGCTCATTCTATTTTAGATTAAAGTAGTCAATGCTGGTAGTCTATGCATTTTAGTGAATATTACATCTTTATGATCCTTTTTGTATTGCCTATTCCAAAAATGCAAAAGTATGTCAAATAACAGTCAAAACAAAAGTGCATATGATACCGGCCCAAAATTGAAATAGCAGTCAGAAACAACAAGAATAATGAAAAGAGAAGAGTTCATATATTACTTCATCGAACTTCATAAAATTCTGGGTATCTAGCTCTCCATTGACTTCTGGTTTGAATGCTGCCTCTGTTTCATAGAGTTTATCCCAGACAATGTCCTTGAACCAAGGATGAGCCTGATGCAACAGGATTTTGACAGATTAAGGAAACAGAAGTAATTGACAGAAGAAAGTAACACTTCAAAATTTAAAAGACTTACTTTAATTTGGTGTGCCCCTCCAGTTCCTAGCCTATGTTCAACATCACATAGCAACCTACAAATCAGATCCCTTGCTTCCACTGACAAACTTGAATCTTCTGGAAATTTTAGGTGATTTCTCCAATGCACAATCTGACAGTAAAATAGTTCAGCAAAAAACGGCATCTCCACCCAATTTATAATACCAAATGAAAGTAACAGAAAATGTAGACAGAAAAGAAGAAAAAAGACAGAACAACACACCAGGCAATTTTAGAGTAATTTCAACAATAAAAAGAGACTTTTTTGTAGTTGCTCAGATATTGTCAGATAAGAAGTATACAGAAAAGTGAAATAAACTCAAAATGCTGGGTCAATACAGTCAAATTTATACCACATTTTTTGGCCAACAGAAGTATATAGCCTCAAATTATAATCTCTTAATGTAACTGCATATTATCTCTCTCTCATGGTTGAAAACTCAAGAAATGTCTAGTAGCCAACAAATCTTCTGTTTCACCAAGACTAAGACCTGTTTCAAGCAACTGTTTACTAGTTCAGTCTCTTTGTAACAGCCATTTCATTTGCTTTTGCAAGTATGTCTTAGGAACTATAAGGTCACAAGTTCATAAACTAGTAAACAGTTGTTATTCCCAGCTTCAATTTTCTTTTTTCATTACTTTTTGTTTTATATTCTGTCAGTTTTTGTTTTTAGCTTGAAAATTATTTTGGCTGCAATTCAAAATGACAAACAATTCACTATTATAGAGTAACTAAAAATAGACTGCTATTTTGAACTCATGGAAATGTATATATCATGGAAAGGAAAAAAAATGAATAAATAAACTAAAAGAACAAAAGAGAGAGAGAGAAGATATCAGAGATCTATAGGAGCAGAAAAAAAATAATAATACAAACAAAAAAGCTCTTACCTTTCTGCATGTTGTTATTGGATCATCTGAGTAAAATGGAGGATATCCAACAACCATTTCATACATTATTGCTCCTAGTGACCACCTGGATAAAATTCCAATAGAAAAAGGGATAAGGACACTATTTTGGGGCAGAATGAGAAATGCACCAAAACTATGTCTATTTGTGAAGACAAAATAAAAAGTTATTATAACTATGGTTAGTATGCACAAAATTTCAACAAGTTAACAATTTAACGTTTGAATTCACAATTTAAAGAAAAAGGGCAATGCCAAACGCTAAACAAGGAAAAAGCTAACCAACAACAAGACATGTGAATGATAACAGAAAACTGCATGCAAAACTTAATACAAGTGATATCAATCAAAGGAAAAGGCCTAATATGTACATATTTATCTCCAAATTGGTGTGTCATGTGCAGAAAAAGCTGGGAGAGTTGACACCACTTGTTCTTGCGGTGCTCTTTTTTGCAAGCATTCTGTGGACTAAGTAGTTTAGAGCATTTTCGATTTGACAGGCAGCCCCTTCATCTTGTTGGTCCTTAATTTCACAGTTTTCATTAGCTCTCGAAGGAGGAAGGTTGCTGTTTTATGGGATTCTGCAGTTATCGCTATTTTTTTGAGTTTTAAGGTGGGAGAACATAACAAAGGATTTTGAGGACAACACAGGAGTATATTTTATATATTTGGGACAAAGTAAGGTTTGGGACTTCTGTTTCTTTAGAGTTTTGAGAATATCTCCTTTTAATTCTTCACAACTAGGAAGTTGCAGTGGTCTACTAGTAAAGACAGTTTTGGTGTTTTTATAGTTTTTGTAGAGCCTTTTGTGTTTACACTCATTGAGTTAAGCCATATTCTATAGAATCTTTGTTCCTCCATGGGGCTCTTGGATAGTTTTTCCCTTTTTGTGCAGACATCTTGTCCCGTTTGTACATCATTCTGATGTCAATACATCTTCCTTTGTTTCGGTTTCTTTTTTGTTTTTTTGTTGGTTTCTTAACAAAAATGCTGCACTATCAGACCTGTCAGAAATAAGAGGAATTAAAGAGTGAAACAGAAACCAACCAGTCACATTCCATGCCATATCCTTTCTTCAGCAATACCTCAGGAGCAATGTAGTCCGGAGTTCCCACAGTCGAAAATGCCTTGAAATCAAATGATAGAAACCAATAGCCATTATTTAAAACAGGGGGAAAAAGAAAAGAAATTAACATCTAAACAACTCTACAGTTCCATCATAGATGAAGTGCAAATAATAAATATACTAGTGTCTCTCTAAGTGAGCTAATGCTTTCTAGTTTTGGCAAACAGAGGCATTATTTGTCAATCCATGAGTAAGGGAAGGGGGCTAGGTTCTTGATATTGAGAAAGGAAACTCTTGCAAAGTTCAAAAACACAAAATGAAGGGTAAATGATCGATTGTATAAACCTCAGAAGCATTGAAATTTATTTTAAGGTTTCATTTCAAGTAAAGAACCAACAGTTTTAACTCAAGATAGAAATGAAACCCTAGAAGAGGATAAAATATACAAATGTTCACTATTTTTATAAAGCAACCTGTTTGGATAATATTCTGAAATACTCAGATGTCAGAATTGCACCAAATTGATCTCAATTAAATCTTTTATGCAGCTTAAGAACATCTACTACATTATTGTCTTTGTTTACATGAATTAATTATTCCCAAACACCTTCTTTTCAGATATAATTTACAATGTACTTTAAAAATTCATCACTAAAATAACGTATTTGTATAAGTGTACCAGTTTCCTCCTGTTCATCTGCCAATGCTGAAGCTGTTCATGGGGGCTTTTCCAACTACTCTTATTATCCGTATCAGGAAAACATCCATCAATATCCATTGGTTCAGCAATATTTTCATCATCAGTGGCTTTATTTTCATGAATTGCATATAAAGTAGAACAATCAAGTGGCTTGCAAAGACCGAAATCTGATAACTTCATGTGACCATTTTTGTCCAGAAGAAGGTTGTCAGGCTTGATATCTCTGAGAAGGAAATGAATATAAACTAATTAGACAAAAAAAATGCCTAATTTCTGATAATTCTAAATGCTAATAACAACACCATCAAGCTTGAGAATATAATTACAACCATAAGTATAACAGCTAAAATATGAACCTGTGAATGTAGTTATGTTTGTGAATAGATTCAATCGCCAAGACACTTTGGGCAATGTAAAATCTGGCCGCTTTTTCAGTTAAGGTGTCCTCCCTCATCAACAAAGTCATCATATCACCACCAGGTAGATATTCCATAATCAGATATAAATACTCAGCATCCTGGAATGAGTAGTAGAGCTTCACTATGCAATGGCTTGCAACTTCAGCCAGTAAGTTCCTCTCAGCCCTAACATGCTCTACCTATAGAGCAGAAAGACATTTTATTTAAATTAGTGAACCAGCACTTTTCCATAGCACTACAAAAATGCAATTGCAAATGACACTATAGTAAAGATGCATGGACAGCTTGTGTGTTACCTGTAAAATCATCCATTCTTCCACATGTAAATTGAATATATTCAATTTCTTACCAAAATAAAAAGAAAAATGAAAAAAGAACATATCAAAGATGCAACATATCAGAAGTCCACAGTGATCTTTAAAAATAAAGCAACAGAAAATGATTATAGCAAGTTAGATTTACGTAAATGGAGACCAAATGTTCACAGCAACTAAATAATTAAATTTCCACATATGACACAAACTAACCCCACATATTAAAAAGTTCTTAAAATCAGAATACAAATCCTCCCTATCTACCAAAAGTTTTGCACAAGGCATCAGCAGCCAAAGCACATAGCAATTACATCAAAAGATTTACAGATTATGGCGGTGAGAAACATAGTACAAAATCATGCAATAATATTGGTTGTAGTAGTAAGATGAGATGTACATAGAAGAAATTGCACTAACTCAAAAGTAATTTTTACTGAATTTGAGACCCAATTTCCTCACAATACCAGTCATCTCCCACACAAATAACACACACACACACACACACACACAGAGATCCAAAGCAAGGCTCTTAACATCTTATGAGTACATAACCAAATATAGATACTAACCAAAAGACTACCAAATGTTAGAAGGCTCATGCTAAAATTAACAGAGGCATACAACAGATGGCAATATTGTTGACAAATTCTACTTCTTCACAAAACAAAAAACAGGCCACCTAGTAAAAAACATAGGAAGAATGAAATTCACAAAACTCAGATTGCTTAGTGCAACACAGTTAGGCTTGATAATTGACCTTCATGTACTTAATGTATTCCCATCTACTAACATCAGTGAGTGCACCACGGAAATCTTAGCAACTGATCTGTAAGACACATCTACTAGACACCTTTGAACGCACTATTTACTGCATTGGGCATCTTATGAATAGGAAGACTAAATTGATAGTGAGGCATGCAGTTTCAGTTCTAGATACAAACCAAAAAGGACATAGGAGAGAAAAAGAATTTGGACGGTGTAACATATGGTCTGGGAGACCTAGATATAAATAGTGGGCAGAAATAGAACTGCCTGTGAGTTAACCTGTCAAATTTCAAGTTACTGTCATATATCTCCTACAAGCCCACGTACAAATTGGAAAGCACCACACATCGTCTGTTCATTTCCCCAAATCCCACAAGCATACTCTGAATATAAATCCAACAGCACATTCATAATCAATCCAAATGAGATTGTTTAAAGCCACCACTAATAGAAGCACATGTCTCAAATGCATATACAGCCATTATACTTTTGCCAGTAATTACACAAAGTTTCACAAAAAGCTCACAGCCATTGGATGAGGTGATTGTGGAACAAATTTGATACTATAGTGCAAAATAACGATCAACGGCCCAAACAAGATGTAGTATACCAGAGGTAGTATGTCTCATCTCACCTGTCCTCTCTTAAGCATTTCCGATTTCTTCAATTTTTTCATGGCATATATGTTTCCAGATTTCTTCTCCCTACACAGTCGAACCTGAAGTTTGGAAAAATAATTAGCAAAAAGTTCTCCAGATTGCCAATACACGATTGAAATAATATTTCTAGAAACAAAAGAGTAATATTTGCTTCTAAATTAGAGATAATCATGCAGCTGGTGAGAACAATCAATCATTGCAATTATAGTACAAAATCTCTAACCTCACCAAAGGCCCCCCTTCCAATAATAGTCAAATGCTCAAAATCATCTACGCAAATCTTGTGCCTTTTAAGCCTCATAAACTCTGTCTCTTTTCTCTCCAAGTCTTTGATGAGGTTGATCTGTTCCTCTTTAGACACATCTGAAGAAGCTAACTTTCTTTCTAACACCCATCGTCTGAAATGGAAACAAATTAAGTAAGTATTCCTGAAATAGTACTTTTGAGTCAAAGGCTTGCACCGCCCAAAATAATTTTCACCAGGACCAAATCAATTTGAAAAGATTAAATGTCATCATGAGTGAAGAGTAGATAACTAAATGTTTTAAGGGTGAGTTATAAAAGCCCAAAGCGCCAAATGCCATCCTCTTACAGACAATTTGGGTGTGTGCCTTTCCTTCATATGAGATCCATCATTTAGATGAAGCTCTAATAAATACAAAATATGAAACAATTGATTAAATCTTATACCTCCAATCACTGTGATCAACTCTTATAACTGTATTATGGTGTGAAAGCTATCAGCTATGAAATTCTCGTGAAGTCCATACGATTCCAGGTTACAGATGCAACACGAAACCAACATTAAATTATAACAGACAAGTACAGGGTGATACTTTAAACCTGAGAAGCACATACAAAAATTTACACATTGCACAAAAAACAATGTCATGGTTGTGATTCCAAACTAATTTAAACCAATCTAAATATCATGGATTGTGGGGTTATCAGATTCAAAAAATTACAGAACCTGCTCAACATTTAGACAACAGTAATTTCCTACTTGACAACAAGACAACGCTCACTTTCCTTCCCTTCCCTTCCCTTCCCTTATTCTTTCACTTGAAGGTATAACAAGACTAGCAGCTATACATATCACAGTAGAGAATACATTCCAGTAAATGAGTTAGAAATCAACAAAATTTCCAGTCAAGAACTTTGATTTAACACATTTGACAGTGGCCCAGATTACGGCCATCATGCTGTAACTAGAGGTTGCAAATTTCCCCGTGATCAAGGAGTACATTTTCATTAGGAATGTAGCACCACTCATAAGAAGGAGCCCATGTAACGCAGTGAATGAGACTTGATGACCGTCTTACTTATGAAAACTATGTTCAGATATTGTTGTCAACATCTCCGAGTTGATTTTCGGCCAATATATATTTAGAATGGCCATGATCTAAGAACTTCATCACTAGAAATAAATCTTCTAATCATCTTTACTCATTGTCTCATTAAATTATTCTAGCAGAAGAAAAATTAAAGATAGATCAACAACTCCAAACAAAGAAAAAGAAAAACAATTCCAAATGAGCTTAATCAGAGTTAATGACCCGAATCTAATTACTGCTAACAAAATCATCAAGTACAAGAAAATGTAAGCACTTTAAACCTCACATCTTATACTATGTCAATACTCCTCAGATTAACCCAAAACAAAAACCTCCAACTAAGCCCAGTAGCTTAATTACTTTTACTACAATACTATCTCTTCTTCTCCTTAGTCTTTACTTTCTGAAACGCAACAAAAAGTGCACAAATAATAGAACAAAACTTAGTCCAACAGTTCAATTAGCTATTTTCTTTTCATTTTCTAAGCAACCAAACAGTCCATAGTTTTTCAATCAGCTATTTCAATACCTCTCTTTGCGCTCTTGGATATTCTTCATCTGAGCTCTGTAGTGATTCTCTATGAACTGTTTGGCTGCTGCCACTCTCTCCATCGTCAACTGCGAACCCAACACTTCCTTTTCATCGCCTTCCTCCATTTTTACTCTCTCCCTCTTCCTGAAACTGAATATAATGAGTAGTATGTAACTATTTATACGACAAAACACTCTGCAATTTTTCCCATCGCAAGTGTTCTTATTAATTGCAACAACTAGGAGAAGATGCCAGACCCAGACCACTTCACATGTAATATATTAACTCTATCCCCTACTTCCGCGGCGCACACAAACTCACTCCTCCACCACTCCCCACACGCCACGTTCTCGTTTTCACCTGACTGTGCTGACATTTCACGTGTTTCGTAAGTAGACGATCTTAGCTGTCTGCTCAGTTTAACTATTGTTGTCAGAAGATGAGTGATGGACTCACGCGCTCTAACATAACGTGAGGTGTACTCATAGTTGTCTTGCGGCCGAGAAGACTGTCGCTATCGAGTAGTGAATGATATTTTAACACATTTTAGTACATCTGGGCCCCACATGCTGGATGTGATTGGACTGTGTCCGACACTCGCCTAGGATACGATGTGGATTTATTAATTCCCCGGTCAGTGATTGGGTGTCACTGCTTAAAGTGTGGGCTATGTCTCGTCTCTCACACTCACACCAACATTTATTGTGTTACTTGATAATTCCGCTCCAGTTATTACTTAATCATAAACTATTCGCAATTATCCACCGTTGATGATCCATCAAGCGGTTGGGGAGCACGAGGATTAGAAGTTCTGCACACGTCTATTTATCTGTACTGAAGAATAATGTCACTTATACTCAGATTCTAATCGGGACCGTACACGTGTCATCACCGCTTATATTATTTTTGTAAGAAGTACGCATGTTAAATAAAGAATAAATACGTACAGTGAAATCTAGCGAATTCTACCTGTGAATCGACAGCCGAACACTCCTGCCAGAACTATATTTTGTACGTGGTCTGCGTTGTACCACAATGAGACCAAACAATCCAGTACTAACCCGAATCATTATAACATTCTGTGCTCACCTACGTGGCATACTGTGGTTGGCAAGCGTTAGAACTGACATACGCTTACTTGTGCTGTGATTGTATTTTTTTTAATTAATAAAATTTTAAATTAAATTAAGAATGAAAATAAAAAGGCATTAAAGGAAGGAGGAGACAGTTCGGCATGAGCACTTGAAACAGCTGTTAGATTTGGTGTATTTTTGGGATCTATTGTAAAAGGACGAAACATAAAATAATAAAATAATCTTAGACGACAAGAAACACGTGGAATCAACGGTTGAGATTTGATTTTAGGTAGATCGAGCAGATTTAGTGTAAATAGTACAAATCTACATAGCTGTCCTAAAACGACAGCCGTTTTCCTAAGAAAAGAATACATACGTTTGTGCATGTTTCAAACAAACAAATACTTGAATTTGATCCATATTAAAATTTGCAATTCAAACCAAATTTCAGTTATTGAGAGTTCGTTTAGTATAATTTTTCAAATAAAATTTTATCCGTATAATTTTTATAAATAAAATTTTTAATAAAAATTTATTATTTATCTATTTATCACAAATAATATTTTAAAAATTTTAAATAATTATTTTAATAAATAAATTTATAATATTTTAATTTAAAAAATAACGTAAAATTTTTAAAATAAAAAAAAAATATTTTAAATAATTTTATTTTTTAAAAAAAAACTAGAAAAACTCTACTTCTAATAGAAGAAAAATAACTTTTTTTTAATTTTTAAAAACTTTTTTTCAATATCAACCAAATGACATTAAAAAACTTAAAAAAAAATTTTTATCATTAAAAAATTTCTTTTGACAAAAGTCAAATAAAACGGACACTTATACACATGCTCGAGGTTTATGCTTTATGAAGTTAAAATACAGTAATAAATTTCTTTTAAAAAAATATTCACACTAATATTAGCATTTATTAATAATTATCACCTGGAAGAACTTGTCTTAATTTTATTTATTTTATTATTAATGTGTAATTAAATAGTATTTATCAATTAATGTTACTGCATTATTAATAGTAGTTGGAGATGTAAATTTTTCGTCTTAATTTTATATATATAATATTACTTTAAATATTTATGACATGGATGGTAATATTTATAATTAAGGATGTTATATTAGTAGTAAAAGATGGGAAAATAATCGAAAATGATCACCTTTTACAATACCAATTTAGTTTTGACTATGTAACGAAATTTACTCAAAATTGACCATTTTGATATTATTTAGACCAAAATACCTTATGACCAAAATTAAGAAAATATTAAAGTTATTTTCGATTTATTACAGTAATTTTCGAATATATTGTAGCACAATAAACTTGAAAGTTACTATAGCACAACATACTCGAAAGTTTGATAATTTTGGTCATAAAAGCATTTTTGCCCAAAAATTTTAAGACTGGTCAGTTTTAAAGAAAATTTTATTATGTGGCGAAAACTGATTTGTTAATGTAACAAGTAATCATTTTCAAAATCTTTCTTTAAAAGATAAAGTATAACATAATATTGTTTTAATAACATATCTTATGTGATTAATCAATATTATTTAGTTTTAGGTTGCACTTTTGTTCATATATTTATCTTTTTTCAAGGAAAATAATTCTACTATTGTTTTCTAAGGATGATTAAAATTAATAACGATTTAAATTATTGAATTTAGTAAGTAGAAAAATAAAAATATACAAAGTAATCTAAGAGTTTTGAGATATGCTCTTTAAAGTAAGATGATAAATAACTTTTAGATGGACATTTTTTAATTATAATATAAATTTCCCTATCATTTATTTTAATTTTATTTAATTTAAGTTAAAAAATCTATATCTATATAACTTTCTTTTTAAATTGCTATAAAATAATATCATATAATTTTTTTCCTACATCAGTAAATAACATAGTTGGATTGGCATGGCCAAGACATTGCAATTCTTGAGCAAGATAAAAATAAAAAACATGAAAAAATTCCTTCTTATAAATAAGATAAATCTAAGCCAATAAAACAAATAAATATAGACAATAATCTTTTAAAACAATTATTTATTTAAAAAAAATTTAGCTAGTAACAGAGTGAAATAAAATTAAGCAAAAATATGAAAAAAAATAAAGAGAAAACATTTTTGACTGTTTAATACAAACGTACTTTTTATATATATTCAGCCTGAAATTAAGTAACTAAATGTGTAATTAAAGAAAGTACTTAATGATGCATATTATCATAATAGACAAGACACATTCAAAGTAACTGTAGTATAAAATTAAATAGAGATATAATGAAATATCTATTTATTAGTGATATTTTTGTATTTATTTTTTTAATGATAATAAAATAATTCTGATAAATAAAATAATTATTTAACAAATACCTTTTTTTAAATATTTCTTAATAATGATTATTTATTGACATGAGTGTTGTAGAAAATAAATAAAAAATAAATTTGTTACGTAAATAATTGCAACTTTAATAATTTGAAAAATGTATAACAATATAATTAATTACAAATAGAGAAAATTTTTTTAAAATAGACTCTTTTTTTTTCTACTTTATCAAACTAGTCATATTTTAATAAATTGTACCAAACTAGCTAAATATTTTGTTTAAAAGAAAACATTTGTCCTTGACTAACTATTATACCCAAAACACTAATTTTCACTTTTCTTTTTCAAAAATCTAATTAATATTTACCCAACAACTTTATAAATCGACAACGATAAACAATTTTCTAGCGTGGACGGCGAAGCAGACAACAGAAGCAAGTAGGGGCAACAACTTATCATTCTCTATTCGATAGTGGTAGACAACAATGAAGATCAACATTGAACAAACGATAAATTTCAATTTTCACACTAATTTAAACATTAATATGTTGAAATCAATAGTATGAGATGAATATATTATGATTAGGATAAAATTTGGGTGATTTTGATGCATATTGAATTGTGTTCATCAATTGTACAAGATTGCAATCTATTCAAGCTTAATTTTATTTTTTAGCGTAAGCTTAACACGATTAAAAAAGAATTTGAGTGTATTATAATGCACTTGAAGTATGTTTTTAGAGCAACATGATGTAATCAATTTTTTTTCGAGGGCATTAAGATTACACCTGAAAATAAAAATTGAGCCAAGTTTTTTGAAATGCTAAAAGTTTAAGTCGAATATGTTGATATATAAAGTGTTTAAGATGACGGTTGGTTGATTTTAATGCATATTGAAGTGTTTTTGACATATTGTTCAAACTTGCGATTTGCCCAGACTCAATTTCATTTTTTACAGTAGTTTAAACAAGCTTAAAAAAGAATTTAAGTGTTGTTCAATGTACTCATTTTAACACACTCAAATTCTTTTCTAAAACAGTAGAACTCACTTAAATTATGTTTTGAGTACCTTATAATATGCTCGAAATTTTTTTCAAATACATTATACTATACTTGAAAGGAATTCTTTGGAATTATATAGCTCATTATAAACTCAATGAAAAGTATCGCCCATTGTATCGTTATAGCATTGATTATCATTTTGTTGCATATGATATCATGTGAAATTTTATAGTTAATCTAATCAAAAGTTTTTGTCTTATTCTTCAATGAGAAAAAATGGTAAAGGTAATGAGAAGGTTAAAAATTAGAGAAGCGGATCTCTTCCATAGCATGTTCACTTCTCTATTCCACTTATGAGTGATTGATCGAATCTAACAGAAGTTAACAAGGATGTAGATTGAGCTATTTAGATAGACATGCTTAGGGCATTCTTTGACCTGCAGACATATAGTTTTCCTTAAAATCTTGCCAAT
This sequence comes from Azadirachta indica, assembly GCA_022749755.1. Lineage (NCBI taxonomy): Eukaryota > Viridiplantae > Streptophyta > Magnoliopsida > Sapindales > Meliaceae > Azadirachta > Azadirachta indica. Next base: position 5,749,397 of record CM040446.1, on the reverse strand, counting down.
TACATGCTACTATATAAGATGTATATAGTGGATGTTGAAAACGAGTTGTGATTCCTTGTAGGAGGAAAAACCATCCGTTTATCCCGTGTTGAGTCCAAATTAATTACCGGTTTTAGTTATAAGACTTTTCCAATAGAGGATAATGAGAGTGACTAGTTGTGACATATTTATTTTAATGGTTCATTACACTAAAGGATATATACATAACTTACTTTTAATGGGATTTTAGCATTATGGAGAACTTAGATGCAGTCAGGTTGTTGTTGTTTTTCTGATACAGCGGTTCTTGTTTAGATAGAGCCACAATATTTATGCCTTTCTCAATATAATTATATCTATTAGATACAAAACCAAATCAAATATTAGGCTAATTGTGTCTTATAATTTAAGCATAACTATTCTCATAAAGCATTATTTTCAAAGTCTTCAATCCTAAATGCAACGGGATATATGTGATTATTTCTATCAATAGTAATTACCACAAATATAATTCCTTGATATGTTCCTTTTAAGAAAATGCCATCTAATGCAATCACGGGGCGGATTAATAAACGAAACTCACAGATGGAAATACCAATCACAAGGAAAAAGTAGAAGAAATGATCATCATCATTCATTGCTAGATATGCAATTATTCTCAAGTTGTTTTCCTCCAACACATAACAAAATTGCAACAATATTTTATACAATGTCATCAAATCTTTCTTCTTTCTTAGCCAACCACATCTTTCAATATAATATAAGAGCCTATATTCTCTTTGTATGTTATTTTGGATGTTTCTTGTGGTGTAGATTTTGCTAGGATAGAAATTTATCTATGACAAACTCGTCGATTGGTCCACTACTTGCGTGGTGGCGCACATTTTGAAGCTGATTGCTTCGACAAGTGTGTTATGTCTCAATGCATGTAGCCTAGAAGTACCCATTTAGTCCATCATTGTTAATTGCTCGAATTCGCCATCTATATCCTTCCACAACACATTTTGCCTTGAATCGAGTAGTTGTTAATCACGTAATAATGAACTACAAATATTTCCTCTATGCCATGATACTCAAATCATGATGTAACTCCTTAATTCTAAAAATTTGCCCAACACTTTCTTCATCGAAGGTTGAATTGGACAATGTATCAAGTGTTGAAGTAAGTAATGGTGTTGTTGTTGTTGTTGTTGTTGTTATTATTATTATTATTATTATCATTATCATTGAACGCATTACATGAAATATACATGGAAATGTTATGGAATCTACTATACATGAAAAAATATATTTAATAATTAATATTTGGCTCCTTGTTTATAGTTATTGTTTCTGTTATTGTTAATAATTGGCTAGTTGAGTTATGTTTGTATATTTATTGACTATTAATGAAAGGATTTTCGAAGTATGATTGTATTGAATTGAGATAAATGAGATATTGATGGTGATATTATGATACATGAGATAAATGTGTTACTAAATGAATTATTGAATGGTTACTAAATAAGTTATTAAATGTTTCATTAAATGTTCTAAACTATACCAATGAGCTAAATATGTTAAGAAAAATTTTCCGAAATAGCCTTAATTAAATTTCAATTGACATAAACAGCCCTATGTAAAAAATTTGACCTAATCCAACATACCTTTTTTGGACAAAAATACCTCAATAGCCACTTCAATTTTTTTACAAAATCAATCTTTACCTTTTTTTTTTAATCCACTCCACTTTGACCAAATCAAAACCCCAACATTTCTCTCCCCTCTTCTCAAGCAATGATAATGACAATCTCAGGTATGGTGGCGACAACGACTCATACAGTGATTTATACAATATTGTTTGAAGACTTAACCCACAGGTCTTGAGGTGGCGGCGGACGCAGTATAATGGGTTTTTTTTAAGCAAAAAAAATTAAGGGGAATGTGATTTGTGATATTTCTAATATAAATAAGAATGTTCAAAATGTATTTAAAATATATTTTGTGACGAAATCATTGCACCGATGTTTTTAGTTTATTTTTAAAAAATATGCATTTAGAGTGAAATAAGTATGTTTTCGATATGATTTTCGTTAGATCTTGAAAATATAAATGTATTTGATTAAAATATTGTTGGAATGCAAAAATTTTCCTAAAAAATGAATGAATTTGAAAGCCCACTACTATAATTGATGTAAAATATCAGTTTTTTTTGTGTTGTCTTTTAGTTTTAACATCACTTTTCAATTAGAGTTATATTTGACTAATATTAAAACGTCCTCGTATTGACTTCAGTTTTTAAACGTTTTAAATAATCAAACTAAGATTGCTGTATAGCGTCTAGAATTAATATTAACATCAGTTTCTAAATGTTTTAAAAACAAAAAAAAAACATCAATCCTTTAAAAAATTGATGTATAATTGATATAGACATTAATTTTTAAATGTTTTAAAAAATAATGAAAATATTAATTTTTATAACCTGCATATAACATCAAATTTTAAATATTTTAGAAATAATAAATATCAATTTTATAAAAATTAATGACTACAGTTCCTTAATTCCCACAATCATTTTACTGTTAATTAAATGTAATGTTTAGAAATAATAAAATTTATTAATAAAAAATATTAAAATTTTATTTGTCAATACATTCTCTCAAATATATATATATATATATAAATATGTTTCTTATACCCAAAGGATATATTTTATATAATAAAAGAAGAGAAGGTAAGAGAACTAAAAAGTCAATTCAATCATTGAAAATTACGTATCAATGAACAACTATTTAATTAATTGATAATGTAGAGAAATTGCTGAAGGGGGATCGGGTGCTTTTTAGGTGGGTGCCAAAGAATCAATTTTTAAGGAGGGGGTATTGTGAGGAGGGCTTGTTTTTTGTATAGACTAAATTTTGGAGTAGCCAACATTTTTAAGGTGCCATGTTGGCTACTCGAAATTTGGTTTTCAGGTTGCCACAAGTGGTACCAATAGTTATTATTATTGATAATATTATTAATTCAAAATCAAATATTTATGAGTTAGTTATTATATCCTAATTCATCTATAGTTATTGTTAATGTTACATAATCATAAGAAATTAGTAAATTTCTAGTTTATTTCATTAATAATTATTATTATTTAATTATAAGTTTTAATTCTCTAATTTTGTTATTCATGACTCGAAAACAAATTTTTTTTATTGTTATTAATAAAGTTGTTATTGATAAATGAATACAAATTTATTAACATTTTAATTACAAAAATGATGGAATGTGTTATCATTAATTTACTGTTTATGAAACATATTAATATTATAAATATTTAATAACATATCTTTTAATAAATGTATAAATTAATTCGTGCTTGCACTATAAAAAATTAAATAAAATTAAACGAATATATTTAGTGCATGAATTGTTATATTATGATTATAATTGTCTTATATTCTACCACCTATTTATATAAATGAAGTTGCATGATATATAAGAAACAAACCTATAAGATAATTTTAACATAACTTATGCGTTATAAGATACATCAATTACAGAGTCAATATCATTTAACAGTTATGAGGTATGTAAATTTGACAACAACATCCTTTATTATAACATTTGTGTTACATCAACAATTACGCAAAAAATAAACAATTTATACATATCATTTAGCATGTTGCATGAACACTTTTGACAAATGTTTCCCACAAACTTTTATAGTAAACAGAAAACATTACAAAATCGGTCATACTTGTATAAATAAATAATAATTAATTATTGGAATATGAAAACAATCATTTTATCTACTCACGAATAAATTTATCCAAAAACTTAACTTCACCTTAAAAGTGATAGTTTTAGAGTAAGACCAAATTTAATCTTATTTAAAAAATAGATTTTGACTAAGGTAAAATTTAGTTTTACCTTAAAACAGTTTTAGGGTAAAGTCACATTTTTGGGTAAGCCCACTTATGAGTAACGTCATCTAAAAAATGACATTACCCAAAAAGTAGATTTTGGTTAAAACAAATTTGTTTTATTTAAAAAGTGAATTCCCAAAAATAATCTTATCCAAAGAGTTGTCCTACCCAAAAAGTGGATTCTTAAATAGTGATCTTATCTAAAAAATGGATTTTAGATAATGCAAAATTTTATCTTGCCTAAAATTTAGTTTTTGAGTAAGGTCTCTTTTTAAGTAAGGTAAAATTTTACCTTACCCAAAATATATTTTTTTAGTACAAAACTTATGCTATAAAATCATATAACACCTTTTTCAAGTTTCACACAATTTTTTATATCCTCAAATCTTCTATATTTTTGTATTCAAAAATGAATACAACCACCAATTAACACAATATAAACTTAAATCAACACTTGCTACTATCTAATCAACATGAAATATAAATCCACATTTACATAAATCATTATTTTTTAATTATTAAAATTATTATTTATACATAAAATACGTACCTATATGTAAATAAATTACTCAATATCGATGTTTAAGACTTTGATATAAAAACTTTGCCATCATTGTTCCCGTTGCTGTTTACTTGAGAGGTGATTTTTGGGAGATGATAGGTTTTGAAATAGAAGAATTTGAGTTTTTGTCAAAGTTCAGAGTAATAAAGAATAGTAAAACTGACTTTTATAAAAAATTTAAAGTGGACTATTGAGGACAATTTTATCCAAAAAATATACGTTGAGTTAGGTTAGTCATTTTTTTTTTATATAACTATTTACATCAATTAAAATGTAGTAAGACTATTTTAGCAAATTTTCTACATGTTAATTATGCTTGCATATTGCTAAATATTTATAAAATGATAGTTTATGATATAAAAATTTATTTTAAAGTAGTTTCTAAACATTCAATTTTTTTAAAAATGTTACAAGAAATAAATCGAACTCCCTCCCATCCAATGTAAGTAAGGTCTCGATGTCAAACCTTTCGTAGTCCAAGAAGTTTTACCAATTCAATCAATTGGTGCTCATTATTTATAAGAATAAAAGTGGGACCCTTGTAATGTGAAGAAAGTAGCCACTAACAAGCTTTTGTGTTTAACACTTCCTCGTTATTTAAAATGTATTATTGTATGTATTATTCCTAACTAAATATTACCAATCATTGCTTTATACTATTATTTAAATTTAGAATAGAATTGAACTACGTCTTAGAGAACTTATTTTATACCTTATTTTGAGGCTTTTAACAAGAAAATAAATCTGGTGATGATATTCATGTTTCGCTCAATTTCGTTGTGTTGGCTCTTAATTCTAATCCTAATTTTTTTTTTTAAATTTTAACATTTTTTAAAAATATTAATAAAGACATATTTTGTTCCTATTCTCTACTTTAACGGTAGTAATATTTTATAATAAAATAAAATCACGAATCTTCAAGACTTTAGAAATTTTAATTATTTAAAAATAGAAACTAAAAGAAAATTAATTGAGTATAAGTGGCGTGGCAGTACGATACTTGCTCGTCTTTCATTGAAGTCCCGGGTTCAAATTGTGTCAATTACAACATATATTTTATTATTATTATTGTTGTTGTTGTTGTTTTTATTATTATTGCCCGAAATTAGCTATTCGACATGGATGTTAAGAGACCCGACCCGACCCGTGGTCACCTGAGCCGACAGTCTACACTCCTGGATTATTAGTTTATTACAATTAAACTAGCTTTTATTCTGCGACTCTGACAGTGGGAACACAGAGAGACAGCGCGAGACAGAGGAGGAGATGTTGTCCGAAGCGGAATGACATAGATAGAAGCCATGGCTGATCCCTACTATAAATACGATGTTTCTGCAGATAGGGGTAATTTTCACTCTGTCCTTTTTTGAAAAGAACCCACAATTTAAGGCACAAATCAAGAGTCCTCTGTTTTCTGCTACTTTTGTTTGTTTGATTGCCGAGAAAATGTTAGAGACTGAAGGAAAGAAGTAGTGCGTGGGGAATTAATTGCTGAAGCGAACATTTTGATTTCTTATTACTTAATGGTCCTGATTTGTGTATCAACAGGTCTATGTATGGAAATTCACGGCAGAGAGATAATTTGTCTGTGTAGTGGTTTCTAGGTAGAGTTTTGTAATGGCTGGTGTTATTTGTCATTATGCTTTAATTCATTATTAGGGTTGAAAATCAGCTGAAATGTATAAGACTGGAGCTTTGAGTCTTGAAATTGGCCCAATTGTGGAGAAGTCCTGAAGGGTTAAGGTTGTGTCGAGAAAAACTCTTACCAGAACCCTGTTTTTGCAAGTCTTGTACTGAATGATGACTTTTATTAGGACAAGAAATTCTGGTGGAATGTGATGTCTTTTAGAATGTTGCAATCTACTTGTTTTCTTCTTTCCGGAAGAGTTGAAGTCACTCACTTACGAAATCAGACACTTCTTGGATGCTGCATGAAACACTTCACCACGTATGGAAGAAAGTCTTTTGCAGACAAGTTCTCATAGTCCTGTTTAAGGACTTGAGTGGCTTATGAATAATGAAATGAGCTGAATTGTTCAAACCTGTATGCTTAGCTATTGCTAGATTGTTGTCTCATAGCCAATAGGTTCGTTATAGAAATGTTGTATATTTGGCGCTATATGTTTTTGGATGTCATCTTATCTGTTAAAGATTTGAAGCATCATAGGTTGTCGTCTAGCTATCCCTCTCTGTGTTTGGCATTTATTACTCATATCACTATTGCACTAGTGTGCACTCCCCTTTGTCAACTTAGTTTGGATATATTTACCATGTTTTTCCATTATAATCCCAAAACCAACCCATTTTTATCTGATGCGAGATCATGACACTTTGCTCCAAAGGACTGTAAAAGGAAGAAGTGTCGTGCCCTTGAGTTTCACTGGTTTGCACATTGGACTACTAATGAAAGAGTGGACAAGCAATGAAATAATAAATTGTTTACTGAGCAGAATACCCTGATATGGAATCTGAAGATTGTATGTATCATTGTTTACGATGTATTACTAGCTTGTTTTTCTTCTGCATTATTACCTTTTGTTCTAAATTGATCTGAATATAGATATATCTATTGGCAACCTTTATTGTAACAGCCAGTGTTGCTAGGCCAAGCTTGCTTGCCTGCTCATCGTCTGAAGCACCTTCATTGCCATCTTATCAACCTTTAAGCTCTACTGATCTGCGTGGAGCTTCATCTGATTTCTTGCAGAGAGAAGTAAGAGCTTCTAATTGGCACAACTATTTAGTTATTTGCATGACACTTATGTAATGAGGGGAATCTTTTGGCTTCTTTGCTGTTACTTTCAGATAAGCCAGTTGCGGCCTGGGGCATATGGCTTGCACGATTCTGCAGTTATTGGAGTTCATCCTGAACCTGGTATGGGTGGAAATACAGCAGTAGCTAGTATTAAGGGTTACTCACCTCCTGTACTAGATCCAAGTTTAATAGGCCAAAAACAGGACATTGCTCTAGGCATTAGTCCAACAATCCCTCATATGATTAATGGAGTGCCTGGCTCTGTAAGAAATATTGATAGTTCCTCACTAAGAAAAGGAGAATCCAACATTCTGTTTGTTGATGGGCTCCCAACTGACTGTACCAGAAGAGAAGTATCCCGTATCCTTTTGCCTTGTATCTGTTCTTTTGCAAACATGTGGATTTTGTGTGTATAGGCATGCTAGTGCATTTTCTTGTCTAACATGACATCTCAAGATGCCCGATGTTTTCCATGATGGGGAATGTCGATACTGCTTTAAATGTAATTATAATTGCATATAATATAAGAGTTCTAAAATGAAATCTTCATCATCTTGTCCTATTTTTTTTTTTTTTCCATCATCTTAGAGCAATGGGCTGGCTACCTTTGTGTCAAAAGCAGACATATACTTGCGATGCTGTGAAAAGACACTGATTACCCTTACAAATCCATTTATCATGTTATCTTGGTATATTATTTTACTCCTTGACATGTAATCAAAGATCTTTTCCGTCCATTTATTGGCTATAGAGAAATCAGAGTTATTCACAAGGAGCCCAGACGTGTAAGTTTACTGCTTGTATTCAATATGTTTTGAAGCATGATGTTACAGTGTAAAGCAAGAAATTTCTTTAATCATTTATGTCAAATACAGTTTCAGACCTTAGTTCATGTGCTTCTTTTTGTTTAATGGTAAGGAATGCTCTTCAACACGTCTCTGGAGCATAGGATGATTAATTGACCTTTGATTTTGACTGTAATGTTGTTTGAGTGTATTTTGCACTCAGTTTATGGTATATTCCTTTCAGTTCACCAGCCTAAATTTATGCATAATCTGGCAGGTGTGTGGATTCTTTATTTGTAAATTTGCTCTATATAGCCCTTATCTTTTGTTTCTGCTAGACATTGTATCTGTTGTGGGACTTATCTCACGGGGTAAAGGCATTGGGTTAGGTTTTGCTTTTAACATCCCTGTCTAAGCCCACCCCCTTCCGTGGAAACAGATAACGGGTTCTACTTTCCTGATACTTTAATGTGTGTAGTACTATTGGGCGAGTTTTAATATCTGGAAATATTTTGTTTCACACCTAAAGGAAACGAAATCAAAAGATGCTCTTAAATTTTGCAGCATTTTAACTGCCAAATTCAACTTAAGCAAAATTTTGCACTCCATATCATTGTACGCATCCTAGTAATTCATTCTTGCTCATCAGCTTGCATCATTTTCTTGTTTGATGTTCAGATCATTGTATGCCATGCCAGTCCTTTTAAATTTATGCCTTTAGTTTTATAATCCTCTCAGTAAATAAGTACACTGCAGAATGTAGACAGGGCTATGGTTTTGGGCTTTGTGGAGTTCATTGACTCAAAGTGTGCTCGGACTGCTATGGATGCCCTTCAAGGTACAACAACACAAATTTATGTTAAATTTAGATCTTTCTACCAACTTTTGTAGGGAATAATTTTGAGCATTTTAAACCTGTTCTTTCCTAGACGGGGGAAAAAAGGAAATTGGACATTCATGTGGTGAATTATGTATGCCACTGTGGATTGCATTGCCAGCGTTTACTTTGTGCACAATGCATCAAGTTTATACTTGCAAAATTTCATCGCACAATGGCCATCGATGTCTGCCAATCTAATCTTTTAACAATTTTGCTTGTGTTAAGTATTTGATGGACAAGAAAATTCTCCATTCATTAACAAGCCGAACTGTTTGCATTAATCTTGTTTATTAAACTTGGAACTTGAAGTTGTTAAATCAATGAACTTTTTGCAGGGAAATACATCTAAAAAGCTGTTAAATGTGTTCATTATTTTGCAGGTTACAAATTTGATGATAAAAAACCTGAATCCCCTTCCCTAAGGATCCAATTCGCACATTTTCCATTCCATCTTCCATCTGACGGTGATGAGAAACGGATTCCACGCTAAGTCCTTAGTGTGTTGCCTTGAATGTGTTATATTCTAATAGAAAAAGTTGTTCCCAATTTGAGCTGTATAGGTAAGCTCTTCTGAGTATCTGAGCAGCTTCTCTTCATCTGAAACAATATATGGGTGGTTTTGCTTGTACATTTTCTATTGATGCTCCACCCCTAAGTAACTTTTGGTTGAAAAAAAGTGCCCATTTCTCTCAAAATGATGTATGGGTGATCTTTTTCTATTTCATTCTTAGTGAATATTGAGAAGCTATCATTTTCATCATCCTTGACCTGTGTATTTTTTCAGGATAAACAATCGATTTGTTATCCCAAAAGTTGCTTGCTTATAGCAAATATTTTAATGGGGTTTCCTTGCCAAGACAAAATCATTGTAGATACAGATCAAGGAATATAATTAAAAAGTTTAAGAGAATATAGAACAATCATGCAAGCCAAGCAATTACATAATCACTAATTAACAATGATATTGCAGTGCTGTCATGCACAAGCCAGATAATAGGAAACAGAGCAACCATATAGAATGGATTTAAGTATAACACATAATCCTCAACTTTTTGGTAATTGAAATGCCCAAGTATGATTTTGAATCTCATAGAAGCAATCCCATCAAAATGGAATCTATTTACCAGAAAGATAACATGCGGAGGCACGATGCATGCCTTCATAACATTTGGTATTGAAATTCATAAAAAAAATAAAGTAAAAGAATGTTAATACAAAAGAATAACAATATGTTGACTCTCATTCATCTCTTATTTCTTGGAAGTATGGAATGGAACGTAAGCTAGGTTACATTAATTGTCTGATATTTGGCTATTTAACTACAAAGACTGGCATTCATCAATTTGAGGCAGGGGCAAATATAATCTTTTACATATAGCCCCTTCAACAAATTAGGATGAATAACTACATACACAACTAGAATAACTCATTAGCAAAAGAATCATAAACATATGAAAGAAACAAATGCAATTCTAGTAATTCTACTACAGAAATGCAGTGCCTGCAAGACCATGGTGCAGAAGATTATGAGCAATGGCATCTCTAGCCTTCATGGAGTTAGCAGATCTCAAAGCAACCTCGGGGATCATCTCATCATCAACAAGATCAAATGAGAGTTCGGGATCCATCTCCTCGTTTCTCATCTCACAAATATTATGCAACACACAACATGCCCCAAGAACAACAGGCAAGTCCTGTAATTTAACCTCTGTTCTCTTCTGCAAGCAACTCCATCTTCCTTTCAATCTTGCAAATGCATTCTTAGCAACCCTTTGAATCTCTCCAATCTTCTCATTGAAAGCATGTTGAGTCCATGTCAAATGCTGCTGTGTGTAAGGCACCAAAACCCAATCCATTAAGGGATATCCTGAACCTCCAACAATCCATACACCTTTTAGGAGACCTCCACTTGCTCTTTGATACAAAGCAGACTTCTCTAACACTTGATCATCAGGCATTGAACCAGGCCAGCCAATGCACACATCAGTAAACACTCCTTTTGGATTCACAACTCCTTGAACCGTGATTGAATAAGATGTTTTCTGATTCCTCTCCGTATGCCTCTTATTGAAATAAGCTGCAACACTTATTTTTGGAGCTATGATTGGAATATGAGTAGTATACATTGAACCAACAACATTTGGTATCCCAGATAGCCCTTCAAATTCATCCTTAACCTTCCTTAAAGCATCTTCATCAGGCCATTGTAAATACTTAGGCATTAACACACTTCTAATAGCTGTACAAACTTCAAGAACCAATTTATGACAAGTTGATATGCCTAATCCAAACCTTTTTGATACAAGTCTAAGTGGCTCACCTGTTGCAAGTCTCCAAATGCAAACAGCCACTCTTTGTCTTACAGGGATTGCATTACGCAAAGTGGTGTCTTCCTTGGCAATAACAGAATTCAACTCTTCACATATCACATCAAAAGTTTGCCTTCTCATTCTAAACCATTTCTTGAATTCCTCCTCCGGATAATCAGGCTTGTTACATTCATCCCACCAAGCTTTAGACCTGTCCTTCACCCACAACCTCCTATGTTGTCCAGACCCAGCACCGCCGCTTCCGGACTTGACTGCTTTTCGTGCCTGAGAATCAGCAATAGCAGTGACGGTGGCAACAGAATTGGCAAGCACACGTGACTTCTTTCTCTTTACTCGTTCAGTTTCCTGAATTTCTGCGTAGTAATCTTGAAAATTGGAGTAATAATCCAACATGGCTTCGGTCTTCTTCTTATGATTTGCTTCGAAGAACGATTTATCCTCGGTTGATTCCTTCCTTCGCTCTTCTCGATCACCCTTTTCCTGTTCTTCCAACAATAACAATGAAGTAATAATACCCTTTAAATCTTTCTTCTTAACACCTTCACCATCATCATCATCATCATCATCAACTCCTTCTTCCTCCATTGATTCCCCATCGTTGCTATCATGATACTCCTCCTCATCATCTTCCTCATCCTTTCTCCTCCGTTTTCTAATCTCATTCATTGATTACAAAGTTAAAAACAAAGCAAACGTTGTAAAAAAATATAAATGAGCCAAGTTTGTTTATTTTTCTTGGTATGAAACTGGAAGGGGGCATAAGAGTTTCATATAAGGGAATGGGAAAAGAGCTTAAAACAAAAGAAAGAACAGGAAAGTCTTGTCTGGTTTTGGGTTTCAGAGGTGTGAACATGCTTGAGACCAATGTGTGAACGCGGAGATTGACAAATATACAAAGCAGGAAGCAAGCAACTGTTAATTAATCAATTATGTTATGTGTATAAACAATATATTATATTATTCAACGATCTTGAAGTTTCATTCGTCCAATTCAGTGAGAAAATGACAATCAGTTTTATTATAATCAGTTATTGGGGATAATAACATTCAAGTAACCAAACTTTTATTTTTTTATGATTTTTAATAATATTCAAGTCCCTAAACTTTTTATTTTTATGAATAAGAATTTAGTCATCATTTGTGTCAAACGTGTTCTTTAAGTAAGAGTATTAACATGACAAAAAAAATACTTTTTAATATTAAATTGCATAGTCTTGCATTAGACTTGTGAAAATTTAAAATTTTAAAATTATTTTAACATTTTCAATAATAGCATCTATTTTTAATTTAATAGTGATATTCCCCTCTCTTTTGTAACTAAAAAAATTTTGATTTTTGAATTATTATAAGAGTAAATTATTGTATTATAAATAAATATTTTCGGATAATTTCATGTCTAAAATTTTTGGATAGTCTAACAATCATTCGTTTTGAATGCAAACTTATGAGCCATTTAAACTTTTGATACAACCCTCGGAAACATTAGTATTGTAAATAATAGAAACAAGTATGGACTCGAATGTTATTATCCCATAAAAAAAATATTGTATACGAAGTCGACTAGCTTGTAATAAATGGCAACGCGTTTAGAGTGCTTAAAATAGTAATGAATGGAACCGTAAACTTAGACAATAATATAGTCAACGCTGATAAGCTTGAAGGATGGGAGGTTTTAATCAATCAATCAATCAATCAATAAATAAATAAATAAATAAGGCATTATCACACTCATCCTTCAAATTTAGTGTTGTAACATTTAAATAAAAAAAATTATAAATGTATCATTTATCTCCCTTGTCATTATATTTGATCATTATTGAAACATTAATTTTAAGAACAAAAATATAAATGTCTTAGCATTTTATTGCTATTCTACTATCTAACAAAGCAAAAGTATTTTACTAATTATAAAACGTAATTCACATGAAAAAAATATAAAAAGATAATTTTTCAAGACTTTAAAGAGTGCGTGTTCAACAGAAAGTAGAAAATAAAAGAAAAGAAAAAATTACTATTTAAATTAAGACCCATTAAAAAAATTTATTTCTTAAGATCCGTCAAAAAAAAAAAACTAATTTCTTAAGAAAAATCAAAGAAAAGCTTGAATATTGTACATTTTTTTATTTAAATCAAGAACCATGAAAAATTTTATTTTCTAATAATTTACGGTAATTATTCGTTTAAGTTTTTAAACGTAACATATTTTACTATTTAAAATCGTGTATAGAATTCAAAATAAATTAGAGACATCAGAATAAATTTATTATTTGAATTAGTTTGACTAATAATTTAAAAGAGGTAAGTGATTCATTCTTAATTTTTTTATTGAAATAATTTAATCTCAAATTTTAGAGGAGGAATCGATAATATCTCTAAATAAAAATAAAAAAATAATTTAGACAATAATAATTGAGTTCAATGAATATATTTAAATAGAAAAAAAAGGGGAAAGAAAAGAGGAGGAATAGTTGGTGTGATAGTGTGAACACGGCATTGAGGAAGAATAAGTTGGATTTGTGAATGTGGGGTTAGGTGTATGTAGGTGGTGGTACGAGTTATGATATGAGTCTCCGACAATGACTTGTTATTACACGAATGGGATCTTCTTCCTTTGTTTTCTAAATGAAAAGTTACCCCAACCTTCCATCTTTATGATTATCAAAGATTTTGCTAATCCACCCCCCTTCCCCCTTTTTTTTTGCCCTTTTCTCTTTTTTTTTTAATATAAAATTTCATCATCGAATTCAACTGTTTGAAAGTATTAAAGAAAAAAAAAATACCTATATATTTTTTTAGTTAATATCTCTTTACTGTCTATATTTTTTTAATATCTTATCATTTTGTTATTTTACTTTTTAATTTAATTGATTTACAAAAAAATAAAATAAAAAATATTTAAACTATTAAAATATAAAATTAAAATTCAATAGATGATGAGATATTAAAAAAATATACGAAATAATAAGATATTAGTTTAAAAAATAAAAAAATAATGAGTATTCTCCCAAAACAAGAGTTGTTAAAATATATAATTAACATTATCTAAATTGATTCATTCATTTTAAAATGTATATAAGTGTCGAATAATTTTGTGTTCGAGACATTTTATAAGTGATTATGATTTTTAAATGTTTACATTACATATTTCAAATCAAAACCATTTTTAATTTTTTTAGTTGGGGGGGAATTACTTAAATAACCGGCATGATTTTGTGGGGGACATTAGGTAGATGGTGACATAGATTGGATGGCATGAAAAATGGACCATTTATTTGTTTTATTTTATTTATTTAATTAATAAAATTAATGTACGTGATAAATGAAGAACGAAGGGGTTGTGTGTGTGAAATGAATAATGAGTATGTCATTGTGAAGCACGAAATATGTCATCTTTGTCGAGGTTAAGAGTCATTCGTTGATAACGATGCGTATATGATGTCGAAATGTGATTTCACAATCACATGTGTGTTTTATTCTTATTAAAGTGAAAAAAAAAAAAAAAAAAACAAAACAACCACCAAGCAAGAATATTTTAAACTTTATTTGCAAGCTAAAAACAATACTTTTTACAAGCTACTCACCGGATAAAGTGCTTCTTTTCCTTTTTTTGCTATTATGAATGACATTAACAACAGTAAGTTTGATATGACTTTTTAATAACAAAATTTTATTAACCAATTTGTTTAAATTTTGAATTTTTTTTAAATAAAAATAAAATAATATTTTTTTAATTTTTAAAAATTTTTTTTGACATCAATTTAAACGACGTTCATAAATTTAAAAAAAAAATTTTATTATTAAAATAATTCTTTTAACCAATAAAAAATTTAAACCAAGTACGAATTTGATTTCAAATAACACGTATAATTATAATAAAACACAGAATTATAGTTGCATGAGCAATAAAACCAAAGAGTTTTATTAATTAATTGACAAAAGAGACTAATGTTTTAATTTCTTTTTTTTTTTTTTCACTTGTATTTTTGACAGGCCTGAGGAGCAAGTGAAAGTCGATCTAAGATTTACAAGAGATAAAAGAGTCTCCTTAGATTTAATATGATTAGATTTAGAGTTGAGTTGAGCTGATTTGAATTTTTACTGTCATAATTAATTGCTATGATTGTTGTTGGCAACTTTCGTTTTCCGTGTTGCCGTAAACTGAAGATTTGTTGCCCCACGCTCTGTGATGGCACCGAAATCAAAGGCGACAAATGTCAACAATATCCGCTAACTTTTTGACCCCCTTTTTCGCAGCCTCTCTCTGCCGTTCTGCCTGCCTTGTGGAAAAACGTGCTACCTGTAAGTAAATTTGGCTAGGAATAAAAGCTGCTCACATATCTCAAACATATATATTCTTTAATCAATTTAATTTTATCATAATTTTTTTTTTTTTATTTTTTTAAAAATATTTTTAATTATTAAATTAAAATTTAATAAATATAATTAATATATAATAAAATAAAACTTTTACAGTTAAAAATATCTGAATTTAACAATTTCTAAATAATGTAAAAAATATATATCGAGAGTTGAATGATCATTGATTCTTTCTCATTGGATAATTCAAATTCTCGTAAATAATGAAAAAAAGGGTCAAAAGAGAATTCTGTTTTTACTCTCAGACCCAAATGGACATATGTTTTTTTATTTTTCTGCATTTCCGGGTCTTTTTCTTTTTTTCTTTCTAGAAAACGTTTCCTTTAGACGAAGACTTCAATAATCCCAGTGCAATAAACATTTCCAATAAATTATTGCACCAACAGCTTACTGCAAAATTAAATTATACAGAAAATGTAGAAAATTCGGTTAATTGAGATCCCAATTTTCCTGATCCACGTATGAACAGAACACGACTTTGTAACCTGTTTGAATCAGAGGCTGAGAATGTTTATCATTCCATGTGATGAAAGAGCGATCTAAGAAATTCAATAGGTGGAAGGACCACAAAGGGGTCCAAGTCTCACAATGAGAACATGTGAGTTTCTACAAAGCGCTGTTACCCTCCTAATTTTTTGGCCCTTGAACAAAGTGTAAAGCAATCCTACACACATCCTAATCACGTTCAAAGCCAAGACAACGAAATTTCTCTTCCTGTCTGAAGATTCCATTTCTAGGGTCAAATATTTAATTTGAATGGGGATGGCCACAATCCTCGAAAACTTGGCATATTGATTTTAATTAGTTGTATCTGCAGTCAAAGTATTTGAAATTTGCAAAACCATTCTATTATGAAATATGAAATGAAACATGTACAAAGAAGTCTTCGACTATGTTCATCGTGCCCGACTTATTAGACAAATATTAACTTAGAAAACAGAGAAAAGCAGGCACCATACCGAAAATATTCGTGAGATGTGCTGGCAGCCTGCTGAATGGCCTTTTTTTGCTGCTAAAGCTCTTCTCTTACAAGATGAATCACATAACACATACAAAAGCAAGCTCCATGGTTGCTTGTAATTTGGCTTGAAAGATTGAATACCCTGTGCATGGTTTTAGAAGCCAAGACATATAGCTAAAACAAACTTGCATGCGAACCAGCTCATCACTATCATTTATAGCCCTTTTAAATATTCACCAGCTGATGCAAAGTCTGCAAAAATATTAAGTCAAGTAAGAGATTTGCCAGCCCATTCCCGTTGTTGTCGCTTTAGCTTGGCTTGCATCCTGTTGAACTTTTCTTTCCCCTTTTCCAGTAGAGGATCATGCACCACGTAGTCGTTAGGGTCATCCTGACGAGACATGTTATCCTGCATGATGATTCACAGAAAATATTACATCCACTGAGGGTGCTATGAACCAAACAAAAGTTAATCTATTTATAACTCCAAAAGAAACTGTTGTAGTACTAGTACTATTTGCTCCACATGAAGATATATTTCCCGAATCTCGTAGAAGTGACCTACCATCTAAATTATTAAAACTATTTAACATAATTAATTCAACTTAAGCCTAGGTCCTCAATAAAAGAGAATTAGCAAAGTTTCTAACAATATTTTTCTTTAACAATTAAGAAGAGGATAGCCACTGTAAAATGATCTCAAATCTATCTGCTATGAAAGTACTCAAAAACATGAACATATTTTTAATTGCAGATGACAGTTCTTACCTTGCCATGCTCAGGTGCAAACTTTAACCGAATTGATTTCCAGTCAGACAAATCCTCATCTCCATCACCACCTTCAGACTTGTTGCTCGAATCATTTGGTTTTGGAGAGATGGACTTTTTGAACATCTCAAGCTTTGCTAGAACCTGATAGTAGCAAGGGAAAAGTCAAAGAGGTAGAAGAAAAAATGTTAAATACCAGGTGTTAAAAAAAGAAAAACATTGAATCATCAAGTACACAGACAAGATTGATCATTTTCATCATGCATGAAGCAGTCCTTACATTTTGAGATGAAAACTCTTGCTCCTATACCAAAAGCCAACTTTTCTTTTTCTTTGTTGGAATTCTTTTTACACTGATCGATTTACACCAGGATAGTTCATTTCAATTCCATAGACGACAATGCAGTATAATTCATTAAAAATTCCCAAGGAAACAAACAGACAATGGGGATGGTCTTTAAAAATGTCCAATTATTTACAACAAGAATAGATCTCCTAATATTCCACCATTCATTTCCTTCCATCAGGTTTATAGCAAACAGATCAAATACCTATTCTGGCATCTAAAACTTTATCGTTAGTTTTTAACTAATAAAAATGCTTGAACCAGGAAAAGAATGGCTCCAGATAGTTCCTCAATGAAAAGAAATTTTGACTGCTGATGATGGACATGTTTTTAGGGAAAATTTTCCAGGAATAAAGCAGATGGCAAACATACTAGAGTACTATTATCTAGATAAAAATTTTATCAGGTCTGTCATCTGAACTTAACTAAGAAAGACAAATATTAAATCATGGCATTAAAAAGCTGCACCAACAATATATAGATTAATATTATAAAAATTAACAATAAATAAAATTTATTTGCATGTAAATTGCCGGGTGCAGGAAGCTCTTGCAAGAAATATTGTTGCTGCAGCTTGGCGATGCCACTTTTTAATGTTTCTCTCTCTCAATATGTTTAAAGAAATGAGTGGCTGTCTACCATCAGATATTTATCCAACGCCTAAAATGAATTGGTCCGGATTTTAATTAAATCCGGACAATCAAACGTGTCTCTGTGTGTGTGTGCGTCTCTGAAAGATACTGAGTGGCTGTTTACAATTGGATATATATATATTATATATAGAATGGCTAAAATGAATTAGGCCAGATTTTCATTACATCTGGACAACCAGACCTTTTATATATATAATTTCAAATATATCACTGTCAATTTTTTAAATTCTCTCAAAATTTCAGATCCTAAACATGTCCAAACTGCATGATTCTCAAGTTGACCAATACTATTAATGCTTTCACTTTTGCATCTTTACACATCTCCTGATTTACATTATTTCGTATTGACTCCATTTTAAGGATATTCCAGCCATGTGTATAACTTAGCACTTGCTAACAGGAGAAAGAGAGGTAAATGAGAGAAAACTAGGATGCGGCACAATATTCCAATATATGAGGGATGATAAACAAGAATGATCAATGAGGTAATAACATACTTCATCTTCACGTCCTTGAAGCCTGCGCTTCTTCTGTTTCTGTAACATTCTTCCTCGTTCAGCTTCATTCAAGAGCTGTAAGTCTGCATCTGCATTAGCCATACGTTCAGCTCTGACTTCTGACCCTAACCCCTTTTTCTTCAAGGACAACTTTTCTGGCTTTCTTTGGTCATCATTGGTCTTTTCAGCATTAGATCTGATAAGGAAAAAGAAAATACAAATTAAGTTTGAGTTTGACAACCTTGATTAAAGGAATCTGTCAACCTGCGGGCTAAAGCTAAGAGTAAAAAATTAAAAAATAAAAAGCTTGCATATGCAGAGGAAAAAACACAAGCCGGTTCACCATATGAAGAAAGTTTTTGTCTTCCAATGCAATGAAATAAGTTAAAAGGGATAAAATGTTCCATCAAAGCAACTAAGTCAGCAAGCAGAGTAGACATTGCTGTAAAACCAGTAAAGCAAAATATCCTTCACAATAATAAATAATTTAGAATTGCAAAAAGTGGTTAAAGTTTGGCATTACAGAGAGAAAGAGTTGTAGATATAAGGTGACGCTGCTCATTTCTTACATTTTAGCAACTTTTAAGTTTCAGTTTTGGTTTGATTGTATATCCAAACCCCTGTATTTTTTATTAAAATCAACTCGACCACCCTTGTTCCGAAAATAGTTATCCACCTCCCCTGACATTTGCTTCCACATCAATAACACTTCCACTCTAAGTTTTTCCCCTCAATGAAATAAGGAAATAAAATGTTCCATCAAAACCAACTAAGTCAGTGAGCAGAATAGACATTGTTGTAAACCCAGTAAAGCAAAATATCTTTCACAATAATAAAAATATAAAGTTGCAAAAAGTGGTTTAAGTTTGGCATTACAGAGGGAAAAAGTTGTAGAAATAAGGTGATGCTGCTCATTTCTTACACGTTAGCAACTTTCAAGTTTCAGTTTTGGGGTCGATTTTATCCAAACCCCTCAAGTTTTGTCAAAATCAAGTCAACTGCACTTGCTCCGAAAATAGTCATCTACCTCCCCTAACATTTGTTTCCACCACAATAACACCTCCACTCTATGTTTTTCCCCGGGAAATATCCAGACTATCTGCATTTTGACACCCCACTCTCATGTTATTCACTATGACTTCTACGGTTTTTTCTTTTCCATTTTATTTTCATAAGATCTTGGCTTTCCTGGCTTAAGGGTCTTGGAAATTATGTCTCTACCTTCTATCTCTTTCTCTGCACTCTCTTCTTAGTTTCTTAATTGCATATGCTCTATAGCCTCTAGTTATCAAAGTTGCATCAATGTTCAAAGAGGAAATTGTGAAACCTTCTAAAGACAAGTCCTCGCAAAATAATTGCAAGATATCAAAACATTTCATTTATATCTTTACCTTGGAGCAGACATGTCATTGTACTTTGGACTAGAGCTCCCTGCAGAGACAAGACACAATCAAAGACAAATTATAACTATGAAAGGCAATCATGAAGTAATCAGAAAAGGAAACTGGGGATCCATATTGGAAGAGGTCAAAGCCATTTTTTTCAAATTAGTACAATGATGCATCAGAACTAAAAAATTTTAACATTAAAAATTTGCCCTACCTTTCATCATGTATAGAATATTACTCAGTCGAAAATATAAGGAACTCTCATCATATTTCCTGTATCAAAGAATAATAGCATGCCGTGGTGCTAGTTTGTATATGTGGAGGTATTACCGAGTGAACTACTTCAATGGAATGTTATATGCCATCATGAAAAAGGAGTGATATTTACGCTGGAGTTCAAAATACAGGGTCTGTGTGGAGTCCAACCCTCAAAAGAGAGAAAGCAAAAGTGGGTTTCATCAAATAAAGGAATTTCCTTTTTCCAGAACAATTTTCTCTACCAGCTTCGAATACCATCGGCAGCTCTAAAGCAGAAAGCTAGGGTCATTTCTCTTCAATTATTTGCAGTAGTACATGGGTTCCAGTTACATTCTAATTAGTCATATTCTCTGATAAGCAAATGGTGGGCATTTCAATTTTCCAATTATCAATTTTAAAAGTTTCTAGAACTTTTGAAGGGTGTTTTCCAACTGAGTCTGAGTCTTGCATGTGTGCACGTACATACAATCATTGTATAAGTTTTTACAGCTTCACCATTACTCTTACATTATTTTATATTATTTTCTGTAAATTTGAGCTAGATGATACTTCAAGAAAGTAGCAATGATAGTAACCAATAAACAAGTGGAAATAGTACCTAAATCAGTGTATAATCAAAATAGAGAATACAGATCCATGTTGGACATCTAAGTATTAGATAACTAACTGCAAAATATTAAATATGTTAAGGTACCATTCTGCATCTTTTGCTTAGATGGGGCATCTCCCAGCTCCTTGCGTCTCCTAAGTATCTGTTGACGCATTCTTGCATCAAAACCAGCCTCGTCATCATCGTCATCACTATGATCAAGGGAATTTGAAAATTCAGCCTCTAAATCTTTCTGTGGCTCTTCTTTCTTTGAACTTAAAGCTTCTCTAACAGATAGTTGCACGTCCCTTGTTGTATTGTCTCCGGATGTATTCTGCATTGGCAAATCTATTTTAAAAAAAATGTCCATAACCACAAACTTCTTATTTAACAAGTGTGTGGGTGTATAGGCCGTGTGAGAGAGAGCGGATGAATTTATGAAAATTTAAGAAATTAATCCTAGAAATCTGTGATGCAGCTCACTCTCTATTTACTAGATCATGAAAAAAGCATGGACAGTAGATAGTGGATTCTCACCGATCCTTTATCTTCCTTTAGAAGACGAGGATCATCCAAAACATCGTGACTACTCTTGATCTTTTGCTTTACAGCTGCCAATTCCTTCTCCTCTTCTTCAGCTTCTTCTCCAAATGAAAGCAAGTTCAGCTTTCTACATATGTGCAAAGAAAACACTCACCTTAAACAAAGTCAGGAAAACAGAATATGCATAACATTTAATCCACTCATTTCCAAATGACGATGTTCCAAATTATGTGTCAAGAAACTTACTTTACAGCTTTCTTCTTTGTATCTTTATTCTCTGCATCAGTTGTGGTCTGTATTGGAACCTTTGTTCTTGGAACAATATCTTCAAAAGGGTTCCATAATACCTAAAACAAATATTTCAAGAATAACTCTGCTAATGATACTTTCTTCCTATTTAGTCATTATAATTACAAAATGAATGAAAAATCATAATAAACTGGTATGAAAAAGAAGCTACGCACAATTGACAGTGACTGAAATACGAAAAATTCAATGAGCTATAAATCTATGTGTGTATTAATAACAGCTTTACATAAAAATTCCATTCTCTTTTAAAATTCACTGACCCAGTTTCTTTGTCCACATGAACCAAGCCTAAAGGGCTCTGGAAACATTCTGAAGTAGAAAATACACAAGAAGAAATATACCTCAACCGAGAGTATTTTTGGAGTCGGATCCAGTGGTCGATCATCCTTATCAGTGTCAACCTCTCCTAGCCTCAAAAGATTATATATTGAATCCCCAGTTACCTGAAAACAAAGAAATGAGTTATGTCACCCTCAAAACAGATTGCAAATAAATTTTTAAGTGAAATCAACATTACCTTTCCAAAAATAGTATTCTTCCGATCAAGCCAATCACATCTATCCAAAGATATAAAGAATTGACTCCCATTAGAATGTGGGGAGCCGGCATTTGCACATGCAACTAACCCTCTGTGGTTAAATCTTAGACGTGAATGGAACTCATCAGCAAAAGCACCTCCATATATACTTTCTCCACCTACGAATATTGAACAGCAAAATGTCAATAAGCAAAATCATCCAATTATTCAAAGCAACATTGTGTTTAAAAGTGACCAAGGTCTATAAAAGTGAACTTGTGCAAAGTAGGCTGACAAAAATAACTCTGATCTTCTATTGGTACCGAAGTTCACCTTAACAATAATTAAATTAAAAATGTCAACTAGTTTACATTACACTCTAGAAGATTCTGTTGAGCTAATTAACAGAGAACTACTTCCCAGATCATTCTTTTGAGACTGAACCTAAAGTTAAATTGCAATGATTAATTCTTATATAAATCTTAGATCTCTTGTTACCTCTAAAATTATGAAATCACTGTTCATCCACAAATTTTTGTCTGTAAAGTCTTTGGCAAGAACAAATCAGTGATACATGATCTTGGTCAAATTTAGTTTCCGATTCTCAATCTAGTTTTATATTTTATTGGCTTTCTTGTTATTACAATGTATACACTTTATAATAGGATTCTTTAACAATTACTAATCCCCATAATTTCAAGGTCTGCTGTATCCATATATATAATCAATACAATGGATTAGAATAAATGATTGGTATGCCAAACTTAATGAATCTTCATGGTATCAGAGAGGGTGAAGTTCTGGGCTACTTTGTGCACTTATATTACCTCCACAGTCAGAAATATCTCTTTCATTTTTTTTTCTTCACAATTAAAAAGCAGTGGAAGACAATGAGAAAACTCCCACCACTCAATCATCATTTCCCCGAGCACCCATTCAATATCCATTTCCCTTATCATCCAAGAATAGTTTTCATAACTCGACCAAGTATAGACAGTATAGACAGTGATGGCTAATGTAAGGAAATATATCCAAGTACAGTTTACAGCAAACTTGCACATATAATTTAAGTAGATTTGGAGAATTGTCTGTCACAAGCAAATAGACCATGTGACTCCCACATCAAATGAGAGAGTTGCAGCTTAGTCAGACACACGCTGTCAATGGTGAATTATTTCACCAATCAAAAGGGTTATGAGATGGAACAATCTGTCCATGGTAGGATTTTACAGATGAATCAGTTATGCTATGTCTATTGAGCATTATGACAAGTGCTTTAAGAAGAACACCTCAGAAGTATCATTTGATAAGTTCGTGATTGCAAAAGCACTGATTCTTGTGCGTATAGGAATTTTAAGCACCCCAATAAAGAGAATACTACAAGAAAAAGGAAGAAAAAGTGGCGTCAAAAAGTGATCATCGTGTCTAGGGACACACAGTTAAGACATGCTACCATTCATACGTTACTTTTGAGCCATTGACCATACAAAGGATATTATGAGTCAATGCCAAGCAGTCAAATAAGAATAACTAGACACCAGTTGGTTTTGTATTCACTCAAAAACCAAGGTAAAAGGTTTTGACCTTTCTAAAGAATACCAACAAGTAAGCTCTTATGGCACAATATGCAGGCGGCTAATCCACTACAAACAACAATAGTTATTATAAGTAACCAAGAAAGAGGAAAAGAATTTGTGGTGTAGATGTGGCATTTCTAGTTTACTCCCTTAAAACATGGATAGCAAACATGAGCTTAATCCTCGCAACCAGCCACTAGTCTAATTCAATCACCAAGAGGATGCGCTGTAGGGATATTGGGAGGTCAGTTATAGAATATTATCCTGGTAGGTGAGTATTTGCCTCACAGGCAAGGAAAACACGACTGTTTCTCATCCCCTGAATGAACGAAAAGATTGGTTTATGAGCTTCCTATGAAATTAGTCGCTGTATTAAACAAATGGAGCACCCACATCCATTTATGCTACATTAGCAAGTTAAACATCATATTGCAAGTTCCCAAATGAACACAGTTTTCTCATCTACTTCGCGCGTTAGGCACCATAAAAAATGCACTCGAACTTGAGAGGAAGTGCTACGGAAGACCTAATTTATAATTTAGTCGAATTTAATTTCTTATTTATTACCTATTTCATTGCAGCAAATGTATAAGCATTCTTCCACAGCTACTAACTCTAAAACCCTAATCAGTCCAAAATTCTCTAATCAAATATCGCCAGTTACAACTACATATGGAACAAAAGCAAAAAGAATCAGAAATATAATGACCTGTGCCAGTGCCTGTAGGATCACCGCCCTGGACGAGAAAGCCCTTGATGATACGATGAAAGATGGTGCTGTCAAAATAACCTTCGAGGCAGAGCTGCACGAAGTTCCTCACTGCTTTCGGCGCCTCTTTCGGCCACAGTTCGATGTCTATCGGCCCGTGTGTCGTGTTCACTATCACCTTGCCTTTCGTCGGCGGTTCTAACACGTACACCGATGACATTCTCTTTCCTCACTCCTGCGCTTCGCTCCGACGATATTTCGGCTCCGTTCTCGCCGTTTTCGCGTTACTCTGAAAAGGAGGGACCGAGGGATTTCGGGCAATATGACCGAAGAACTCTTAAATTACAGGATCATGCTCAATTTTAAAAATGTTACAATATTATGCCAAATCGTATTTGGAATTACCTAAGTACCCTTGAAATTAATTAACATAATACTATGAGGGTAGATATTATTTAATTTAAACATAAAAATTTAAGCTACACCACAAAGAAAGTAGTTTGTTATTAAACAAAAAAAAAAAACTTTATTTTGCGTTTTATCAAAGTGTTTTAATTATATTTCTAATATATGTTAACAGTTAAAGTAACATATATTTTTAATTACTAGTTAATTGAATAATTGGTCATTAATTTAATAAAAAGTTTGGGAATTTGTTATTAATTTTATAAGAAAAATTCAATACTGCATGATTAAAATATTACTAAAATCGTATAGTATTATTATGTTTCAAAACTAATAATTATAGTTCTTTTAATTAATCATAATTTTTTATCAAGTTTTTTAGAAAAATGTGACTCAACGTTATTTCAAGAACTTCTAAGAGAATAAATATAATTTTTCATACAGTAGTTGGTAAAACATTTTGTATAATTGATTTAGGAAAAAAAAACTAAAAATGTTCTAAGGATTCTTCATATTTTCTGTTTTCAAAAATAAAGAATTTTATCCAAAAACTAAATCAAACAGGTCTTAAATTATTTTGTAACATATCATTATTGAAAGATAACTAGACAATAAATAAAAAGGGTGAAGAGAGCAATTGATAATAAATTTATTTTTATTTATTTTTCTTTTTTTTTTCTTTTGTGAGAGATAAAAACTATTTTCTATCGTTTTTTTAATTTTGTACTAACTTGGATTCCATCTAAATTTTTTTTCAAATAAACTCTTCTTTTGGAATTTCTCATATTTTGAAAATAAAAATATAAAATTCTATTTATATAATAAATCAAATGGGCCTTTATAAAAGAAAGAGAGGAAAACATACTATTCAAATATATGCTTTAAAACTAGGGGTGGTAATTGG
Organism: Azadirachta indica; assembly: GCA_022749755.1. NCBI lineage: Eukaryota > Viridiplantae > Streptophyta > Magnoliopsida > Sapindales > Meliaceae > Azadirachta > Azadirachta indica. Next base: position 5,723,406 of record CM040446.1, on the reverse strand, counting down.
GATAAATAAATTATATTTGAATCAATATGAATACAATTTGTTTATTATTCGTGTAACATTAATACAATTCGTTTATTATTTCTGTCGATTTTTTTAAATCTAAATGTAATTTATTTATATAGACACGATTATTTATTTAAAATTTGGTTCATTTAAATAAGACATGATCATTCAATTAATTAATTATGTTTTAAACAAATAAACGAGTTGGAAAAATTAAACATGAATGCAACAATATTATTAACCATTCGATACATATATGATACAATTATTATTCGTATCAAATTTTTTAAATGCAAATTCATTTAATAATATCTAATTCGCATATAATAATCGTGTTGTATTCTAAATTGTCATTCTTATTTAAAACCTTGTAAACTTAAATTAAAAACTATTTAAATTTTAGATAAAAATAACAAAAGCTATCTTGTATTAGAGGCTAAATAAAAGAGTTTGATTTTTCTTTAGAGACAGTGAAGCATGAAAAGAATTTTTTTAAATGCGAATATGTTAATTATGAATAGGAATGTATGCAGTATTTGCCTTGAAATAAAATAACTAGAAATGTCTACAGTGTTTGTTTTAAAATAAAAGGCATGAATTTAAGCTTGATGATAATTCTAATAATTACGACTAGAAGGATAGAAATTTTAAAAAAATTTTATATATCTACTTGGATCTACTCTTTATTTAAAAGAAGTGAGTATCTTAACAATTGAGAAAATTAGACGGATAATGAAATTTAAATTTTTTTTTTGTATTGGTTATGTTTAAATTTGCGGAAACTGAATCAATAAGAATAAATTTAAAAAAGTTTTGTGTTTATTTTGGATCTTTTAGAATAAAATGAAAATTTTATAAAACAAAATTTTAAGCAACAAGTCTTAAGGCTAGTTTGAAATTGCTGTGAATTTAAAAAAAATATGCTTCAACTACATTGTTGAAACAATCGGCTTTAAAGAGAATCAGTTTTGTGTTTGATAAATTTTATTTTTAAAAGTGCTGTGAATTTGAAAATCAGTTTTGTGTACTTAGTGAATTTATTATTAAAAACATTGTAGCAATACAAATGACTTTAAATAGTAATAAATAAAAATTACTTTAAATATATAATATAATATGACATAATATAATATAATATATGCTTACTTAAAAAAATAATTTATAAATAAATTTATATATCATAACCAAAAATAAAAGTAAAAAAAAAGGAAAAAAAATTTGTTTTAACAATTTTACTTCTTAATTAAAGTTAAAATTAAAAAATAATTTTTAAGGTTAATTTTGGGTTTTTGCAATTTAAATGGATATATTTGGTATTATACTTAAAAATAAAATTACTTTTCAAAATCAGATTTTAAAAAGTAACTTTTTTCCTACTTCTCAAAATTTGCTGCAAGATGGTATGATTTTGTCAAAAGTGATTTTAAAAATAATTTACCAAACACCCAAAATAACTTTTGACAGTTTAAAATCACTTTCATCTCTCTCGTCAGCAATTTCAAATGGGCTCTAATTATTTTTTTAAAAAAAATTGCTCTCCAAAAAATAAATTTCTTTTTTTTAATTTTTTTCAAAATATTTTTAAACTAGAACAGCACTTGTAAAAGACATATCTAGGATTTTAAAATGATACGATCTCTTTGTTTTTATGGAAAGAAAGTGTTGTGTTGGTTTAAATAGACGTTTGTGCCTGCATGCAATAGCAGAGTCACATTAGGTCCTTTAGGGGCTTAGACTTTACAGGTCCCAAAAAAATTTCTAAACTTTTAGATAAAAATTCTCGATTTTGGGCCTTTTAAATTATATTTTTATTGGTTTGGGTAAATTTTAGATTATTGCATTTTGACCATCTAGAACATTAATCTTAGCTTCGCAATTGCTTGCATGTGAGTGTGCATGTTAAAATTAAATAAAGTATGTCTTAATTTTTTTTTCTCGATGTTTAAAGATAAAAATACTATCTTCAAATTTAAAGGTTTATTATGATAAATTTTAACATATTTTCATAAATATTTCTTTTAATAAATTATTTAGAAAGTAAAATATGAACACAAATGCTATTCTTATTTTAAGGATGGTAATTGTAATTATGTCTAAAATTAAAATAAATTCAATTTAATATTATAACATGATAAATTAGTTTTAAATAGGTTGTTCTTGTGAATAAGTGTATTCAATAATTTTTTAAAAAAATTTAAAATTGTTATCTTGTCTTTGTAATTATATAATCTAATTTTGTCGCATTGACGTACGTTTTGGAGTGAGTTAAAAATACCAGAATTAATAATTTGTAAAATTATTAATTTTTAATCAAATAACAAATTTTATTGTTATTGTGATTTATATAATTAGATCAATCTAAATGGATGGATTTTTAATAATAAAAATCGAAATAATTATGAAGTATAGTGTATACTTAGACTTTTATTTTGTAAATATAAGTTTCATAATTCCTTTTATAGTTTATAATATCTCAAAAGGAGTTTCTCTCTTTCTTTTTAATATATGTTTGAAAACAGATTCGAAATGAGAGTAACAAACCTCATTGTAAAACACCAAATTTTTACTTATTATTTTTTAAATATGAGATGACCTAAAAGCATGAAGTCTACTCTAATCATTGGAACTTTGCCCAAAAACCAAAAATTTTCCTTTCTTAATATTGATAGGAATTTATATAAGATTTTTAGGAATTTAATTTTATGATTTTAATTTGTATTGGTAAAATGCACAATTACTTTTATGTTTATACTATATTTATATTTTGTTTTTGTTTTTTCAACTTATAATAAGGTGAATTATATGCATTTACTTTATAATATAAAATATCAATAACTTTAAATTATATTTGAAATTAAAGTATTATAATTTTTAATTCATTCATATGTGAATTAAAATTAGTATTTGTCAAATTTAGGTAATAAAAAAGCAATTAATAAATATTAGTTGTCAAGTGAAGTTGAATATTTTCAAAACAATTTAATTGTTATACTCTTAGAATTAAACAAAAATATGTAAAATAATATGATTTAAATTTGTTGTCAAAATAACATTGACAAAGTAGAGGATCGCCACTAATTTAGAAAATAAGAACTTTCTATGGCACGCTAGGTGATATACATTAGTATATTAATAAAATTCATACATATTTTAAATCAATACCATATGTACATTTTGGAATTAAGAAAAATAATTTTTTTTTTTTTATAATTCAATACTTCTATATTGATCACATTTATTATCAAGATATCAGATTACATGCATCTCCATCATATTAAATGTGCATTGCTTAGGATTCGGCTGGGCTTGGCCTGGAAAGCCTTAATTATAGGATCGGGCTCAAATTTTAATTTTTAAAACTCGACGTGATCCGACAGAGGCCCAAGTAAGGTTTGGGTCGGCTTGGTTATTAACTTAACAAACCTTAAAAATCCAAGCCCGGGGTTCGGTGAAAAGGCAGTCCAATCAATATAAAATTTACCTCGAATCTTAATAAATAATCTAAATTTTAACTGCTCTTTTATAAACCTAGGCCGAAGTGAGTCGATGCCCAATCCAGATAACATAGAATCCGAATTTGAACCGAGTATAATTGAAATTTTATTCGAATCCGAGTCTAGCTTTTAAAAACTTGACCCAAATTTAAATTTTTGTCTACCCTAACATTGATACTTATGCAAACTCAATAATATAAATTAATGTTATAATATCATACTATTTATAGTCACCATAAATTATATATAACATATAATAATAATATAATTTGTATTATATCCATATACATTAAATTATCAAAATTTGTCCTGATATATTTTTAGCTATTAAACTTTTATTACCTATAAATTTATTTAAAATTATTAAAATAAATAATTACAAAAATAATTTTTAAAAATATGTCATGTAATATGTATTATATTAGTCGTGACTTTATTGAGCAGACTAACCGCCAAATAGGAATTAATGCAGTTAAAAAACCGCGGAAAGGTTGTTAGAAAATAGACAGAACTGGAAGAGCTGGTCAAATGCCTAAAACAAATCAACGAGCGAAAGATATTAAATCGGCGCATTTTAAGGAATTGTTATACGATGACGTCCGCTTCCGTTGCTACGTACGTTTACATGCCCTTCATTCACCCGACCTGCACACCAACAGAATTATCTCCATGAAAACTACCTGACCCCTTTCTATAATCTCTTTCTCATTGCACCAATTCTTTCCTACGGCGGTGGTCTCGGGTGGCGACGGAGGTGGTTACGGTGACGCTGCTGCCAACTTTTTTAATATATAATAATATTTAATTAAAGCTAGCTAGCGAGCCAAATGCCGCCTGGTTCACATATGGTTCCGCAGTACATGGTGGACGACGGCGTTCCCCCTAACTCAACGGCGGTGGCTATTGACAAAGACAAGAACAGCCCGCATGCTGTGAGATGGGCTATTGATCATCTTATTATCAGCAATCCGCTTATTATTTTGCTTCATGTTCGACACAGGAGTAATCAACATCGTAGGTACCCTCTCTTATTTTCTTGTTACGTAATGTTAATCGATGGTGGAAAATGCAGGTGCATGAGATTTTGTTCTCTGATTTTTATTGTTTTTGCAGAGAATTCTAATGGGGTTGATGTTGAATCTGATTCTGAGCTGCAACAACTTTTCTCGCCATTCCGGGGATATTGTGCTCGTAAAGGGGTACTTCATTTGATCTCTTGCCTATTACATGTCTGTTATCTGTTATGTGTAGAGATGATGAAAACAATAGCAATTGAAAAGTTGAGATTTCCGAAGAGTTCATGAAAATTTTCCTTCAAGTGGTTCACTGATATTGAGGAGAAGAATCATCTAAGGAACCTGTTTTCTGGATAAAATGGGAATGAAAAACATTTGGGAATAAATGATGATTTGTGGGTATTTGTTAGTTCAATTGGTAGAATGTTTTTGGGTTCAAACTCCACTCATAGGGTTGGCGAGGGATTTGGATTATTTTCTTGTAATACTTTAGAAAAAGAAAAAGAAAAAGATGTAAGTTCGTTTATCATTACAATGAGTATGAAATAAATGATTGTCGTTGTATGCAGGTTCTATTGAAAGAGGTTGTCCTTGATGATGCTGATATTCCAAAAGCAATCCTGGAATATATAGGCAAAAACTTACTGAACAACATTGTTATTGGTGCATCAACAAGAAATGCTTTTGCAAGGTATCTGTATGTTCTTTCTCTCTGTTTTCTTATCTCAATCAAATGCATGTATAATGAAATCTTTTCTTTTGTGTTGGTTCTCATAGGAAGTTTAAAAGCTATGATGTGTCAGCAAGCATCATGAAATCTGCGCCAGACTTTTGTTCTGTGTATGTAATTTCAAAAGGGAAGATATTATCAGCGCGAACTGCACAGCGGCCTGCTGCTAATACTGCTACGCCACCAAGGCAACCGTCTCCTGGAATTCCACCTCAGTTTCCATCAGATCACAGCGAATCAGATGATGCTAATTATGCCATGAGGTAGGAAACTTCGTGGCATTTAGTAATGTTTTTAAGATGGTATTTTAAAAACTATAAAAATGATGTTTTGAAAATTAATTTCTTAAGAACGAAAAATGTGTTTAGTAGTGTATGGTAAAATTAGTGTTCCAAAATGGAAAACAATGAGAATGTGTGTGGTATTGTTCAAATTTGAAAAAACGGTGTTTTTTGTTTTACAAAATGCATTTTACAAAACATGCACCCAAACGTGGTTTTTGCCATTTCTTTTTTTCGAAAATGAAAATGAGTTTCCAATCGAACAACTTCTTAGCTGCTACATATAAAGTGACTAGGTAATGGAGAAGTGAAAGGTGCTCTTAATTTTTGTGCTTTTCCAATTTTTTCAAAATTAAGGATATTATCGTACAGTTGATTTTTAAAATCACTACCATACCCAACCTATTTTCTATCTTCTTTTGGAATTATAGAGTAAAAGAAACTTTTGAGAGATAAGAAATGCATGCTAAGTTTGTTGTTCAATCCATAATTCTTTGATGTTTGCTGAAAGCAGAGGACACGGCATGAGGGGAGTGGCAAGAGAGAGAATTTCCTGGGAAAGAAGCAGCAACCTAGTTAAAGGAGCAGCCCATGATAGACATAGAAGTACACCAAGCAATCTCTCGTTGGACGGTATTAATGTTGAACATCCAATTCGTGGGTCAAGAAATTCAACTTGTCGCGAATCTTTTTCAGATGAATCTGAGACAGGGTCACTGGGATTGGGGTCTATGGATATCTCATACCAAAATCTGGATTTCTCCAATGTACCAGTTTCTCCTAGAAGTTCTTCATCTTCACAATCTGCAGTAAGTTTAAGTAGAGTTCGTAGTTAGGACTTCTATAATCATGACAGAAGAATTATGGTTATATTCTTTAGATAATATGATTTTCACTTGCAGCGAGAGCTAGAAGCAGAGATGAGAAGATTAAAGCTGGAACTTAAGCAGACCATGGAAATGTACAGCTCAGCTTGCAAAGAAGCACTCACAGCCAAAAAGAAGGTACTTTATGTCACTGCAAGTTATAATGCAAGATGGACAGCGTATCGAGATTCTCATTTTGCCTAAAGTTGTTAATTTTGTATGTTTGTAGAAACATTAAGTACAGAACTAGGTCATTTCTTTGGGGTATCAGAAATTAAATAATCCAAGTTTGGTCCCCCATTTGTTTCATATACAGGCTAATGAGCTTAGTCAGTGGAAGACGGAGGAGGCTCAGAAATTCGAACAAGCCAGGCTAGCTGAAGAGGCAGCTCTTGCCATTGCAGAGATGGAGAAGGCGAAGTGCAAAGCTGCCATTGATGCTGCTGAGAAATCAGAGAAACTAGCCCTGATGGAGGCACAAAGAAGAAGAAATGCAGAGATAAAAGCCAAGAAGGAGGCGGAAGAGAAGAATCGTGCTTTGACTGCTTTGGCACATAATGATGTCCGGTACAGGAAATACTCCATTGAGGAGATTGAAGAAGCTACTGAAAAATTTGCAGACTCAATGAAAATTGGTGAAGGAGGTTATGGACCTGTTTATAAAGGCAAACTTGATCACACCCCTGTTGCAATCAAAGTTTTAAGACCTGATGCTGCTCAAGGAAAGAAGCAATTTCAAAAGGAAGTAAGCTGCGTTTAATTTTTATCTGCCATGTTCTTCTTTCACTTTATTATTTCTGTTTTACTTACCTAATTTATACAAGTCTTCTATCTTTAGATACTATAATTGTGGATTTGCATTTTTCCTGAAATCATTCAATTTCAATGGCAAGTGAAACTCAGCCTTTGCGAGTTTTCATAATGAAGCTGATTTTGTCTTCTACGAAATAAAATATTGCCCAGGTAGAGGTTCTAAGCTGCATTAGACATCCAAACATGGTGCTCCTCCTTGGTGCCTGCCCTGAATATGGATGCTTGGTATATGAATACATGCACAATGGCAGCTTAGAAGACCGGCTGCTTCGAAGAGGCAACACCCCTCCAATTCCATGGAGAAAACGATTCAAAATTGCTGCTGAGATTGCAACAGCCCTTCTCTTTCTTCACCAAGCAAAACCAGAACCCCTTGTGCATCGAGATCTTAAGCCAGCTAATATCCTCTTAGACCGCAATTTTGTGAGCAAAATCAGTGATGTTGGCCTAGCACGTCTAGTTCCACCGTCTGTAGCTGACAGCGTCACACAATATCACATGACTTCAGCTGCAGGGACATTCTGTTACATAGATCCTGAATACCAACAAACAGGAATGTTGACTACTAAATCAGATATATACTCACTGGGGATAATGCTACTTCAAATTATCACAGCTAGGCCTCCAATGGCTATAGCTCACCATGTTTCGAGGGCCATTGAGAAAGGAACATTTGAGGAGATTCTTGATCCAACAATAACTGATTGGCCTGTTGAAGAGGCTCTAAGTTTTGCAAAATTGGCAGTTCAGTGTGCTGAGCTGAGGAAGAAAGACAGGCCAGATCTTGGCAGAGTTATAGTGCCTGAGCTTAACCGGTTGAAAGACCTTGTAAAGAGTGGAGAATCATATGGCAACAATGGTTATGCACATAGCTATGGACAATCATACAAAAGTAATGGTCATAGCAGCAGCAATCTGCCACGTTCTCCTTCTCCCATGTCAGGTTCGTCACATCCAAGGTCATCAAATCCATTACCGACATCAAGTCAGGTTTAAACTCTTGATTCCATGAATCTCTTCAACTAGTTCTAGCAATAGGATTTGGTATTATAAGTTGGACTGAAACATTTATAACTCAAGACTCTGCTGTGACTAAAATGACAAAAAGAACAAGTCTTAGAGAATTCTTAGTCCATGGATAAATGAAATCATGTTCCTGTTCTTGTTCTCCCATTTATATTTCTTAAATCTTTGGAATCTATTTATGCTGATGGAGGAGTTGGGCAAAGACCACCGAGGGAATATGATGACTACTCAAGTCTTAAGATTAATTCACTGGTGCAGAGAACCTATACATAGAAAGCTACTTGCATTGGAAAAATAAATGTAGTGTTCTTGTCAAGATAATACTGAGATGGAAGGATGTTGTCTTTTTCATTCTGATTTTCATTGCAATGAGAAAAATATAAACTAGAAATGTATATTTTCAAAAGATTGTACAACAACTATACATACAGAAAATGCATTGGGAGCTTTGATCATTGCTGAGCTTGCAACTTAAAATGCATTTGTTGAAGAAAATAAAATTATATTGAACTCTCTTAAATTGTAAACTAATTATATAAGCATGCCTTTATATAAGTTGAAATAATAAAGTGATATAAATTAGAAATTCTCATAAACTTAAGAATTCTCATGAACTTAGAAACCCTTAACAAAGTAGGAAAAGATTAGTAATAAGTCTAATTTTAATTCTAACACTACCTCTCAAGCTGAAGATGGTAGAGCAAGCTTGAGTTTCGAAGCTAATACGATTGAGAAGAAAATTCCAAAGCATCCCGAAACATCAAAAAATAAAAAAAAAACCATTTGTGCCTTCAAGAGACAATCTTATGCCTTTAAGAGATAAGAAATACTGATTGTACCTTTTTTTTTTTAATTGTAGGTGAACAATATTGTGCCTTTTTCTAGCCGAAGAATAAAAACTGTACCTTTTTGAATATTGATTATGTTTTTTAGGCAAATAATACCGATTGTGCCTTTTTGTAGGTAAAAAATATTGATAGTGCTTTTCCATAGACGAAAAATATTGATAATACCTTTTCACACGAGAAAAATATTGTTAGTACCTTTTTATAGGCGAGAAGTGCCTTTTATAGGCGAGAGTAGTAGACAAACGAACAATCTTATCAAGAACTAGGGATCCATGATCCATAAACAGTACTTTGGTACAGTCCTTTAAATAGTACCTTAATTGCATTAAAGTTCTTAGACTTTTATTTTTTTCTTTTTTTTCTTTTTTTTAAGGTTTCTAGAATTTTTTTTTTGCTAGAAAAAAAATCATGCTTAATAACTATCTTATAGGGTAACACATTATCGCTATAAAAATTTTTTTTGATATGACTCTCAAATCTAAAATCGAACCCGTTCTGATATCATGTTAAAAAAAATAAAATTATATTGAACATTCTTAAATTGTAAACTAATTACATAGACATACCTTTATATAAGTTAAAATAATAAAGTAATATAAAGTAAAAATCTTCGTAAATTTAAGAATCCCTGTAAACTTAGTAACTCTTAACAAATTAAGAAATAATTAGTAATAAGTATAATTTTAATTCTACTAGTATTTATTCTGTGGAAGATAATGAAATTCTTAACTCTTAGTGATAAACACTAATCTAATGTTTGAAAAAGATATTCATCAACTATTTGAAGGCAACAGCTGATTACTGTTGAAAACAAGTAAAATTGAAAAGGGAAAATGTTTGTTGATTACTGTTGTAAGGGGCAAGAATGAATTAACAGGAAAAGCAAGCTTATGCTGTTTCTTGGAAAAGGATTGTGATGAGAAAACCCTAATTTATCACTTCAAATGTCATCATTATCTTAAACTTGATACAAATTTGAAGAACCAAATTTGGGTTAGAAAAATAGTCACATTGGAGAAAATGGGATGAATATGAAATTGAAACAAAAGGGACCATCAATTATTGATTGGCATGTGATGATTTGACTACTACTTTTATGGAATATTCAAACTGAAGCAATAAGTCCCCTAGAAACTGCCATGGAAAAGGGGATTCAGAAACCCAATCCTCAAAGAAAAGGATAAAGAAAAGTTGCAAATATGAAAAGTAATGTAAAGTTTGATACTCAGATGGTCTGAGGAGAGGAAAGAATTGCTTCACACGAAGATGGATTATGTCCACAGAAAGGCATAAGAATAAAAGTCTTCGGCTTTGGATTCCCTCATCCCCATGAAAATGAAAGAAAACAAATTTAAATGCTACAAACTCCAAGGAGATAATCTTAATTAATGGTCACAAATTAGTGTTTTCCCATATGATTTTTTTGTAATTGCACTATCGCCACATTTATGGGTCCCCCGTTGTTCATCATACATGATTCTAATTGCATTATTAGGGATAATGACATTTGGGTCCCTGATTTTTATGTTTTCACAAATAAAAATTATAATTCTATTCTTTTTTATGATATCAGTTCCTAATTTCTACAATACTAATCAAATAATTTTTGGAATATTAAATTTTGGTCAATGTCATATAAGAATATACAATTTAATATTAAAGAGTATAAACATCAAAACCTTATCTCTTATTATTATTTAAATTTGAGATGATTTAAAAGTGTCAAACGTGTTTCAAATCACTTGAATTGTACAAGAAAACATATTATGATCTAAGTATTATAAATATAGATGTCATTATGTATTTTCAAGAAGACTTTTTAGATTTTGTAATATATACCATCTATGATTGAAACAAGAAGTCTTCTAAGTGGGAAACAATTTCAAAATCAATAGAAAATGCAATGTTGACTTGAGATTGTATTTTGGTCAAAAACTGTCAGCAATATATGATCTCCGTAGACATACACAGCTATCCCTCACCACCGAATTAAGAATTAACAAGACATATATATGGTCATTAACTAGCTAGGGTAGATATATTATTGATTTCGAAGGTAATTATAACTAGAAATTTTGGAGTCATAATGTTAAAACTAATGTTAAATGTCTTAAAGTAAATGTTTCTGCTTTACAGCAATACAAACCACTTCTTCACAAAGAAAGCATCTGTTTCAACCTTTTCCCAAAGAGCCATACACACTCTTGTAAAGCCATCCCATATATAACATAATTAACACACAAGTCCTTCCTAGTTCTTGACTCATAATTCACCTGTAGATCATTCTTTCTTTCCAAGCTTATCCAACTGCAGTACTAATCCAATCATGGATAATCTCATCAACAGTGCTCTTGGATTTCGATGTCCAAAATGGTGTGTTCTGCTCTTGAAGGTCGGAATTCTGGGGGTGATAATGCTGAGAAGTGCTGCAGCAGATGATGATCAAGTGGGAGTTCCTGATTCAGGTTTATTATGCATTAGTGATTGTGCTACATGTCCTGTTATTTGTTCACCTCCTCCACCTAAACAGTCTTATACACCTCCCATTAGTCACCACTCACCACCCCCACAATCTTACCATCATTCTCCTCCTCCACTATCGCCACCACTAGAGTCAGCCCCGCCGCCGCCGCCGCCACCAGAGAAATCAGAACCGCCTATTAATTCTTGGGTCACTCCTCCTCCACCTCCTTTTAAGTATAACAATATTCCTCCAGGCCAAGGACCTCCTACACCAGGACAGCATCAGTACCCTTATCCTTACTACTATTTCTATGCCTCCAAGGCCTCTTTTCTCTCTTGTCATGCTTCCATTTTAGTTGTTGCTTTGCTCTCACGTGTTGTGTTGTTCTTCTGCTGATCAGGAGGAGGAAAATTTTGGGTTGTTTACTAGTGGCAAGCTGCTGGAATATTCCTTGTAATTCCTTATTGTTATTGTTCATATGCTCCTAACCTATTTTTATCCCTTTCGTTCTGGTAATGTTCAGTGAATAAAATTATATATTTTTTCTTAATTACATGTTTAATTGAAGAGCATAGTATAACTTAAGATAGACAGACAGGATTATTAATTGAAGAGTTTCAAGACAATTCTCTCCATTCAGCCAATAAGATGAAACCCATTTGCCCAGAAAAAAGAGACAACAAGGGCTTGGATATTAAAGCAGAGTCTTTCTATAAGAGAAGTTTTTGTGGGTTATTAATTTGATAATCATTATTGCAGGTTTTATGGGTTCTTTTGCTCAACTGGAAGTTTAAGAAAATCAATAGTTTAAACAAATACAAATTACGTCAATTAAAAATTTAAGAAAAATAATAAATTGTAGAAACCTAATATTATAATTATTTTCTCTTAATAAATTTTCACATTACTTAATTATTTTAATAAGAAGTTAAAAATCATAATTGTTATTAGACGGAAGTATTAGATGTGCAATACTTGTGAAACAGAGATTATGTCTACGAGGGAATTTTTCAATGTAGGGGTACTTTAGACTTTTTACTAAAATATTGGCCTAAAATTCTGGATGGTCTATGCGGCCAAATTTAACAAACAGAAACCGCTCCAAAATCGGACGATGGAGGGAGATGTAATTGCATTAGCAGTGAAACCTTCAAAGTCTACACAGCTCAGACCCGCGATCTGAATCTCTGCAATCAAGATCTGAAACTCTAAATCGGATATGGAAACTGAAAATGGAGACGACGGCGCGTGGGTGGCGTCTCTCCTCCCTCTCGCCTACGTCTCTCAACAACCTTACGTCTCAGTTTTTGAGATGCCGAGAGGCCTGGCTTACTGGAATTCTTGAGGATCTGTACCAGAAAAATGCTTATGAGTACTTAAAAGCGATGATAAACTGTCAAAGAATGCATCTTTTTGATGTTGTTAACCAATATGGAGCAATATTTGCTGATGATACTTCAGGAAGTGAAGAAAGTTATTATGGCGGCCTTCTTTTCGGGTTGGCTATGCATCAAATTACCTCACACCTTAAGATTCTTAAAATCATGATCTCTGTCAGATATTACGGATCAGTGCATGGCGAGAATATTAAATTATGTTTTTTCATACATGTGCTTACTCTGTTTGCTTCAAGCATTTGATGGGAATATTTGCATAACAAAAATAATATTTGCTTGAGTTTTTTTTTCCTACAAAGCTATTCTTTTATTGTTGCTTTCCTTAAAATTTTAATGATTAATTATAAGTTTTCCTGCATACATCAGCAAGTTTTAGGATTATATTTATTTGTAGGCATGGTAATTCTGTTGAGTATAAAGTGAGACTGCATTCAACTATGGTAGATTATTAGATATTCCCTTTGCGCGCAGTATTTGATGATGACCTTGCTCTTTTGTGTTGTTGGCAGTATTGTGCTATAGGGCTTGGTTGGGTTGGGCGGATTTTCGGGGCTTGCTTCCATCACTTTTTGAATAGTATAGCAACATTTTTTTTGTCCTACTGTATCTTAATTCGTTTTTAACATTTGTTCTGATTATTAAATTCGTTGGTTAGTTTACGGGGCAGTTCTCAACTTATTCTCAAAGAATGTGAGCACAGTAACTGAAAATTTTCAGGTACGGTCAAGCGGTAAATTTTGATTATATATTGGAACAAAATTCTATGGTTCAACTCTACATTAATTTGAAAATATAGACCACCGGGATTTTGGCTTTTCTTTGTAGCAAGCACTGCTTTATTCGGTGATTGTGAAGTCTTTAGTTGTCTTAGTTGATTGTGTACTTTAAATGAAACGTTACCCTTTTAGCTAATAGCATCAATGTTTAGTGCCGCACACAAATGCATATGCTAAATATGAATTGCCTTTACATTTAACAATACATATGTCCACTTGTTTGGTCTCCGGTAATGTTAAGAAGTTAAGAGTGATCAATTGAGCTTCAAGCTTTTCTGCCAAAGAAGTATCAATTAATGTGATTTGTTTTGTTAGAACTGCACATTTTCTTTTAATATTGAACTCCTCTGATCTCACATGGTTTCTTCTTCCTTGTTGCTTTTGATCACATTGGTCAATCTTATTTCTAATTTTCTTTTTTGATTTGCCCTTCGAGGAAGGGTTTTCTTTGCATAGCAGTGGTAGCTAGTGTTGCCGGGTTATTGAGTGCTGTCTCCCAATATTATCTGTCACTGGTGACTCTTCGTGGTTTGGTTGGTATTGGCCTAGGCAGTGGGCCTTTTTTTTTTTTTTATCCTGGTTTGTACAGTTTATTCCTGCTTCAAATAGAGGCACATGCAAGGTTGTTATATCAATTTTCTGGACACTTGGAACAATATTCGAGGCTGCCCTTGCATTTGTTTGTTCTATTTCCACCTCACCTTTTCCTTTTACGTCTATAATTAATTCAATGTGAAAGTAGCAATACTATTGCTCTTGAGCAACATATTTAGTTATCCCAAGTAACATTTAAATGATTTTTATTTACATTGAATTTATCACCTTATTCCAATATTTGCATCTTAAAAGTTGAAGCTGAAAAATTTTCCATATTATCGTTCTTTATTTCCAGTCAGTTCCTTGCTTTCTTAACCTTTAGATTAGATTTAGTGATTTTTTTAATAATTTTCTCTCTGTTTATATATCTGTGTTTTCTATTATCAAGATAGTCACTTCTTCATTGATGTGAGGCAGATTTTTCCTAATTCTTTTAGCTTTCTTTTCTTGATTTTAGTTTTCTTTTATTACTTGGACATAGGGTTTAACATTTTATTTGTTTTGTGCCCATTTCTTTCTATGAAGGAAATTTGTAGTGTTAATGCTACCTGTTTTTTCTAGGAGGATTGCAATTTCTCATGTACTTCCATATAAGAAACTCCTGGCTCTTGCCAATTTTTTAGTGTCTGATTAACTGTCAAGTGTTGGAAGAGCATTATTAGGTTACTAAAAGCAACTTATAGGCAGAATTCTTGCACTTATATGATCTATTGAAGTATCTCTCTCTCTCTCTTATCTGATGTCTCAGTTAATTTGTAAATTTTACCATAGTTTTTCTGTTGAGTTGCTGGTAAGAGACTTTATGATTTTGTAAGAATTGAGACGTTGGGATGAGCATGTAATGCCCTGAATCTAGGTACTAATACTGAAATGTTTAACACCATGATTGTTTCTTACCTTTTTCTTTTTGTGAAAAATTTTCATTTTTCTCAATAATTAACTTGTTCAGTATTCTTGCTGGAGACTCTTGAACGTCTGCTTAACCGGACCTCCTTTTTATCCAGAAAAGCTTTAGGACAGCAAATAACTTGTTTTACTTCTTTTTCTTCTTCTTCTTTTCATCTTTTTTTTCTCTCTTTGACTCTTCGAATGGTTAAAAACCATGTGCATTTGTTCCATATATTTCTCAACGGCATGAGATTTGACATGTGTCCTCCCCCCAAGTTCTATCGTTCATTTAATCTTGAAGCGAGTCTTGTGAAAACGTAAGTATTAGGAAGAAGGGTATATGCAAATTATGTTCCATATCCTGCTCAATAGTACAAGCTCATCCGGTGTAGCATATTTTGTCAGTTGAGTTTTATATTCTAGTGACTTAATTCAGTATGTAATTAGTGGTTCTGAGTAGAAGTTCTCTTTTGAGGTATGGAAATAGTGGAAACGATCTGCTAGTGACAGAAAGGAAACTTTGGTTATGAGACTTGAAAATTTTGTTTTATTGCAGATTGCCATGCCAGGATTGAATTGGAGATCTATGTTCTGCTGGTAGAATGGTTGATGCTCATCAAATTCTGGAGAAAATAGCTCGATGGAACCATACAGATCTCCTTTCTGGAGCGCTTGTTTCTGATAAAACTGCTACACCAGCATGGTCAATTTTAGAGTCTTATCATGACTTGGTAAAATGTTATGCTTTCTGTTGCCCTTTGTTATTTTCATTTATTCATTTGGTTGAGTTAAAAGACGCAATTCGCACGAACATTTTAGAGACACTTGTGATAGTTGTAACATTTTAGTGTCGCTTGTGATCGTTGTTTCAATATGGAGGCTGAACAAGACAGGCCACCCACTTGGTCTCCTTGTGAGTTGCTAAATAGGTAGAGCCTATTGTGGTTTGTTTGGAAACAAATGCAGTCGTAGTCTGCCTTGCCAATCCTTTATTTTGTTTCTTTGTGATAGTTCTTTCAGTTATTTGGCAGTATGTATAGGTTACAGTATAACAATTGGCATGAAATGACATTTCTTTGGACTGTATACGTAATATGTAGTACATAACTAGTACTAGTATGTATAAATAAACTATAATATGGATTTTGATCAAGAAAATATGGACAATCAACCAGTTTTCTCTGCAACAGAAATATTAAGGTAGAGATAACACATAAATAGTATGCACAATCATACGTCATTCTTGATTAATTCCAACTTAGACAATCTTGGACCTAAATCAAATTGCATACCAAACTACCAGGATTTTCGGACCAAAATTCCATACCAGACATCCCAAACCAGGTTGGACAAGAGAAAGACACCTATCTGATTGAGAAAACATATATTTCTGTAAAGATCATATTATTCTTAACAAATGTTATTATACAACTTGTTTTATGGATCCTGAACAGAATTTCCATCCGGATTCACAATATAAAGTACTATGGAAGAATATTATTTTGAAAACATGAAAGGATTCTATTACCAAATGTTCTTATATTAACTTTACCAGTTAATAAAAGATTTAAATGTGTGTAAATTGCCATCTGTATAAATAACATTTAACTAATTAAATGATCCTGGTGCCAGAAACTAAGGACACCACTATGGACAGTACAAGAAAATGAGGTAAAGTATGAAACAATTGAGAAACATTCGAAAAAGGGAGAGACTTGGGCTCACAATTGAAGTCAGAACCATTATTATTTATTAAAGCAAAAGCAACAAGCTTGATTCTTGACCCTAATAGCGAACCTTAGAACTTCAACCCCAAAATACGAAGATTGAATATGCGACGTAGAGAGATACAACAACCATTATTTATTAAAGCAAAAGGCAACTAAACTAAAAGATTAGGGATGGACAAATTCGGGTTTAATTTAATTTTTATAAAACCGAACCTAAATGCATATATTGTGGAACCAAATTAAACTCGATTCAAGAATTTATAATATGAAATTAGTTCAGTTCAGTTTAGTTCTACAGTTCGATTTAGTTTCAAGTTCAATCTTGAACCCTGATTTTAAGAATTTTGTGATATTTTTAAGTAAGTACTTCGTTTACATAGAAATTATAAAAAAATCTTTTAAAATTTATAATAATTATCCTTGTTTTTATATGTTTTTATAAATAATTATAAATATTTTATTTTATTTATAATGTTGATAAAAATTGAGAATTTAAATAAAATCTTACAATTAATTTTGATTTAACTAAACCTGATTTAAATCGATTGGTTCATAATCGAAATTAAATTGAATTTATTTTAGAACTAAACTGAACAGTTTAATTTAGTTAGACATTTTTGCCGAAGCTTATTGAAAACTCAATTGAAGAAAAATGAAATCCTAAACTTTCACTCAAAAGAAAACCCTAAAACTTTAACTTTAACCCTTTACTTTTTAATAGTATTTGATATCTTCCAAACCAACCTTAAAACCTGTGAAATTTGGATATTAATTTTGAACGAACGTCCTTTTGGTACAGTAGTCAACCTTCTTGGTTTCCAAAGAAGAAAAAATGAGCTTTGATTTTAGTTTCTCTTTTTTTTTTTTGGCAAATGTTGCTTTAATCTTCTCGAATAACCCCACCAATTCCAAGTGTCGATCTTGCTCTGGAATCGTCATTAGTTATAACTCGGCTTCAGCTCCGCGACAAATCCTCTTCATTTCCCTTACTTTGTTTACACAACTTTGCAAGTAAAATAATTTTACGAAGTAATCAGAATTAATTGGATTCAAACGATGTTATACAGGGTCATGAATCGTCACAGTCACAATTATATTAAATGATCGAAGCTTAACAAAATTTTAACATATTTTAACATAATGAAACGAATGCTTAACAGATTTTCCCGCCAGAAAGAAATTAGAAGTAGCGGTTTACATTTGTCATGTGCTTCTACTGAACTAATATTATGAGTTATTATAATTTATTTGTAAATAATTGAAATGTCGTGAGATAAATGTATATTATTAAAAGTTATACTAAATTGTATTAAAATTTTTTTTAATGTTTCTCATAAAGGAGTAGGTAGAAAATCAAATTAGACCTGAACTGGACCAACTGAAACTGATAAATTCGGTTTGATTCTTTATATCATTCAGTCTGGTTTTCGTTCTTAAAATTAAAAATCAAAATTTTTGGTTCGATTTTAATTTTGGTTCAAAAAAAAATTAGACTGAATTTTTTTTAAAATTTTTTCAGTAAAAATGACGTTGTTTTTGTAAATTTAAAGAAACAATATTTTTTTATACTTAAAAATTCTCAAAATTTAAAAATATTATAATTTAAATATAAAAATTAGACCGAATCAAAAAGCAAACTGATTGATTCGATTCTTTTTCGATTTCTCTCTAGAATTGGTCAGGTCAGGTCCTGTTTTTCTCTCATTGGTTCCAATCCGATTTTGTAAAAACTCAAATTGGACCAAATTTTGCCACCCCCACTTAGAACTTAGGAGTTACCCTATCACGCACTCACACTTAACAAAGAAAAATGCCCAATACTCCTCTTATTTTTGGCCTAATATCCCGATTCTCTTCTATTGTTTCATAAATACCCCCATCAACCCCTAATCCCGATTTTATTCTTTTAAAATTGCAAAATAATATGCATTAAAAACTTAAGAGTTACCCTGTCACTCACTCACACTTAGTAGGAGAAAATACCTAATATCCCCTTATTTTTGGCCTAATATCACCATTATGTCTTATTATTTATTTGATAAATACCCCGTCACCCCATTGACATGTATAAAACATGTAAACGCCTTTACTATTGAGTCAAATACTTTTAATGATAAATATATCCAATTTATAATATATATTCATTTTAAAATCATATGTAATAAATTCTATTGATAACAAATTTTTTGTAATATAATTTTATTTTTAATAGAATAAATTTTGTTCATAAAAAATTCTCTTATTAATATAATAAATTCTATTGATAGTAATTTTTTTTCTAATATAAAATATTTACAATTTAAAAGTAATTTATTAATTTTAAATAATTTAAAATTTAAAATGATTATTATTAAATTATAAATTTCTAAATTATTAGCATTACTAATGCTTTTTGAAATAAAATAGACTCATTTTCTTTAACAATTATTTAAAAATAATTTTATTATTAATTTTAAATTTGAATTATATTGAAAATAAAATTATATTAGAAAAATTTTGTTATCAATAGAATTTATTATATATGAATTCAAGATGAATATATATTATAAATTGGATACATTTATCATTAAAACGTATTTAGCTTAGTGGTAAAGACCCTTGTGTAATTGAGATGTTTCCATCCCAAGCCTTAAAAAAAAGTTCCAAATCACTGGTTTGGTTCAAATAATTAAGTCTTAATACTATAGTGGTTAATCAGGAGGTATTTGAGATGTTCTTATCCCAAGCCTAAAACTGGTTTGGTTCAAATAATTAAGTCTTAATACTCTAGTAGTTAATCAAGAGGTACTTGAGATGTTTGCATCCCAAGCCACTTTCCAATGTTTGTAGTACATCATCATCGAAAAATAAAAAAAATTTTCAGTTGATTGTTGGGAATTTTTAGTATAAAGTTGATAATGTAATAAATAACACAAGAGACTCATAAGGCAAGGCATACACAAAGCACTGTCCTTAAGAAAATTTTTATCCCTTTAGGACAATATCTTGATACAAATAAGATTTTATGATAATATTTCCTCCAAAATACTATGATTGTTAGTTTTATAAAAGTACACTTCTAAATATAAAACCTTTGAACAACATAAAAATAAAATATTTTCTAACAAAGTAACGAGAGACCAAAATACTAAAAGGACATTATCTAACCTTTCCTTCGTATTTCTCTACATATAGATAACCAAATATGGCATTTATTTTTAAGTATAAGTATTCTTTTATTTGACACATATCTCCTTATATCATCATTTCATTTATAACTCCTATTATACATAATTTATCATATTATATATATTAATATAGTTACAATAATAAATATATTTTGAAATAATTTATATATTTATAAAATATACAACAGATGCAAGTATTAGGGGTACTTCAGATATGAAATATACGTAAATCAAAGGGAGTATGAAAAATAAATTACGTCTACGAGGCAATTTTTCATTTTCGTACGGTATAGGGTACTTTAGACTTTTTACTAGCACATTGGGCTAAAATTCAAAAGATTTAAGATGAGGGTCGAATCCTCGTTAGAGTTCTCTGGATGGTCTATCCGGCCAAAATTTAACAAACACGAACCGCTCCAAAATCGAACGGAGAAGAAGATGCAATTGCATTAGCAGTGAAACCTTAAAAGTCTACACAGCTCAGACCTGAGATCTGAATCTCTGCAATCAAGATCTGAAACTCTAAATCGGAAATGGAAACAGAAAATGGAGACGACGGTGCGTCGGTGGCGTCTCTCCTCCCTCTCGCCTCCGTCTCTCAACAACCTTACGTCTCTGAACTTCTCTCATTCACTCTTGATCGCCTCCACAAGGTAAAGCCGCATAGAATGTACATTTTAATTTCTTTCATACTTTATTTAGGAAAAATTATGGAAGCTGACGAGTACAGAGCTTCGCAGTCGTCCAATTGGAGTTCTTTATTGATGGAATAATAGTGTAGTTTCTGGTAATTTTTGTGCTAGATTTACATTTTTATTGCTTCGGTGAATTTCTTATGTTTTCTTATGTTCTGTTAATTGATAGGAGCCGGAGCTTCTTCGTGTAGATGCAGAGAGAATACAGAGGCAAATGCAAGAGGTGGCGGTGGGGAATTACCGCGCATTTATAGCTGCAGCTGATGCATTGCTCGCGATTCGAGAAGAAGTCTCTTCTATTGATAGGCATCTTGAGTCTCTGGTATTCAAAATTATTACTCATTGCATTTCTGCCTTATATATGTTCAAAATTTGTGACATTGATTTGTAGTATTCGATTTGGTATCAGATGTTGCATTATGGTTAGCAAAGTTGTGTTGAACTTTGAAGTGAGAAACTTACATGAAATAATACATGACATTTTGTGCATAAATGAGGATCTGATTAGTGTATTTTAATTTGCTAGAAATCATGAATTGAATTGCTGGAAGCACTGTCACTAGAGTACATTTTTTTCGGCTTAATTTCTTTGTCATTTTATTTCGTGGCTTGTTTAAAATGAATAATTTTTGTGGCAGCTAAAATTTGAGGTGAATGTCAATGTTTTAAGGATGAACTTCATAAAAAAATGCGAAATAAAGTAGTGAAAAGTGTAATATATTTTATTCCAGGCTACCTGGTGAAGCACAAAAATTACTGTTATCTGACCATGTAGAAAAAACAAAAAAATGCAGTATTCATGACGTGTTGTGACAAATTGACTGCTTGGATCCTAAAGAGACCAAGAACATGGCTGAAAATAAAGAGAGTTCGGTGTATTTATAGATACTTTATGTATAAAAATATATGTTGATACACAATTATCTTCTTTTGCAGATAACTGAAATCCCAAAACTGACATCTGGTTGTACAGAATTCATTGAATCTGCTGAAGAGATTTTGGAGAAAAGAAAGATGAACCAAACGCTGCTAGCAAATCACAGTACTTTACTTGACTTGCTTGAAATTCCTCAGCTTATGGACACGTATGTGTTTAACAAATTTATACAAGTTATTTGTTGTATTGAATCAATTGCCAACATGACAAAATTATAAGGTTACTTTTCAAGATCCTTCATGCATTTCAACTGTATAACGGTTGGCCTTCAAGTTAACTTTTATCCTTTTGGAGTATTCTTTAGAAGGAAAGCATCCTACTAGAACATATGCTATTAGTTGCATCTTAGGGGTGTGCTTTAGTAAAAAGCCATCATATAATGGCCAGATTACTGTTCATGGGGTGTTAATGTCCATGGAGTTGGGCGTTCCTTGTTTCTTGATTTTCCTAGAGATGCACTATACCAGGAACCTGTATGTACTGCATGTGACAACTGTTTCTTGTACTAAACATTTGATAAGTTCAAATACCATCCTGAACTTTTCTGGTGATTGAATTTTGTATCCAAGTTGAGCTCATAGAAGCTTTTAATAGTGAATGAGAGACCAGTATTTAGTAAATTCAAGATATTACAAATTAATTGAGGATATAACTGATTGTAATTTCAAGTTTATACTGAGCTTTAAGGAGATCATGGATGCTGGCTGTAAATTTTCTTGGCACTCATGTGGTAGAATTTATTATAAGAATGTTTGATGGGCCTAATTGGAGACATTGATAGTGGTGACTGTTCTATTGTCTTATTCTAAGGCTTACTTATACAATTTCTTTATTGCTTCAGGAAAATGGAAATTGCTTTGGTTATTTATTATTTGCTTATATGGAATTTATCTTTGTTTTTGCCAGTTATTCATCTTCATGATTTATTATATAAAGTCATGTAGAGATTCCTTTATCAAGATTTGTGTGTGGGGGGATGTGTGTGTGAGTGTGAGTGTGGGTGTCTCTGCTGACCTCATTGTCAATTTTCTTTGAAAACAAATGCTGGCTTATGATGTTAAAATTTGTTGTCTCTATTGAAGCTGATTGCTTTTCCTCTTTTTTTAGATGTGTAAGAAATGGAAATTATGACGAAGCTCTTGACTTAGAAGCATATGTTTGTAAACTTTCAACCATGCACCCGAAGTGAGTTTTTGTGTTATTTTCTTGTCTATTAATATATCTTTTACTCAACTTTGTTAAAGTCACTTGCTAAAACACAATTTTTCCCCTTTTAAAGGCTACCTATTATTCAAGCACTAGCTGCAGAAGTTAGGCAGACAACCCAATCTCTTCTTTCTCAGCTTCTCCAGAGACTTCGTTCTAATATCCAGGTATCATGCAGTAATTATGTTACATTGATGGAACTTGACTTGTCCAGGTGCATGGGTTGGAATCTTATTCATTTTTGTGGGTGTATTTGTTTCTTTTAGTTACCAGAATGTCTCCGGATCATTGGATATTTACGTAGAATTGGAGTATTTAGTGAATATGAAATGCGTTTACAGGTAAAGTTTGCCAAAAATATTCTTGCTACTTACTGTTTTCTTCTCTCTCTGTCTCTATTCAGTTGCTTCTGTGCTTTTCATGGTTAGTCACTTTTATATGCCAGCATCTGACAATGTTTCTTTGTGTTTCAGTTTTTGAGATGCCGAGAGGCCTGGCTTACTGGAATTCTTGAGGATCTGGACCAGAAAAATGCTTATGAGTACTTGAAAGGGATGATAAACTGTCACAGAATGCATCTTTTTGATGTTGTTAACCAATATAGAGCCATATTTGCTGATGATACTTCAGGAAGTGAAGAAAATTACGATGGCGGCCTTCTTTTCAGTTGGGCTATGCATCAAATTACCTCACACCTTAAGACTCTTAAAATCATGCTCCCGAAGATAACTGAGGGTGGATCTCTGTCAAATATTTTGGATCAATGCATGGTGAGAATATTACATCATAGTTTTCCATACATGTGATTACTCTGTTTGCTTGCATTTGATGGGAATATTTGCATAATAAAAATAATATTTGCTTGAGTTTTTTTTTTCTTCCTTTTTTCATTACAAAGCTATTCTTTTCACTGTTACTTTCCTTAAAATTGTAATGATTAATTCTAAGTTTTCCTGCATACATCAGCAAGTTTTAGGATTATATTTGTTTGTAGGCATGGTAAATCTGTTGAATATAAAGTGAGACTGCATTCAACTATGGTAGATTATTAGAAATTCTCATAGCTCCCGGTATTTGATGATGACCTTGCTTTTTGTGTTGTTGGCAGTATTGTGCTATGGGGCTTGGTTGGGTTGGGCTGGATTTTCGGGGCTTGCTTCCATCACTGTTTGAAGAGTATAGCAACATATTCTTTTTTTTTTGTGTCCTACTGTATCTTAATTCGTTTTTAAAATTTGTTCTGATTATTAAACTCGTCGATTGGTTTACAGGGCAGTTCTTAACTTATTCTCAAAGAATATGAGTACAGCAGTTGAAAATTTTCAGGTACAGTCAAGTGGTAAATTTTGATTATATACTGGAACAAAATTTTATAGTTCAACTCTAGATTAATTTGCAAATGAATGCCCACTAGGATTTTGGCTTTTCTTTGTAGCAAGCACTGCTTTATTGGTGATTGTCATTTGTGGTCTTTACTCCAGTTAGTTTTGGATTCACATCGTTGGGTTCCACTACCAGCAGTTGGTTATCCATCCAATAGTGTTGGTGAAGACAGTCAGGAGGATGTGACTCCACCATCTTATCTAATGGAACATCCACCTCTGGCAGTTTTTGTTAACGGTAAATTTAGCCTTTGTTCCTCGCTTATTTGAATAACTGTGGTAAATCTCCTCTTCTCAACCAAATTGTCTCTATCTCAGATCAGTTTCTTCCACCTGAACATCCAAGTTTATTTGTGGTGAATTTTGACTATAAATGATTTGTGGGTTTATTTGTTCAATTGTCTGGCTGGGAGTTTATGTTCAGAAGTAATATCAATCTATATTTGGTAGCTGGGCTACATTAATGTGACACAGTGGGTCCAACCCTATTCGAGATTTAATATTGCTACAAAATTTGGATTATTTTCGTTTTTGGCTTCCACTGAAAATTGTCTGAGACCTTGTTCGAAGGAGAAAAATTCATATTCCTGAATTAGAGAAGCAGCAATGCTTGGAATTTGAACTTTGTATTTTTCCACAATCACTGATTCAAATCCTTGAAGTTCTCTGGATAAATTATGTTTGATTTGTTAATATAAGCTGTAAAGTTTTGGAGGATTACTTGTCTCTGAGGCATTGTTCTCTGTGGTGATTGTAGGTGTTTCTGCTGCCATGAATGAGTTACGACCATGTGCTCCATTGAGTTTGAAAAATGTGCTTGCTCAAGAATTAATTAAAGGATTGCAGGCAGTTTCAGACTCGTTATTGAGGTACAGTGCAACTCGGATGCTTAGAGAAAATGAGTCTGGACTTTTCCTCTCGCTCTGTCGAGCATTTATAGAGGTAATATCTTTATTAATGCTGATTAGTCATCTACAAATTGTGTCCATATGCCTTCTCAATCATATTTATGAATCCGTCTCTTTGCAGGTTGCTTATCCACACTGTGCTACATGCTTTGGGCGTTGTTACGCTGGTGGAGCTGCACTTATCATGGATGCAAAGAGTTTGTATGATGGAATTGGCCGCCTATTGGCACACTCTACTACTAGAAATCTCCCAAAACCATCTAATAATGCTGAAGAAAAGAGCATATCAGAAAACGGTGACCTCCCTGTGGTCGAAAATGGAGTTACGTCTGCTGCTGAAGAAACAGAAGGTAGCAATGAGGGCAGAAAGAAGCAGCCAAGTAGCCCCAAGCAAACTGAGGAAAACCGGGAAAACCGTGAAGCATGAAGCACCTGTATATGTTGAATCAATTATGTTAAAGTCCCAACTGTTATTTTTCGTTTGGTGCTCCCTATTCATTTCATTTCAATTTTCTTTTATCATTTCTCCATTTCTTTTACAATTTTTTGTAATTATCATGTCAGCTGATGCTCGTTACAATGTTATAGAAATTTGGTATCATAAAATGAAGACGTAGAAAATATAGCAACAAAACAAAGCTTAAGCAGAAGAGTAACTGGAGTTACATGAGCTTCATGTTATGTAATCATATTAATGTTAGGTGATTTTTACTTTAAATTGACTGTTAAATTCTATTTATAACAATCTCATAAATTTAAATATAATGATTGTATTATATAGTGGTTATGTTCTAGTTTTTTTCTTAATTATTATTTTTATTTTCTTTTAACGTTTTTTAGTCACAAGAAATTTTTTTATTAAAAAAAAAAAGAATATCCAATACCTCCCTCTTTTGAAGTCTAATATCATATCATTCTCTTATATTTTTTTAAATATTTTATTATTTTGTTACCGTCAACTCTATTTTAAGAAACCGTTATTTTGTAAGAACAATTACTGTATTACCATTGAAACTACTTAAAAGGCTATAAAGTAGTTGTTTTGTATAAGATTATTCTTTTTTTTAAAATAAGTAGTTTACTTTTTATTAAGATCCCAAAATTTTTAAAATTAAATAATTAAAAAAGATAAATGAAGCCAAATGGATAACTAAAAATGAATTTGTTTCTCATGAATTAGGAATTAAAAATTTGTAAAATTCAAAAAATGCCTCTAATATTAAATTGAAAATGCAGTACTAATTGACATACGAATATTGGAGAATAAGGATAAAAACCCATTTCCTTAAATATTGATGTCTTGAAGCAAATCTTAAACTATTTTCTGTATTTTTCATAACCTAGCAAATATCCACAACTTTTCAACAAATATTCTTCAGCTATTAAATCATAACACAAGTATTCCATAGCAGAATCAATGGCCTTATCGCCATAAGGTTTGAAAAAATGCAAATGAATGGGGAAATAATCAAGTTTAGGAAAAAAATTTAATAATATTCCAATGACGTAGAGGTTTGATAAAATCATAACCAAAAAGAAAATGAAAGTTGCCTTATTGTTACACAGCTGCAAGAAATATATTGTGCATGCATTGTGTTCACTTTTCAATCAAACTCTACATGTATAGAGTGAACACAATTATCATGCACAAAACAACAAGCTGATGTTGCTGTGTAACCATCAAAAAAGCTATACAAAAATGACATTTAACAATTCTATCCACAACTACTTAGAATATATCAATTGTCTTGTGTTCATTGTAATCCTTTGTTAATAATAAAAAATATTCTTCAAAAAGAATTGCATCATGCATCATTTTGCTGCATTCAATAACATGTACTATATGAAGAATTATTCATGGATGCATCATTAAAGTACAACAATCATACACATCAAGTGACCACCATAAGCATAAGCAGAATCTAAAATCATAAGAGCATAGGTAAAAACTGAAATCATAATCACACACATAAATTGAAAGCATAAGCATAATATAAGTTCCTAAGAAAAAATGTGAAATTATTCAATGAAGAATGAAGTGAAATTATAAGCATAAATTGAAACTGAAATCATTCAATGATTCAATCAAACATAAAGTGAAATCGCAGGCATATGTTGAAAGCATGAAGCATAAACAAAAACTAAAATCATAAAGCATGAAAAAAAAAATACTGAAATCATATTTGTATAAACAAACGCTAATAAATTATACTTGCATAAACAAAAATTGAAATTAGGAAGCATAAATAGAAAATGAAAACATAAGTATAAAACTAAAACATAAGCATAAAATAAAGCTAATATTATCAAACGAAGCATAAACTGAAGCATATACTAAAAGCATAAGCATAATATGAAACACCAGCATATAATGAGAGCATAAACTAAAAGCATGAAGCTTAAACATGAAATGAAAATCATTATCTTTGACTGAAATTGTCAAACCAAGCATATAAACTGAAATGATCAATAAAACATAAACCACAAAGAAACCACAAAACAATCACTACCTTTAGCAACATAAAACGCAAAGAAATCACCTTCTACTGCCTTAATCAACACAAACCATAAAGAAACCACAAAAAAATCACTACCTCCATAAACACAAAACATACAGGAATCACCTTTTACTGCCTCCATTAACATAAAACAAAAAGAAATCACCTTCCACTGCCTCCATCAACATAAACTATAAACAATCAAATAACACAAACTACAACATATCATAGACTTAAGAAACATACCTATGTGTTCCTCAGACGCCTGGGCTACCCTCAGACTTAGCAAGATGGGCTGGTTTCTTCGCATTCTTTAGGTGATTTTGCTTAATTGTGATATGTTGCTCAAGATGATTCTTGGTTCTCTTTGCATGCTGGTTCTTTGGTGCTACAATAACATAAGAAATCACCAAACTCAAGTTAGTTATGAAATAGAAATTGAATTCATTTATGAATATGAAAAATAATCTTGGAATGTAATTATACCTACGATGTTTGGTTCAGATCTGCTACTTGTGGCAGTATTTGTAGCTATAGTATTAGTAACTTCCTATTGCGAACAATAAAACTATGAACCAGCTTCATAATATTAATGTTAAAATTATAAATATTCAACAAATTCAAGTTTTGTTGGCTAACCTTCAAAGTTGGGCAGGTTTTCTTGTTGTGACCAAGGTTCTTGTATCTACTACACCTGAATGTGTGCCTTCTTTCACCTTGGACTTCAATCGGCTCTTTCTTCTATTATATTTTGGCCTACCTGCTTTCGCAATTATCATTGGGGGCTGTAAGTTCGAAAACTCAGTCCTTGGCCAATGGACTTTGTTTGGAATTGGGCGGATTGTTTCTGAATAGGTTTGTTCATATGCTGCTCTTGTCAAACTATAGTCGACATAATTTTCTGGCTCTAAATTTGACTGCAAAATGCAAGCTAATGCATGCTTACAAGGCAACCCATTGACTTACCAACCCAAACAATCACAAGCATGTTTGCTTAGGTCCACAACAGAGTGCATTGTTCTGTCTAGCTTGTAATCGATTACTTCAAACTCATCCTTGCTTGATTTCACAACCATTAGCTTTCTCGCTATCTTCGAAACCGTTTTAACCAATATACTAACCGTCGGAGGTAGATTTGTAGGCCATTCTGCACATTTTTCCCTTCTTCGAATAATTCTCTTCATCTACCTCAATCTGATGAACTCTACTAAGTCCAAAATTGACTTTCTCCTATACTCATTCAAAAAACCATTCCAAGATTCAGTCATGTTATTGTTAGGACGATCAATCTTGAAGAAATGATTAAACTGGTGGACTGCCCATGTGCTTGGTTCATTCTCCATTAACCATTTATATCTAGCTAGTTCGATTTCTTTGATTTTTTCCATTGCAACATCAAAATCAAACTTGTTTGTGGCTCGGACTGCCATCTAAAAGTATTTTCTCAATATTTCAGCAGTGAAAATCTTCCGAAAATTGGCATAAATATGCCTAGCACAATATCTAATGGAAACGAAAGGGAAATGAATTTTAAAGGCTGCAATGACCTTTTTTGTCTATTAGACATGAAGGTGATTGCCATGCCATCTTCTATCTCCATATGCTCCTTGAATAGTTGTAGAAACCAGCCCCAACTATCCATATTCTCCCATTCACAAACAGCTATTGCCAAAGCGAATATGCCATTATTTGCATCGACAGCCATTATCGATATTAAAACACCACCATGTAGGGTTTTCAAATGGCATCCATCTATGCCAACAAATCGTCTACAACCCATCACGAATCCTTTCCGTTGCGCCATGAAACTCATAAAAAATCTTTTAAACACTCCAATCGGCTGTTGCTGAATTTTCATTTTTGCTCATTTATTTGTAGTCAACAATATATGCACATAATCTTGAAGCTTTTTATAAGAGTTTGTAAAGTCTGTTGCTGCCATGCTCAATGCCTTTTTCTTCGCTTTGTACAATCTTTTTGTGGTTGTAGCCGTTCGAAACCTTTTGCACAACTCAGTAGCTATAGCCTCAGAACTAATCCTCGGATTATTTGTTATAGAAGAGTATAATTTCTTGACTACCCAATCACTTGTGACCTCAAGGGTCTTTAATATTCTCTTACACGTATGCTCTTCAGTAGTTATTGATCTGATGTAGAAACTAATCTTGTCCACCACAAATGAAGCATGAATCCTCTATTGATAGCTTGGTCTACCACATACTCCTGTAATTCTTGCACCTTCATTGTTAATCCTCTTTAGCCAAAATCCTTCTTGGATACAGTATTCCTTCAACACTTCTCTAAAATGGTCTACTGTTTTGAACACTTGACCAGTCGCAAGATGAATGTCATCTTCAGTCGATATTCTGAACAACCTACCCTGTATATCCCTGACCATTCTGCCAATGGCATTGCTTGCAACTTCTTGGCTATCTTCACTGATTCCATCATCATCATCAGCAGAATCATACAACTCTTCGTCCTTGAAAGTGTCCAAACAATTTACATCAACATTGAGATCAAATTCAAGAGCATTTTCATTCTCAGAGGTAGATTCAAGAACATTTGCTCCATCATCATCAATCCACTCATGTGATTCTTCACTCATAAAATCTGCTGCATCATCACCATTAGTATCGCCGTCATACGTATCTAGTTCAACATCACCATCAAAACCAAATCAAACTTAGTTGGTAGTTGTTGTTGTCTTTGTGTTTGTCTGCGTCCAAGTGTTGCCTCTGCTTGGGTTACTTGAGAGATAGGAAATTCATCTTTCGCATCAGTTTTTGTTTGTTGCTAATGTGGGAGGGCATTTAGGACAAGGATGTCAATCTTGAGCTTCACTATATTGATCTCTTTGTCCAGGTTCTTCAACACATGACCAATATAGTCTGTATTTGTTTCCACACCCTTTTCTCCCTTGACCAAGGGACAATTGCTTTGATGATGAACTGCTCATGGTGCAATCTGTGGCGCTTGTAAACTATCTCCATAACGTCATTGATGAGTGACACCAATGAATAATGATCCACGTCAACATTCCCCACTTTAACTTGAACTTCGCAAAACAACACAATCAACTCAAACCTTCCTTCACTCATCCTGTTAAAATCAAAATGAACTATTTTAATACACATTTCAAATGCGAACAAATCAACTACCATGCCCTAGTTTAGTTAAGATTATAAGTTACATATTTTTAAATGGTATAAGATTATAAGCTACAAATATAGAACTTGTGATAAAGTAAACACATAGGAAAATATAAAATAAAATAAGATGACTATACACAAATAATATATGTAATTTATGAAATTACATATATTTATATCTATAATGATTACTTGCAAAGCTAATTAATTACTTCGGTTAAATGTGATTTGATGGAGAAATCATTTTATAATTAAATAAATCTACCAACCTATTTAAGTTAAGATATTGGAATAACAAAAAATTTCTTCTCTTGCTTTGTTAAGGTTCTAATTAGTGGAGAGATTAAGTTAGACATGCTTTCTCTCAATACAGCTGGCTTACAAGCATTTCAATATTCTCTTGACTTTTGCTAATCTTATTAATGCCAAACAACTAAGTTTCATTTGTTGATGAGACAAATTAAAATTAACTATATAATTGTGAAATTAAAGGCAATAATTTTTAATATGCATTAGAAAATTTATATATCAAGTTTGCAAATTTAATATTATTGTTATTAGACATACATTAATCTTGCAGTATTTGAAAATTTTAAAGCATGTGAATAGTAGGATAGGAAATTATATATACATAAAGCTAGTTATCTTATTTTGATAATAAATTATAAGCCATCCCATGGATGGAAACTGTACTAAAAGGGAAACAGTATAAAAAGGAAAAATAATTGGAGAACTTAAATCTAAATGACATAAACTTAAAAATTTAATTCCAAAAGAAATAAAGTTTTTGACCCTTAAGTTAATGAAATCAATTGGTATTATATTCCAAAAACTATGCATGTTGTAGCAAGTTAGTCAACAAAAGAGAACAATCACAAGAAGTTTCTTTATTTGTTAATTTTACGCGTAATCAAACTCAGTTTGAACTTTAAATGAAACTGATCAGAGTATGGTTTATCCAAAACTACCAAATCAACTAAAGTAGACACTTTAAATATAAAATATTCACCTATTAATCATTCTCCATATACATTAAAATCTAACACCACCCAACTAAATTTAAAAAAGCACACAAAACACATCTTCAAAAGAAATACCCAAAAAACGGAGACCCTTTTTTCCAAAGAATGTACAAGAAAAATAGAAGCTTTTAACGCTCAATAGTATAGATAATAGGTAAAACAATGATATGAATCAAACCCGAAACAAGCAATACTGTCAATAAACCATAAGTAGATTACAATAATCACCAAAAATACCCACAAAAAATACCCATAACCCATGAACTTTTGCCAACAAATACCCACAAATCATTTTTGTTTCACATTTTTCCATTCACACAAACACAAGGACACTAAACAACAATGAGACTATAAATGCAGAAACCAAACCCAGAAAATCAGTTCAAAAACTAACCTATTTTACTCTTGAAAAAGCATAAAACTAAGCGAATGTTGGGTTTCCTTGCCTATTTTCATGCAAAATTGACATTTCCTCCTTCGATTGCAGTCGAAATCGAATTGAAATTGTTTGATTTTAATGGTTTACACTAAACCTCCATTTGGCGTGCCAGAAACATAGAAAGAACGAGCAAAGGGTAAGAAGAAACAAAGTGTTTAAAATGTCTTTTCTGCACATAATTTTTTTAGTTTTTATTATTTTAAATTAGCTTTTTAGTTAAATAATTTTTTTTCCTAAATTTTTTTTAAATTTCTGACAAATGTACTGCATCTTATCACTTATATACACTACTACAACAAATCTCTTTAATATAAAAAAATTCCCTTACAAAATAACGATTTCTAAAACAAAGTTGATGATAGGGGGTAATGAGATACTTAAAAAAAAATATAAGAGTGATGGAGTATTAAATTTAAAAGGAGGGGGTATTGGGTATTCTCTCAAAAAAAATTTTGCTCTATTTTACCATCCTATTTTGGTATCCAGCTTCTTTTTGTTATTTATATATTTAGTTGGTTGTTTATTTTTGTTCGTTTCTAATTTTGTAGACGTGTTTGAATAAAGCGAATTAAAAAAATAGCTGATGCTGAATACATTGGAGGCAAAAACTTTGTTAGAATCGATCGCCTATTAAATAAATCTGGCGATGTTGGAGACATTGATGCCAAAAATCTTGATATAATCTCTTACGATGACACAAAGTTACAAAAAAATAAATAAAAAATAAAAAGAAAGACTTAAAATTAAATAAAATTAAAAATTTAAATAAGAAATATTTTCCCTGAAGTTTGTCAAAACCACAAATAGAGTGGAAGTATGACGTAGTTCACACTTACCTCCCCTCTAAAGTAATGGTCTGTTAAATCACTATTTGTTAACATTGATTTTTGGTTGAAATATCAATTTTACCCTTAACTGATATAAATTGATAACGTAAATCAAATTAAAAAGTTGCATTTTTTATTTGCGTCAAATGAAAGAAAATATAAAAATTAAAGAATAAAAAAAACACTTGCAGCCGTTGCAATATACATGCTCTCCACTTTAATAGATATACACTGATTATTTTGAACAAACACTGTTAATAGTAAAGATTCCATTATACAACCAATATTGCTCCTAAACTAATCCAACCATAGCACCTATAACACTACCACTATTGCTCCCTAACAAACTTTATTATTGTTGCAGATATGATGAATGTTCCTAGTTTAGATTTTGGTATCCTTCAAAACATTATTTTTATGGCAGTGCAATGTTTCTAGACGATGAAAATGCTATCAATGAATGCCATTCCATAAAGGAGATATTCACAGAATAGAAATGTCTCGTTACACTCTACCGTTAGCTAAAATGACGGAAAAATGACAATTTTACTATTATACCCCAAACTGACAGAATGGTGAATGCATGGACTTATAAATTAAACGTGGGTCCTAAATGTCAGTTGATGGGCCTCACATAATAGATTACAAATAAAAAAATTTAATATTTTACATTATTAAATTTAAATAAATATTGGTGTATTCATAAGTTTCGATTTTATATTAATAAATTTAAATAAATATTAGTTGGTGGGCCAGGGTAGTTTACTTACATTTATTAGTATCAATTTTTTTTTTCCTTCACATTTCTTCTTTGCACCTCTTTTCATTTTTTATTTTATTTTTTTCTCTTTTTTATCCCCTTCAACGGCAAACCTAGAACATCCTCCAAACTTATTTTCTATTTCTTTTTTTCATCTCTTTCTTAGAAAAGAAAAGAAACATCCTATTAAGATATCAAACACAGAACATCCTTTAAATTAACTGAGGATATCATATTAAGCACATCCTCCAAACACAATAACACACAATAGATATTATACGATAAGTTAAGTACAGGAAATTGTATAAAATAAATTTATAGACTAGTCATCCAAGAGTTAAGTATATATACTGCAAGTCAGCATCTCAAGGCCATGGTTAACATGTGAAACAGGAAAAAACTTGTGAACTAAACAAAGTACTTACCCATATTCTCTATTAATTTGGGATTAATGCCCAAATTACCAAAAAAAAAAAAAGAAAAGAAAAACCCAAATTTTTAACTTTAAAATCCTAAAAAACCACAACACCACCAAATTAGCTCTGTCACTAAGCCCCCCACGCATACTCATCGACTGGCTTCACGGCGAAGTTTGTATTTGGTTATCAAAATAACGACTTGCCTTTGGCTTCCTCGATAATAAGCCCCAAAATTAATTTGGAATTTATTTCTTTTGCATATAAAGAGTTTGGTGGTTTAGACATTGATGGATTATGCATTGTTATTATCTTGAATGTCAAGATCTGGGACTGGTTAGGTGTCAGCATATGCTAAAGTTTTAGGGTTATTTTTTATTTTTATTTAATTTTTTTTTTTTTGTATTGTTTGAAAAAATGGTTTGAACGTTTCTAGCAAATAAATGGGAAAGCAATAGATGATTTAATAATGAACTAAGAAACTGTAAATGGTATATAAAGAAAATTTGAAATTGCATATGATATTTTATAAAATGTTTGCAATGGTTCCTGATGAAACTTAGTGATAACAATAATAAGCAATAAATAGTGTAATGCATGGTTCCAACAATCATCAAACATCACCCAACATACTTGAATCACAACAAACAATATGGATCCAAACAAGTAATGAAATATTAATGGCCACATCCAACATTATATTAACCAAATAAGTTTTAAACCTAATAAGTTTAATGTAGCTAATAAGGCTAACCAACCTTAAATTCTAAACAAAAATAGTAAACTAATAAGTTTCATATCAGTGGTACAACAATTTTTATAAATCACAAAATGGACTTGTAAGATGATGCTTCATCTAGTTCATGCTATCCAAAACAAATGATGAATCATCTGAAATTGCAAAAAGAAAATAGTATGCTCAATTTCTTTGATTACTTGTTCATCAATTAGATTTCGAGCTATCTTGATTATAACTTGGTGTTGCACAACAATTCCTTTGGCTTGTACATTAATTTTGGATGTGGTGTATCATGTAAATTATCATTCCTTACCAAGTAGAACTATAAAACTAACAGAAAATTGAGTTAATCATAGGAAAAGTAGCAAGAAACTGAAAACGAAAATAAGATAAAACTAAGCACTTTCATTATAATAGTAGATTCACATTACTTGATGATGAACTCACTTCATTTGATAGTTGTACTTGAGAATTTGGTACACTGTTTGTACTTACATAAAATGTCATCTATATAAGTTTATAAAGTGTTAACTATCTTGGATTAGGAAATGAAGCTATATAATTGATAATAACCCATAACTGACCTATTCAATTTTTACATATAAATTTTGGATCCCAAATTTTGCTTTTTAACAAGTCCTTTTATTGTGACCCCATTCATTACAAACAGTATATTTGACACTACAACTCTTTTTCACTGGCTGTAGCTTATCAGCCACTTTTCTTCTAGCAAATTTTGGTCTACCAGCCTATCTTTTAACTTCCAGTGGCTGAACATCATTATGGATCACAAATGGCCACATTATCTCTTCTAGTAAAGGACTGAGTTACACATTATAGGTTATGAGAAATACGTTCTTTTTCAACAATGGATCAACATAATCCTCAATGTTAAATCTTTCTACATGAATGCAACAAATAGTACATTTGCATGGCGAATTAGAGACTTGCCACCTATCACAATCACATTTTTTTCTACCCAAATGCACCACATTCACCCTTATGTTCTCAAACACAACCTCATAGTTATTATCCCTTTCAAATATGACATGTAACTCTCTAGCCTTTTCTCTTACTTTTGTAGTTTTTTTTTTTTTACTAAAGGAGGCAAATTCCCTTTCCATTTCACATATCAATGTACCGTTGATGTATTAATTTCATTGTTTTTCTTCATATTTCCTCACACATCTTCACAATTGACAGCCCTCTATACTGATTTATCCAGTTGTTATAACTTTCACTCATGTTATTGGTGACATGAACACATCTTGTATATGGCATGAAAGCATGTCTAGCCCAATTTCCAATTAGAATGTCCATTGGGTACTTATAACTTGCCTCTGTGATGTTCTTGATTTGTTCCATAACTTAATAGAAATATCTTGAGTTTGATGCTCTACATGTTGACTAAAACTTTTTTTAAAGAGCTCATTAGGAAATTTTGCCTTAAAATTGGCATAAATATGCCGACAACGGAATCTTTTTGAAGTTTAAGGGAAGTACTACTCTAAGACAATCAAAACCCCTTTTTGTCTATTACTCATAAAGCACAAACACTTGCCCTATTACTTCCATACTAATGATATAATCTCTCCGAAAAAAAAAACTCCATGATTGGTAATTTTCATACTCTACAACAACTAATTCTAGTGAATATATACTATAGTTTGCATTAATAACAACTGCAACTAGTAAAACACCTTTGTATGGGCCTCATACATGGCATCCATCCACTCTTATAAACTTTCTACAACCCTTGAAGAAGCGTCTTTTTTGTGCATCAAAACTAACGAAAAACCTTTTGAAATTCAGCTTAGACAAGTGGGCAACCCACTCTGACTAAAGGTCAACTATACTACCTAGGTTAATTTTATTATTGCAGCCATATATTTATTAAGTTTAGCATAAAATGACTTGTGATTAGCATGCAGTAGCTCTAAAACCACAACACCACCAAATTAGCTTGTCACTACGCTCCCCACACATATTCATCGACAGGTTTTACGGCGAAGTTCATATTTAGTTATCAAAGTAGGTGGTCTCAAATTGTTCTTGGAACTAAGCAGCCTACCTCTGGCTTCCTCGATAATAAACGATGGTGTTTGTAGTAGTGATCAATAGCGCAGGAGGCGTGCTTTGTAATAACCAAAATTAATTTGGGATTTATTTCTTTTGATTTATAATTTGTGTTGTGAGTTATTTTGTGGTGATATGAAGAGTTTAGTGGTTTAGAAATTGATGGATTATGCATTGTTATTATCTTAAATGCATTCACCATTAAAACAAGATCTGGAAGAAGAAGAAAAAGAAGGCGACGAAGAAGAAGGAGGAGTGGCGGCTAGGAAGAAAATGAGAGTATTTAGGACTAGGGGTTAGTTTTTAGGGTTAATTTATTATTTTATTTTTATAATTTTTAATATTTTATTTAATTCTTTATTAATATAATATTAAAAGACCAATTTACCGTTGAAAAAAAGGGTTTGAACGTTAATCAGATTAACGGTTGGGTGTAATAGGGTATTTTTAAAACATTAGGGAGGTGTTGGGCAATTAGCTTAAACTTGAGGGGGGATCTAGGGCTTTTTTCCTCATAGAATTAAGAAATCTAATAAATGAAGTCCATGCAACTGTAAAGAAAATTGAAAAGTCAAGGACTGGTTGATTGTCAGCATATGCAAATATTATTATATTTATATTTTTTTTGTGTATGTTTGTAAGTGGTTCCAACACATAAATGAAAGCAATAGATGTTTTAATAACGATGAAGTGTAATGGTTATATGGTCTTTGAAATTGATGATCTTATAAAATGCAATCCTTAATGAACTTAGTGATAACAATAATAAGCAATAAACAGTCAAATGCATGGTTTCAATGATCATCAAACATCATCCAACATACTTGAATCACAACAAACAAAAAGGATCCAAATAAGTAATGAAATATTAATGGCCACATCCAACATTATATTAACCAAATAGGTTTTAAACCCAGTAAGTTTAGTGTAGCTAATAAGGCTAACCAACCTTAAATTCTAAACAAAACAATAAACTAATAAGTTTCATATCAATAGTACAACAATTTTTATAAATCACAAAATGGCCTTGTAAGATGATGCTTCATCTAGTTCATGCTATCCAAAACAACTGATGGATCATCTGAAATTACAAAAAGAAAATAATATGCTCAATTTCTTTGATTGCTTGTTCATCAATTAGATTTCGAGCTACCTTGATTATAACTTGGTGTTGCACAACAATTCCTTTGGCTTGTACATTAATTCTGGATATGGTGCATCATGTAGATTATCATTCCTTACCAAGTAGAACTACAAAACCAACAGAAAATTGAGTTAATCTTAGGAAAAGTAGCAAGAAACTGAAAACGAAAATAAGATAAAACTAAGCACTTTCATTATAATAGTAGATTCACATTACTTGATGATGAACTCACTTCATTTGATAGTTGTACTTGAGAATTTGGTACACTATTTGTACTTGCATAAAATGTCATCTATATAAGTTTATAAAGTGTTAACTATCTTTGATTAGGAAATGAAGCTATATAATTGACAATAACCTATAACTGACCTATTCAATTTTTACATATAATTTTTGGCTCCCAAATTTTGCTTTCTGACAAGTCATTTTATTGAGACCCCATTCATTACAAACAGTACATTTGACACTACAACTCTTTTTCATTGGTTGTAACTTATTAGCCACCCTTCTCCTAGTAATTTTTGGTTTACTAGCCTATCTTTTAACTTCCAGTGGCTGCATATCATTGTGGATCATAAGTGGCCACATTATCTTTTCTAGTAAAGGACTGAATTGTACATTATAGATTATGAGAAATACGTCCTTGTTCAACAATAGATCAATATAATTCTCAATGTTAAATCTCTCTACACGAATGCAACAAATAGTACATTTGCATAGCGAACTAGAGACTTGCCACTCATCATAATCACATTCTTTTTTGCCTAAATGCACCACATTCAACCTTATGTTCTCAAACACAACCTCATAGTTATTATCCCTTCCAAATATGACATGTAACTCTTTAGCCTTTTTTCTTATTTTTTGTAGTTTTTTTTTTTTAACTAAAGGAGGCAAATTCCCTTTCCATTTCAGTATATCAGTGTACCATTGATGTATCAATTTCATTGTTTTTCTTCATATTTTCTCACACATCTTCACAATTGACAACCCTCTATACTGATTTATCCAGTTGTTATAACTTTCACTCATGTTATTGGTGACATGAACATAGCTTGTATATGGCATGAAAGCATGTCTAGCCCAATTTCTAATTAGAATGTCCATTAGGTACTTATAACCTGCCTCTGTGATGTTCTTGATTTGTTCCATAACTTCATAGAAATGTCTTAGTTTGATGCTCTACATACTGACTAAAAATTTTTTTCAAGAGTTCATCAGAAAATTTTGCCTTGAAATTGGCATAAATATGCCGACAACGGAATCTTTTTGAAGTTTAAGGGAAGTACTACTCTAAGACAATCAAAACCCCTTTTTGTCTATTACTCATAAAGCACAAACACTTGCCTTATTACTTCCATATTGATGATATAATCTCTCCGAAAAAAAAAAACTCCATGATTGGTAATTTTCATACTCTACAACAACTAATACTAGTGAATATATACTATAGTTTGCATTAATAACAACTGCAACTAGCAAAACACTTTTGTATGGGCCTCATACACGGCATCCATCCACCCTTATAAACTTTCTACAACCCTTGAAGAAGCCTCTTTTGTGCATCAAAACTAACGAAAAACCTTTTGAAATTTAGCTTTGATAAATAGGCTGCCCATTCTAACTAAAGGTCAACTACACTACCTAAGTTAATTCTATTAATTGCAGCTATATATCTACCAAGTTTAGCATAGGATGACTTGTGATTAGCACGCAATAGCTTTAAAACCTTGTATTTTGCTCTATACAGCCTTATTGGATGGCATTCTACTTTATACAACCTTAACAACTCCCC
Organism: Azadirachta indica; assembly: GCA_022749755.1. Lineage (NCBI taxonomy): Eukaryota > Viridiplantae > Streptophyta > Magnoliopsida > Sapindales > Meliaceae > Azadirachta > Azadirachta indica. The sequence continues at coordinate 5,683,314 of CM040446.1, read as the reverse complement.
AGCTAATACCTTTGTGCTTAATTTTGGATTGGCCTTGAATTAAAGCAAGAATTAGGCAACAATCTATTTTAATGTTACCTTATAATTATCAATGACCCTATGACATATATGCTTAGGCTTCAAAGTCTTTATTTGGAATGATAATTTATCCCATGTTAGGCTGGCATGGATTCTCCATTTGCAGTTGTTCAAAGCACATCTACATGTGACCTTTGTCTTTTCATTCTTTATTCTCATCAACTTAAACCTAATCTTGATGGCTAATACCTTCAATACCTTCCTAAACTAAGTAACATCATCAAATGTTTGGCCCACTTGCAATGTTATATTACTATTTGCATTCATGCAAAAATCAAACCCCCCACTACTCTGGCTATATTTTTTGATTGTTATGTCCTCTATATCTGAATCATCACTAGCTACATTAGAGTCATCTGCTGACCCATAATAATCTAGCTCATGATCTGTTTCAACATCTAGCACCATGATATTTTCATCTTCATCATCGGTTGCATCTAAATCTTTAGGATTCCATTGATTGCTTGATTTCATCCTGCTTACAAGTTCTTTATAGAACTCTTCTTCACATAGCATCAAGGAGATTTCTCTATCAATTAGGTTTACTTGGTTAGCCTTAACTTGCTTTTGTTCATCAACATCCAGGTCACCCCTATTGTAATCCCCTTCAATCATAATGTCAATGACAAATTGATTTTGGATTTACTGGTCAAGTAAGGATGACTGAGGTTCAGCTTGGTTAAGGAAGAACATTGACATAGCCAATTCCCTTCTCATTAACTTCTTAATGATTGTAACTCCCCATTTGTTTCAAATCGTACTCTAGTCTTCTCATCAGATGCCTCAACTTTAAATAATACACAACCCTATGCACATAAGTTCTTATCACTGCATACTTCTATAACATCGGTCCAAAGCTTGCTTAGTGTATACAACTCAAGAGAGACCCTAGTTATATTGTTCAAGGCACCTTTCACTTCACCAAATATGTCTATGTTCCTCATCCTGCCAAACTAAGAAAATTAATTCAAAACCATAACTAAAACAAACTACCAAAAGGTTAACTCAAATCCTGCACAACTCAAATCCTACCACAGATTATATGACTTTCCTCTAGATTAATCTACATACAAACAATAGGGAACAAAGATAAAGAAATAAATCCCACAAAATAGAAAAAGAAAAAGAGAATTGCAAATTGTTGAACAGCCAATCCCATGGTGGAATTTGGTTTTCCTTATCCTGTCATCAAAACCCCATGTGAGATGCTATATGTTTGTCCTTCTTTTTTTCGTTGAATTTCGTGTGTATGAGTCCCCATGTTCTTGCAAATCCATCTGTGCATTCACTTTAAGTATTGCAAAATCTAGAGTTTTAAAATATGCATCATGTGGTTGACATTACATAAAAGTCATTTGGCTATAAATACAATTACATGTGGTTGACAAGACATACATACAATATACATAATTATAAAAATTTCATTAAGAAATAAAATAAATAAAAATTTTCATTTAGTTATAAATGATTTAGTAAATTCTCAAATGTAAGTTAAAAACAAATAATTTTTATACATTTGAATAATTTTATAGGTAATCTTTAATTTACTCCTAACTAAATTTGACAATCTTTCTTACACCCCTAAAAAATTTGAAAGTCATCCAGAACCCCCAAACGTTAAGTGCAACCATTACATTTAACAGTTCTTTTAATTGACCATTAAAAAAGCCATTTTACCTTTAATAAATTGAAATTATTTTTTCCTTCTCTCTTCTCTTCTCCCTCCTCTCTTCTTTTCTTTTCTTCTCTTCTTCCTTCTCTTCTACCTTTTTCTTTTTTTCATTTTCTTCTTCTTCAACATTAACCACTATGGCCGCCACTGGAGGCTGCTTGCAGCAGCCTTTCATGGCTGCCACAGGCAGCCTTCGATGGTTCCTGCACGCAATCATGAAAGGCTGCTTGCAGCAGCCATGGTGGCTACTTGTAGCAACCTTCCTTGGCTACAACAGGTAGCAGCCATTAATGGCTGCCACACATAAAGAAGAAGAAAAGAAAAGAAAAGGGAGAAAAGGAAAAAAAAATATTTTTATGAATTTAAAATTATAAAATTATGATTTTACCTTTTTTATTATTTAAAATAATAGTGTGAGTTAATATTTGAGAGCGCTCTGATGATTTTCAAAAATTTTAAGAATATGATGATAATTGTGAAAATTAGTTGAGGGTAAATTGAAAATTATTCTAATTTTATTTAGATATAATATTTTACACTAAAAATTAATATTGCACATATCAAAATTTATTATTTTATAAAAAATAAATAAATAATTTGTTATTTATGTATGATGAATAAAACTATAAAAAAAAAATATTACTATATAATAAATATTTTAATTTATATTATTTTTTATATAGATGTCATCCATTAATAACACATACATTTTTTTACCAATAATGAGTGCGAATTAAACACAAGATCGTTACTCTAATAATAGACTTGTAAAATTTAATCAACTTAAAATTTATTATTAGTATTTCAAGATAAGTTTCAATTAAAAAGAAAGAACTATGCAATTCTTTCATCCATCTCGATGAATTCAAGAATTAAAAGTGAAGAGCATGGACCACGTGAATGAAATTAAAAAATAAAAATAAAAAAATTGATATATACCCTTGAAGTTTAGGAAAATAATGGGGACCCCAGAGTTTGGGCTGGTTGCAGATAACCTTGACCCGTAGATTCAATGGAAGTTCCGAAGTAGGTTAGTTTGATCATATAGGATATTATTGTTTTTGTCCCTAATTTTTCATAAAATAATACATTTAGACAATTTTTATATTTGTCACAATTTAATCTCTACTTATTAAAAAGTGACAATTTGAGTTCAGCTGTTGCATTTGTATCGTATAAAATAAACGTACCATAAATTTTAAACTAACTCGAATTTAACTTATCTAATAATCGTATCAAGAATTGAAAATACCAATCTAACTTGATTATTAAATAGTATTAAATGAATTAGAATCATGACACTTGCTTTTTTTTTTAGATTTTAATATGTCTTTTAAAAATATTTATAATAGTATTTATTCAAATTTTAGTAAATTATATTTAAATAAAATTAAGTTTTTTTGAAAAAAAATATAAGATATATAATTAAACACTTTTAAAATGTGAAAAATATAAAATTTATTTAGTGATAAATTAGTTTACATAACATGATTATCTAAATATTAAATTGTGTCATAAATAAATTTATGTGTTGAGATCTTAAAACTTAAACCGACACGATCATTAATTGTATTGCACTTCGATTACTTATTTATTAATTATGTCATTTGTTTTAACCTAAATGTATTTACTCACATAGAATTCATGTTGAATAATCATGTACTAACCTAAATTATTGCCCTTATTATTAGCCACAATGTACTATTGTTCTAGGGACTAAAATATTAAAATTAAATAAATCTTGTCCTAATTTATTGTTTTAATAAAATTAAAGGATAAAAGATTATTATAAAAACCTCTAATAATGAGTTGAGGATAAATCTAGATGATTAATTTATAAGAAAATAAGAGGGTTAGGAACATTAATAAAATGTTAGAAAAAAAGAAAGTTTTAAATGAAATGAAAATAATAAATTATAATACATAAGCTAAATTTGGTATCATAAATTAATAAAATTAATAATGAAATACATTATATTTTAATTTAATTTTAATTAAAAAATTTTAAAACAAAAAGAGTTTTGATTATCTTATTTTATGATAAATGTAACATGCTTTTTACATTTTATTTTAATTTATATTAATGTGTTTGATAATTTTTTTTAAGAAAATACAATAAATATAATATAATTTTTAAATAGAAATATAAAAATAAATGCTAATATATTTTATTTATTTTTTTAATAATTATATATCAAATTAATACTAAAAAAGTAAAAAAATATATATATACATAGGTATGAGTTTTTTAATTAGTTTATGGTTATACTCCAACTCATTATTAGTATTTTGTTTTAATTTAGATAAGGGTAGTAATTGACCCTTGTCTTCTTTTGGAGGTATGGGTTCGAATCTCACATTTTATAAAATGAGAAATTTGAATACTTTCTTGTGAGGTTAATTTTTAAGGTGCACTATAATAATAAATATTTAAACTCTCACTTTTAGTGAATATTTGATGTACAAATGCATGTTATTAATAGATTGTATATGTTAAATGTTATCTTAAAAAATAAAAGAAAAAAAGAGGCTAAGGAATTTAGGAGGTATTTGTATATTTCGTCAAAACTTTAGCAGTGTCTAATAATCCGTCAAGATTTGGGGATATTCCATATTTTCCTAAATTTCAGGGGTATATGACAATATTTCAAAAAATAAGGCAGTAATTAGCTGGTGACGCTGTTCTTTTTCATTTCAAAGCAACAGTTCAGAGACAATCTCCCATAAATTCCTCAGTCCTCAGCGCTTAGTCACCACCACAATTACTTGAATCCTGAATCCCCATGGAGGTTTCAGAGTCGCAGACCATTCTGGAAATGCCCACCAACATTGAACAACCTTCTTCTGAATACATTGTTAAAGAAAACAAATTTGGGTCCATTGAATCTTCCCCACCGTCTGGTCCTTTTCCAGTCATTGATATGAGTCTCTTTTCCCAGTCTTCATCTCAAGAACAAGTTGAACTTGAACTCCACAAGCTTAGTTCATCTCTTAGCTCCACCGGTTGCTTCCAGGTTTTGATTCTTCTTTTTCTTACTTAAAATGGAAAACTTTTGCTTGAGGGATGTCAATCAGATGGGATCATATATGGGGTATTGATTACATGTTGACTAAACCCTTAGAATTTTGTTTGATTGTTCAAATTGTTTTGAGTTCCAGACAATTGGTCATGGGATGTCAGATTCATTTCTGGATAAGGTTCGTGAAGTTGCATTGCAATTCTTTGCGTTGCCCATGGAAGAGAAACAGAAATATGCTAGAGCTGTTAACGAGGCAGAAGGGTATGGGAGTGATAAAGTGGTCTCTGAAAAACAAGTTCTTGATTGGTCTCATCGTTTGTCTCTAAGGGTGTTTCCAGAAGACAAAAGGAGGCTGAATCTTTGGCCGCAAATTCCGGCTGAATTCAGGTATTACTCTATCGACTCGCCTTATACATTGAATCCTTGCATATAATATTTTGAACATCATTTTCTGTTGTGATAGGCCAGTTTTGTTTGAGATATTAATCACAGTGACTAAGAAAAACAAAAGAAGAATTTTTTTCATTAACAAAGTGAAGTGTATAAACATTGGAGATTAATTCTTAAAAATGCTTTGACTTCTAAAATTTGTTGTCAATTTATAGATGGAGAAGAGAGTCCTTTGTTTTGAGAAGTGAGCTAAGAAAATCTCCAATAAACACTATTCAAGCCATGTTTTAACACATCTCTTCCTTGATTTGAATTATGCCGACCTCCACGCTAGATATCTGGATAAGACATTGAAAATTTTGCAAACAATAGTAGCAAATATTTCATAACTTTAGGGAATGCTTGATGTCATATTGATTGGTTCATTTGATTACATTTCAGGGATGTCTTAGATGAATATGCTACGAAGATTAAGATTGTAACACAAGTTCTGTTCAAGGCAATAGCAAAGTCACTGAAATTGGATGAGGATAGTTTCCTGAATCAGTTTGGAGACCGAGCTCTAATGCAAGCTCGGTTTAACTTCTATCCACCATGTTCAAGGCCTGATTTAGTTTTCGGAGTTAAACCACACACAGATAGATCAGGAATTACAGTTCTCTTGCAAGATAGAGAAGTCGAAGGTCTTCAAATTCGCATCAATGGTAAATGGTACAGAGTTCCTGTAATACCTCATGCTCTTGTTGTCAATCTTGGTGATCAGATGCAGGTAAATCATTTTGCTAACTCTGGACATCAACTGGAGGCTTCTTTGTAAAAAGTGGTATAATCCAGGTTGTTTTAACTGTTGCAATGCAGATTATGACCAATGGGATATACAAGAGCCCCATGCACAGGGTGGTGACAAACACAGAGAAGTTGAGGCTATCGGTAGCAACATTTATCGAACCAGAGCCAGAAAATGAGATAGGACCTGTACATCAATTGATAGATGAGCAAAGACCAAGAGTATACAGAAATGTGAGAAATTATGGTGCTATCAATTATGAGTGCTACCAGAAAGGGTTGGTTGCACTTGACACTGTTAAAGTCTAAGTCTTTCTTCACCTTCCCCAGCTAATTGATGATGCTAATGGGAACTTCAAACCTTATTAAGGCCTCTATCTGTAATAAATTTGAAAACTGTTTTCAGATATTTCCTTAATTATATGTAATATATGATCAGTGGTTCCTTTTGTGTAATAAAGTCTACGAGTCAGTCTGATATTTCAATGCATGTTGCTGAGAAGAAAACCTTGAGCATAAGCCATTTTATTTAGTAATTGTGATTTTAGTTTACACTTTTAATATGTTTGTGATATGAAAATTATACCATGATATACTTGTTGATATTTTTGTATAATATATAATACGAATAGAAGTAGGGACGAGGATTCCATTTTTCACGTAAACATTTTTCAGTTCGAAAATGATTTTTAAATTCATTATCATGTTTCAACTCGAAAATAAGTATATTATTATGTAAATTTGGATTATAGAAATATTTTAATTCAATTAATATGAGACTGTCAGTTTTAAACAAAGTTTTGTTACGTAATCAAAACTGAAATACGGATTATAGAAATTCAGACATTGATTTTAGCTAAAATTACTACAAATTATTAAACGGCAGCGTTTTGAATGCAAAAACCCCTGTAACGTCAAACCAAAAACCCTTCCTTTGTCTGCCTCAAGACTATGTGTTGGGCGCAAAGAGTGCGTCAATTAATTCAATTTCGCAGAAATCAGGTAAAATTTTTTCGATAATTTATCAAACCAATCGTTAAGATTTTATGTTCTAATTTTAAGCTCTCTAATGATTTGAATCTAAATCCAATTCTTTCTATGTGAATAATTTTTCCCCAAATGGAAAAAAAAGGGTTTATATATTAGGCAAAATGGAATCATCATCTAATACAGAAAATGCTGCAAATCATCAACATGAAGCTCCTAAGTTGCAGATATATCCGACCCCTAACAGTGGGGTTTCGCCTTACTGGAGAGGTACTAAATATTATTCAGTCCTAGTTAATAGATTGCTTCAGTTCATTTTTAACTCTTGGTTCCTTTTTTCAACAGACAAGTACGAAAGAGATGCTAAAAAGTATTGGGATGTCTTCTATAAGCGTCACCAAGACAGAGTGAGTCTCACTTTTTAAAATCAGAAAAGATAAAAAAAAAAAATCAAATTTTTTGAGTTTGATTTAGTTGTGCTTTTTGCAGTTTTTTAAAGATCGGCATTACTTGGACAAGGAATGGGGTCACTTTTTCTCTGTGAGTGAATAAATGGGTTTTTCTCTATTTCTAATTCTGGTTAATGATTTTCTGTAATGACCGATTGATTAATTTTCTTGAATTTTCTTTTCCAGGGAGATGGGAGGAAAGATATATTAGAGGTAAATTACCGTATAACATCACTCTGGATTTGCCATATGTAAATAATAAAAAAAATATATATATATATATATATATATTGATTTTTCATGCTGTTAATGCACATATAACCAGCCTTCTCTTTGTCTAAGTTTGAATGCTTGTGATTATACGATTATGCCATGATTTTATTATTGGTATGATTGGGAACATGAGTGCTTCCCTAAGTTGATTATTGCATTCAATGATCTTTTGAGTTTTTGGTCGTATTTGAATTTCTGCTTTTTGATGGTATAGTATAAACATTTTGATATCCTTTATGATACCTTTCTTACTCTTAACAATGATCATTTGGTGAGAAATTTTATATTTGTGCTGCAAAACTGAAGAATACTATCATTCAGGATCTTAAGTTCAGCACTTAAAATTTTATAGCTATATAGGCTTATGTTAATACCTTTAAGATCAACTGAGAATTGATTGATGTGAAAAGGTTTGATTGTTAGGGTTATTAGCCATTGGAAATAATCAGTCTGGCTCTAGAAACTGTATGTTTGAAATAAAAGGAAAAAGGATCAAACCTTGGCAATCATTGTTCTTCGTCCATTTGAATCATGAGATGCTTCTGGGTCAGTCTTGTGTTTTGGGGTAGTTGTTATAGATTGAGTAGATACAGATACTGCAGACGCTAATTTTGCGAGCTGTTGGGTATGAATGTATAGACCAATGGGAGACTTTCAGGTTGTTCTGAATTATTGTGGACATCCACCTGCATGCAAAAGTTTTCTTTTGTTAATTCTGACCTTTTTCATTCAAAATCTGCCTTCAGGAGTTTGTTACAGAAGCTTTACATAAAGTTTTCCAAAATTTATTTAAACTCGTAAGTTGAGCCCGCATATAAATCGTGAACAAATTATGCACTAACAAAGGGAATTCCACTCTTAGCCTACTTCTCATCTTGGATTATATTATCAAAACTATTAAAAATTAAATTGTTATAAGCCTTCAAAGAATTTTGAGAAACATAATTCCATTTATCAGAATGAATTAACAACCATGCCTTCTTCTTGAAGTTACTGTGATTTTTCTTCATCTACTATTCCTCATGGAATTTGCCTGTTTCATTTTCTATCTTAGCTTATATTATGCACTACAGATAGGTTTGAACTGGATATGCTTTATTCAATGTTTGTCTTTGCACGATATATACTTGCTCCATTAAGTTTGTATATTTGGGATTATCACATCTGATGTTGATTACAGGTTGGCTGTGGAGCTGGAAATACTATCTTTCCTCTGATTGCTACATACCCAGATCTTTTTGTTCATGCATGTGATTTTTCACCACGTGCTGTTAACTTGGTGAAGGTTTGTTTTTCTTGCCCTTGCATTGGCCTATAGTAGATAGTTCAGTTCAGGAACTCATTTGGCAGTCTGCTCTTATACTTTATTCACTCTGCTCAGCCAGTATGAGTGTGGATGCAGTTATTGATTTCATTATATAATGTGTGTGATATCAATTAATAACTGTAGAACTGTTAATAATGGTGTGATGTGAAGTCTTCTGGGTTAAATCTTTTCAATTTAATGTCATATGATCATTGGCTTGATGAACCATCACTCCATCGTAACTGCCTTTTTATTCTCAGGATATTGTTGATGATCTTTGTTAATGGATTCTGATATTACAGCGCAAATGCATTAGTGTCTCTATTATCCCAGATAGACAATGAAATGTTGACTGCTTGAATTATCTCTCTGTGGTCTTTGAAAAATCATTTAAGAAAAGGAAAAAGAGTAGAAACATTCGTGTTTATACGGTTCCTGAAACAAATCAATCATACTGGTCTTTTCTTAATTTTTCAAATAAAATTTATTGGGGTTCTTCTCCATTAATCACTGGGTATAGGGATTGCATTTTGATGTGTAGGAATTGCCTACTTCATCATACATTCTGACACTACCTTGAAACAGGCGTAACAAATTAATTAGATAGTTGAAGAGGACAGTAATGATTTGGACATGATTTTTTTGGCATGAGGGACCATGGTTGGTGTCATAACTGTGTGATATATGGTTTCTCATTTGCCTGGAAACTTTTGGATGCTTACTATGTATGAATTTATAAATTATTTCAAGTTGTCAAAAAAAGTTAAAAATCAGAGCTTTTGCTTCTTCAGGTTTGATAATTCAACTTTCCGTAAGTTTTTATGCATTTCATAGTTCTTAAATTTACCATTGAATATATGATGTGATTTGCTTATGCCTGGCATGCATATTGGCATGAACATGTGGTTAATTTTGTTGGAAAATGTATTTTCCTTGGACCACAGTTGATTTCTTTCTCTTTCTTTCTGCCCAATAATGTCCTTGGTGTTCTATACTGATTGTCCTTGGTGTTCTATATAGTATTAATTGCTGGATGTATGGCTGAATCTAGAATTTAATATTTTTTTTAATTTAAACTCTGGTATGAATTATTTTATTTTTTTCTAATTGCAGACACATAAAGACTTCACAGAGAACCGTGTCAACGCATTTGTTTGTGACCTGACGAGTGATGACTTAAGCAAGCAAATATCTCCATCTTCAGTAGATATTGTAACCATGGTATTTGAATGGCAGTTATGATTTATGGCAACTGTTAAATGATTTCTCGATACGGGCTTGGTCAAATTTGTTAATGCATAACTGCTGTCTCTAATTGAGGAACTTGCTCTTCTATTTGACAATTGGTTTGTGAATTTTTATTATTGCCTGCAGTAGATAGCAGGTTGCTTCCATACTAGCTGACCTGTTAAATAGGTTTTTGTGCTATCTGCAGTGTCTCCTGAGAAGATGCCTTTTGTCTTGCAGAACATTAGAAAAGTTCTCAAGGTAAGTGTCCATAGTGTTTCCAATTTCAAATGTGTTTGAAAACTGAATTACTATGATTACCTTCATGAATGAGATGCAACTCTTTCTCTTTTCCTTTTCTTTCCAGCCAAGCGGTTATGTGCTTTTTCGCGACTATGCTGTTGGTGACCTTGCTCAGGTTGATCTGCTATATATTTCCTTATTTCTTTTCCTTTCTTGCTAAGATTGATATGTGCTAGAACTCTTTATCTGTGCTCAGTTTCTTCTAATAATTTTGCAAGGCACATGAGTGAGATTCTTGTGCAGAAATGAGGTTTTGGAGTACTTACACATGATATTTTATATTTGCTCTTTGGTCAAATTTTATTGGTGCTTGTGGGTGTTATTTGCTTGCAGTGAACACATGCCTACATATATACATATTTGCCTGCAAGCATATAGTCATGTAGTTAAGCAAATACAGATATACAAAGATGTTATATCATTGTAGTTGTTGCTTCAGTTAAACAAGTTATCATAGGTTTTACATTTTTAAAACATCGTAATAGTTATGCTTGACTAGAAGAGTTGTCCATGTCTGTGTCACATTTTTGTCCTTTTTTATTACTTGACCACATGAGAGCATCTCATGCCTTTTTTCATTTTTTATATTTTGAGAAGAAACTGAGAATGTTTTTCATTTTATAAGGAAAAGAAGGTAAGAAAGTGGACCATGTGTCCACAAAGAAAGGCCAAAAAAGACAAAAAAAAAAATGTCAGGAGGAAAATAATCTATACAAAATAGGATTATACGAGTGTCCTGATTTAGATCAGAATAGTTAGGTATGCTTAGCTTTAGTGGGATGGATAACTTAACTGATTTGGTCATGGGTCAAAATATATGCTTTTCTCTTCGATAAGTTAATTGGAAACTTTATGCTAGCAGACTAACAAACCTCTAACTTTTTACCTATAATTATATGCAAAAACTACAGTACTGGCATGAAACAGCTGTAATAAACCTTAAAACGAACATGAATTGTAACATAAATTTTGAACTTATAATATAGGATGTGCAACTTGTAATAGTTATAAATAACATGTGTGGTAATATTTCTGGTCCATTGCTATACCGAAGACCTTTTGATATAAATATATATATATATATATATATCTTGAATTTGTTACTTAATGCTCTTTTGCTGTAATTATCTCATGGCATTAATGCTGTTTTGACAGGAAAGGTTAACGGGCAAGGACCAAAAGATCAGTGAAAACTTCTATGTCAGGGGTGATGGCACTGTGAGTTTCTGTCTTCTTGTTCAGTGATCTAGCTGTGATTTGGCTGATTCTAAATGTACCCTTTTTTTCCCTTGTTCAGCGTGCTTTCTATTTTTCTAATGACTTCTTGACAAGTTTGTTTAAAGAAAGTGGATTTGATGTTGAAGAGCTTGGTTTGTGCTGCAAAGAAGTAGAGAACCGTGCAAGGGAGATAGTGATGAATCGGTAAATAATCAAAGATATAAATCTCTTTTAATTCCCTTCCCAGTTAATGCTTTTGTTCTTTATGTTAGGATTTTCTTTTTTCACAGGATTAAGATCTACTTTAACTTTCCCTAAAAGATTGCAATTTTGTGTGTGATTTTAGGCGTTGGGTCCAAGCTGTATTTTGCTCTTCAGGTGGTGTGAACTCGTCCTCTAAAGAAGCTTCTGTCAAGTTAGATATATCTAATCAAGAGAATGTTGATCTGGGAGCTGCAGAAATTGCTTTGGAGGAGCCTGTGAACAGTTCGAGGTTGACATATCCGAGGGTCTAGCATTTGAAATGTTTGGCATTTCACCTTCTGAAGATAATGAGGTACATGTTTACCCTTTTCCTTTTATCTTATTTCTCTTCTGAAACTTTTAAATTATTGCAGCTATTTATTTTTCTTTTCCTGAAAACAAAAAAATGCTCTCAAGACACTGTTAAAAATTTAATATTATGGATGTGTAGCATTTTCTAGTATTCTCGGTTTTTTTAACCTGACTATCTTTTCTTTGCTGTTTCCATTATATAATATCTATTCCCATTCTAAAATAAGAATTGTGGTAAATATCTCAAAACATCTATGTTATTGGTCAAACACAACATGCCTTGATATGATAATAATCATTTCTTCTGAGGCATTTGTTCTTATCTTCCTCACTATTGTCTGTTTCTTGCTAGATGATTGAGGTTGCCTTGAAAGACTGCTGCTTCAAGATAAAAGTGCTGTCCAAAGAGTATCAACACACCTGCAAATCGACTGGCTTGATGCTGTGGGAATCAGCTCGTTTGATGGCTGCTGTTCTAGGAAGAAATCCAAACATAGTTGCAGGAAAAAGGATGTTGGAGTTGGGTTGTGGCTGCGGAGGCATCTGCTCCATGGTTGCTGCTGGATCAGCTGACCTTGTGGTAGCCACAGATGGAGACACAAAAGCACTTGACCTCTTGAGCCAAAATGTTTCATCAAACCTTAGACCACCATTCCTGGCCAAACTAATAACAAAGAGACTAGAATGGGGAAATAAAGACCATATAGAAGCAATCAAGAACACAAATAATGGAGGTTTCGATGTCATTTTAGGCACGGATGTTACTTATGTTCCTGAAGCTATATTGCCTTTGTTTGCAACTGCAAAAGAGTTGATCTCTACTTCTAATGAAGGCATCAAGGAGAACCAACAACCATTATTGATCCTCTGTCATATCTTTCGCCGAGTTGATGAGCCATCCATACTTTCAGCCGCATCGCAACACGGTTTTAAACTTGTTGACAAGTGGCCTGCAGGAAATTCAACTGATCCATCTAAAGGCATCATTAGCTCTTGGTTCCCAGTGAAAGGTTTTGAAGATTACTTGCCAAGTTCAGCCCTGAATATTATGTACTTCCAGGTAAAGTGAAAGCATTTAGAACTTACAATTCTTAATGATTCATTTCTCTTAATTTTACCATTGAAAAATAGAAGCTATCCCTGTTTTGTAATTCACCATGATATTTGCAATTGGGTTCATTGAGTTGCACTTGAAGGTGCTATATAAAAAAATTTTGTTGTAACCTCATTTTCTTGAAGAATACAATTTTGTTAAATTTTTTGGCAGTTTGATGAAATGTATTATTATAATCTTCTATCAATTTTGAAATAAAAATTTGTTAAAATTTTATCGAATAAACATTTGATTATGTACTATGTATATTTCATTTAAGATTTGTTTGATAGTTTTTATTTTTATTTTTACGTCAAAAGCAAAAGTATTTAATAATCTTTCACTAAAAGGTGGTTATTATTAGAAAATATTTTATGGTAATTATTAGAATTTTTTTTTATGGAAATAGTCAGAATTTAAATGCCATTACAAATAAATTATGGTCATCTCATAATTGCCATTTTTATATTGCAGAAAAAAAAAAATTCTCTACACAAATAAAGAATTAGATTTAAAGGGGTATTTTTGACACTTTATTATTAGTGTTATTTGCTTTTGACTTAATGTGAAAGTACTATTTTAAACAAATAAACAAAAAAGGGAATAAACATGTACTTTTTCTTTGAAAAAATCCCTTTAGAAGGTTTGATGAAAAGTGCACATAACTCTTCTTAATCGTTAATTGACCTCTTTTGACTGTAAATTGATCATTAAGTTAGAGAAATATTTGGTAAAAGTTGTCACCTTTTCCTTTTCATATTTAAGTGACACCGTAATTTAAGTAAAAATTGTACAAACTAAAATTTTTAAATGATATTTTAGCGTTTAAGATTGTAAAGACAGAATACACAACATTATTTTTGTTGTCTAATTTAGATTATTTACCATGAAAATAACATGTATATGAAATATGAGCTTTAGATTATAGAATACACTAATTAATTTGGCGTATGTTAGTGATAACATGAGTTGATAATGATTGATGTGGCTTATTTTGCAAAGTTGAATCAAATTCATGAGTTTGTAATCAAAATAACATAAAAAATTTTTATTCACAATAAATATTGTTTCAAGTACGTAGAGTTTATACTTAAAACAAACATTTTTGAGTGTCATAATGCAAATAACATGAACTTGAAATTGCAATTTTCGAGTGCAAAATAAGGTATTTGAATTTTGTAAGTTTTTTAAATTATTTTTTTAATTAGGTTTTCATATTTTTTTTCAGTTTGGTCCTAATAAATTAAGTATTTAATAGTTAAAGGAACGAACTGCCTCGCATACTAGAATAGCAAGTTATCTAATGGATTTATGTGCTCAAATAATATTTCCCATCATTTTTTAGGTTTGAAAACATTTGCCCTTTTTTAAATAATCAAAGATTGAGATATATATGTGAATTTAGGGGCATGAATTGAAATTAAAGATTGAATAATCAATCAAACAACTCAGTCCAAAATTTCTGCCAAGTTTTTAATCCAATTTCATAAAGCATAATGGGTTGTAATAATGAAAAGCGAAATGAAGAGGATTAGTAAAAGAGAAAGCAACCTAATCCAAAAACTTAACAGTTAAAAAAAGAAAAAGAAAAGTGCTTTTGTTATCCTTGGACATTTAACTAACAACTACTGCCTTTTTTTTTTCTTTTTTCATTTATTGACAAAGATTAATGGTGGTGGTGTTGTGGTCCTGGATTTGCTTATAATTAGGATAAAAAATTATCTTGTCTAAACAAACCCAAAAGAAAATTTGGAAAGAAAATTTATGTGCTCAAATCCATACACTTATTTTTGTAACCTCAATTAATATCATATATTTTTTGGTACACTTGCAAAAAAAGTGATTTCAAAATAAACGAAGTATTAAGTTTCAAGATTCGTTTTTTCTTTTCTTTTTTTCTCTTATTCGCTAATGTTAAAGCGTTAAAGTATAATTTAATTATTTTAACTAACAGAATTAGCGAATTTTTCTTTTCTTTTTTTCTCTTATTTGCTAATGTTAAAGCGTCAAAGTATAATTTAATTATTTTAACTAACGGAATTAATTCAAGTTCACGTTCCATAAAGAGTGTAAGACTTTTTCACTATTCATGGGTAAGGGAATGAAATAGATTTTTAAAGTATATTATAATAGTATTATTTAAATTCTTAATAAATTTATGATGTAATATTATTCGTAAATTGTATATATAATATTTAAAAAAAAACTATTAAAATTAATCAATCGATAGTTCAAGAATGTATGTATGTCTTTTCTCATACCTTCTATTTTAAATGTATTTTTTTCAAAACCTTACTGATAATTTGAGATGTTTCTCCTATCTATTTTAATCCAATTATTTTTAAATAGTTATAAAATTTTTATACACTATATTTTCTTAAATTTTGTGTTGAACTGTGTATAAAACTATAAAGAGTCTTTAAAGCTAAAATTAAATTAGAAAACTGAAAGAAAATGACCTAAAGCAAGAGATTTGTTAGTATTATATTTACATTTATAAGGACACAAACTAGGGGATTGGAAGCTAAGTATTCTGTGAATGGAAAGGAAATCTATTGAGACAGTACAGAAGATTTATTGTTGAAGAAATTAAATAAATCAATAAGTTTTGGAGGGAAGTGATAGAATGATGACAAGTGATCTAAGAGAAGAATTCAAAGAAACAATAACTTATATTCATTTCATTGCAGGAATGACTTGCTCTACACACAAACCTCCCAAACAATGCTTTAATTTCTTCGTACAAATATTAATTGTTGTCAGATTTTGTTTCACTTTTCCCGCAGCACTTACTAACAGCAATGGCAAAATTCTTTCGTAGAGCCCTAAATTCATGGTATCCTTCCTTAACAACAAAGAATTCATGTAAATTTATTAAAAATAAAATAAAAATAAAAAAAATTAATCTCTAATTTATTAATACGATAGATATTAGTTTATCTCTTTCCATTCTACTCTTATCCCATTTTTTATTAAAACATAATATAAATATATTATAATTTATAAATTCAATTTTATATATGTAAATATAATTTTATATTATAATTTCGGCAAAATTCTTTCGTAGAGCCCTAAATTCATGGTATCCTTCCTTAACAACAAAGAATTCATGTAAATTTATTAAAAATAAAATAAAAAAATAAAAAAAATTAATCTCTAATTTATTAATACGATAGATATTAGTTTATCTCTTTCCATTCTACTCTTATCCCATTTTTTATTAAAACATAATATAAATATATTATAATTTATAAATTCAATTTTATATATGTAAATATAATTTTATATTATAATTTCTAAAATTATATATTATAATTAAATAATTAATAATAAAAAATTATAAAATCATGAATTAATGTTATAAAAAATAAAATATAAAAATAAAAGTAAAAAATTAAAAAGACTCTATATTGTGTTTCTAATAATACATTAATAATATTTTTATTTAAATTAATTAAATTTTTATATTATTAAAATTAATTTATAAAAGTAATATAAAATAGGGAATTAATATGGGATGAAGAACTCATTCTTGTGAAAGGTTTCTCTATCCCCATCCTATTTAATTTATTAAGAAATGAGATGGGGAATGAGATTAAAATAGAAAACGTGATGAGAAATAGGGCATGCCTCCCTACCCCCACCTCGCCCCATTGCCATCCCTACTTACTAATAGCCATGAAGATGATGAAGCTGCATATCTAAATTAACGGTGCCGCCACCTTATTTATTGGCTTCATTATTTGAGACCCACACACACATATAAATATATATATTTACAAAAAAAAATTAATTTTATATAATTTTTTATAATATTTATGAATTAAATTCTTTTCTTACACATTTTTCACATTATTTATATATTATTAAATTTAAATATTTTTAACGATTAAAATTAAATATCATATATATTAATTATTATATATTAAAAAATATGTAAAGTTATATATATATAATTTAGAAACCCTAACGCATAAAATTTTCTCTTAATTTAATGTGGCGAGCAGTTCCAATTCCAAATCTTTTACATTACTTTAAAAAAATTTATTACTCGAATCAATTAATACTCATTATTGCTTCCTAAGGTTATTATAATTTGAATAATAAATTAATTAAATAAGCACTAACAAGAGAACTACCAATTGACGAGCTAAAGAATTTGTGTGATTTCTTCCAATTAGAGATTAGACTTTTCTTTGTTTATTTTATTTTTATTTATTTATTTATTTATTTTGTGGGGGATGTGTTTCATGTTTGTGGGGAAGGTTGGAACATCCTGAAAGAATGAATATGTAGAAGTTGGTTTTTCTCTAATTGGAATTACACATCAGGCACTTTGAATATATATGGAGAATTAGAAACATACCTTCTAACACTAGTAAAAAAACAATGAATAAGTAATAAACTCAATATTCCGACCAAATTTCAATTGAATTTGACCAAAAAGCTTCTAAATACATAATATCTATTTTTATTAATTTTGAAATTGAAATGGGTATGTAAACAAATGGCTTTATATGATGTTTATACTATTCATAAATTTTGATTAACAAAATCTTCTTCTTGACTTTGTACATAATAAAAAAAGATGACTTGTCCCATCTGATTATAGCATAGCATATTAATTTAACAAGTGCAATGGACTTCTATGCTTAATTCTTCAGCATCATTCATATTAACAGTAATATTATATTCATTTGACTAAGTCAAATGATTGTCTGTCATTGTTCTAGTTGCCAAAGAATAATTGATCTGACATTCCTTCACCACTTATCCCCTACTAAATGTTTCGTAGAAGGTTCCATATCTGCATATATGTTCTTCCTTTTTCTAATCTTTTTGCTCTAAATAGTACAACCAGAATGTGCTCATGATCTTCAATTAACAACCAATTATGGTTTAAATTAAGTTCTGTGATTTTGCTGCAACTTTTACTTAACTCAGAACTTCTTTCGTATGGAACCAGACTTCGACCAGAAATCTACTCTCAGCTACAAAATACGAAGAGATTGAACTCATAAACATTCACAGAGAAGTAATTCTGATGCAAAACCATATTCAATGAAGCATATATTGGGTTAGAAATCTAATTAAGAGGGCAATATGCTTGTTTACTAGTATATTTAGGTCTGAAACAATCTATAAATTACTGCACTTTTAATTAGTTTAAACAGATGGATGAATGTTTCTGCCCAGTGAAAGAAATTAACAACTCAGACAGCAAAAGAACAGAAGGGTTTTACATCAACCACCAGTAGTACAAACTTTGATCGATGCTCTCTCTCTCTCTCTCTCTCTCTCTCTCTCTCTATATATATATATATATATATATATATATATATATATAAGCCTTCGGACAGCAGGCTCAGATATAATCACAACTTACAAGAACCTTAAACTCCTACAGCTATGGACTTGTCTGAAATTGCAACAGGTGGAACACCGAGGTCGATAGTCGATAATCAGTACTTCAATTTAGAATCAGATCCGCCACATTAAAGGGTAAAATAAGAGCAGGAATATAAGTATATTGATAATCTTATATTATATTTTATATATATATATATATATGCTATACTAATTCCAAACATTGAACTCAACCTTATCATATTGTAACATGTAAACTTAGACATTCACTGTCTCAACAGATCCACTGTACCATAATCCTATCATAAGAAAAAAGGGCTAACGTTAACTAGCATTAATTTTCCCGTTATTGACAACTAATTCATGAGAATTTTTTGGGAGGCGAAAAGGGAATTTTGAAGAAATTAAAGATCGGATCTTGTTGCAGCAAGCGATCTAGGGTACAAAATCACTATGCAGCTGTCATCAGTATTAATGAGTGACTTCACTCACACATAATGTTTTGGTTACGTATAGTTGCAGCTTTATAATTTGACAAGTACAAGACCAAGAAGATTCAGCTGTCTTCGATTAGTGACGACTCCTGAGCCCTGACAGATGGACATGACGATGACTACAACCTTTTACTCAACACCCAAGAAGAAACGGTAATATGCACCGCCGTACAAGAATCTAGTTTGCGTTTTTTTTGTTGTAAATATGTAATCTGAAGCATATAACTTATCCCTAGTTTCAAAACACAGTGTAAAACGACCACAAAGAGTTACCGATTTAGCCTAAAGACTGTCAGTTCCCTCGAGCAGTGATAGTTATGCACTGTAACTCATGCAATAGTTGAAGAAACATCATAAACACACAGAAAACTCATGCCTAAAATGAAAAAGCACATCACCCAAATGTAGATTTACAGAAAAATCATGCACAACTTGTACATAAAACGGCATACATAGAGATGTATATAGCTAATAGTTAAACTCATGCACTCTATGAAGATACGAACTAAGAGAGGAGAGAGAGAGAGAGAGAAATGGTGGGTGGGGTGACAGAGAGAGAGTGAGCACGCAGAGCTTCAAGCACGGTCAACCATGCAAGAAAGTACCATGTGTGCTCACTCTCTTCTGTCACCTCCTCTTACCCTTAAACCTCTTTTCGACCCAAGCAGCTAGCTGCACCAAAAAAGACAACTGAAAAAGAAACAGTTGTTTGATGCTTTTGCACTGCTGTTCCATTGCAATATAACATTGCTTTGCTTTGTTTGTGGTGTGAAGAAGTTGGAGACCTGTTGGGGCTTTATATAGAATGAGAAAGAGGACAGAAGCATCACGTATGGAATAAATGTGGGTTTATCTCTTATTGGTCAGTCCCATATATTTTAAATTTACTGTTAAAAAAAGCAGAAAAAGAAGAAAGAAAGGTATTAAAGACATTATCTTTTGATCACTTAACTTCCCATTGCCTTCCCAGCTAGCAGCCTCAGATTCATTTATTCAAATAACTGTTACCAATGCGTCTTGTAATTCTAAACGTGCGTCGTACTGTCTAATCCATCCCTCCGTCCCTCCAATCCTCACGCTTTCTCCTTTATCACCTCATCTGATCTCAATCCTATCCCTTCTCCATGCTCTCTCTGCTCATTTTTTCTCATCCATATTTAATGTCTTCCTTTGCTTTCAAGATTTTTGTGCGTTTTCGACAGACAAAAGTATGTGTAATTTTCTCAGACGGGGTTCATTTTAGGGCTTGTAGTGAAAATTGCAATTGCATATACTAATTATTTATAGTGTATAAAATAGCTAGATTCCACGAAGAGATCTAAATTGATGGTTGTTTTTCAGAAGACGATGATCAATAATGTTGCGTTGCAATGGGTAACATTATAAGATCGAACATAACTAGCTGAAATTACTTCTACTGATAACACAGACAATTCCTTAATTTTTCAAATGAAGTAAAGCTATCGAAGCATCTGTATTGTGTATTTCATTAATTAAGTAAGCCTTATGTATGAAGATTAAAAATATAGCCTAGGATTACTTGAAATGGCTGTGCATAGATTCAGGTGAAACATGATCAGTAATAGTTAACACGGGAATTAGGGAAAGGGAGAATGAATGCATGATCATGATGATGAGAATTGATTTATATTTTTGCTATGAATTGCAGTGACAAAATGGAATGTATCCCTAGCAAGAAACTTGCAAAAGATACCATATGTTTTGTACCAATCATCAAATGGGGCTGCTAGCTCTCAAAACCCTGGCTAGCATGATTAAAAAAGTATGTAATGGGTATGGAATTGGATGGTCCCTTGCCTTTGGAAAAAGTGAAAGTAAAAAAGAAGAATTAATTGTTATATATTATAGAAATGATCATAATGAAACCATGAACCAATGAAAGTTCAACACAGCCTCATGAACGCATGCCCACCAAAAGATCTAATGCGGCGCTAAAGCAGCTTAAAGTATATATGCTTTATATTTATCTATTAATTATTATGTTAATGCTAAGTTGAGAATCATTGACAAAATGTTCCTACCAATCAATTCCAATGCGTGGTTTGCGGGACGTCATGCCTTTTCTACATTCCTTATTGAGAAGTATAATTGCCATTAGATTTTATGCTTGCGTAAAGTTAATTACGACCGAACCCAACCCCATCAAACTACTTTAATTACAAATTACGTTAATCATACCCACAGTTAATGGTCTAAATTTAATTAAACCCTACCTAGATAGCTACTTCTTCTTCATCATCACTTGATCATGCTTCATTAACTGATCATATGTGGACACATGAAAGATGAAACTTTAATTTTCCCATTTTGGAAGTGCATTCTTTTATGAGTGACTAGACTTTCCCTTTTGGGTAGTGGGAAATGAGGGCAGTGCTTCCATACACACGTTAATTCCTACCCGAACATGTTTCAATTGAAACAAGACATTTCTCTTTCAATCATTCTTTCTTCCATTTTTTTTTTCTTACTCAAAAGATGAAAAGCTACCAACAACTTGCATCAAGAATTATAACGATAAGCATCTTCTTCCCTGCTGTAACACTAACTTTTGTTGATAGCTATATATAATGGAATTAATGGAAGGTAAAAGAAAGCTCTGGCACGTTCTAATCCTATCCTCTAACACTACTTTCGGCAAAACCCTCCATAAACGTGGAGCAATTGTAGGGTTGCAACGTGGCATTCTAGGGTTTCATATTTTTATATTCGATATATCTGTTAATTTCTTGTTGGCTGCATCCCAACCATAATTTTGCCACTTCTTATCAGAAATTGTTCCCCTCAATTGCTTCCATCGAAAAAGCTAATCTTCAATCCAAGCAAATATTGCAATGATCTTCATTCTCAGTGGTCCTCATTTCCCCTCTACATACACTTTGTGGTTGGTTGAACCCCAACCTTTCTTTTCTCTTATCTCCTTCTCCTCCTAAATATTAATATAATAATCAATAAAACAATCAATCCTCTATCTCTCTCTTCCATTTTCTTTGTCATTTCCATAGGTATATATTTATATTTAAATGGGAAAATAGAAGAAGAAAATTGTAAAGCGATATTGATGAGAGGTGGGGGTGCATGCAGTTGTTTTGTGTGTGTTCAACAGAGTTATCTGAGTGCAAGGCATGTGATAACATGTGCTTGTATCACATGTTCTTTATAACTTTGACAGTCATATGCATTACCATACGCACGCAATTGGTTCCATTAGGAGGTGCTACTGCCGCTTCTGCTTCTCCTGCTGCTGCAGATCTGCACCAAAATTAATTAGCTAATTAATACTTATTATTAACATGCTATTTAATTTTTTTTTAATTATATATCATATGTTTTCAGTGTTTTCCAAGAAGATTCCATATGGATTATGGATCCTCGACCAGATAGATCATGATTAACATGTATGTTTAATTCATGCATCTATGAATTTAATTTCTGGAATTGATTTCTTCTCTCTTTCATCCTATTTTCCTTTGTTCATGCGTGTAAAATTAATTATTTAACTAATACAAGTGATGAGTGTGTATGTTTATCCAAAACTTTAATTACAATTGTGGGGCTAATTTTTAAAATTAATTTTTTAGAGTGATTTAACAAATCTTTTACTCACAACTACATAAAAAAAAAGTGAAATTTTTTTATTGAAAAAATATACCTAAAATATATTATTTGTGATAGTGTGAAGAGAGATATATATATATATATAATGGGATTCACAATCCAAAAGTGAAGCTTTAAGGACTTTAACTATAAGAAAGATTTTGGTATACGATGCTTGTTTAGGAGAAAAACTAAAAATAATTAATATTTAATTTTAATAGCTAATTAGCTTAAAGATACTTGTGTTTTAGTGAAAAAAATCCTGTTTTATTTTTATTTCTGTTTTTATATGCTTTAGTTTTATTCTATATATTTCTATTTAACAATGGACGTGTTTCAAGATGATGAAGAATTAATGAAAAATATTATATGGGAATGAATTGAAAAACCATTTAATAATTATAAAGAACACTAAAATAATAAATGTAGGTTATATTTTTCATTGAAGAAAGTCTTTAACAAATATTTTTAGATTATTTAGTTGTCATAACATCTTACAGTAAAAAATTGTAAAATTATTTTAATAGATACATTAAATTTTCTAAAGTCATATTTATTATAAGAGAAATGATGTGAGATTTTGAGTAGATACTTTAATTTAGTTTAGCATTGGACGTTATGTGTCTTATTGTTCTATTAATTAATATAATCTAAGTTAATTATAATTATCACCTAGTTTCAATAAAAATAAAATAGAATAAAATATGATTAATTAATTTGAAGAGGAATTAAGGAAAAGAAAAATAAAACTACAAAAGCAAAATAATTAACAATACCAATTTAAAACTAATTAATATTAAGGAATTAATATTACCTAAGTTTTGAAATCTACAACTATCTTAGTAATGCTTTGATTTTCAATTAATCCCCAAAACTCCTCCTTTTATTCCTTATTTTTGTTGACCTTCCACAAACCCAAAATGATATCCCTTTCACTTTTTTTCTTTTTATTTAAAATTTTCATTTATAATTTTGGGCTTCCTAAAATTTGAGCATGGCTCTTTCTTTACTACCCATCCTTCCAATTGTCTAATCTTGCATCTTTTTTTCTCTCTTCTTCCTTTTTTTTTTCCTTTGAATTCATTATTTAACTCTTTAACCTCAATTATTGTCCCAAAAAAAACACATTAATTAGCTTATTATTCTAAATAAAAATGACACACACAAATAAAATTATAGTAAGAATATGTACAAAAATATGTTCATTAGTTGTAAATCTAATAAAACTATCAGATCTTGTTCTTAATGATGTTCCTACAGAGACTAGAGATTTTAGATAAATACCTTACATATAATTTCTTGTATAAACATACTTTTACATTATATATTTTGAGGGTAGTATTGGTACATGGTATAGGTGTTGTTCACGTTCCTACCAATATCTTGAGGATCAAATACTTTATATTGACTATATATATATATATAGACTCAAAACATAATGTTTGCACACAATTTTGATATGTAATTTATGTTTGTTATTACAGGATAGAAAAGTAGTTCTTAGAATGCAAAAATATTTCTAAGAGCCGTTCAAGACCCTATTTTGAAATTTTTTAGCCCTCCCAAAGATTCCATTTATTATAAAATTTTTCATATTATTTTTTTAATGTATAGTTTTCGTTTCTAAAACGCATTGTGCAAGAGTTTATTTTTTGTAGAATAAAAAAATGTTATTTAGTTTATATGATAGCATTCAATTAGGCACAATATTCACTTAGAAGTGTCGTTAATGTATTTGCGGAGTATGAAACCAAAAGACTGAGGATTTTAAAAGAAACCGCAAATGTATTTATCATTATATAATATATATTGTTGTAAGTTTAATGGAGGATGACATTCTTATAGGGTCAAATAGCGAATACCTCCCCTAAGATTTGGCAAAATCACATATGGATAGAATTATATAAAGGAACCATAAACGTTGCCCCTTGAAAGGAAAAAAAAGTGCACTCCTTAGTTATTGTTAAGGTTAAATTGGTAAATTCATTATAAATAATTTTTTTTGCTTCTTTTACAAAGAAAAAAACCCATGTGCCTTGCAGATATTAGGTGCAACAATTCAATTGGTTTAATTATAAAAGGGTGCCCAAAATATTTACATATTTAGAAATAAAAAATAATATTTAGAATAAAATCAAATATATTTTGTAATCTTATTTATTACTTGGTTTATTATTTTATTTTAAATTGATTAATTAAAAATAGTGAAATAAATTTAAACAAAAAAAAATTAGTAATATATTTTTCTCTTTAATAATTTAAAAAATAAAGAAGTATTATAAGATTCATTACATCAAAAATACTTTGCAAATTTTTAAAAAGTGATAAAAAAAATAGTTAAAATGAATGAATAAGAAAATTTGAAGTCAAATTAGCTAAGATATATGATGAATTGTAAAAGTTCAAATCTGGGTTACTACTTTATGTTTAAAATCCTCACTTTTGAAAAATCATAACTTTTTTAAGTTCTTCTACTCTTTAGGACCAAATTTATTATGTCCTTGCATTGAGGAAGATGGATAATGAATCTCTTTGGGGTGTCCATTTCTTTGTTATAGACCTCCAATATTTATTACAAAAATTGTCACATCTAAAATCATCATATTTTTGTCACATTTCTCAACTCTTTTTGGACCAAAATGTCAATTCTCTTCTATTTGAGTCCCCACTTTGAACTATACGAACAATGAATAAATTCTAAATCCTATTTTTTATTGATAATGTAAACAAACATGAGTCGTTTTCATAAAAATTATTATGTGTTGAATTCATATATTGGCATTTTTAGGTATCTAACCCTAATGGTAGAAGTTTGGTAAATATATATTAATAGGTTTAGGATGGGTTTAGTATGTAATAAAAAAAGATATATCTACATTGAATTGCAAATGTGTGTTTACTAAATGATACCAGTATAATATCTATAGTAATTAATTTTGTAATTAAAATTAAAACAATATTGTAATCTAATTATCATATTATATGATAAAATTTATTGGTTTTATTAGAAAATTTAAAATCAATTCTCTATGGTCATTTAGTACTTGAAATCTTATAAGTCTTTAGAATATTATTCACAATTTTTTTAATGAGTATACTTAATTAAAATTTTAGACAAGAAATTGTTAAAAATTATGAGCATGGAGATTTACATTTTTCTTAAATCAATAATTTAATATGATTATTTTATTGACAAAAATTGTTTTCCTACTGTTTTGGTGAAGCTAGAAAGTGGAATCAAGTGATATTATTTTTATATAATTAATAATTAATTACTTGCAGCCAGTAATTAATTTAACTTTTAAGTTTGTTCATACAATAGAAAAAAAAGTTTAAAAAAAAGTGTGATTTTGTCAAAATTGACGGGAGTTATCTATTAATTACTATTTTCTCTTTAATATTATCCTGTTATTGCCTGAACTTGGGGCAAAGGTATGTAGATTTTGTTATTAAAATATATTTTACTGCTATTTTTAATTATGTGATTGCCTTTTTTATACATAATATCTTGACTAGAAAAATGTTCATAAAAAATTATGACAAAAATTAACTATGTGATCATTAATATAATGAATTTACTCGTATGTAAATATAAATATAAATTTCTATTTTTATTTTATTTTTAATTATATGATATATTAACATTTATGTATTAAATGTATATAGTAAATAAATATAAAATTAAAATAAATAGTCATGAAGTAATAAATTTTTTAATTAAATTTTGAAAAATAAATATTAATAGTCAAATATATAAATATACTAGACTAAATAACATAACATGTCTATTGTGGTTATTATACCAACAATCAAATTTACCAAATATCACAATATTTCAGTAAATTTATTTTCTCAAATATATTAAGAACCCATTTGAAATCGCAGGGAAAAGTTTTAAAAGCTTTTTTTAACTGTTAAAATCAATTTTAAGCATTTGGTATGTTTTTTTTTTAAATTACTTTTATCCAAAATTTATTATGTTGCAATAGATTTTGAAAATCATGTCTTTACTTACTTTCAAAATCTAATATTGAAAAATTATTTTACTTACAATTAAAATTTCATTTATATCCATACCTAAATTATATAAACTCAAAATTATCCTTAACAAAATTCAAATATTTAAACATTTTATTTTATTTGTTTTGTTTCACGTAAATTTTATTCTTTCAAAATATAGTTTTTTTTTCAAGCATTATTACTCTACGACTATCATCAAGGTAAATATTTTATTGTCTATTGATTTATTTTAATGTCTTTTGATTTGTTATAAATTATTTATATTATATATATTAACAAATAATATTGAATATTATATGTCTATTTTAGTCATTTAAATCATTATAATATTTTAACAACAAAATTTATCAAACATTAATAATGTGCTTTTCAAATTTACAGCACTTTTAAATATCAAATTTACCAAACATCGAACTGATTCTTTTTTTAAAATTAATTATTTCTAAAGCATAATAGAAGTCAATTATTTTAAAATCCACAACAATCTCAAACTAGCCTTAAGGTTAGTTTAGAATTGTTGTGAATTTTAAAATAATTTATTTTTACTGTATTGTAAAAATAATCAATTAATTTACTATTTAAATTTGAAAAATAGACAATTTTTATGCTTTTGATAAATTTTATTGTTAAATTAGGTATTTTAGTAATCTTAATTACCAAAATATACATAATAAATAATGATGAATTAAATATAATTTAAGGTAAGTATTTAGTTGTATATAAACACATACTACTTTAAAATAAATAAAATTTTCAATCATATTTTCAAAAAATAAATAAGCAATAAGTAATAAAAAGAGAAAATATTTTGATTTTAATAATTTTATTTCTTAATTAAAGTTAAAATTTAATAATTATTTTAAGGTAATTTTGTATTTTTATATTTTAAATTGATATATTGAGTATTATATTTACAGATAAAACTATTTTTTAAAATTAAAATTTAAAAAGTAACTCTTTTTCTACTTTTCAAAATCTATATGATTTTTTCAAAAATAAATATTTCACTACTCAAAATCACTTTTTTCTCTTCCAACAATAATTTCAAACAGGTTCTAAACATTAATATAGGCTTATTAGATGAGCTGAGAACAATGTTAACTTTTAATGAGTAAGATAAATGATAAGGTTCAAATTAACAAACAAATGAACAGGATTTAATTTAATAAGTTTTGTCCCTAACCACTACAAAATTTGTTGAACCTTGGGATAATCCTGATAAGGATGTTTCCAGGACACCAGAAAACGAATTAACAGATGGTAGCAATAATAAAATAATAATGAAAGTTGATCATACTCACCCACAATACTTAAAACCCTTGAGCCAATTTGGCTCAGCTTAAGCAGATAATGAAGTAGTTCCGAAAAACTCCTCTCCTGATCAGATTAAATCAGCAACATTTGCAGGCAGCTCCTCCACCACCACATTGTAGAATCTCTGAATGTCTGCAAGCATCCTATCATCATCACGTGTCACAAAGTTGATTGCAACTCCTTTCCTTCCAAATCGTCCACTTCGTCCAATCCTGTGAAGGTAGTTCTCTGGTTGAGTTGGCAAGTCATAGTTGATAACCAGGGAAACCTGTTGAACATCAATCCCACGGGCTAACAGATCAGTGGTGATGAGCACACGGGAAGATCCTGAACGGAACTCACGCATAATGATATCTCTTGAGTTTTGATCCATGTCTCCATGGGTTGCAGATACTGTGTGGTCACGGCTCCGCATCTGGTCAGTAAGCCAATCAACTTTACGTCTGGTGTTTACAAAGATCACACTCTGAGTGATTGCCAAGGTTTCATAAAGATCACATAGAGTATCGAGCTTCCATTCCTCCTTGTCAACGTTCACATAAAATTGCTTGATACCCTCAAGAGTGAGCTCATCTCGTTTTACCAGAATCCTTACTGGTTTGTTCATGAATTTTCGAGTGATTTCAAGAGCCTCGGGTGGCATTGTGGCAGAAAACACACCAACCTGAATCTTGGCAGGTAGATGCTGGAAAATATCATAAATCTGCAACAACAATCTCAATATCAATATATATAATAAAAGCAGTAATAATACAAGTATATAAGTATATAGCTACCCATGCTATATTATACCTGATCCTTGAAACCTCTGGAGAGCATTTCATCAGCTTCATCCAGAACAAACATTCTAATGTAATCAGGGCGAAGAGACTGGCGGCGCAACATGTCAAAAACTCGACCAGGAGTACCAACAACGACATGAACTCCAGCAGAGAGAATTCGTTGATCTTCACGAACACTAGTTCCACCAACACAAGCATGAACCTTAACACCCAAGTAATCACCAAGAGCACGCATGACCTTCTCAGTCTGTTGTGCGAGCTCTCTAGTTGGGGCAAGAACCAAAGACTGGCATTGCAGTATATCATAGTCTAGCTGCTGCAGAATTCCTGAACAGAAAGTTGCTGTTTTACCAGTTCCAGACTGCGCTTGCTGGATTACATCCAAACCTTTACAGAACGGAACAATGCCCCTTTGTTGAATAGCAGACGGCTTCTCAAAACCTGCAAATACATATTGAACAATATTGTCTCTTCTTAAGCTTTAGAAAGAAAATAAGAAAACGTTGTTATATGGAAATTCGCAGATGACATTACCATAGGCATAGATGCCTCTCAGCAGGTTCTCTTTCAAACCCATGCTGTCGAAACTATCATAAACTTCATCATAGGAAACAAAAAAATCTTGCCCATCTGCTGATAGCCTATAATTGTGATCCAAAACAATTTTGAATAAAGCAAGTTTATAAATAAGAAATAATAAAAATCTAAAATCGGAAAGCTGGCTACTGGTAAGCTGAAATCTTACAAGCTGTTCATATTGGAGTCAAACGAACGAGCATCAAACCGAGAAGCATCGGGTGCTATTCCTGCCATATCTGCATAAAGATAACTAGGAATAAACTATAAGCAAACAGAACCAATAAGATTTGCATGATGTAAAAAGACATGAGAACGTGAAAATTTCATAAACAAGATCGAATTCTTTCCCATGTAATATTGAGTGTAAATCTAATTTGTAAAACAGATCTCTAATGCAAGAGAAAATTTAAAAATCGGAAACGAAAACAGAATCTTTCCTTCTGTAATCAAAAGCAAAAGCAATCGTTGTTGAATCAGAAACAAAACAGAAATCATCTCTAGAAATAACATGCCTATACAGCCGATCCAACATTACAAATTTACAGCTATAATCAAAAGCAATTGAACAAAAACAAAACCGAAGACGTAGAAGAGAGATTAAGGAAACAAGGATCAAAGTGCAGAAACAGAACGAAACAGAGGAGGAAAAGAAAGGAAGATCACCTGTCGATTATCGTTTGGAGTTTGAATGAAAACGAGAATGTTGAAGCTGAAGAAGAAGAAGAAGAAGAAAGTCAGAGAATGTAATGTTAAACGGATCTGACAGAAACAGAGATCTTGTGAAATCAAATCAGTAGTAGTTGCAAGCAGGCAGCTAATAATGCATAAAACTGAGGAGCCATAATCGCTACGTGTATATATACTATTGATACCAAGATTATTGATTTTTTTTTAATTTTTTAATTTTAATTTTAATTTAAGTTTCTCTTTCCTTAAAGATTGAGGAAATGAAATTGCAAGTCCGATTTAATGTATAATATATTATGATATGGTTTACATGATTTAGGCGGCTTCTGTTTTCAGTTTTTCCGTTTTGCAACAGAACAGAACAAGTCTGTCTCTTTCTAGCATATTTGTTATTAATTTAACATTAAATATTTTATTTTTATAAAAATAAAAAATCTAAAACTGATATATTTATGTATATAACCTTTTTACGTATATTTATATTTATATTTTCTAAAAAAATTAATTATGTTGACACAATAATTTGTAAATTGATATTTTTAATAAATTATATTAATATGTACTTTATTTTTTTATATGATATATGACTTTACTTTATATTGTGAATAAAGAAAAATTAAGAATTAAAAATTTAAATAATATGAAGCTTAATTATAAAATAAATCAAAAAGATAAATTATGTGAAATATTATTTCAAGTACAACATAGAGAAATGACAAAAAAAATAAAAGGTGTTAAATAAAATTTAAAATTTAAATGTTAAAAAATAAAGTAATAATATTATTGATAAATAAAATATCTAATTCATTCATATATTTGATTATTCATATTCAAGTTAAAATTTTTAATTTAATTATATTTATATATTTTTAATAAATTTTTAAATATAAGTTAAAAATAAACACCTATTAAACGTTTAAATTATTTTATTCAGATTTTAATTTAAAAAAACAAATAGGTATTAAATTTTAAAAGACACGCGTTAAAGTCGGGACAATGCCCACTTTGCTACTAAAAAAAAAAAAAAATACAACATCAATAGCAAAAGCAATGCAAATACAATGAAACATTACAAAATTTTGTGCCCAATAATGCTTGAGAATAAAACGTCTTAATTGTTGAATATAAATCAACAAATTTTACTATTTTTTTAAACATAGATAACTATATAATTTATTAAAACTCAAATTTCATCTTATTACAAATTTATGTTCTAATAAGTTGAAAATGTTTGCTCACTTATTTGTCAATGAAATGGAAAAAGTTGCATTAAATAAAACAAGAAGTAAATTTATAACTTTCTTATTTTAACTTATCATCGATATAATCTTTTGAAAAAAAACACATCCTAAAATATTAGATAAAAGAAGTCTATTTATTTTTTAATGTTGTAAATTATATGAACAATGTTATCAACAACACATCAAAAAATTAGCCTCTACAATACTAGGGAGAAAACGAACTTTGCTTGACATCTAGAGAGTAAAAATACTAATATCTTATTAAAAAGAGGCTGCCCATTCTTTGCCATATGAATCTACTAATTAGCTCCATCAACTAAAAATCTATTATAACATTAAATACATAAAGCCCATAATATTTTTCATTTATAACATAATCTCTTTCATAAAACAACAAATATCATATCATGCACACTAACAAAATTAAATGTGTAAAATTCAAGATGTCTTCACATTTCATTTGCAATGTTTCACAAAAGTAAAATACTCATTTCCAAAAATTTTATTCATTACACACAACAGAAGTAAAATAAGAACTCTAAAGAGTAGATCCAAGTTGTTGCAAAGGAGAATTAATGGGCATCCATGTTTCCATAAATTCTACTTAAATAAATTTTAAACCATTTGATTAATATACTTTTAATAATTAAATTAGATCTTAATTGTGGGGCAGAATCAGTAGCATTTTTTTTTTTACATAAAATTTTATATCAATTATAAACCATTAGATATAAATATATTTAACGGTTGAGATTGCATCTGATTATATAATTAATACATAATTAATGCATTCATAATTATGAATGTATTAATTATATATTAATTACATGGTCAGATGTAATCTCAACCGTTGAATGTGTTGATATATAACGATTTATAATTGATGTAAAATTTTATTTAAAATAAAAAATTATTGCTCTGCCTCCTTAATTGCATATTAATTATATTTTATTAATGATACATTAATTAAATCACAAAATAAAATAAAAAATAGCGTAAATGAATAATACCTAAATCTCATTCATATTCAAAATAACATGACATTTGCAATTGGATGATGACACAAATAATACCTTTATCGTAGAGCAATACTATATTTATAAAGTAATTAGTATATTGAAATGTTGTTAGTAAGATTATACAAATCATAAATAGTTTACATATCCAATTTACTTCTATAAAATTTTTGGAATCAAGATTCCATCTAACTCTGATAAAATTTGTTATCATGAGTATTTGAAAATTTAATTTGAACAAAATTTAAAAATTTTCGGTAGTTAATTTTTTCAGTTGTTAATTTTTTAGTATAGAATTGGACTAAATGCAGTTGTAAAACTGAATCGAAATTGAACCAATTGATTTTGGTCCGTTTTCGTCAAATTTTCAACTTTCAATTCTAAATTTTTTTAATTTTTTAGTTTAAAAAATAATAATATATTTTTTAATTTTTAATTTTAATTTTTTCTCTTTTGTTTAGGTTATAAAAAAATGTCATCTTTAAAACTACAAAACGATGTTGTTTTATTTTCAAAA
Organism: Azadirachta indica; assembly: GCA_022749755.1. Classification (NCBI taxonomy): domain Eukaryota; kingdom Viridiplantae; phylum Streptophyta; class Magnoliopsida; order Sapindales; family Meliaceae; genus Azadirachta; species Azadirachta indica. The sequence continues at coordinate 5,650,325 of CM040446.1, read as the reverse complement.
TTAAAAACAAATAATTTTTAATTTTGTTATGAACTTCCGACACCAATACTAAGATCGAACAAAAAAAGATCAGTCTTTCAAAAATGTAACCGAACCCAAACCGAAATGACATCTAAAATCGGAGCTAATTCATTGGTGTCGGTCCAGTCTGATTCAATTTTCTTGTTCCCCCTTTTTTCTTTTTTTTTTTGGGTCCACTCTAATCCCTAGGTAAGGTAGTCGGTGGCTTATAAATTAATTAAAGTTTTGAAAATTAATTCATTGCGTTTTATTTTCAAATTTTTACTCAAATTTTATGACTTGTGTACAAAGGTCAAGTCGGTCAATGCTAAGAAAACGACGTCGTGGAAGACAAAGTAAAGCATAAAGGGTAAAAAAGGAAAAACGGAAAAGCGAGGCATCACAAAATCCCTCGCGATACTCTCTCGCCGTCTCTCTTTGCTCAGCATCTCCATCCGGCTACACAGTTTTTTCCTTGAACTCCTCCAAACAAGCAACAACAGAGATCTGAGGAGTTCGGGGAAAACCCTAACCCTAAAATCAAACAACCGTTAATCTTTAATCACCGACATCATCATCACTATCAGGTTCGCTTTGCTTCCTTATGTATTTACTCTTTTATGTGCTTAGTTCAATCTTATCAGTCTATCAGATCAGTATCTAAATATTGTATCTTTCAATACTTGAAGTAATGATGCTTAAACTTACATCAGATTTTGTATCAATTCAGATGTACTTACTTTTTTTTTTCCTTTTTTAATGTTTATACAAGTAATATGAACTGGTAAGTTACTATTACTGTATTTGTGCTTGATTTATATTTATTCTTTGACTATGGGTTTTATTCGGTCTGTGAAGATTTGATTTTTTTGAAAGATCTTTGTGGACTTGCATCATTTGTAGCGATTTCGTTTGTAGATTAGGTCTTCTTTTACTTGCACGACATGCCTATATAATTGATAGGATGATATAAGTTTTGGGTTTTGTTGGAGTATGTAGTGATGTTGGTTATAGGTGATGGTTTGTGTTATTGATCAGTTTGTAAAGGGTATAATGACTAGGTGCAGTTTACTTATAACAATTGGTTTGTTGGGTTCAACCTCAGGATTTATATTCTGAAGTATAAGTGCTAGACTTTCCTATTTTGTGTTGTTCATTAAGAATAAATGAAGACAGTGCCTTTTATATATAAAAGCTAGATTATATGGTAGATATGAATGTGCATTTTTGTAGTTTGATTATGTATTACGAAGCTTTCCCTTCATTTGCTCGTTTATGTTGTGAGTTTTCTCCTCTTTCCTCTGTAAATCTTTCTGAGATTTCCATGACCATTCTTCGATCTTTATTCTTGCATCTTTTTCCCTCTTTTTCAGGTTTATTTTCAGTACTTTAAGTATAAGAAAAATGCACTCTTTCTAGTTGCTTTATTGGGCTAAATCGCACTAGCAGAGAGTTGCAGTTTTCTTTGCATAGAAATTTGGTTAATCAATTTGCATTTTGAATGTCACTATTTTTGGAATGAAAGTTATTATAATCGTGAAGCACATTACAGTTACTAATGTATGGCTTATTTTCCTCAGTCATGGCTGGTTTGGCACCAGAAGGATCCCAATTTGATGCTCGTCAGTATGATACTAAAATGAATGAATTGTAAGTTCCTATTTCCTTGTATCTTTCTAGATCTCTTTGTAGATGTTTTAATGGTTAAATATAATGCCGGTTGTTCCTTTGTAGTTATATAATTATTTGGCTGGTAGAATTTTAGGATTTCTTGTGTTCAATTTTTGTTGATAGTTAGTGATCTAACTTCGAAATAATTGATGAATTGATGGGAGCAGACTTGGAGCTGATGGACAAGAATTCTTCACATCATATGATGAGGTTTATGATACTTTTGATGCCATGGGATTGCAGGAGAATCTTCTGAGGGGCATTTATGCATACGGTAAGTCAGATCATGTGATAGTCTATTTTTCTACTAGAATTTTCTGAGGTGATGTGTGCAATTAGAAACTGTGCGAAATTTTCCTTTTTGCTTGAGCTATGTGAGAGCTGATGGTTTGGTCCAAATGTATTTCAAGGTTTTGAGAAGCCTTCTGCAATTCAGCAAAGAGGGATTGTTCCATTCTGCAAGGGACTTGATGTAATTCAGCAAGCACAGTCTGGAACTGGGAAAACTGCAACTTTTTGCTCTGGAATCTTACAGCAGCTTGATTATGGGTTAATTGAATGTCAGGCCCTGGTTCTTGCCCCAACTAGGGAACTGGCACAACAGATTGAGAAGGTTATGCGAGCATTAGGTGACTATCTTGGTGTCAAGGTTCATGCTTGTGTTGGTGGAACTAGCGTTCGTGAAGATCAACGCATTCTTTCAAGTGGGGTTCATGTTGTAGTTGGTACACCTGGTCGTGTTTTTGACATGTTGCGGAGACAATCTCTTCGCCCTGATAACATCAGGATGTTTGTGTTGGATGAAGCTGATGAAATGCTTTCACGAGGTTTCAAGGATCAGGTCCTCTACATTTACTTTTTATGTGTTGTTTCTTTTACAATTTGCTATTCTTTTTCTTTTTTGTTTGCAGAGGGGACAGTGTGGGACAAGTGATATTGTGCTAGAAAGTAGGGGTTGTAACATGTGTACTTATAGCACATAGTGAGGATCCTATTCTTTTATTATGGTAAAAATCTGTTAGATAAGTATTTTAGTTGTTGGTAGGAGGTGTGTGGGCATTTGAGAGTGATTTGTAATTTTTTCCTTTCCAATATATACTATGTGAGCTTAGGCTTTCAACTGGATGGCAGCTACTGTGTTCTTAGCTCAGCATACGCATATGTTCTTGCTTTTGGTTTTCTTTTTTTGATTCTAACGCATAGAGCTACTCTTTTATTATTGTCTTCTTTTTCCAGATCTATAATGTGCTCTGGTTGCTGTTGTTTTCTTATTTTGGGTTCCAACAAAATGGAGTTACTCTATTACTTGGTCTTGTTTTCAGATCTATGATATTTTCCAGTTGCTGCCACCAAAGATTCAGGTTGGGGTTTTCTCTGCCACAATGCCACCAGAGGCCCTTGAGATCACAAGGAAGTTCATGAATAAACCTGTGAGGATTCTGGTTAAACGTGATGAGCTTACCCTTGAGGGTATCAAGCAATTTCATGTCAACGTTGAAAAGGAGGAATGGAAGCTGGAGACACTATGTGATCTGTACGAGACTTTGGCAATTACCCAAAGTGTCATCTTTGTTAACACCCGGCGTAAGGTGGACTGGCTCACAGACAAGATGCGCAGCCGTGATCATACAGTTTCTGCCACCCATGGAGACATGGACCAGAACACAAGGGACATCATCATGCGTGAATTCAGGTCTGGTTCGTCTCGTGTGCTCATTACAACTGATCTCTTGGCCCGTGGTATTGATGTCCAGCAAGTCTCCCTTGTGATCAATTACGATCTTCCAACTCAGCCAGAGAACTACCTTCATAGGATTGGTCGTAGTGGACGGTTTGGGAGAAAGGGTGTTGCCATCAATTTCGTGACCAGGGACGATGAGAGGATGCTCTTTGACATCCAGAAGTTCTACAATGTAGTAATTGAGGAGCTGCCAGCAAATGTTGCTGACCTTCTCTGATGCGGTTTTGGGTTGGTAAGATAAATGTATTTGAAGTTTGAAATCTAGTTATTATGTTATTTTGTCGTGTAGGTCAGTCTGGGGCTTGCTTTTGCTTTAAAACCCTACAGTTACAGCGTTTGGGGTGGGCTACCACTCCCATGTGTTCTAGAGATAAGTTGTTTTTCAAGTTTTTGTCGCATCTTTTGTAGTTTTGCATAAAATTATGTTGTTCTACACTCAGAATATTTTTATTTTTGTGTGAGGGGAGACATTATGTAGAGTTGGAACATGGCTAGTTTATTTATATGTTAGGATACTGGAACTTTGCTCAATTATTGCTTATTTTATGTAATTTGGTTTTATTCTTAAGTCAAGGCTTAATTATCGTTGTGCTTATACTGTATGAGCCCGTACCATAGATATGCTTGAATTGGCAGCAAGCAACAAAAGCAGTCTCCTCGGGTGATAGTGGTTCACGGAGACACCGCATATCCTGCTAAAAAGAGGAAGCATATAATGGTTGGTTTCCAACGTGGACGGTTGGAAAATGCTGGCTTTTGTTGAATAAATAAAGGTGGCGACGGTACTATCCTAATCTTCTATGAGGAGGATTGATTGATGGATTTGGGTTGGGTGGTGGGTAGGGTTGGCTTTTTTTGATTTTTTTTTTTTTTTGAATAATTGAGAAGATTACTTACTGAAACTGATATGATAATAGTGAAAGATAGCTAAAGTATGTATGATTAGTAGATATAATTGGGTTTGACCTTTTTGACATGAAAAAGGGGTTGATGATCTACCGTATCAAACATCTCGTGATATATCAACCGCACTAGACGCGAAACGTAAGATTCGCCCACTGCTGTCTCAAGGCAAGCAGATCATTCATTCACGTTATATTTTGTACGAAAGGTAAAAGATTCATCCCCTGCTGTCTCAAGGTCAAAGGCAAGCAACTCATTCACGGTATATTTTTATAATTTCAAATTAAATATTTTGTAATTTAATTTATTTATATTGTTAAATACACTAAGTGAATAATTTTTAATTTTTAAATAAGATGATAATATTATAAAAATAACAAAAAATCATAAGATCAGATCATATTCATTGGGACGACATATAAATTGATTATTGTAACTATTTTACTAAAAAAATATAATATAATTAGCTTTTTTAAAAAATCTTATATAATTAATCAATAATAATATTATATTGTAACTTTTTTTCAATACATGGTAACTAGACATTTATATATATGCATTGAATAAATAAAAATAAATGATGTGGACCATGAAGAATTAATTTTATACAGAGGTTATAATTTGCTAGCTACTTAACTTTTACCTTATATCTATTATCTAATATGTACAATATACTTTAAAATTATCCCACAATCAAAATAACCATTGAGAATTCATCTAACAACACTTGCACAAGCTCTTTTATCTTACTGTAGAAATTTATTTACTTCAAAAAGCGAAGTTATTATATACCAACAACTTAATTTTTATCTCGTTAACGTGATTGGAGATTAAACAAAAACTGTCTCAATTTCGGAGAAATCTAGTCCAATACCGAGAGCAGAAATGCGAATTATTTTCTCTTGTAAAAACGAAGGCAAGCAAAACAAACAAGGCATCATCAGTAAGGTCTTTCTGTCTGACTAGTCAAAGCTAATTAATTGCGAAATGTAAAATGTATTATTATTGTTTCCGTAGACGATACGATTTCCCGTAAAACACGGTACCTGGACCGGAATCAGTTTCTCAGTTAACCATCATGCTAAACTTATATTTCCCAAAAAATTTTGAAAAAAAAATTTCTTGAGCCAACCCCAACAGCTTTCATTCTTTATGGGACCCCACATCTCCATTATTCTTGTTCTTTTCCCATCACCATTTCTCAACAGTCTGCCTTCCATTCAATAATCTTCCCTTCTCTGCAGTCCACTTCATCCTTTTCCTTCCCTTCTCTTCCATGGAAGATTATTACAACAGATCAAAATCTTATGGCCCTGGAATGATGAATCATCATCCGGCCGGTGGCTACCATGGCCACCCGCCGCCGCCGCCGCCGCCTGTGTCTGCTTCTTATGATCTTCGCTGCTACAGTGCTTCTTATGCGCAGGCACAGATGGCTAACTATGACTATGGAAACAGTACCAACAATAACTTTGGCTACAACGGTAAGGACTTTAAGTTGAAGAAAGGGAAAAGTGCTTCTGGGTCGTCTTCTTCTAAGTCTTGGAGCCTTGGTGACCCTGAGTTTCAGAGGAAGAAGAGGGTTGCTAGCTACAAAATGTACAGTGTTGAAGGCAAAGTGAAAGGGACTTTTCGGAAGAGCTTCAGGTGGCTTAAAGATAGGTACACCCAGATGCTCTATGGATGGTGGTGATTTTTCATTTTCGCTTTGCTTGCTTTGTATTTTCATATTATTCTTCCTTTAATTTAATTTTGTTTTGTGCTTGTATTAATCGTATGATCACAATAACAAATTTTGTGTCACAAAAAAAAAAAAAAAAAAGAAAAAGAAAAAGAAAGGTTTTAGATTTATGGGTTGTGATAAATTCATGGTGTGGATTTGCCACATGTGTACTAGTTTGAATGTAAATTAAATCCTAGTTCCTGGATATAATATCTGGGGTTAAAATCATCTCTGTACTTCTGTGATCAAGTTTATTTCTCGTGAGGTTGCCTGTGATTGACCATGGGACAGAGGTAAAAAGAGGGCTTGTTTTAGTCTGGTTATTTATGAGAAATTATTTCTCTTTTCGATTGTCATAGAGGAGTTCTTTTTGTTTCAGACAATGAATTATTAAGTGTTTGAAAAATAGATTGATGCTTGATGTCTAAGCTCCAATTGATTGTGCTAATTCTTAGAGTTTATTATTTTAACAGATCAATTTAACTGTTTGCAACACTGATCAAGGTACCAGGTTGCATGTTCCCCGTTTTACTTGGATCCATTTTATTTCCTTTCTTTAATGAACAGTTCAAGCAATGAATGTGGATTATTACAATGTCATGGATCATTTTAATGAAACCAGTGCTTAAAAAAAATGTTCATCATGATTCCTTTATTTCCTTCTTTTTCCTTTTTAAATGTCTAACTTGTTGGGCACGAGATTAGACCACTCTAATTGACAACATATCGTGGTGTTTGAATTTCCAATCCCATAATTAGACCACTGTTCTGTGTCCTTGCAATTTAAGATGAAATTCTAGGTCTACAGAGCAACCTTTAGCATGAATGTTATTTTACCTAAATTAGGAGTTCATCGTCAGGATATTTTTTGGGGCAGCCAATGTGAATCTTTTGTTACGTTTAAACATACATCACACAGTCATTTTATGGATTACTCTGATTGACTATGGAGATTTGATACTTTTTGTGTTGGAAGGTTCCATCCTTTAGACATGCTTGATATGCAGCTTGTACTACCTTCATTGGTAAAGGTCTGTCAATTCTTATGTGCTTCTTTTACGTCTAAGACTCTTTGGCAATACTCAATTGGACCTAGTCTTTGTTTCGGCATTTCTTTAATATGATAGTTTCAATCACTATCCGATCTTGACAATCAAATAATAATCAATGATTGTGGAACCATAATCTAAGAACAGAGTGGATGAAGGTGAGAGGTGATAGGCAACTTACGGCAAAGGGTTTCATGATAGCTAATGTTACATGCTTGAGCATATGATTGTTGGTGTCGCTGTATTCTTTTATTGATTTTTGTTTCGTATCACCTCATTATGTGTTATTTTCTTAGTTATGATTACAGTATGCAATGCTTTCTATCCTGCTTTGTTATGTCAGAAGCATTACTTAATCATAGTTTAGCTTTTAAACTATACAATTAGAATTTGCATTGGATCAACATCTGTGAAGTATTTATCATTCTGAGTCATAGGCATCAGAACCTACAAATATACAATTGAGTTGAAAATTTTTTACAGTAGTGAGTTGAATGTTCATGGTATTTGCTTTTCTGAAGGCTCATTAAATCTACAGTATTGTGCTTACTCTTACTTTCTGGACTCTCTGCTATTGTCTGATACTAATTACTGCTGTGAGAAGTGAATGTGTTTAGCAATGGAGTTAGTACTCTGTCTGATCCCATACATAGACTCTTCTCTAAAGACTCCATGTAACAGTAATGTTTGTTAATTTGGCTGAGCAGTCATTCTTTGTTGTTGTAATCTTTTCAGCTATGGTAATCTTTTAACCAAGGGTGTTTTCCATTCATTCTTGAGATAGTTATTGATCTTCCACTAATGACTTGGTCTTTAGTTAGGAATTTGTAAACCAAATTCTAGGCATTATCCTCATTCAAGTCCAATGATATGTTTACCATTGCTGACTTCTACTAAACTTTAAAAATAAAGGTAAAAAAAAAATATATATATATATATATATACTAAACACTAAAGTTTAGCAGTATTCATTTCAAACTAATATTTGACATTTTGTCTCTGTTCTACAGTAATCATGACTTTAAAGTCATGACACCTTAATATTAAACATATGCAAACTCGATTATTTAGTTTCTTATATTACTCGAAAGAGTGTTTTTTGAAATAATATACGGGTCAAAATTTAAGATTATTCTGTTTTTTATGAACCAAATAGCACCAACCAATAAATTTTGATACAAATATACTACTGAACTCAAAAACTATCTTCATAAATTTGGCATTTAGCACATATGTGATATTACTCTACATTAATATAATTCAACATAAATAAATACAACTGTTGACTTTGTATATGTTCATTTAAATGCCTACAGCCCTACACGATGAACAAACCAAGATGACTAAATGAACTTTATTTATTAGAGATTGTTGTATGATCTCATTCATCATCAATCAAATGCAATATTGTTGAGAACATGTTTATATGCCGAACACGTGTAACCATGTGAAAATATTCGGGAGATCCACAACCAGATCAATATTTTTCTTTTTAGTTTTGGAAAAATTGCCTAATTTTATTACGGAATATCAATCTTTAAATAATACAAATGGGCTTCTCATGATCACATCTCCTTACACCAGCAATTCCAATTTTATTGAATTATATATATATATATATATAAATGCATATTATTCTTCTCAAAATTCAATTCTTATCCTAATCATTTTATTTGAAGTATTATAACAATTGACTTGAAATTTCATATTTTATATCAATTTATTAATAGATTTATTAATAAAGTCAAATTTATACCACATTGTTAAAGAAACATATAATATTTTATATGTTATTTGCGGTAAAAATTAAGAAGATTATCGTATTAATTTTTACGCCCAACTTCTCGTTCTGTAATAACATTAACAGCTCTGCCTAACGACTCGATAAACGTAATTAAAAAAAAAATTTGAAGGCAAATAACAATAGCACCCCATACTTTGGCAAAATAATACATTAAAATATGGTTTTTTAACTTTAACTATTTAATCCCCCTTCTTTGTCTTATTACCTTACCCTCATGGGCCTCAACATTAGAAGAAATAATAATTCGTATAAATAAATTATATTTGTGTCATGTTAGTACTAGATATAATAAAATTTTTAGTCAACATAAATTCTATTCGTTTATTAATCATATCATAAATTTAAATATAGATAAGACTTGTTTATTAGTTGTATTTAAACAAATTATGGTACTATAAAGTGTGAATAGTTTTTATTTTTAAATATTTTATAAATGTAATAAAAATTAATAATCATTTTAAATGAATTGTAAATGTATTTTAACAAATAAACAAATAAAAAATATCAAATATAAATATGACATGATTATTAAAAGTGAAATAGATTCGATATGATTATTATTTGTGTTATTTTTTTAAACCTAAAATTATTTAATTGCATCGAATTCATGTCTAATAACCGTATCATAACACAAATTGCCACATCTGCTCAACATCGTAACATACAATCAAAATTGAGCAATTATATCCTGATTTGTTATGTTTTTCAAAGTCTAGGGATGAAAATGTTATTATCCTATTTTAAAATAAAATTTTAAAATTTTTTTAGAAAAAGAAAAATTAAATAAAGAACAGCTGAGCTGAGGTGGTGGTAACGTAAGACAGCAGATAAATTAAAGATGACCTTAACGCAAAGCGAAGAAAGCTTTGATTTTGATTCCAGATGTGGGAATCGATTTGTTTGACGTTGGCGGCAACCGCCGGCAATAACATCGGCAAAGTTCTTCAGAAGAAGGGCACCGTCATTCTCCCTCCTCTGTCTTTCAAGCTCAAGGTATTTCTTCTTTTATCACATTCCCTCCTATTTTGTTGTTTAATTAGATGGGCCCTCTTTTTCTGTTCCTTTCTTTTTATTTTGTATTTTGAAATGTGAATTTGATTGCTAGTGGAATATTGAACCAATAACTCACAAATACGGTTTGATCTGATTTTGTTGGAAATGTTAGCTTTTTTTTTTTTATAAAAAAATGCTCTGAAATTGATTTTTGTTAATCTCTGTTTATATGGAAGGAACCAAACTGTGCATTTCCAATTGGGTTTCTCTTGTAGTGACATCATTGAAGTCAAATGTTTTTCGCCTTGTTATAGCATGGATTAGAATTTTGTAACTCGAGAAGCCAATGTCCAGTTTATCTCAAGAAAGCTTCAAATTCACATTTTGTGGCGAAATTCCCTGCCATCAATCAAACCCAGCGCTTTAGGATATGGATTTGGGTTGCTAACACCATTTTCAGTCACCCCCAATTTCTTCCTTAGCTTATAGCACCGGGTTTTTTTTTTCTGTGATAATGGAGAATTCAAATATTTCTCAATTTTAATTGATGGTGTCATGACTGTTCAGGTAATCAGGGCATATGTTGTTAACAAAGCATGGGCAATTGGTTTTTTGATGGACATATTTGGAGCCCTGTTGATGTTGAGGGCATTATCGCAAGCTCCTGTAAGTCAATCTACACCAACCTTCCATACTTTCATTATTTAGTTTGAATAGCACTTTATTGTTTTCATGGTTCCTACTTTTTAATCATAAGTTTAAAGAACTACTATTTATACTGCAATCAATGTCTAAAGTTGAATATGTGACTCTGTAATTCCAAGTCTAGAATTTGGGAGCCTACTGCTGGTACAAAAGTTATCGACAAAATAGGTGGGAAGATGGATTGAAGTTAGTCAATAGGTCCCATGATGTCAGGGTTCAAAGGTCATTGTATGGGGAAGGAGTATGAATGAATGAATTGCTTGTAGAGATGAATCACATTTTTTCATTGCTCTTTTGATAAAGCAAGTTAAGGATTTGTTATTCCTAGAGCCTTTGAGGTGGATTTCTGGATCCTTATTGAGCCATTATGATTATGATATTTTGATCTTGTGTTGGTTTTGTGCTTCAGCAACTTGGTAATCTCAAAAGTGTACTCTCAGGTATCTGTTATCCAACCAGTTTCTGGGTGTGGGCTCGCAATTCTCTCAATTTTTTCTCATTTTTATCTAAAGGAAGTAATGAATGCATTGACTGGATGGGAATTACTCTGGCAGGCATTGGCACCATAGGTAATGTAAGTTCTTCTTGTTTTTTCTTGAAGAACATATGCAGTTAATCACCTAGGTATACAGCTTTTAGACAATTTTGTCTTAATAGTATCACGTGAAGAGTGATCTATTTTTCCTGTTTCACATTTTCCTCCCTGTACTTGCACGATCTCCATAGTTGCTTTGGGATTAACCATTTTCAAATATTTTTCTGTTCTTTTTTTTTTTTTTTTCCTTTATGACTCCAAACATTCAAGTTGGATGTCTGATACACAAATATTCTTTAAATAAGTAATCGGCTAGTCAGCAAATTTAAAAATGTCTGTTAATGAGTTTTTGATTTAGTACTTATGTGATTAGGCCAGTATAAAGTATCGTTTTTTTTTTTTCTTTTTATTTGTATTTGCAGGAGTTGGTGCTGGTGGTGAAGAGCAAGAAGCTTCATCTATATCTGTCTTCCAATTACCATGTTTGGCTTTTGTCATTTGCATCTTGTTTGTAGGTACCCTTTCCCATACCTAGTATTATGTTTTTGTGAAAAGAAATATGCATAGGTATTTATTAGTGTATTAATACCTATTAATGACAACAGTCTTACACTGTTGTTGGGGAAAGTGCTGCTGATTTTGTTAAGGCCATGCCTTAAGCACATGACTATGTAATATATCAACTTATACTCCTTATTCAAAGCAATAATTCTCAATCCATCTGAATGAAACTGTTATCCCACCTACTCATTCTTGGCTCCGCTAAAACAATTTTTTTCCATTGAAGTCTATCTAGAGAATAAAGTTGAATTTAATTTTATTTGAACTTCTTATCTCATGAAACCAGATGTACATTTAGCTAATGTCAATGACATGTAAATGCCTGACAATCAAGAGGGGTTGCTATCTCTAGGCCCTCCACCAAAAAGATTTTATTGGCTGGGAGTATGCTACTCATTTATACTTGCAGCTTTCATTTCTTTGTTTATTTATTTTTTAGTTGATCTTGTATCCTGCATTTATTTTGGAGTGTTTGACATAATCCCTGTTTGTAATGATATTGATTCTTTTGTGCATAATATGTTGTTAGTCCCTTCTAAGCCTTATGCTGATTAGCATGAACTTGCATGTACTCAATGAAAGGTGCAAGGGTGTCAAAAAATGCAATAGTCATTGCCAAAATTGGGACACCTGAACTTGAAAGGGACCATAATAGTTTTTATGCTTTGTTTCTTTGCTTTTTCAATAGTATTATAGTTTTTTCCATGCTATATTTGGTTTCTCTGCAAAATTACAGTAGCTGTGTCAAATAAAAGGCTATTGATACTGCATATGGTTGGATTTGTTGGAATAGGTACTCGTTAATGGGTGGCTTCGTATCTGCAAACACCAACGGAGAGAACAGGAGATGGTAAATTTATCTTAGTTATTGGCAGTTTCTTTTGATCCATGTCCCTTTGACACTGAAAATCTGAAATTAGTGTTCATGCAAGTGGTATTTTCTGTTTTTTCCTTCTCCCGCCTTTACTGAAAGTGCTTCTTCGTTGCAGATGGAATATGAAGTAGTTGAAGAAATTATATATGGCTTGGAATCTGGCATTTTGTTTGGGTAGTATTTGTTACAGAACCAAATATATAAGAGATCTTTCTCTGTTGATGTTTGATGGTCTGCTTTTTTCTTCACTGTGGAAATTATCACTACCGAAAAGTTTATAATGCTTTACTGCTGCTACGCATGCTTTCTTTTTCAGATACAGTTGCATGTTTTCACATGGTGTGGTGTTATTTATGAAAAGGGGAAAATATAAAAGAGAGAATTAACTGACAACATTTTGGTCCTTATATTTAGTTGGTGGAACATGATTTGATTAACTGACAACATGTTTTCATTATCTATGTTGGATATTATGGTACATGAAACTTTTAAGGCAAAAATCTGTTTCTGACATGTAAAAACTCTAATGTTAAATGGAAGTCAACACCTGTAAAGTGTAGGTTTTGTTGTAAAATCAGTTAACCTATTGTAAGCTATGTTTTGAAAATATTATTGCAAATTTATGCATGTACTTAATTTCAGGATGGCATCTGTAATTTCAAAGATGGGATTTGTCTTCTTGGAGCAGGGCTTCTCCGCGATGCTAGTTCCTTTATGCCTTGCCATCAGCATTTGCTGTAGCGGTACGGGATTTTACTACCAGGTAACTCAAAGATCTGACTAGATCCATATCTCAATATTTGATGCAGCTAGAGTTAGTTTGTTTAGCCTTTTCTAGCCAAGTAGATAACGGTGGCCATGGGGCATATCAAAAGTTATCCTGAATTGCCTCTTTCAACATTTTAGCCCTTTCTTGTTCACTAGTGTGTAAGAATTTGAGACACTGTTCAATAGCAACAACATGATTATATTATTTTCTTCAAACAGACACGGGGTCTAAAGTATGGCAGAGCTATTGTTGTATCTACATGTGCGGCTGTAGCTTCAATAGTTACAGGTGTACTCGCCGGTATGCTCGCTTTGGGTGAACGACTGCCTTCAGCACCAGCTGCTCGTCTTTCACTTCTGCTTGGATGGTAATTCAGCGCAATCTTTCTTATACAAAAACATTCTGCATTTAAGCTTCAATCTCCAAAGCATGTGTTTTTATTCCGTAGAACTTGATTCATAGTGCCCATGCCACAGTGAAGGGCACAAGTAGAATCTTCATAAGAGAGATTTTGAGAAGTGTTGTTCTCTGATCTTAGAGACTTTCGGGCACTAAATCAATTTATTTATTTATTTATTTTGTTCTTTTTGGATGAAATCAAGCATCAGCACTTGCTCCCAAAATCTTGTCCATAGATAACTGCTAAACTTTAATTTTGACCAAAATTAAGACTTTTGCCATAGATTAAGATTTTTGCCACAGATTTTGTTGTTAAACGTGACATATACTGCCTAGCAGGTTGCTTATCATGGTAGGTGTTATTTTACTCGCGAGTTCATCACGGCTTGTGCGACATCTACAATGGCCATTACGGCTGATTAAAAAGACTGGGGTTGATAAAAATTTCACTCCCAAGCGATCTGCGTCTCAGCGTGTCAAGGATTCAGGTCCAAGTGCTGTTATCCCAACAGCAACTTTGCATCAGCTGATAATGTCTACAGCCAAGGAGAAAGCTTAACCATAAAATTACCAGAAGATTGCCCCATAAGCTTGGATGTGAAATTGGTGTTAACTCAGCTTTCACATTCTGCAAAGGAGCAGATTGCAATTGTTGACGCTGGGATGTACAGTACCCCATCCGTGCATGGTTTTTCAGAGAGCATCAAAGAATTTTAGGTTATTTGTTCAATGAGATATTTTGTAGCATATGTTTTGAAATCACCAAATTGGAAGCAGTTGCTTCTTAAGATCAATTATTTTGCGATGACTATTTTTAGATGTTATTAGTGTCCGCATGATTACTGTACACAAGACTGGATTTGTTTAAAAATTTAGATTGGGATAAGATATCTTAAATCAACTTCGGGTTTCATATTGCTGGCAGATTGTCTATAGGACTACAATCTGCTGGCAATGTATTTTATCATCTTCATCAATGTTTTGAGACACCTTCCTCCAATTTCTTATGTATTTCCAGCATTTTCATTTGATTACATCTCCTTCCCACTAAACATTGATGCTTCCAGGTAGATAAATATGAAGCACATGGAAACAAGGACGAGGAAGACATCATCATGGACCAAGTTTAAATAAAACAAAAGATGATTCTGAGTTGAGTCATAAAGGGGTGACCCAAAAAGTCATTTCTAGCATGAATAGTAGAATACCTCTGCGATTACTTCAAGGCATTTAGGTACATACTTGATGGCTTTTGGGTTGTTGCAGCGACCTATTATAATTCATAATTATTGAGAAAGAGGAAATAAAACTGAAGCAGTAACAGCCATTTCTCTACCTTATAATTCATGTTCTTTGATAAAACTAGACCTAAAGGTCCACTATGTCTACGACATGAGCCACTGCTCCGCTGTGCTGTTTCTGCATATTCCACGGAGAAAAACAAAACCTACCCAACATTGAGCATCATAAAATTCGTGACATGACTAATTGTAATGGGCCATAACGATGGGGCACAAGGCATAACAACGAAGCCAAAAAAAAAAAAAAAAAAAGCTAGCTTTTTTGTTTTCCCACTTTTGGGAAAATAACACCAAAACTACTTCATTGGTTGGCTTTAGTCTCTCGTACATCCAATAGACACAACATACAATGTCTACAGGGTTTTAGGACCCCTCAACCTTCAGAAGTCCATGTGAACTGCAGTTGGCAAATTCAAGTAAGGCCTAACCTAGCTTAGAAAGCTACAGATACATGAACTGAGCTTTCCACAAGTGACATCACCACTTGGGTTCCTAAGTTTTTGGACAAACTTACTTCCTTTGGTAGTAGCTTCCTTACCTGTGTGACTAACGTTCAGAAATTTATAGACACTTTCCGTTTTTCTAGGATTGTCCTTAATACCTAACATGTAGGGAAAAACTAAAAATGCTTGAGGAATTAGGTTAGAGAATGAGAACCATACTTAATACTTTCTTTTCCGAATCTCCAGGTTTTGCTTTGTTAATCGCCCAGTGGATGCCATACATTTATTGTGAAAATTTGCCAAAAAGCAGAAAGAAATCAACTATGATGCAAGTTTCTCCGTCAAAGAACCTAAAAGATTTTAAAACTTGTAAGATGCTCATCTTCAAGGCTTTTGATTCCAATTCTAAATGAAGCTGGTTCATAGATCATAATGTAATACAGTTGCAACATATTCATGAACATAGTGCACCAAAAAGAGGTGAAGAAAAATCACTAGAACATTGTTCCCACTTAGATATGCACCACAAATTGACAAACTCCTAAGAGCCAAAGATGTCTTTTCATGAGAGAGAGAGATTGGAAGAAGGGAGGTAAACGGTGGGAGGGGCGAATAAGATGGACAAAGTGGGAAGCAATAATATCTCTTTTGAACTTCAAAATCATCTCTCTTTCAAACTCATCCTAGCACCAAGCAGTAGGTTAGCACAAAAACCATCAGTGATTGCTTGTCAGTGGAACATTATCTACTAGCTAGCTATGAATATTAAGCAAGTTAGATTTCCAGATAGGCTATAAAAATCCAGATTTTGTTTTAGTCAATTGCCTCAAAGCAGGAACTTTCAACCTCCTACGGTGTAGTTTTGTAGCTTCTCTCAAGACAGCATCTATTAGCTTTAAACTGAGATCAAAAGATAGTGTCAATTCTCTCCTTTGCAACCTCCAATTGCCAAGGAGACTTTTTGATCCAATGGTGTAAACTTTCAGATGTACTACGAGATAAAATTTAAGAGCTTTGACAAGAAATTTACTTGATACCAACTGGGTCTTCATTGTGGATGCTCCATCCACCCCTTGAAATGACATAGTAGGTGGACCAGATTCTGTAAGGAATGTCATTTTACCAATAAGCACAGCATAGAGTTAAATTAAATTATGTTATAATTTATCACAGGATGATGCAGATTCCATAATGAATTCATATTAAGGAGCCTGGGATTGTAAAGCTTAGCTGCTAAAAATCTAAGTTGACTCCAAACAAGTCACAGGCCACAGTATATTTAAACCACAGCACTGCGGGACCATCCCATTGTGTGCATTTGAAGTTTCAGCCCTAAAATTGCTGACTATCTATTTTCATTTCAATTTATCTTTGCCCTTCTAAATGGGTAACAACTTGATGTGACTGAGGAATAGTGGCTAAATTGACCACAATCAAATATGTTGTAAGACAACCATAATTATTTTCATAAGAATCCAAACCACAAATAATTGCAAAAGTACACGGCAATTAACAAATGAGGCCCCATTTGAATATATACTTGTACACTATTCAAATGATGAATCACATTAGAAGCAAATTTAGGAGGAAACCTACCACCAACATTTCACTGCACATTTTGTTGCTTCGGATAGTCACCAAGTTGCTCCATATGCCAGCTTTCATGAGGAGCAACATGTTCATGGGCAGGGGTGTATTGCTGCAAATTTTATATTAGAAGTTCAGATTTTCTGATACAGACTAAAACTCCTCTAGGAACAATCAACATCATTTCCTTGGAAAAAAAAAATAATGAAAAATTTTTTCCTAAAAGCCAGAAAGTAGGATTTTATTGAAGTTAGATTGTAGAGGAAGCTACCTTTTCTTTTCCTTTTCTTTTGTTTTTTTTCAGCAAAAAAGGTCTGAGTAAGAAACAGAATCATAGTATGACAACAAAAGGTAAGGATAAAGAGCCTTTAATTTTCATAAATTTTTACACTATTTATTTAACCGTTAGATTAATCTACATTTAATGGTTAAGATTGTATTTGACATATACATTAATTACGTTACATCAATTATTATTAATTACACATTAGATTTAACTTCAACTATTAAAATATATTAATTTAATGGTTGAAAAACTGTGTCGGAATTTCTGTAAAAAGTGTGGTGCCATGGGTTCTGCCCCCACAAAAAAGGGAAGGCAAAAATCTGTTTTGTTGCTATACATATGTCCAAGCTCAAAGCGGGGTTTTAAATCTTTCAAATTTTGTGTTCCATTAGGTAGCCTAATAGACAAGCTGATCATCCCTGGAACGCAGCAAATCTCTTTTTATTTGATTTCTTTTACAAAAGGTCATTTATTAGAGTTTTGAACTTTCCTCTCGAAACCTGGTGAAGTTGTTTCCAGCTTTCCACACATAAGTAATTACTTTTATTGGATGTAGACTATGATTTATTTATTACTTCTTTTTAGTAAAAATATATAAAAATATTTAGTTAAGTACTTAAGTTCGTACCTCCATCTTTTCCATAAGTTCTTTGGCCGTTGGAGCAGAGATTATTATTTCCCGAGCACCTGGCTTAATGAAACCTTCTTCAACACCATTGTCAAATAATGCAAGCAAACAATTGTAGTAGCCATCAACATTTAGCAGGCCAACCTGTAAGGTTTAATAATCAGTTAGAAGGACAGACTAGTTTTTTATGCCCATTTTATTTTCTGAAACTAGAAGGTACACAAATTACCGGTTTCTTGTGAATTCCAAGTTGGGACCAGGTTATCATCTCCAACAGCTCTTCCATGGTCCCATATCCTCCTAAACCAATAAACTCCAATGTTATCCTCAGCAAGTGCAGCAGATAGAAACGTTTCAATATTAAAATAATATGACTTTGAAGTTATGAAGATCTTTAATTTCATTAAGGTAAAGAAATGAAACATTATGACTGATTTTCTCCAAATTTTCAAGTTATTTAGGAGAACTTTCATGGTCATTACCTGGAAGAGCAATAAAACCATCAGCTTCTCGAGCCATTGCAGCTTTACGCTCATGCATGTCTGCAACAGTTCTTACTTCACCAACAGTTTCTCCAGATATCTGAAAGTATTTCCAAAAACAATTTACTGAGGATCAATTCTATTTAAGGGATAGCTATGGCTTATGTCACAGGAACCAGCATACTTTTCTTGAAAGTTAGAATTTGAACACTGAGCTTGATATGAAGCATTTTTCATACAATTAAAAGTAGTACCCAACAAAGGAATAGACCAAAAGATCTGATTAGATGAAGACTAAATTCTCAGGAAAATCTCAGATAAGAACAATTCGATAAGCATAACACCCATTTCTAAGGATTTCAATTCAGAAAAAGCAGAACATATTCAACAAGAAGTAGTAATATGAACTAAGAGTATACACACCTCAAGTGGCATGAGAGCTTTCGGAATAATCCTGCATTTGAAGAGCTACAATTAGCTTAGTGATCTAATGTGACTGAAAAATACCTTTTACAGCTAATAACTGGTGCAATACTTAGAATATTAACATTTAACAGCATGCTCTTCAGGGGAATTTTCTAAGTTACCCAAGAACATGACAACCTCCAGCATACACTGTCTGAGATATCATACCCATCAGCCCAACGCTTCCTCCACCATACACCAAGTCTATCTTTCTCTTCACCTGCAATTCAAACTCAATCAATAAAGCAAAAGCACAAAAAGATTTCACAAGAGCAAAACAGTTTATGCCTGGAAGAAGAAGTCGAAATACAGGGCCTTTTTACCAAGTAGCACATACCCATTTCAATAAATCGAACACCTAATTCACAACTCACTGATATACGCAAAACCAAATATAATACATCAAACACCTAATTTACAACTCATTGATATGAACACAATACCATATAAAAGTCAGTAATCAAAAACCTACGAGAAGTACAAGTTCCAGAGAGAATTGAACCCAATACAAGACATCAAACATAATGTCATAACCTCATAATATGCCTACAAAGTCATCAAAAAGCTCAAAATTTTAAAACAAGAAACAATAAACCAATATAGTCTGCATATATCCATCATGAAAAACCACCAGAGAAGAAAATTTTGAGATAAGAGAAACAAATATCTCGTCCAAAAGAACATGTAAACAATACAAACCAGTTCATTGCCCAATTCAAGAGCAGCATCACTGAAGACTTTTCTGTGGCCAGAGTTGCTTCCACAGAAGACACACAACCTTTTGAACTTGATTCTTATATAGCCTTCTTCCTCCATTCACAATCTCTTTATAGCCTTCTTTTTTAAAAGAGAATCAACCTTTAATCATTTGCAAACAAAAAGAAGCAGAACACAATTATGCAGACTGACGTTTCCCTGTAAATACTAAAAAACAAAACAAAAAACAAAAGAGCTCCTTTGACAAATGAATAAGGAAGATTAAAAGATATGTAAATAAAACAAAAAACAATCCGGGTTAATGCAGAGTTGATGAATAAAGCAATAAAAATTAAAAATTGGAGAAATCAAAGAGAGTTATATATATATATATATATATATATATATGTATATGAAGTAGAAGAAAACATCAGAAGCCCAC
Source organism: Azadirachta indica (assembly GCA_022749755.1). Taxonomy (NCBI): domain Eukaryota; kingdom Viridiplantae; phylum Streptophyta; class Magnoliopsida; order Sapindales; family Meliaceae; genus Azadirachta; species Azadirachta indica. Next base: position 5,630,268 of record CM040446.1, on the reverse strand, counting down.
ATGTTCCATTCTCTTTCTATTCCAACGTTCTTCTGTCGGCCTTAAAGATTTTACATTTATTCCAATAAACATAAAACTGGAAAGATTAAGGAAAAATTAAATATAGCATAATCTGTCTTGCTCAGTCAGAATCTGTACACAAATTTAGAGGAAGAATATTGTTAATAATGGGGGACTCAGCAAACAGCCAATATTGCTGCTTTCACTGTGTTCGACTTTCTTTTTCTTTTTTTGTTTTTTTTAACTTTAATTTTTAATTTTCTTTTTTTAATTTCATAAATTGGATTACAAATTCTCACTCTGTTTCTTCTTTATTTGGTCTAATTCATATGTTTAAATATATCACGGGATTTCCCATCATAATATATATTATATTATACTATATTAGAATGTGAGTAAATCTTCTTTCAATTTAAAAAAAGATATTTTTGTGTATAAGCATAAAAAATATAATATAACTGTCATGTTTAAATTTTGAGCAAAAATCTAATGTATATACCAATAGATTATAATATAATACTTAAAAAAGTGACAGAAACCCATTATTAAATAACTAAAAAATATAATCAACCATGACAATTCTCATTTAATCAACTTAATATTATATGATATATGTCATAACATACTTTATACATACATACATACATATATATTTATATATATTTATGTATCGATTAATAATCCTTTTAATGGTTACGCAGATTTTTATATTATTTATAAATTATTAAATTTATATATTTTTAATAATTAAGATTATAGCTCACATGTAAATTAATTATGTATTTATTATTTATATAATAATAAATTTAATATCGATTGTTAAAAGTGATCAAGTCTAATATTTTACAAATAGTATAAAAAAATTGTATAAAATCAATCCTTCCACTCCTATATATATATATATATATATATATAGTCATGTTATATTATGATTACTATAAAATACAACATACTCGATAACGATTTCATAAAGGTACAGATTCTCCCACTTCATTGTTCCAATAATGAAAAATAATTGGTTATAAAATAGTTTCAATAAATAACAGAAAAGTGAATTTTTAACCCATTTCAAAGAATTTTTTTGCCGTGAAATTAACCATTGAATTGTATTTTCTATAATTAAATATCATTTCTTATGACTATATTACAAAATTTAGGTATTATAGTCTTACACTTACAAAATATTTGTCTAAATTCGAGATTTATTATATATTATAATGGTTATTTTGAAAAATAGATGAAAGTGGAATTTTAAATAAGTAATAGACATAGTGTTATGTTTATTTTGAAAAATAGATGAAAGCGGAATTTTAAATAAGTAATAGACACAGTGTTATGTTTAAAAAAAAATAATTATGGTAGTCCTTATAGAGTGGAAGAATTAATGAAACATTTTAAAATTATTTTATCAAGATCCAATTTTAATATAATAATAGTAATAATATTTAAATATTAATAACAGCGCCAATTATGGATCTACAAATTAAAATTAAGGAATTTCATAAAATCTTGATCATTGTGAAAAGGCAAAAAATAATTTATTAAATTTATTTATTAATTTGGTTTTGACTTTTTTTTTTAAAAAAAAAGTGTTGGAGTGTGAAAAACTTCATTTACGAATATTAAACCTTTATTTTTTATTATTACTTAAATTTAAAATAGTCAAAATATTTCAAAATAATACGAGAACGTCAAATGTGTTCTAAACTATTTAAATAAATGTAGCAGACTAAATTTAGTTTTCATTTTAATTTAAATTAAGATTGAAATTGTTGAAGGATGGTTTCTTATACAAATTATTACAAAAGGGAAATACAATGAATTGTAATGAATGGAGCCGCCAAAGAAAAAGGCAATAAATACAATTTAATAATCTTATAGTGTGGGCTCAATTTCTAATTTTACAAGAAAATACTTCAATTTTAAATTTATTTTATTTTATATATTCATTAATTATGACTCTTCCTGTAATCTTAATGGTCCCATTGACATTGATAGAATTCAATATTAATGCATCCATTAAATTATTATGTATATTTAATTTCTTTATTTTTTTTATATTATACTTCAATGATGTTTTCGCTTTTGTTAAAATTTGATCTAATAAAGATATATTTGTGTCTATTGCACTTTCAAGGTCAATTTTTTATTTTATAATGAGGATTAAAAAATTGCAACAATTTAATTCCATACATACTTCTAAATTATTATCATAAAAGTTTAATATGTTATATTATTATATAGTTGTCAATATTAATAAATCATATTATAAAAAAATTCAAGAGCAATAAGATTTTTGTCCTAATTGATATTCACATCATTTTATATGTCACTTAAAATCTCAAGTGATTATTATTTTCTAAATACCTGTTTACTACAACTTCTCTACCAGCAAAAAGAACTAATTCGTTATGTTTTTGTAAAAAAAAAAAAAATTAGAATTTAAACTTTTGACAATAAAAATTTTTTTTTTTTTAAAGTTAAATTATTTAAAATACACTTATTCTATTTTATAAGTTTTAATTTTTTAATAATATAACTCTAAAAAAAAAACTTATATATTAAAGTAATTTTATAATTTTTACTAAAAAGCATTCATGATAACCAAATAATTAATGATGTTTTATTAAAAACTCTACTAATAGGAATCCGAACTATATAAATTCTACTTAAAAAAGTTATACCCGAAAAATTCTATTTAAAAAATTATTCTAAACAAACTTTAAATCAATTAAAAATAAAATATTCATCTTTCATGTCACTTGTGATAAAATTCTCGAAATAAAATTGAAATTGTTATATTACTCAAAATTAAAATCAAATTTTATTTAAATGATAATTATTAATATTTATTTATTAAATTAATATAAATGTTGCATGAATTTTTATTTTTAAAATATGTAAAGAAAACAAAAAAAAATTAAGTTAATCGATTGAAGGGACATTAGTGCTTTATAATTATGAGTTTTCTTTAATAGAAAGCAATCCAAAAAAATGTAGAAATTTGGACCGTCCACTAAATAATTTCAACGGCCCAGATTCATTCCAATTACGCAAGCATATGGAAGGCAAAATTTCCCATGGGAATTTACCCTCAACGAAGAAAAATTCAAATAAATTTACAGAGAATAGGACGGAAAATGGAGAGAAATTAATCCCCAATTTATTAATGGGACAAGAATTGGTTTACCTCTCCCCACCCAACTTTCAACTCATTCTCCATTAAAACTTAATATAAATATATTATAATTTATAAATTAAATTTTATATATGTAAATATAATTTTATATGACAATTTCTAAAATTATATATTATAATTAAATATAATTAGTAATAAAAAATTGTAGAATCATGAATTAATGTTATAAAAAATAGAATATATAAATAAAAAGTAAAAAATTAAAATTAAAAAGATCGTATATTGTATTTCTAATAATATATTAAAATATTTTTGTTTAAATTAATTAAGTTCTTATATTATTAAAATTAATTTATAAAATAATATAAAATAAGAAATTGATATGGGGATGAGGAACTCATTCCCTATGCAGGGATTCCCCATTCTCATCCCATTAAATTTATTGAAAAATGAGGCAATGGATGGAGATTAAAATAGAAAATAGGGTGAGAAATGAGACATACCTCCCTAGGGATGGCAATTGGGCCGGGTGGGGGTGGAGAGGCATGCCCCATTCCCCACCCTATTTTCTATTTTAATCTCCATTCCCCGCTCCATTCCCTACTAAATTTAATGGGATGGAGATGGAGAATCCCCACATAGGAAATGAGTTCCCCATCCCGTATCAATTTCCCATTTTATATTATTTTTATAAATTAATTTTAATAATATAAGAATTTAATTAACTTAAATAAAAATATTATTAATATATTATTAGAAGCATAATATAGGGTCTTTTTAATTTTTAATCTTTTACTTTTTATTTGTATATTTTATTTTTTATAACATTAATTCATGAATCCATAATTTTTTATTACTAATTACATTTAATTATAATATATAATTTTAGAAATTATAATAAAATAAAATTATATTTACATATATAAAATTTAATTTAAAATATATAAATTATAATATATTTATATTATGTTTTATTGGGTAATGGGGTGAGGGTGGGGTGGGGAGAGGTAAACCAATCCCTATCCCATTAATAAATTGGGAATTAATTTCTCCCTGTTCCTCGCCTCATTTTCCAAAATTTATCTAAATTCTCTCCTATTGAGGGTGGATCCCTGTAGGTTTGGGACCCTATGGGGAATTTTGCCATCCCTATACCTCCCCACCCTCACCCTGCCCTATTGCTATCCCTGCGCAAGCACTTGCATTAAAATAACTTAGGCTTACTTTCATAGAGTGATCCCACTATTTTTCTTTTTTTGTTTTTATAAGTTTTATGCAAAAATAATTTATAAATTAAAGGGGATAATGTGTTTCCCCCTCACTTTTGAGGAAAAGTAAATACCTTTTAACTTTTTATCAGTCTTAAATATCTTGATTTTTAAAAAAAGTTAAAATATTCTCTGACTTTTAAAGAAAAGTTGAGATAACTCCTTAACACATTATTTTTAAATATTATTTTATAAATAAATTAACTATTTTATTCTCAATTATTAAAAAACATATAAAAAAATTTAATTATCTTTATTTTTACTTTATAATAATCAATATAATTTTATTATAATATTTAAATTTAAAAATTACAATAATATTTTGATTCTTTATTGTTTTAAAAATTTATTAATTTTTTAACAATATTAATTATATATAATTTTTAAAATTGATCATTTTATTAACATAATCTATTTTTAAAAAAATTATGTATAATTAATATTGTCAAAAATTTTCCTAGCTGTCAATTTTTTACCACATTAATCGTAAGCAAATTTTAATAACATTAGTTGTAAAATTTTTTAATATCATAAAATTTGCTACAAGAAGTGTAAAAATTTTTACAATAAATTTTTTTTTACTATTAGTATTGTAGAAAATTAACAATAAGTTTTGACAATATTAATTATATATAATTTTTTTAAAACAAACTATTTTAATAAAATGATCAATTTTAAAATTTATATATAATTAATATTGTTAAAAAATTAATAATAAATTTTTAAAAAAATAATTAAGAATCAGAATATTCTTATGATTTTTAAATTTAAATATTATAATAAAATTATATTGATTATTACAAAGTAAAAATAAAGATGATTGAATTATTTTATATATTTTTTAATATTTGCACAATAAAACAGTCAATTTATATATAAAATAGTGTTTAAAATAGTGTCTCGAAGGTACCTTAACCTCTTTTTAAAAGTTAGAAAATATCTCAACTTTTCTTTAAAAGTCATGGTATATCTAGGATTGACCAAAAACTGAAGGGTATTTCCCTTTTCCCAAAAGCCCGTAAAACACATAGTCCCTAAATTAAAGGTTAAATTGCTAATCTTTCAAAGTAATAGGGGTAAAATGTTCGAAAAATAAAGATAATGGACCTACAAATGGTTTATAAATTGGGTTTTAATCAAAAATGACTCAATTTGAACCATAATAATCAATTTTGACCACCTAATAATTTTTCATTTAAAACTGACCACTCTTAAAAATTATTGGACCAAATTGCCCCTATCCTTTTCCTTAAATTTTCTCTCTTCTATTTTTCTCTCTTCCTTAGTTCGTCCAAATTCTCTCTAAAAACAAAACAAAACATAATTTCTAAACACCCAATTCAAAAAGTTCGTTAACTTTGTCATTGTTATACATTATACTAAGTAATAATTATAAGTAATCCAAAATTGATTACAAAGGTGAGATTCGATTTTTTACCTTTTTAATTTAGTTAGTTGAAGGTATATTGTTTTATGTTATTTTATATTAAAATACACAATGTAATAGTTAGAGTTGGGAGATTTGCTATGATGTAAACAGTTGTATAAGAAAAATGGAGAAATCCACATGTTGAACATGACTGGATTCGCGAACTAGAAACTAAAACAGACCAATTTCTATCTTGCTTGAGAGTTAAGTCTCGAGCAAGCTAGGAACAAACTTGTTTGAGAGTTTTGCTTGAGAGTTTTGCTCAAGACTTAACTCTCGAGCAAGATAGAACCTGTGTTATGTAGAATTTATCTTATTCTGTTTTTTTTACTAATAACTAACATGTTGTGACATAGGTGTGGTATGGTTACAAAGTTAACGATTAACACTCGATTCGGCAGATCATAGAAATAGACTTCACAAGGTAGCGAGATATATATTGGTGGCAAAAGCATGCCATTGTGTATGGGTCGGAACATTTCGATCAAAAATTTTATACAAATTATGTACAGAGCATACAAGATTAATCTTACTAAGTGAAAAATTAGGGTAAAAGCGATTTTTATTGATACTATACAAGGGTGGGGAGTGCCCCCCGTTCCTACAAATATTAATAATGAATTTACGTTTAGAGAATTTATGAACTCTAACAGTTTAGACTACTTATCGAACATGAGAGCATATTATACACTATATATGGACATAGAACGAGTGGGAGAAACCGAAGAAGTAAGACTACAAAATGACAATTATCCGAGTACTCTGGTTCCTCCAATCCCAACACAATTTTAGTGTTCTAGTGCAACAGATCATGTGCGTCCATCAATGCAATACAAAGAACAACCATCATTGGTTGAACACATAGATTTGCTAATTGGTCAACATGGGCAACGTGTCAACGAAGCTGATGCAACCATATTTGATAGAGGTATTTCCCTGCCTCGTCAGATTGTTATACAACCCCCGGAGTATTATACATGTCAACTGGAATTCGTTGGCATAGATTTTGTTACTGATAGAGAATTTAGAAATGTTGTCGATAATGAAGAAATTGAGACAAAGGAAGCCGATTGTCCTAATCCAGTAGACAAAAGTAGCCCAATGAAAGATCCATCATCATTGAATTGGTACATTCGTTTTTTGCCTTTAGTCCCATCGCCACAACATTCATTGGCAATGCTTTATCGAGCAATCGTACAGTGCCCACAATGTGCGTGGGCCACAGTTTCAAAACGAAACAAGAACTGCGAGACAAATAAGGGTTGATGGCATTGAAAAACCACTTTCAGTTCAAAATTTCCAAGTCAACCACCCAAAGATTTGAAGCGAAATGTATTGTGGAGGGTTGTAAATGGCGAATTCGGGCAATTAAGAATGACAACGATGCTTTTTTTCAAGTTACACGCATTAACACAAGTCATACATGTTAAAATGACAAGTTATAGGATGAACACCAACAAGCAACAATTCAGCTCATCAGCCAAATTATCAGGGACAAGTTCAAAGATGCCAGTAGAATTAACACTTCGAGAAATATTCATAATGACATTCAGAACGATTATGGGGTTCATCTTCCTTGCTCAAAGACTTGATGTAGTAAGAAAGAAGCGTTAAAGCTGCTATGTGGAGATCTAAGTAAATCGTGCAAGGGACTACCATTATATTACTACGTCCTCGAAGAAAAAAATCAGGGTACGGTCACTGCGATTAAAACTGAGAGGACCATTTCTTATACTTTTTCATGGCATTAAGTTCATGTATTCGAAGGTTTTACAACACTATATGACCTATTATTGCCATGGATGGTACAATTTTAAAGGGAAAGTACCGTGAGTCATAATTTGTTGTAGTTGCAGTGGATGAGAATAATGAAATATATCCTGTTGCTTTCAAAGTTACCGATTCAGAAAATGATGCATCATGAGAATAGTTTTTTCCAAAGTTATAAGATGCAATTGGTCCGATAAAGGACTCGGTTTTCATCTCCGACCATCATACTTCCATTGAGAAAAGAATTTTCACAATTTTCCCTGATGTAGTACATGGATTTTATGCTTATCATAATTTTGGGAATCTTAAAGCGAAATACACAATGCGGCAAAAAAGGATTGAGACTTTCATGGTAGCATACTAGCACTGTTGAAGCATATTGAATTAGTGAGTTTACTGAATTTTTAGGTAATATAAGGTCGATGCATCCTGCTGCTACAGCGTACTTAGAAAATGAAGTAGGTGTTCGCAAATAGGCTAGATGACACTTCCCTTCACAACGGTATGACATGTTGACCACTAACATTGCTGAGAGTATGAATTCTTTATTAAGACTTGCACAGACTTTCCCCATTATACTGCTGATTGACTCTATTAGGTTTGTTATCTAAAGATGGTTTTACGAGCGTCAAGAGTTGACTGCTGCACGATAAAGGTACTTGACCGTGTGGGCATAGAGTAAAGTTGATGAGCAAACAGAGTTGACTGTGGACTCAGTTATGCGATTCGAGTTCTAAATGAATAATTATGGAAGGGTAGATGTAGTCGATCTACGGTAGAAGAAATGATCTTATAAACATTTTGAAATTTCACAATTACCTTACGCTCATGCTCTTGTTACGTGCAGACATGTTCGACTTGCAATTAACCCAATTTGCTCACTATTTTACAGCACGAATGCATTCGTCCATGCGTACACTGAGCCAATCCACCTGGTTGGAGACAATAGTGATTAAGTGATTCTATCGAAGTTATGTGAAAAAAATGTCAAACCTACAAGAGAACGCATTCCGATCGGTCGATCGAGAAAACAACGGGTCTCATCCCAAAGAGAAGACGTCATTACAAGGAGGTGTTCTTTGTGCCAAGCCCTTGGTCACAACCATTCCACATATAGAAATTCGATTCCTTTTCACCCAAGCTAATTGTTTCATGTTTAGTTATATACATTTTTAGCAATATACGACTTGTGTAACCTTTTAAATTACCCGTATTTGAGATTATCTTCAAATTTCATTGGTTTTAATAAAATTAGTTTATTTTCTTGTTGTGTATGGAATATGTTTAGTTTGATTTTTACATGCCATTGGTCAATACTTGATAATACACTTATACAAACTTGACAATTAATTCTAATAGATGGATATATTATTTATATTTTATACTAATATGTGATATGTTCACAATGTACAATAACAAACAAAGCATTTGTGCATGCATTCTACCATGCTTGAGAGTGCAGTCTCGAATAAGGCTTGTTCAAGAGTGCACTTTCTACCATAGCAGAATGAATGTTACAAAGTATTTGTGCAAGCATTCTACCACGCTCAAGAGTGCACTCTCGAGCGAGGCCTTGGTCGATAGTGTACTCTTGAGCGTGGCAGATTGCATGCGAAAATTTTTATTTTTTTTAATGCTTACATCAATGTAGTATTTCATTCCGTCAGGCTATGTATAATTATTCTTATACTCGTATATTTATTTATCTCATTATGCGATATGTTTTTATGGTTATGTTTGTTAATTCGTTATGCTTTATGTAATATGTTTTTTATTCTTATATTTGTAAACGTATAAAGCCTTAACAATATTTTCATGTTTACTTGTATTGAGCACAAAAAAATACTATGCAACATTTGTTTATAAGAAATAATAAAAAATAACAAAAAAACCAGTTTACATATAATATCTCTAAGATAGCTGACCCCCTCTACAAGTCAACAATAACTTTCACTCTCATTGAGGGTCTATCCTTAAAGGTAAAATAAAAAATGCGACCTATTGATAAATAATGTGTAAACATGCATAAGAAAATCCCACAATCGGCAAAATCGAGAGCCCGATGAGGGATGCCATGCGCCGAACAAATATAAGTGAATGAAGCAAGATATGCGGAAACATCCGTATGATACCAATAAAAGCCAGTATACTGAAGCATGTATGGTAACAGGACACAAATTAGCATTATAGCAGCTGCTATATTGTCATCCCTATGAGCTCCTGGCATCGAGTTGTACACCGTGATCTGTTTGCTTTTTAAATCAACAGCGCATGTCACCCAATGAGCACCAAGCACGTTGACAGGGATGTAGACGATGTCAATAAACCTCCAGTCCCTATGAACTGAGCTCTTCCTCCCTAACACGAACCTTTCTAAATCACTGTTGGAGTAAAACTGCCCTAGAACAAGCTCCCTCTTCTTGCAATTAAAATATAAATCAGGTCATTATTAGATGGGTACTTATATACAGATGGGGGGACGTGACTGTCCAATTCTAATGCACCATCTCCGGCAGCACCATCTAACGATGGGTTAACAAGTCTATGTACTCGGTAATATGCTGCACAAAAACATTTGAATAAATTCAAGTGCGTGCAGACATTTTAAATGTGTCTGTACATATGTAAGTGACTGTGAAGTACAAAGTAATTTTAAATGTTAAACTGCTTTTCAATCGAACAAATTATCACACACCGAGTCCTCTAACCAATTGCCTGGCTCAAGAATAACTATAACCTAATCGAGAGTGACTGTAACGATATCGCCCTCTATTTGTGCCCCTAGTGTTGCTAACCATTGTTAGACATTGTCATACAACCCATCAGGGACGGGTGCACGAGGCTTCAACTCATACCCAACCTCGAACTATGCTCGCACTTGGGTGTCAACGTACTAAATACGTTAACGTATGGGCTCCGTAACGTTGGCCCCTTCTTCTACATCAGTCCGAATCAGTTTTGCAGTCTAGAGGAGGTAGAATGGAAAGGATGCGGATACTTGCCTCACCTTCTTTGCCGACATTAGTTTGCTGTAATGACGACGAAAACCATACAAAAACAAAATGCATGTCATAACTTAAATAAGCAAGGCCTCAATCACCCTCCAATGTGTTTCAATTAAATTGCAATAAAAAAATACTCAACAGTACCTGACCCATAGGCTGTTGGTCTGAGTGAAACAGTCCACAAAACTTATCCACTAAGCTCGACAAGGCCTCTGTCTAACGGTGCAAAGCTTCCTCATGGCTTCGACCAATAGCCTCCTGCCTATCCTTGAATGCCTCAAAATAGACTCGCAATTCTCGAATTTCGTGTGAAATTTCAATGAAATAGAACGGTGGAAATAGTATATTATTAGTAAGCACCTCTGTCACTAGTGGATTATGTTCGCGCTTCCTCCCCTGGGGTCACTTTCCCTAGAAAAGCTTACACAAGAATATTAGATAAAACCAAATTCATATCTCTTATAGAGTATAAATGTCACAAAAGAAGTAAAAAATTAGTAAGTTAAAAATATAAATATCTATATATTGTTGTACCTTCTTTGACCTCTTTAGAGTCGTCAGCGTCTTCTGCTGAGTTAGTGTGATGCAGGAGGAGTCTGATATGAATCATGTGTAATAAAGGCATCCATGCTAACATGACCTCCATATTCACCCTCTAGAGGGCTAACTATATCTAAAAGTTGTAATGCATAAAGATACTAAAACTTCTCCTTCGTAGACTCTCATAGTATTATCACTGGTGGCTGTAAGAGAGAAAAAAAAAATAATTTAATGTCAGTATCAGTATAAAATAGTGACACACAATCAGCTGATTATCAATTATCATGTGAAACATTGCATACGGTCTCAGCTGTAAAAATCAAAGTATCCAGCAGTTTGGATATGGCATTCCTCGCCGGAGATTACCAACGTAGTATCCATGGCAAACATTTGTTGGTGCGTTATCCGAACACAGACCTTGCTGTCGATACAATCTCATAAATCTACACCTATTGATAATTAACATAAATTTAGCATTAAGAAAGATAAAAAGTGTAGAAGTTCCCATACATTTAAGTGTTATTCTGTACCTGAAATGATATGGGAAATCTTTCAAGATTATACTTATTCACATACTTTTTCCCCTTTGCTTTATCCCTTTTTTATTTAACCTTAAAATGCGCGGTCTTACCTATTAACACTCGACTCAATGAACGATACGTATACCACCAAGCTGTTGATCCCCACGGATATCTATTGAACTTGTCTAGGTCATCAACAATCTATATCTGGATCCCCTACTGATAAGGATACGTTCTAATAGAAAGTATAGTGACAATTTCACTACATCCATGTCATCAATTGTCTTTAAGTTTAGACCAGTGAAAACTTGGTAAATAATATCTAAATTGTAACTGTCCTGTCCACTAAAATACAAGTCTCTAAGCCAATTGCTCTTCACCTCAACATCCAAAAACGGCCTAAAATTCATGCTTGTCATCAACCCAAACTCCATACAAGAAAACCTAGTCTAGATGTCCCTAATCTTAAACTACATCTCTTGCTCCCAATGGTCGGTCTTAACCTCATGAAATAGCATATTATAAATCAGGTTTCCAGAAAACTTTAAACCACCCTATATGTCCAAAAAATGACCCAAATATATCTGTTTGAACAATAAATGCTGTTGATTGTCAACTTATCACATATAATTTGTAGATCTTAAGTGTGACAACGATAACATCTCAGCACAAAAATGATCTTTCACACTGATCTTCAGGGACCCAATGGCAACCATCGTTTCCTGCAGTGGGATAATTTATATGAAATTGATACCAATAACATAAAGAACAGCCACGATGTAAGGAATTTTTAATTTCTCATTTGAATGCATCAATTAACGCATCCATGCATTATAGTTATCACAGGTATTTCCAGGCACTGCAATTAATTTATTTTAAAATCACCAGTGATATTAGCTGATTTTATCAACATATACAATAGATGATGATTATGTTTATCCTATATAACTATAGATCTGCATAACCAACAATAAAATAATAAATCATATTGTTAAAAGTAATATATCATCTTTTTCTGTCTTTGCACAACTTTGAAAGATCTAATTCAAAAATCACAAAACAACAAATAAAAACTTTAACTGGACGGCTTTCAACACAAAATGAAATAAAAGAATTGACATCCTAGCAATTCCACCTAACTCAACATCTACATTACATGTTGCCTTATAATAGTAAATAGTTTTATTTGACTAATAAAGGTTTTTTCCCCAATACATATCAGTACATATAGCAGTGCAACATATAAAAGCTATATTTCCCTTCTTCAACTTGTCAAAATACTCCCTCCTTTTGATCAATCCTATGAATAAAAATGTGAAATGCATATACTGCAACAAAAATAATGTGAAAAAGGATGCAAAAACTTCATAAGCCAATCAATCATAAGCTGGAGACAAAAAATTTTGGGGGCATTCTGCCCCGCTTGAGAGTCCATGAAGCCATATTCTCGACCAATGATGCTCGAGAGTATTGCAATTCCATGCACTCTCGAGGGGGGCATAATGCCCTAAAAAATTGCCCACTCGAGAGTACATGGAATTGCACTCTCGATCACATAAAATTCTATGTGCTCAAGAGTGCAATTCGATGCACTATCGGGCACTGCCATCTTCCTGCAAATAGAGAGCAAAGCAAATCATCGTTTTGGATTTCCCTTCAACCTCTCTTAAATTTCAATTCAATCTCCTTCGATCTCCCTCAATCTCCCTCAAATATGTTCAACCAAAATCAAAGCCAATTCCATGCATTCAAATTGTTACGATTAGAAAATTAAAAACTAAAGAACTTGTCTACTTAAAGAACAACAAAAAGGAAAAAGGCAGAATTTATGCACAATGGAGAGATAACGAACCTGTACTATGCAGGATGGAAAAGATGCGAATGTTGTGCTCAGTTTTGTTGCTTAAGAGTTGAATGAAGGAAACTTGGATGGATTATGGTCACATAACTTATGTTTGAGATAACTTTTTTATAGGGGCAATTTTGTCCAAAGATAATAAGATTGGTTAGTTTTGAATGAAAATATTTTAGGTGGTTAAATTTGATTTTTAAGAGGAAATAGTGGTTGTTTTTTGTTAAAACCCTTATAAATTATGGATAAATTACAAAAATATATCTACTTTATAGATTTAATATACAAACACTTGAAAGAATTAAAACAATTAAAAATAAAATTTAAATTTTTGTAGAAATTGATTATGAACATGATTTTTTCTTAATGAAATAATTTGTTATTTTCATATAGCGTTTTTTTTTTAAAAAAATTTAAATATATCCTTTTAGATTTTGAATTTATTATTGATTAGATCATTTTTTAATTATTGTCTATATTTTTTTTGGAATTAATATTTATTTAATCACTCATCTATAATTTGTATAAACTAAGAATAATTTATGTAGGCCAATGACGCAAACTTTAATTATTATAAAGTAATTTTCAACTTTATCCATTAATTTATTAACAATTTCTATAAATAACATCAATTTTTTAAAAATTATCAAAAGTACCTCTTTTAATTCTAAATCACCTTTAAAACTAACGGTAAATAGTAAAATGACACATTTACCTTTATTGTAATTAACACTATATGTGTAAAGACCAAAATAACCTTATATTAAGGGTGGGCACAATCTGATTTGGTCCGAATTTTTTAAAAACCAAATGATACTTAAAAATTTTGGATTTTAAAATTTTTGATACCGGACCGAATCGAGTAGGAAGAAAAATTCAGACCGGATCAAACTAATTACATGTTAAAACCAAATTAAATTCGAATCGATCAATTCGGTTTTCGAATCGGTTCGACTTTTAGATAAATTTATTATTTTTTAAAAATTTTTCAATATATTAAACGACATCGTTTTATAAAAATATAATCAAACGACGTCATTTAGATAAAAAATATTAAAAAATAATATTTTCACTTCGATTCAAATTTTTTAGATTAAAACCGAAATTGAACCAAAAATTCTGATTTTTTTATATTAAAAACCGAAATCAGACTAAATTGTATAAAATACTGGATTGAACATGTAAATTTCGGTCTGATTTTGATCCAGTCCGATTCAACCGATTTTCTGCCTACCCCTACCTTATATAATAAAAAGATAAAATTTACCATATATGTATAATTTGTAATGTATATTTTATTAGAAAAAATATATTATTTATATATTAATTAAATTAAATTAATCTCTTAAAAGTTAAAAAATTAATTAATTAATTAAAAATTGCCAATTTTTTTTTTCAAAAGAGATATTATACTTTACCTCTCTCAGTTTTGGAGACAAGTAATTTACCCCCTAAATTTTTAACATATAAAATAATTATATTATTCTTATTTTTATTTTATAATAATCAATATAATTTTATTCTAATATTTAGATTTAAAAATAATAATAATATTTTGATCCTTAATTATGTTTCTCCTTCCAAACATGCTCTTAAATTTTTTGACAATATTAATTATATATAATTTTAAAATAGATGAGTTATTTAAAATAGTCTTATTTTTAAAAAAACAAATATTCAGACAATACTAAAAATTACGATGATAATTATATTTTTATTTTATTTTAAAAATATTAATTGTTCTTATTTTAATATTATAAAATATACATAATTTTTAAAATAAACTATTTTAAATAAATGATTTATTTTAAAACTTATATATAATTAATATATTCAAAAATTTTTGATATCAAATTTAGGAGAAGAAAAATAATTGAAGGTCAAAATATTTTTATTACTTTTAAATTTAAATATTAAAATAAAAATTATATTAATTATTACAAAATAAAAATAAAGATAATATGATTATTTTATATATTGTTAATAACTGAAGAGTAAAATAATGAATTTAAAGTAAAATTATTAATATCAAAGAGATATCTTAATATTTTTATAAAAATTAGGTATCTCAACTTATTAAAAACTCAAGAAAATATATTACTTTCCTCCCAAAGATAGAAGGTAAAGTATAATATCCTTTTAAAAAAAAAATGGACCCTAATAAAAAAAAAATAGCCTACAAGAAAACCCAATACTCGGATCAACATGGGTAGAATATATTATTTATGATTTGATTAATTAATTAGCCACGTAAATAATGAATTTTAATAAAAGTTAAGAACTTAATTTTCTCCTCACCTCTAGTTTTAATTTTCTTCATTTAATTCCTAAGTTCAAGCATTCTGTTTCGGATACTCAGAAAACACTTTGATCATCAACAATCAGCAAATTAACAACATCAAAAACAAAAACAACAACCTAACGTGTTGCCACGACTTTTAGAAAACATTTCCAACCAGTTAGATACGTCAGACACAAAAACAGTGATCCGTCTGTCTGTCTGTCTGTCTGTCTCTCCGTCTGGCCGTGTGAAAGTTTTCATATTAATTAATGTATGCTTAAAACTATGGGAAGAAGAATTCCCATAGGTGATGATGATGAAGACGATGTTGATTTTGTACATTCTTTAATTCTGTTATCGCTTCAAATGGCTTGGATTGCCGCCGCCATTGGTATGATTACAGCTCTGTGCATTAGAAAGAAATCAACACCACCGCCGAATTCATCAGTTAATAAAGGAGCAGAGGAGAAGAAATCATCGGAAGATCATTCTCATACGTCGAAAGACAGCACTGCAACCCCTGATCAAGAAACAACGATAATGACACCGCCGTCTCCGCAGGCTGCGAGAACGACAGATGAAGAAGAAGGTGATCAACAGAAAAGGCTGGAAAATGATAATGTACGACGGGAACTGCCGTTGCCGCCGGCCATGAAGACATTAAGAGAAGCGTATTCGTGCAATAATTTGACAAGAACTATGTCGATGAGAAGAATTGATACGAGTCGTATGATGAGCATGAAGAAGATGCCGAGGAGCATGTCAGTGAGGAACGACGACGTTCATAATAATAATATTAAGAAGAAGAAGAAGAAAGCTGGGATATTGAAAACAGAAGATTCAGTGTGGAAGAAGACGATAATATTAGGAGAAAAATGTAGACCAGACGAAGAAGACGATGGGATTATATATGATAACAAGGGAAATAAAATCCCAGCATATCATAAGAAGACGCAGAGTTATTACTCATTGTCGAGGACAAGTTCTCGTGTTGATCATGATATACGACCAAGTCCTGTAGGACAAGACAAAGACAAGGGAGTTGTAAGAAAAGATCATGGTGATGAAGATGAAGATGAAGATGACGAAGAAGAAGAAGGTTTAGGACGACAGAAACAACAACAACAACAACAACAACTCCATGGATAAATGATGATGATCTTCATGTGGGGAAGTGATCAGGTGGGGTTAGGTGTATAGTTGTTTGATCTTTGTTTTTGTAGTGGATATATATGATGGATGGATGGATGTTGAATTTTATAAGGATCATAGAATGAAAATTTGATACATATTTTTTTTTTGGGTATTACCATATCAGAATTTACTGATATTTATATCAGAAATATCTATAAAAGTTTAGATACTACATTTTAGACGATATGTGTCCTAATATCTAATATTCAAATTAGAGAGAGTTTAGATGCTACATTTTAAATAAAATATGCAATATCTACTTTCAAATTTGGAGCATTATTTATCATATATTAGCTGAAAAATCTCCACAAAAAAGATGGAGAAGTCATGTCTCATATCTGTACTCGAGCATACTCTCTCCCTGAGGAAAGATTGTGTTTTATATCATTTAGCCAAGGCTAGATGACAATCATTAAGTTTTGATATTTTAATTTCATGACATGAACATGTATATATAAATATCAATCACTATGCAATATACATCTTAGGTTTCCGACTAATAGTTGGGTGATGGGAACTTCCGCCCCTGAAGTTCAAGGGCAAAAAAGACTCTTCCATCAAGACACTCCATTTTAATTATGTGTAATTATTTGATATAATTATAAATTGTAATCTTTTATCTTTAGGATAAAAATTTCACGTTATTTGAGTAGGTATGTAAAATATCTAAGATAAATTATAACAATAATTTTTTAAATTTTTTGTATAACTCTAAAATGAAATTTATAATATTAGAAAACTCAAATAGTAGATGATATATTATATTACTTTTTAACATCTCAATTTTGATAGGATATATAATTAAGCGGTTTTAACACATACCTCTTGCAAGTGAAAGATTTAAGAAACAACACACTTAAATCTTCCATAACCGTGCATTATTGTTTGTCAACCGATTGAAGTAAGAATAATTTAGTAAAATAATAAACAACTTCACCCTTTTGTAATGGAATCATTATTTCTCTTGAGAGATAGCATTTTGCAAGGGAAAATGAATAAAATATTAACGATTGAGATTTGGATACCTCTCTTCAAACAATACTAAGAACTTCCTCCAATATTCTAATTCCTAAAACAAAACCTTAAAACTTGATTCTAAGTTTCACAAATTCTCCCTCAGTTGATTTCTATCCTTATGCCATTGATAATAAAGGTACTCAAAGTACTAATTTCAATTTTTAACGTCGAAAATAATCATCAAAATTGTCTTTCATCCTCGCTAAAACTTTCATGCACTAGCATAATAGAATTTGGGATTTGAATAAATATAATACTTGAATAAAAATTAAATTGTTAAATTTGAATAAATATTAAATAAATATATATTAAAATTGTCAAATTAAACTATCATTAATTAAATTTCTAATTTTCAATAAATATATATAAATTAAAACTATCATTAATTAAATTGTAAATTATTTTAATTTTTAAATTAAATTTTTTAAATTTTATTTTAAAATAATTAAGGGTATTATAATTATTTAAATAAAAATAATGGTTTAAGGTAGGTAAGTGTAGTTTTCTTCGATCTTAGGGGTGGTATATGTTAAAATCTCATATAATTAATTAATAATTAATAAATAATTTTGATAATATTGGTTGCTTCTGCTTTCTAACTCCTTTATTATCTTTTTTTTTTCTGAACTTTCTCTAAATTAAAACTAGCTTTTTGAGTGGGAACTAACTACAACATTTTGTCGTACTGTTTTGGATTTTTCTTGCTTTTTCTGTCTTCATTGAGTCATACTCATAATGCATATATCTTACAAAAGATCTCTAGCAGATATATATCTAACCACTTTAATATTTTATTTATATTTTATTTATTATATTCTTAAGAAAATGTTTTCATTTATTTTTTTATCTTTTTTGATAAATATAAATACATATATATTTAAAATAAAAGCCAGAGCTTATTATTTAATGGGATTTTTAATTTGCAATAGAGAGAATAGTTTTTTTGGTTGGTTAGAAGTTTATAAATTAAATTTCTTCACACTTATTTTAGATTAAAAATTACATTTAATTTATTTTTTTTCACTATAAAATTATGAGACACAACAAATATATTATAACTAAAATATAAAAAAAATTACTAATATTTGTTTCATCTTCTATTTAATAAATATTTACAATTTTCATACTTTTAATCTTATTTAAAATGAACAGATTACTTATTACTGTAAATAAAAATGAAGTTAAATATGTAAAATAATTTACATGAATTTGAATCGTACTCATATATTAAATACGAAAGTAAAATAATTAATTAACAATAATTATAATATTATTAATTAAATAATGTTACATATTCTTTTATTTTTAAAATTTAAAGCATGAATATTTTGGACCAACCTTACACAACAAGCACTATTACATAATAATTATTATATCTATAGGTAGGATAAGAACCCAATCAATTCAAATTAGATATCAATAATTGAAAATAATGCAAGTAGAATAAAAATTTAATGTATTTCATTATGACAATTAAGATATTTCCTACCATAATATAGATTTGGTTATTAATATTCATATGGATTCTAAGAATTAATATCCAATAATTTAATTAAATAGAATATAATTAAATGGCTTTGAAATAAAAATTAAGATTAGTCTTGCTAATCTTCCACTTTTGGTAGGGAGCTTAGGCTGTAACCCTACTTTACAGTTAATTATAATAATAAATAAAACATTTGATGGAAAATTATTTAAAAAGAAATCTGAAAAGAATCTGCAGGCATGAATATCTGAGCTGGGACCTAACTCACATGGGCCCCTACTTAACAAGAACATGCCACGTGTACCTGCCACTCAAACAATTCACTCAAGACTCTCACCACTTAAAAACTGCTTCTTTCCTTTGCGAATGTTATTTCATTGTATTGTCTTTGTATTTATGTTTGTGTTTGTGTTTTCTTTTTCTGAGGGAGACAAGAGAGTAAAGTTTTGCTGTAATGGCGTCTTCTGTGACGATTAACGATTCATTGAAGAGCGAAGAGCAGCCAAAGGTCTCTGCTATGACCAGAAGAGGTGTTTATGCTGCTGTTTCTTACATGGCCACTGCTGGTAAAGTGCTTTTACTTGATGCTTGTTCGGTTTTTCTTTTAAGTTACTCCTTCCTTCCTAGTGTTGTCTAACTTTGACATTTGCTTTCTCAAAATGGAAACTTTGTTCTGTTTTCTTTTTTTTTTTCTTTTTGTGGGATTTACTTTGCAAATGTTACTGTGCTATTTGTTTTTGTTTTGGTGACATCATGCAGAAAAAGACGAGATTTTTTTTGTTTCATTTTATATATGTATGGTTTGTAATTATTGGGTTTAAATAGGAGTGTGGTGTGGTTAAATACATTGAATTAGAAAGTTAAATGTTGGGGAAAAGAGAAAAGTAAGGTTTAAGTGATTATTTTTATTGCACTGTTAAATCCTGTTGTTACAATTATGATTAGTATTATGTAACTTTGAGAGGTTGCTTGAGTTAAGACTACATCAATGGAGTAGGAGTTATTGTATTATCATTATTCTAAATCTACAGTCGAATTCTATATTCACTCACATGGGATTGGCTGAAAAAAGTTCTGAATTCTAAAACAAGTAGTATGTGGAATATTTGTTGTCAAGGAGTAGGATCCACAGTAGCCTTGCAATATAGAATGAGATATATATAGTGGATATGGTGATGTGATCTGAGGATGCTAGTAATGAGGGGTTAATTTGGGATAGATCATAGGATAGGAAGTTGAATCCTGCATAGTAATATGCTTACATTGGTAATTATGAAGCATCTTTTCATTTCTGTTTGGTGTTAGGTGTAAGTAAGGGCCTTTTATGAATCATCAGCGGTGAATGTTGCTCATTGATGACTATAGTTTTAGCTGACAAAATGGGATGAAATGAAGTTAGAGATTGAAGGGAGAGATTTTATTAGAACAATGATGGATGAGATAAAATTTCTGGAGTTAACATAAAAACTAATATCAAGGACAAGAAAATAGTGGAAACTAAAATGCTAGGGTGATACTGAAAGCTAGTATAATTTTGGTTACATTGAACCAGTCATCAATAAGAAGCGTGGGATTTGAGGAATAGTTTGTTGAAGAGATATATTGGGATGAATGAAAAGAGAAGAGCTTTGGACTCTAGTAGTTTTGAATGTACAATTATTAAAAAATGATAAGAACTTTATCTTTTGTCTACAATAATGATGCTGTGAATGGAAATGAAATGTTCATAAATAAGCATCTTTAAGTTCTCTACGAAGAGCGTTATAAACTTTGTCTTGGTCAAAATGCCTGCCTCTTAAGAGACCATATTTAACCTTTTTTCATTGTTTAATCATCTTTCTTTTATTTTTTACTTTGTTGCATAGTGAACAAAAACACCATGACATGTCATCCAATCAACACATTATCTTTTAATTCATTCTTTTGATTCCTTATTATGTAATGAACATAGATTTTACTTGTACTTTGTAAAAGAGAGGTAGAGTAATTGTTATTGATGCATCTAAAATATTCACCTGCTCATTCATTGCCTCCTTTGTGTTTTGGCATTGATATTGCTTTGACTCATGATCTCTCGATGCTAAATGATAGCAGCTGGTTCTAATTGGTGGTTAGTCTAGCTCTTGCTATCATCTGTATATGTCTTGGTTAATATGTTTTCTATGAAGGCAATTGTCTCCCCATTAACTCTGCATTTTACTCCATTTTGCAGTTCTCTTGGTGATGTTCAATAAAGCAGCTCTTTCTTCTTACAGTTTCCCATGTGCAAATGTCATCACACTTTTTCAGGTAGTTCAGTTACTAAGTTGGTCTCATGTACTATATTATATATCCTTGAGGAAATTTAAAGCATTGATTTAATGCAATTTTTTTTCCATTTTAAAGAAACATGTTTTGTTCTAAGTTTTCAGAAGACAATTTTGCACAAGCAGGCATTTCAGATGACAATCATTTAACATTATCCTAAATTATCCTCAACTTTTGGCAGGTGTACATATGTAATGTTACCTTCATATGATTTCTCTAATCTGTTCATGTTTGACCATTATAATCTTTCAAGTCAAATTGACAACATTTTCAACTTCATGCTTCTGTTGCATACACTACATGTTTGTTTTTTTCAAAAATTTTCATTTTTATCCATCCTGACAAGAAGTTTTTATGGCAGTTGAAGAATTGTCTGTCTAAACTGGTCTCTGTTTTTTCTCATTTCCTGATTTGGCCATTTTTTATCTTTTTTTTTTTCTTTCCTAGATGCTTTGTTCATGTTCAATTCTCTATGCAATGAAATGCTGGAAGATCATCTCTTTCACAGCTGGCGAACCACATAATATCAGTTATAATCCAGCAACCTTCGTGAAATTTAAGACATTAGTTCATACTCTTCCTCTGGCACTTTCATATTTGCTTTACATGGTATGTATTTGATGGATATAATATTTCACAAACTCTCACTTCTTCAAAGCGTTAGTGTTCTCTTCAATTTTCCTTAACAAATCTCTTTTGCTTGAAAGCTGGTTACAATGGAAGCTGTGCGCGGCATAAATGTTCCCATGTACACCACCCTCAGGCGGACCACAGTGGCCTTTACTATGGTTGTAGAGTACGTATTGACGGGGCAGAAACACTCACTTCCTGTTGTTGGCAGGTGCAAACCCTCTGAACTTTCTGCTGTTTACTGAACTTTGATGCAAAATGGTTATTTACTCCTTTATACCGTCCATGTGTCTTGGAGATGCTAGTCAGCTACTTGTTGAACTTTTAATTAGTCGAAAGTGTTCCAAAATGTGTTTTTAACTAAGAATACTCTTCCGATATTCACAAGCATTAGTAAAAAGGAAATGTTTGTGTATATTGATGTCATTTTAAACTCATAGATCTTTTATATCTGTAAGACACTGATGCTAGGGGAATGGTATTTATTGTTTGTATCAATTGCAAGTATATGCTTGGTTATAGTGAAAGAATATTTCAAACTTAGATGTTAAGTCATATATTATTTAAAACTGTTGTTAGAACAGAATGTTTATATTAAATTATTTGAAGAGAATGGTTTTCTATTTAGGTACAAGTTAATAATTATTAGTAGAGTTTCTTTAGAGAGGAAAGACAGATTCTCATTCTCAAAGTAACACCAAGCCACATCCAAAGCTCTGGAATGAATTTTATGACCTGTACTGTTAGATGTCCTGACTATAAGTTTAGCCTCTCATTCTTACATGATGTAAGTTACATGCTGCTTTCTCCTTCTTTTCACTCATTTGGACTGACTGGTCATAGGTTTGGATTTCCTGATTTAGTAGCTATAGCATTCTTAGAAGATGAATATGATGGTGGATAACTTTCGTTGGTAGGATGTGAAAAAATTCTTTGATTGAGTCGTCGTTTATAAGTGCACATGCATCCTAATTTATTTATTTTTCTTATGTTCCATCTTCTGGTATTTATTAGGTTTATTTAGCATGTTTTTCTAGGAATTTTCGAGTCACTACGAGTATCAAATTTCTTATTGTTTCTGATTTTGTACCTAACTCGGGCTACAAAGTTGGCTTTGTCAATCAAAAATCTGAAGATCCCATTTATATTTGAGGATATATGATATCATTTTATATAATAGTACAAAGTTAGAAATAAAGGTTTCTCCACTGCACAACTTAGAATGGCACTCCTTGTTCTTGCATTTATGATAGCATTATCTTCTATTTATTCATGTGGCAAGTTGCCTGCTTAATGGAATGAATCTAAGGATTTCATCAGTGTGGGGATTATTATGCTTGGTGCATTTCTTGCTGGAGCACGGGACTTATCCTTTGATGCCTATGGTTATGCTGTTGTCTTCATAGCCAACATCTGTACAGCAGTGTATCTTGCTTCCATTGCTCGTATTGGTAGTATTTCATTCTTATGCTGTCTTGCATCTCATCTCTTATTCTCAGGTTTGCATACTTTTGTGTTAAGATTATGACGCTTTTTTTAATCTTTCCAGGTAAATCCAGTGGCCTCAATAGCTTTGGCCTTATGTGGTGCAATGGTAAGATATGGAGACTGATAACATTTTATTTGCTTCAGAAGTGGTATATTTTATGTACCTGGTGTTTGTAGGAATAATATGCACGCCATTATTGCTGTTCTGGACATCAATCAGAGGTGACCTAGAACTGACGTGGAACTTCCCTCTTTTATTTCACCCAGGATTTCAGGTGCTTCCTTTTCCGTAGAAAATTTGTGATTCTAGTTTTGAAAGTGTATGACCTAAAAATTCTCTGTGATGGAAGGCTACATTTCCTACCAGCTGGAGTCCATCTTCTCCTCTTTTTCAATTTTATGTTTCTCATTTTGTAAATGATATGTGAAGCGATTGTGTATGTTATCTCCATGATATTATTCAGCCGGGAATTCTTGTAATCTGCCTTCTAGTGCCCCTTTTTAGCTCTTCTGCTTCTAAGTATTTGTTATAATTATCATTAACCATTGTTAACCAAGTGGTGTTAGCAAAAGGAACCATACTCAAGCTGTTAAAACGCAAGCCTTTACCTGCAAGGACAACATGTTATTCTAATATTGTAACATTAAAGTTTTGTTATTAAACCCTGCTGGCTCTGACCTTTGAATGCCAGACAACAGCTTTTGGATGCTTTCTTCTACTTCTTGTTTGACTTCTAGTTTTTCCAAATCATGTTCATCCAGTCTTAATCAGTCCGGTGAATTTGACAAAAGGAGTCTTAAGGTTGATAAGCATTGTTTTTCAATATCTGGTCTTTTACCTCATCCTCTAAATTTTGAGTCAGTGCTGCTCTGGTTTCAATATTCTACATTCTGTTGAGGAATTGATTCAATGTAACATGCTTAGTATTACTGAATTTTGCATGTTGTATATGAAGGCCAGTGAATCAGTGGTTGATAAGATGGTCTAATTAATTTTTTTCTGCATCGACATGTTTTGCAGGTTGTGATGCTTCTTTCCTGTATCATGGCTTTCTTAATAAACTATTTTGTATTTTTGAACACAACCCTCAATTCAGCGCTCACACAGACAATTTGCGGCAATTTGAAGGTCAGTACATAATGTCTGTCTACAACATTTGGCTGATACAAACATGCAGACATCATAGCTTGCTTCAAGTTTAATGTGGTTCCACAATTTAGCATTTTAAGTTATAAATTTGAGAAATTATTATTAATTTTAGCCAGTTTCCATTAGGCTTGAAATGATCATTTCCTTTTAGAGCAATTGTTGGCCATCCAGAACCATAATTGATATACTTCTCTCACATCTTGGAATTTTCATATTTTTCTGCCTGAGCTATTTTTGAGTTGTAGCAATCAATCGTTTTGGCATAAATTTGGTATCACAAATATCCAGGGAGTCCTATAAGATTTTCTTGGATTGAAGTACATACGGTGGAATGGGTCCTAAATGCCAGCACAAAGTGCTGTAAACTAAATCAATAATTAAAATAACCATTTTTTTTTTATCATTAATCTCTACAAAATAAAAATTATAGATGTTTGCCAGTTCTCTGGCCTTGCAGTGCTCATTCCATGCATCTTTGTGACTTGTGACTCTGCTATTACAGGACCTTTTAACTATCGGGCTTGGCTGGCTGCTGTTTGGGGGACTTCCATTTGATTTTGTGAGTTTAGACCTAATCTGGTGGTATACTTTATGAAACCCTTAACATGATAATCTTCAGGCAACTAATATTCTGGTTTGAATTACTGTTGTTTTGCTTCCAGTTCAATGTCGTTGGCCAATCTCTTGGTTTTCTAGGCTCATGCTTGTATGCTTACTGTAAACTCCGGGGAAAATAATTATCATGCTGCTGCTTTAGAGCCATATACCAGAGTCAAATAGCTCGCATAGCTGATTGCTGCTAAATGTATCAGCCGCCAAATTTTGATTATCAGTCACAAACTCTAGAGCATGTAGAAAGGCTATCCTAATTTACAGAAGATTTCTCCGCATAGTAAGCAATCTACTCTATATTTAACAAAGAGGAAGCAGTGATCTGGTGTTTTCACTACAGAAAAATTCTAGATCATGAAATTTTTTACTTTTAGATTATATTCAGGAAATTAATGACCCAGTTTCAGAAAAGCACAATTCATGACAGTGGAAATGGCAAAAATTTTTATTCAACTGCAAGTCTTACTTGGTGGATGTCATTCTCATTATGTTGAACTTCTTTATATTTTTTAATCCAGTTTCAGATTAAACCCCTATTCCCATCTTTCAGCATTCAGATGGATAACTGTATTATGTGCTACATTACCTTTAGCTCATGGATTCAAAATAGAACGTAGCCAGCTCCTCTTGGTACTTGTTTTGCTTCTTGACAAATTAAGCCTACAATTAAAATGTTTACCTAGTAAGAAATAACACAATTCCCTATGATTGAAGCTGGAGATGTTCTCTATAGGTACTTAAATCCAAACACTATCTTAAACAGAGGAGTAGAATACTGTCACGTGTTTACAATCTTGCACAAGAGATTCATTTATCTCTATCTTACCTCACTGAGACTTTTAAAATATAAACCTAGATTTTGTTCTAAAGTTTTTAACCATCAGGATCACTTGTAATATGTAATGTGAAACGTTTAAGATTGAATATGTTATTGCCCATAGTTTGTACTGATCAGGGAAATAACAAACGAACTTGCGATTTGATCAGAACCAGTGACTGCTTTCAGAATCAATCTTGATAATAGTAGTAATGTCTCTGGTGCTTTTCATGAATGGTTGTGAAGAGACCTGAGTCTACAAAAAGTGATAAACACGTCAAAGAAGGTGTGCCCTTCGATGCTTTATTTTAGTTTTCATCAGAGCGGGGTTGAAACCCAACAGGTCTTAGCGTCACATCGATGTTGTATGGAATGTAAATGCTGTGATATATAATAATTCATAATGCTAACATGAGATGTATTAGATTATACAAGAGTATGAGTGGTAATATATTATCAGTCCTTTTTTCCGGTGGACTGGAGACCAACTTTGTTGTGCTCCAAACATGAGCCCTGCTGCATACTTTTTATCAAAGTATAATGTACCTTTCCACTTGCCTGACACTTGAGACAATATTATCATGTATACACAATATTATGATGTATACCTTACTCTAATTTTTATAAAGCAAGTTTGAATGAGCTGAGACTTGAGACTGTTCTGTTCAGGTGCCCAAAAAAGGTGAATTTGTGTCTCATTTCTGGTTCAAACCTTTTGTCAACCCTTCTTCCTTGCGCTTACTGCTGGCAAAATACGTAATTCGGGAGGTTCTAGGAGCTGAGCCTGCCTGCGTATGAGGACAGATTTTCACAGAGAGAGAGAGAAGATAGAGTTGTAGCAACTCGAGTTCGTGGGGAGGAAAGTGTGTTTCTTGTCTCCATAAACTGACAAGAAACTTTGGTCTAAATGCTGTACATGATTGAAACATACCCATCAACCCAATATTTTCAAAAGCTTAAAGTTTACTTCTATATTTTCCATTGCCCTTGTCTCACCCCTTATTTCATGCTAAGCCAATGCTGTTTTTAAAGTTTTCAGATCTGCTTATTAGTCAAAGCATCGAAGTTCTTTTGATTTTAATGCTCAAATTGTATACACATCGGCCTAAAGAGATCATTGTACTAACAAGCAAGGCAGAAATCGCATAAAACAAAAGACAACAGAAAGAGAAAGAAACTTGAAATTTAAAAAGTGATATTGACATGAATATTCTCTTAATTAAAGATATTAATTAGGTTAAGAAAGTATGTTTTCTTTATCTTGATAAAATAAAGGCAAAACATGGCCCATTAAAATTAAGGTTAAAGAAATATCTATATGAGCGTGTGGAACATTGTTGTCTGTTTGTTTACTCCTTTAATCAAAGAGTTTGAACTCTAGCATACATTATATTGACAATCTATACCTCTTTATCAGAGGGAAAGTATCATTTCATCATCATAATATATTTATCGTAGCATGCAAGCCATTGGTGATTAAATTTCCATCGTTTTCTTGACCATCTTTTAAATTGTACATTCCAAAATTATTATGTGACATCCACAAACATATTGCTAGCTAGCATTCAATATAATAATGAAAGATTATACAAAGGAAAGCCAAAGTTGAGGTAAGTAGTAGGTTACTTTTGACCCTCTTTCATGTTTGGACTAAGAAGAAGAAGAAGAAACAAATAAGAGAGAAATTAAGTCTTAGGATCTGGTGTTGAAATGTGAATGAGAATGAGAAAGAGAGAAATGGGACATGGGACATGGGAAATGGGTTTAAGGCGTGGGGGAATCTGTTTTGGGTAGTGGCACGCGAACTTATCGCCCCAAATCATGAGTGAGAGAGAGAGAAAGGAAGAAACATGGGGGAGAGGAGCTTTAAACCTTTTATTAAAAGCTTCTTTTACTCTTCCCAAAATCTTCAAAGAGAAGAAGTGAATGACACCCTTAAAAATAAAGAAAAAGACTATGCATATATGGGATTGTTTGTTGGTGAAATAATAAAAATTAAAAAAAAAATAGAAAAAGTTATAAGCAAACCCAAGGAATGTGTTCCCCAGTGCAGGCCCAAGGCAGGGCTCCTTTAGCGCCGGTGTCTCCGCTTTGTGGTGTTGGCCAATTTGGTTGCCCAATTGCTAATTGCTATGCGTTAAGTGTTAATGCCTTAATGTGTGTTTGTGTGAAAGAAAAAGATGACAAACTTTATTATATACGTACCCTTTCCTTTCCTTTCCTCCGAAACTTCTTTCTAGACAATCCCTTCGCTGACATTCTGCACTCCTGTTCCCAAGATTCTTCTTCATCTCTCTCTCTTAATCAATCTTGTTGACTATGTTCTGTTTCTACGTATACATACATATATCGTTATTAATGGACTTATACGTCTAAGTTACATCTTTTTGGGCACGACCTTGTTGCCATTTTCAGATTATGAGTACATTACAGTAAGAGGGTTTATTCCACTCTTATGATATCTTGTCATTCCCCTAACCCTATCTACCTAGAGGGCTAGGGTTACATGTATATCAAATCTCTAAGATTAATTATCTTATGAAAATCCCATTTAAGCAAATATGATTAAGTAGTACAAGAGTGATTTTTATATTGATGAAGATATTCATTTTAATAATGGATCCATCAGAATGGGTTTATACTAGTTGAATTGTTTATATATATATATATATATATATATAATGGATACATATAAGCCAACTAAGTTATTCTCTGTTGTTGATGAGTACATATAGGTAGGTTTAATAATCAAACGAAAGCATGATATAATAAAATAAAAAGAAAAAGAGTTGGTATTAAAATAATGAAATCTAGAAAAGGAGACTGATAATGAAGAGGTACAATGAAAAGGAGTTGTTTGGGTTATTTGGTGGAGAATATTTCAGGTGCATGCGCAAGAGAAGCAAGGTTTTGATTTATATTTGAGTAGAAACTAAGCATGACTAACCCTAAAAGTAAGTTGCTCCCTTTGACATCATTCCCCTCACCTTCTACACCTTCCCATCCCGAGGCAGACCCTTCCCCCCCTTACCCTCTGCTTGTTTCTCCTCTTTCTATCTATCTATATCTATATATATTCCATAAAATATCACTATGACCAATATTCCTCAACATTTCTTATCTCGTGTAAGAAGATAGGGTTCATTAGTTCTTGAGTCTTCTATATATATACATATATATCATCTTGTTTCTCTGTGTGCATTTATATATGCTTTCATTTTGGTTTCTTAGCTAGAGTGCAACAATGGCGCTCCAGTTCAATATTCATTCGGGTTTCCATTTTTTTTTTTTCCTTTTTCCAATTTCATATGTTTTAAGGTCGTGTGTTCTAAGTGCACCAACTTGTTTCTTCCTCCAGCTGCTATAGAATTACGATCGAGGATCCCACTTCTATAAAGTTTCGAATATATATAGTCTGTTTGGTACTGTGTTTGTTTATGATATACTGTTGCACCAAATTGCAGTAGTACTGTTTTTGACTTGATTCATCATACCATGTTTAATATGATTATGAAGAGATCCCACCTCAATTATCATGCTCAACCACCAATTCCACCTTCTATATGTACTCCACTAAGATATCATCTTTATCTCCTCGTAAGTGACACCATAATTGATCATTTTTCATGTCTTTTAGGACAACACGGCCCCCATATTATATATGCTATTCTTTCTAAACTTTTCTCCTTTTTGGTTGGCTTGTGGAACCAATACCAACATCTATATCAATCCAGCCAGTGTGTGTGTGTGTGTGTGAACTAAAACCCTATTCGCACTCTTATCAATCTGCACATATATATGGTGTCTCTGTGTTAACTTCCTGTTGCATTAATTCATGGTGCGAAGCAAATTAAGAAGATGAAAGGAAGCGATATTGGTGAGGTTCAATCCGAAGACGGATTTACAAATGGAAGTTGTAAAATACGATCTCAGATTGAGCCGCGCCAATATCACTTTTGTCTCTGTCAATATCCTTTAATTTTGCTTTGCTTTCCCAGCAGGCCCATCTGATCACTCAGACTTCCTCGTTGCTTTTAGAACATATGTAGAACATGTTATGTTATGTTATGTTATGTTATGTCTGCATGATCTCTATTCTTTACTTTTATCTGTTGAGCTTTAATCTTGAACATCTATACAGGAACAACCCTTTTAATTTGCCTCTTCAGAATGTCCAGTTGCTCGATCAATTTAACTGTTGCAAGCAGTTCTTCTGTGGAAGATATATATGATAATGTAAGTAATATATATACTTATACATGTATGTGTTTGTTTATATATATATATATAGACTTAGAAGATCCAAGTGTTTAGAAGATCTAAGCGTTTAAAAATGAAGCATTAATATGAAATTAATCAAATTAATTAAAGCCATTGAAGCAATGTAAAGGTGGTATATATGATTAATTTTGGAATTTTGTTAATGAAATGATGATGTTTTTAGCCTTTTATAGATTTTTAACCGTGATTGGGGGATGATTTCTATAAAGAAAACAGAACGAATTATATATACAATAGCAATAATGCAAAGATTGCTACTGTATATATAATTAATTTCAACAATAATTTTCTTTATTCAATCAAATCAAGCTAAACAATAATATGAAATGATATCAACTCTTTTATTTTACTGTTATTTAATTTGATTGACGTGTTATATATGCTTCTCACATTTGAGCTAGCTAGCTAGCTAGCTAGCTAGCTTTTTGCCTATTGATTCCATCACCCTTGTTTTCAGGAGTACATGTTCAAGAAAACAAGAAAAATTGAGTTGAATAGACCTTTTTTTTTTAATTTTTTTGGTGGATATAATTTCAGAATTAATTTTGTTTCATTTTGAATAATTTATATATACATGGGCTGCTCATACAAATTGGCCAAATTTTTTTCTTTGTAGAATATATTTGTGTGGCAATTAAAGTTTAACTTTGAAGTTTATATGAAGAATTAACGAACTAGTATTTTGTAATGAATTCAAAGACCAAATTTTCCATTAGGGTTAAATAATATTTAATTTTTCCGAAACTTTATCAAAATTTTCTTGTTATATACATGCATATGTTAACAGATAGTTGATTAATTTCTGAACCAATATGTATGTTCGAGTGATAAACATCAATTATCAAATAAAAATAATTTTTAAATTTGAGTATATAAAAAACCGTTTTAAATATTCATTAATATATACTAATTATCATACTATTTTAATTAAAACCACTTTTGTAATAATTAAAGATTCATTTTGTATTCAATGTGAAAGCATGACTAGAGTAAAACCCAACCCTAGCCTTAACCTTTTCTTCTTTCAAAACTTTTGTTATTTCAAGTTTAATTCAAAGCCCTTATTATAATTATCTTGTTTCAGATGATCTCCATTTAACATTAACGACCATTATTTACCGTAAAGGCAAAATAAAAACAATAAAAGATTGATCAGTTAAGAAAATGATCATATTTTTACAGAAATTCCCTCCTGTTGTTCTAATTAATTAAGAATTTAAGAATTTGTTAAGAAAATGATCATATTTTTACAGAAACTCCCTCTTGTTTTTCTAATTGATTAAGAATCTAAGAAGGAAAAGACCTATAAAAGAATAGTAAAGAACTAACTAATTATTCTCATACATTCTCTTTTTATTTTCCTGTATTTTCTTTTCTGTTACCCTTGTTCAATTGTCTTTTATGTGATTAGAGATATTATCAATTTTATTGTCATTTCATAGACACGATTACTTGTCACCCCAAGAACCGAAATAGAGAGATTTTGCTTCTTTTCAAGATGAGATTTTACCTCTTTTTATGAGATGGGTCGTTTCATTTACAGGTACGAATTCCCATCTTCCTGCTTTCATAAAATCACTATTTTAATTGTATTTTCGACCAATTTTTATACTTGTTTCATTAGAGATATTACTCTTTGATAATTCCTTCTAAATAAAATTCTTGCTCCAATACCTCTTATCACTTCTTCCATATGATCAAACATTATTCCATGGGATTTAATGTTATATTAATTAATATATTAGATTCAATTGTTGTTACAATATTGTATGTATTGCTTCTTGGGCTACCCTTCATGTGTCTTTTGTGAGCTTTGGGCTTAAAAATTTTAACCCAAACATATTAGCAATCGTGGCGATTGTTAACAGGCCATGTAGAATTTAAGAAACAAGAGATGTAATGGTGATTTTGTTATTGTAAAACGTCTCCTACTTAAATTAAATACCTGTCTTTTTTTTTTAAAAACAAAATCCATCAATATACTTTTGCAATTCAAAGACAAAAGTGCCGAGACATGGTGTCACAGCTCTTTTTGATGAACTGATTCTGAAAGGAAGAGTAAAAATGAACGAATGCCGATTTGAACCTGTCTTTTAACATTTTATCTCCATTCACATTTCCTTTACCAGGCCCGTTTAAGACCCAACACAAAGACTAATATTCTAAAATATGCGCGCACATTAATACCGGAGATTGAGAAGATAAGTAACAACTGTATCATCAGCTTGGCAACCAAAAAAGTTGCATTCGGCAGAGCATCAACTCCAACATTCCACAACGATTCAAGGCCACACATTATTGTTGTGCCCTTATTGGCTTAAGCTTTTAGGACTAATGCTGCTTCAACTATTTTTCTCTTTCTTCACCTTCCAAAATCGATTAATTTTTCACGGTTAAAAGGTTTGGCTGAAAACCGAGTCTATTTGTGTCCTTTCTTCTTTGAGCTGGCCATTGACATACATTCAGGTAGCTTATTCGCAAACTAATTTTCTACAAGAATTCTGTATAAACCAAATTATAGGTGTTAAAACATATGAGAAGTGGGATCAAAAGTACTCACATCAGCCTGGTACTGTAGATCCTTCTTGAGTTTCCCACATGCGTAATCCCAGACCTAGTATTGATTGAAATCTCAGTGAGCATTCAAGTAACATCAATAAATTCTAAATATTTGCAGAGAAGGGGTGGGGGAGAGCAGAGAATGTAAATCTGAGCACAAGTACCTCAATAAACCCATCAAAAGAACATGAGACAAGAAACTGGCCATCTGGAGAGAAACGAGCACATTCTGCATGACTTTTCATCCCATACTACATCAACAAATCACCGATTGATGAGAGGACTCACAGCTAAAGGTCATAATACAACTCTGATGTTATCACAAGGAAAGTAACCCAAATGCAGAAGTGGATAAACCTATTGTGCATCAAAGAAAGTATAAATAGGACTAAAATTTCAACAGAAGAGAGGCATAATTTCCCTCCCTGTTCCTTTTATAATTTCCATACTATTGATGTTAAAACCTCCTCTATTTACCATGAGTACAGAATTTATTCTGAACTGCTCAAAGGGACTCTCCTCAGCTTGGCCAAATATTTTAGTAATATTAACCAAAGAGCCACATCATTAAATCTTTTCAGTAGTAATAATGCAAACCATTCACTGAATAAACCCAAAAATTCAGCACATGGAAGTGTAAGAAGAATTCTACATGGTATTTGGTGTTTAAAGGATCATTATCATTAAAATCTTTACGTTAGTAGTAATAATAAATATCATTTACTGAGCAAACCCAAAAGTTTTAGTACATAGAAGTGGTACCACACGGAAGGTGTCCAACAACATCCATCTTTAAACAGTCAGACAGGACATTACATAATGCTCTCATTTTTCCTCACCTTTTTCTGTAATTCAAATGACAGTCACAATGGCTAAAGAATCAGACAGGTATCTGTTATAAGAACAATGAGTTTTAATCAGGTAGGTACAATGACTTTTAATCAAATAGGTCGGAGGTCCAGAACCCAAGGGGTACTGCTAGGAATTATTAGATAGCAGCTCATTTGAGACAGAAAGTACTTAAGCAAAAGCTTTCATCATTCAGCTGGGTTTGATAAAAACAATTTCAAGATCAGACCATTATAGCTAGTAGGCATCTATGTCATGAATTGATTGAAAACAGTTCAACTTAGGCTTTAGAATTTTTAGTGAAATCCCATTCTACAAAACCTTCAACAAACAGCTTTCTACCAGGTGTGATTCTCCAGCTTGTACTTTATTTTCCTAACTTTTGGTAGAAGTCTACAGGTTTTACTTGTCTGGCAGAAAAAATTTTTGATGGTGTTGGGATAGTTCACTGATGAATAGCAGATGTATCAGATGGTTTGAGCAAAACACTGTAGCATACCAAGTTAAATAAAGTGTCTGGTTAGAGGTTTCACTATGTCTTTGTAGGAAACACAGTCTATTTGTTGTGTTTAATTCCGCCGTAGCAAGCTACCATGGTTTTCCGCCAGTTTGAGTTTTCAAAAATATTTGATGGTTTGTGTAATGCCTCTTACTCAATGGATATATACACATTTAACAAGCATACATTTTTTTAACTTCCAAAGACCTTAAAAGCACTTTAAGTACATTATGATCTATAACTAGATAGCAACATAAAGAAAAGCCACCTCTCCCTTTCTGACTTGGGGGAAAAAGAATTAATAGATACATACATATAGAAAGAAAGATTTGTTTGTGTTCATAGAAAATCACCTTTATGGTATGGGCAAGAGTTGTTGGATTCATGTCTTCCCTGTCTTGTTCCATAGCAGCAGTTCCTCGAAACAAGTCAAACTGTGTTCCTGTGTTCCTTGAGGAAGCAATCCTAAAAGATACTTTTTAATTCTACGTACTTATCAAACCTCTTATCATGACTTGGTGAACCATATGATAAAGGTCTCTAGCAGAGCACACAGTAAGACCAGAGCCATGCACTATATAAGGTGTGCTTAACAGCTTTTGTGTTTTGTACGGGATGCCAAGACATCCTCCCTCATTTAAACTGACATCAGGTCATCGTACTTCAACTACAAGAACAGATCAGGAAACAAATTTCAGGGTCTATTTCTGACATTAAACATCACCCGGATAGAAAATATCCTCCCATCTGCCACCTTCAAATAAAAGCCATGTAAAACAAGTAGCCTTCAATGACCCCACGCCACAACATTATAATGCCAGTTTTATTCCTAACTTCAATCATCAAGTCGCTTAACTCATGATGACATCCTCACAATTGTTAACTCTGTCCATCACTTTTCTCCACAACAGTTTCCTCAACATTAATTTACTAAAAATTCCTCAAACCTCTAGTTTATGTAACAAAATGTACAAGAGAAAAAAAATATATTTCCCTGCTCATCTAATTGTATCCAGATTCATCCTCATGCATTCCAAGAGAAAATTAAAATCATCGAGGAATTTTGCCGATCAATTTCAATCAATGATTCCAAGTAAACATAAACTAAATTCTGTCCCATAACATAAAATGGCCTCTAACGCAAACAAACAGAAAGAAAATAAATCTAGCATTTAAAAAAAGCTCAGCACTTTTCACCCTCAAGCATGGTGCAGCACACTGTCCAAAATCTTAATCACACTGTACATTTTAATCAGAATATCATGCAAACGGAAAACCGAAATGTTCGATTATCTCTAACAATGAAAATTTTGAGCATTGTCAATGTAAAACGTACTCTCGAGTTTCGATTTCTAAAGTCATCTTCTCTGGTACAGAGAATTACCCGCGCGTGCTGGGAGATTGAAATAAAAGAGGGTTTTAGGGTTTACAAAGTCTACGATTAAAGCTTGTTTTGTTTAGTTTCCCGCCTTCATTGTTAATAATATATGTGTATATTAGTACAGTAAACTAATCAACAATTAACAAACTCAATTAAAAATTAGAAAAAAATAACATTAAAGAAATGAAAAAAAATTAAAAATCAACAAAAAAACTGTAGAAGAAATCTACATTATTATTTATATTGTTTGAATATAAAATCAATCCATCGTTTATCCTTGATCAATCTATATAATTGAATATTGATAAACTTGACAAATAAAACTTGTGAAATGTTAATTCTTACATTGAAAACCGAGTTTGAGTTAGGACACAGAATTTCCTTCAAGAAAGTTCAAAGAGCATTGAGGGCAGCCTTTATATCAAACGCCATGAGAATTTGTATCCAACTGTTTGATAAATCTTACGAGTTATATGTGTAACATAGTTCCACTTCTCAACATCTCAATTTGTCTTGTCTGAAAATAGGACTGGGCAAAAATAACAACTGAACCAAA
Source organism: Azadirachta indica (assembly GCA_022749755.1). NCBI lineage: Eukaryota > Viridiplantae > Streptophyta > Magnoliopsida > Sapindales > Meliaceae > Azadirachta > Azadirachta indica. The sequence continues at coordinate 5,593,637 of CM040446.1, read as the reverse complement.
CTAAAACTGCTCGGTTTGGTTCAATTTAATTTTAAAAGCAAGTTTGATTTCAGTCAATTTCAAATCAATCGGTTCAGTTTGGTTCAGTTTAATAAAATCAATTGTAAAATTTTTTATATCTCCTAATATTTAGATAAATTATAAATAAGTAATAATTTATTAATTTTTAACAAAAATTTACCAAAAAAAGGAATAATTTTTACAAATTATTGATTTTTTGTAATTATTATATAATATAAGGATTTAAATAAAAATATTCAAAAATTTCCAAAATTTAGATTCAAAGCACAAAACTGAAGTGGAACTGAAGTATAATCCAAAAACTAAATTGAACTAAACTAGTTTGGTTTGGTTCGATTTGGTTTCATAATTTATATAATTAAAATTCAATTTAGTATTCAAAAAAATTGAACCGACTACGATTTTGCCCACCCCTGCATAAAACTATACTATTAACTTGAAATCTATTCTTGTACAAGATTTCGCTAGCAACTTTTTATTGATTTTCTTCAAGAAGTTTACGGTAGTTTTGTTTAGTGCCGAAACCATTTTCTTAAACTGCTACAAAGGCTTAAGGTAGTCTCATACGTTTGAGAGAGAATTGCAAGTGATAGTGCTATCCTGTGAGTCATGATTCTTAATGAGAACAGGAGTTTCAAGTTCCGATTTTCTAGTTATGGCCGAAGAAGTAGAGGTGAAAATTTTAATTATGATTATAGGTAAAAGAAAATAGAAAGAGAGGGTAACCTCAAGAGAAACTTTGAATAAGTGGAATGGATGCTAAGATTCTTGGTTGCAAAACACAATATATAGTAAAATTGTTTTGGTTATTATAGGTTATTTTATTTTCTAACCATCGGGTGATATTAAAGAACACAGCATAGAGAAACTATTTTGAAATACCTAAGAAATATCACCCGCAAGTACTAGAAGCACTAGTCCTTGTTTTTTATGCTAATTCACTAAAATACAGTTAAGAACTAAATTTGTGCATTATTGATTGAATCGATTTAGGCTTAAATCAGGCTAAACTCATGCACCAGAGATCCATTGACATTACATTAGATTTTTTGTGCATCTTGTTATTGTGACCTAAAAAGAAGTTTTGGCCTAAAAATCCATTTGACATTGCATTAGATTTTTTACACTCATGATTGAGGCCCAAAAGATAGTAGCTATGTCTTCCTTCCCATTTTCTTGATATATTTTCCCGAGAAATTAAAATTTATTTTAATCATTTCAAAATTAAAAATATAAAATTAGCCCCCAATGGTATTAGTGTTATGTGGTTTGAAAATGAGTAGAAACTAGAAATACAACGAACATGGACTAAATTGTTAGCATTGAAAAAAAAATTAGTTTATCATCTACTCTTGTTTATAGTTTAGGGATGAACATGTTATTATCTCCAATGAACTATCAATTCTCCCATATGATCAAACATTATTCCATTAGATTTATTGTTACATTAGAATTTAGATGTATTGATCCTTGGGCTTTTCTTCATGTGTCTTTTGTTGAGCTTTGGGCTTAAAAAATTTAACCTAAACATATTAGCAATCATCTACCCAATGGAAGTAACAAGTTTTAACTCTCAAAAAGTTTACATATTTCAAATTTTACGTTGAGAAGAAGTGGATGTAGCAAATAGATTTAATGTACATTAATGCAACCAAGCATATAAATAAATATTTTCTCATATTTCATCTTTCAATAAAGATAAATTTAATTACTATCCCTCAACATAATTCAAATAGTTTAAGGTACAGTTTATACTCGAATTTGAGTAGAATGTAAAACATGAATTTAGTATTTTGTCGGTGCAGCCTTTTAATATTATTTAAAACTCTTTTCATAAAATAAAATAAACTGTATTAAGATTGACTAGAGATATATTAAAACATTAGTTGAAATTAACTATGTCGTTCAAATTTTAAAATTTACAAGGTGTCAAAGGCAAAGCCAAAAATATAAAAGGATGAAATAAGACAAAATTTCAGATAATTTTATATATATAATTAGATAAGTAATATAACTTTTTTAAATAATTAAAAAAAACTTATGTAACTTTTTATTTCTTTTAATATAGAATAAAAATTTATTTATAATAATTAAATTAACTTCATAAATATAAAAGTTTCCTAAACTAATATTACAATAGTTTTTGTACCACATCAGTAAAACATGATGTTTCCAATTATTTTAAACTTTAAAGCCCATTTCTCCTTCTCTCTTATGGATATCTAATAAAAAAAAAAAAAATTTGAAAAAATAAATTATATTATTTCTTATTCATTAATAAAGTTTAGTTTAATTTTTAATCAAAATTCGCAATTTCTATTTGGTAATTGGATTATTGTAACAGACATTTTTTAAAGTGAACATAAAAATTAAGATAAATAAAAAAATTAATATTCCTAAATATAAATTTATTTATTTTAGAACAACAGCAACAGCAGAAGCAACAGAAATGACAATGTATCTGTCTTCTTCAAACTGCCAGTTGTCCTAATTATTACAAAGCACGGTTGTGGACTAAAGGTTTTTAACTTTCAGGTGGAAACATACAAAAATACACTGTTACTGTTGTTTTTGTTTTTGGGTGACTGATGATGGCAGCAAGCAAGCAAGGAAGGCATATTCTTTGGAGTTGCATTGACCAGATGAATGGCAGTAGAAATTTTGCTTTGTGGAAATTAATGGTCTGCAGAATAAGTTAAAGCTAGTTAGCTTAGCTAGATAAGATTCTGGTTTTAATGGCGATGGAAAGAAATTAATACAGCAAATGACATCAATGCATACGTATATGTAGTAGAACCCTCTTTTCGTTCTAGAGTGATTTGCAGAATAATTTAAAGGTAGATATGATTCTGGTTTGAATGTCTTAGTAGTAGAGTTGATGACAAAATGCTTATGTAACTGGTTGAGTTTAAAATCTGAGAGAGGTTTGCAGAATATGTTAACGCTCGAATGAGATTCTGGCTTAAAGGTGATGCATATACGATTAAGCACTCGTCCACTGGAGCATAACTAATGCAGAATATATATGATACAGTTTCAGAATCCATTGGGACTTGCAGTTGAAACATGTTACTCAGGCTGGTGGTCATTGGTGAAGATTGTAGTTTTAAATCTAGAGAGAGCATGGTATCCCTGGTAAATGAAAAGCCATATTTCATTTCCTAATAGCTTGAAAGCAATTGAAAATCATGCAGCTGCAAATAACAATCTTGAAAATGGGAAAGTTTAATCTAATTACAAGATATTTCTCAATTACAACACAGGCAAATCGCAAGGCATGTTCCACATTGATTGTTAGCTCTCTCTAATCTGAGGTTTTAAAGAAAAGGAAACTGATGCGCCTTTCCTCTTCCATACCATACCCTTCTGGCTCTAGAAAATTTCAAACACCCAAAAATTATACTACAATCCTTACATATTGTCTTCACACAACCCCTATAACAAAGGTGGCATCCCAACCTTGGTTCTATGTGATAGTTGAACCGAACAAGGAGAGGAGATGAGAGCTAATCATCTACAACGCTGCTTGCCGGTATTCAATGGAGAATCTCTGATGCTTTTGGATTGGGCACTTGCAAGCTGATGAGTTCCATCTTGTTTTTTCTTGCGTCTACCTTGTTGGGATAAACGAGAGTGACAAGACAAGATAGCAAGGTCATTGAGGTCTTGTAATGGAGAAAGAACCTTCACAACTTCATCCATTGTAGGGCGAGATTTCGGGTCCCTGCTGAGGCAGTTGTAAGCTAATTGAGAGACTTTCTGAACCCCTTTAAGGGAATAATTCAGCTCCAACCGAGGATCCACAAGATGATAAAGCTTTCGCTTGTCAGCCAAATATGGTCGAGCCCATGCAACAAGATTCTGTTCCCCACTAGGGCGCTTCTTGTCCATTGATCTTCTGCCTGTCAAAATCTCAAGAAGCACTACACCGAAGCTGTAAACATCACTCTTAGATGTCAAGTGTCCTGAAAAGAAAAGAGCATAATTTTCATTCTTAGGTCACCAAATTTCCAGCGATACTGAAAACTCAAGCAAACAACTTGCTTCTACAGAGAGACATAAAAGCATCCAAATTCAATGGCACGTCAGTTTTGAGGGAGGGGCAAATAGAAGATAGTTTGTAAGTCTTGGATGGTCAATGCAAAATATAAATGTTCATTAGATCAATTTGTAGAAACTCTTTACATAGAAATGAAGAAATCTCTCTGTCAATCATTTTCCAAACTAAAAGTTTGGATCAGATTGTCTAGCATGATGAGCAATCTATTACTTAGGCATCTGAATTTAAACATGCACAACATTCGACAAATTTACAAAATATACAATGAACAAAAGAGGTCTAGTTCAATGAAAGAATTGTTCATTCCTTCTGTGTGTAATCGATGTATGTGATGTGACGGCTCAAATGATGCAAAAACAATGTTCTTGTACAGCTGATCGCTAATATTAACCAAATGACCACTTACATAAATGATTTACACACTCATCATTCCTTCTGTATTGGTGTATAGAGACAAAAACTATTTTACTGTTGACTCCAAATCCTCACAAAAGCCTAGTGCCAAGCCAGAGCTTATCGTTCACTTTTTGAAACATCTGATATAATTTTCTTACCTGTCATAACATACTCTGGAGCTGCATAGCCATATGTTCCAACGACCCTGGTAGAAACATGCGTTTTGTCTCCTTGAGGGCCAGCTTTTGCAAGACCAAAATCTGAAAGCTTGGCATTATATTCCTATAAAAGTAAACCCATAGTGAGAACTCAGTTAAATCACAGAGACAACAAAGTCAATTTGTAAAAATCATTTCTCACATACCGAATCAAGCAAAATGTTGGATGTCTTAAAATCTCTGTAAATGACTGGTTCTGAACCACCATGTAAGAAGGCCAATCCTTTGGCTGCACCAAGTGCAATCTTAATCCTATTGGACCAGGGAAGAGGTATAGTCCCTAGAAAAATTTAGAAATATCAGCATTTGTTTCATAAAGCAATGTCAAGTTAGTACTGGTGATAACAAGTTATAATGAAGGCATCATCCTAGTTACTTCTTCTAAATGCTTATAAGAGACTTTAAAAAATAATGTGTACTAGATAAACATTAAACTGTGAAAAGTTGTATATCTATCAACACAAATTAGGAAGAGAAACATGTAAACATGTAAAACAGGGGTAGATATCTATAAAAAGGAAAAACAGCCAAATTTTCAGATTGGTTGAAAAAATTATGTATAAAGAAATAAGCTGAAACTGTCAACTCACTTCTGAAAAGATGATTTTCAAGACTACCACGAGTCATAAATTCATAAACAAGCAGCCTCTGATCATCTTCGATGCAGTAGCCAATAAGCTTAACTAGATTAGGATGGTGAAGCTGTCCAAGAAAATCAACCTCAGCCTGCGTTAAGAATAATAAACTATATGTTAAACTCCCAGTGTTTGGCATATAACAAACCTTCTCTTAACAGCATTAATCTACTAACCCAAAACCAGATATTCTACTAACCACCCATTCTCTATGGCCCTGAAGACCATCTGGCTTCAAGCTCTTGACAGCAACTGTAACTCCCGACCCAGGTTTTGCCGGAGCTGTCCCATTTTCCTCAATCCATCCTTTGAAGACATATCCAAATCCACCCTCCCCAAGAATGCTATCAGGTCTAAAGTTTCCAGTTGCTGATTTTAGCTCCTGAAAAGTAAACTGGAGCAGTTGGCATGGTGATTTGTTATCTGATGGTGGTGGATCAGGATTATCAGAGGAAAGCTGAGCTTCATTTGGAGGGCATAAATCCCGATTACTAGCATTCAGGTATCGCGTCTCAGTAGCTGCATGAACAGGAGTATGAGATGCTTTTTCTTTCTTTCATCAAAAGTCTTCCATACATATACATAGTATTTGCCAAATTTAGCTTTATGAAAAAATTCACAAAGAATTATGAAGCTCATATATTGTGAAAAGCATCCAAATTTAGAAAAAAATAAATTTTGAGTAACATATACAGTGCTAAAGAATCCTTTCCCATCTCATACAAATAACTTCCCAAAATAAAAAGGTGTCTCTTTTTGAACTCAGGAACAGAATTTCAAGCTGATTACAGAAGAAAACCCATCGAAGATTTCAATGTCTCAATCTTCTGCAAAGAAAAAAAAAAGGGGAAAATTGCATTTCACTGTAAACAACCCTACAAGGATTCAATCAAACTCCAAATTTGAGAGCTTTACAACAAAGAAGCTGGTGTTGCTGGAGGAATCAGCACGAACCCAGTTTGAGATCTGCTATTTAAATTATAACCCTACAGCAATTCCATAGCATACATAATGAACTGAAGTACTTTCAAAGGAGAAAAACCATAAAAGCTTTATCAGACAGCTAATCAAAAACATGTCAGAAGAGAAACACAGAGAAGGAAAAAAAGATAACCAAGAAAACAAAAGACACCCATATGGACATACTCAGACACACATGGAGTATTAGTCAGATTAATTTGAATGAATATAAATAATAAAAAAAGGTAATTAAAAAGAAATAAAAATAATACCCGCGTCATAAACAAGACTGGTACGAGGAATAGTGTTAGCAGGGTTATTAGAAGCAGAAGACTTGCAGGCACCTCGAACACCGCGAGTAAGAACAGCCCAGCAACCGCACTCCTTCTCCATTAATAGTGAAGAGTTAGAGGATTGAAAGAGTGTGTTTCATTTCATGGAGCTGTCAGCATTATAATTGGATGATGAGAGTTGAGAGACAAGTGAAAGCAACAACAAGAAAGAAGAAAAGATTGGACATGCTTTAATAGGAGAGAAAACAAAACATAGAAAGAAAGAGAGAGAGAATTGAGGTGAAGGGAAAGGGAAGAGAAAAATGTAAATGTTAAAAATGAATATGGGTGTAGGTGTTGGAGATTGCAGGCACCATCATCATCATCACCATCATCGCAGTGTGTACAAAAAGAACTTTTTTCCCACCACCTTTTTTGTGGGGATGGGATGGGAATTAGTCTCTCTCTCTCTCTCCCTCGCTCTCTCTCTCTTTAATTTTAATATAAAATCTAAATAAGATTTTGTATTTTTAAAAATGAAATATTCTAAACTAAATTAATTAAAATGTATTTAAGTAGTTAAATTAAATAAAAAAATTTTAAGTTAATTAAATTTTTAAATTTAAAAGGCTTTTGGGTTATAAGATTAAATTATCCTAATTTTAAAATTTAAACTCTATTTATGTTTATAATATTATCCTAATTTAAGTGAGTACGATACTATATACACAAATTAGCCATATAAATTAGATTTTATTTTGTTTAAATAAATACAATTTGTTAAGATTGTCACAAGATATTCCAATTTTGAATGAACGATATATTATCCATTCTCATTTATAGTATTGATATTTTATTTTGACGATTTTAGTTATATATTCTACTATAATTTATATGAATAAATGTGTATTTTCATAAGAGCAATGATAAATTTATAGAATATAGTTTACATACTTTAACTCAATATATATGATAAATTTCTTAATTTAGTAACAATTAAAAGTGTCAAATAAGACGCATCAACATAGATATAATAAGATACCTATATAAACTGAAGTCAATTCCATTTTGAATATGATAATATAAAAATGGTAGAAGAGCATTAATTAATTTTTTAAAAATTGTATATATAATTTTGTTGGCGGAAAAATCAATTTACCTTTATTTTTTTCTTGCACGTGTGAGATGAACAATGTTAAAAATGTTAGGAATAGTAAAATACTTGAGATAATAATTTTTATTTTTTTAAATTATTTATTTTACTCTTCAATTATAAAAAAAAAATATATAAAATAACTATATTATCCTTATTTTTATTTTCTAATAATTAATATAATCTTATTTTAATATTTAAATTTGAAAGTTATAATATTCATCTAATTTTGACCCTTAATTATTTTTTCATTTCAAATTTATCATCAATTTCTTATAATATTAATTTAATATTATAATATTTTAGTATAACACTCACTTCAATTTAATTTCAAGTATATAAATTTAATATTTGTTTTAAAAGGTAAAAGGTGAGTCATAATCGAAAAATATTTATAAGTCCCTAGAAGTAGACCAAATTGATAAACCACTCTTTTTACTTATAAACCAATTGAGTTCGAACTCAGTTGCTTAAAAGTAAAGAGAGTGACTTACCAACTCTGCCAGCCTTTAAAGACGTATAATTAATATAAATATAACATATTTAAAGTATTACAATCTTATCATAATGCACCATTAGTGTTGTAGTTTTTTATTTATCAGTTATTTTTCCTTCATGCTATATGAAAAATTTTGTAAACTATTTTAATTATACATTAATGCGATGGTGATCATGTCAAAAAGAGCTTGTGTGACTAAAGATTCTATTAATTTATGAAAAAATTTTAATCTAATATTACATGCATGTATATGTATATAAAAATATATCCCTTTAATTACTTTATACAAGTTTTAGTACAACAATTAATTATTATAATATGTGATAGTGTTGTTGGGAGTTCAACGATTTTAATTTTTTTTTAACACTATCACGTTAATTTGTATAATATAGATTGGTTTGTGTTACTATTTTTAAAAAATTATAAGACAAAAATTACATATGTGAATTACATTGAGATTATGTAAAATTGAATTTGATCTATATAATTTATATTTTAATTATAGTAATGTTGTTTTTAGCCCTCCAAAATCTTTATCAAACCTCTTTTCTTTATTTACTCCGTTAAAATTTATTATAATAAAAAAATTCTTATAACACATAGTGTTATTAAACTTAGTTTTTTATTTAAATGATTAACTGATTTTCTTCCATACATTGTCAATTAATTTATAACAAATAAATTACCTCCAATTGTAATTGAAAACTTATTTCTTCATACTCAACTCTTCTCCGTCTATAATAATTTTCTTGTTAAAACTATTCCAAATTTGTTGAAAATACAACATATATTCATTTAAAAAAGGATAAAAATTATTATAATAAATAAAAGTTTAAAAGTTAATAAGGTATTAATAATAAATTATACATATAACACGTGAAAGTAGAGAGCATGCTTAACATAAATAACATATGTTAAGTTAATTAATATATATTTTTTTAATGTAATTTATTTAAAGTTAAATTTATAAATAAAGAAAATGTAAATTTTAAAACGAATTTGAATGAGAGAAAGTACCATCAATATTTAATTATTATTAATGGTGTAATTATTTATTTAAAAGCTCATGCTATAATCAAATATTCTGTATTATTAAATCTATCTATTTTAAACTTAATTTATTTTTTAATTTTAATAAATAAATAAAGATGATCAGTACTCATTGAAATAAAGAGTATCTATCTTTAACATATATAATCAAAGTAATATGAATAATACCAGACAAAAGCAATTGTTTGCTAAGAAAGAATAAATTCATTTTTCAATAGGCCTATGAATTAATTTTGTGAAACAAATTATGATTAGTACTTGAAATTTAATTGTATTTTTAATGCACAAAAAGCATATGTTTAAAATTATTTTATATGCTAGTGTTAAGTCACTATACTAGTTTTTTTTTTTTAATGAATAATTTTATGATCAAAACATCTCAAGTAATGTTATTGTTATATCTCTAAAATCTTTATAATTTTTTAAAATTTTATTTTATTAAAATATATTAAAATAAAAAGATTAGGAACACTTTATTAATGTCATAAGTTACTCTCATTATCTCACATTTTTACAAATTTTACTATCAACATTTTGTTTTGACAGAAAAGGATTGATTTTTTTTTAAAAAAAATACTCAATTAATTCATAACAAGCAAATTCCTATCGAATTCTAGATTAAGATTGAAAATTTAATTTTTTGTGATCAACTTTCTCTCTATCTATAATCATTTTCTTAATTAATTTAACTCTTTTAAATAAAAAAAAGTTTATAGTAAGTGAAAATTTTGAATTTGTTAACCAATAAAAGACTTATTTATTTAATTTAGGGTTGAAAAGTTTATAATAAGTAAAAATTAAAAATTAATAAATAATATGTGGGTTGTAAAGATTATTTAGTATAAATTATAGAATAAATAGGTTCTAAATATACGGGAGTTTAATTAATTAAAAAAATTATAAATTATACTATAGCAGAATAATTTTCCGTGTCAAAAAGCAATTTATGAATCTATTAATTATTATTATAAATTTTGCTTGGATTTTCTATTCCTCCTTGTTTCTAGAAGCCCTCCATAACATCAATATACTCCCAATTTCTCTCCTTTCTAGATTTTTATTATTAAAAAAATTAAAAAGATATCTCCTAACAAATTGTTAAACAAATTAGTAATTATTATCAAAATTCTTTAAAAAAAAGAAATTTCTAACTATTAAACCAACAACGTTAAGAATATGTTTGAAACTGTTATACTTCAACTTTAATTTTGAAAGCACAACAGATGAAATATTGGTAGATATTTAAAATTTTTTAAATATGTAACAAAAATTAGAAGAAAATGAATAAAATTAATGAAGAAATAATTGTTGAAGTGCATTATTGGTTGGTCAAAGCAAATGGAAAGATAGTCAAGAGCATATTTGAGTGCAATCTTATCAAGCACTCTCTCTCTCTCTCTCTCTCTCTCTCTCTCCATCTCTAGAAATCAAACACAAAACAAAAAAAAATAAAAAATAAAAAATAAAAAATAAAAATAAAAAAATAAAAAGAAAGTGTTAAGTTAGATATATATTCCTATAGCTACATGTAGATAGATTGAGAAAGGGAAATTGAGAGGTTTATCATATGTGGGTTCTCTTCTCTTTTCCCCTTAGAGATTTTTTTTTTTTTATTTATTATATTTTTTATTAATATTATTTTATTTTAATAATTAATTAATTAATTAATTTATTTATATAAAAGAAAAGGGGGAAGGTGCTTGGTGAGAGGTCATTTCATCAACAACCATAAAAACAAAATGGTATTCTATTTATCTCTATGATGCCTTCTCTTAGGTGAAGAAAAAGCAAATGCCAATTCCCATATCCCCTATTCTTTTTCTTTTTTTTTTTTTATATATATTTTTAATTCTCTTAATAATAAAATGTGCTTGTGTTTTGCAACTTGCAAATTGACAAAAGTCCTTGTTGGAAAGGAGTGAGCGATACCCATTGCCCCCACTAAGTTTGTGGGTCCCTATTTATCATACCCCACCACTCAACCTCATCATATGATATGATCAAACAACAAGATTTCCTAATTTTTGGAGGTGTAATCTAAAGTTTACTAACCCTAAATAATTGGTGTAACATAAAGCTCCCTACTCATTAATTTCCCCACTTTTTCCCCCCTCCAAAAAAAATAAAAAATAAAAATTGAACAATGTTTGCTTATCTTGGTATCTTTTAAACCCCATCTAGGACCCAAATTAACATCAAATCTTCAAATAAAACCACACCCATATCATCAACAAATCATATTAAAAAAAATCCTTATAAACACCAATTAAATTACCCGTCCAACAGTTCTATTTTAACCGGATAAAAATTATACATACATGAACACATTGAAAATGAACCACTAATGCAACATGGTTTCATGTTAGGTATCATCATGATGATGGTTTGGAATTCAAGTCATTTGAGGAGATTTTATTGGTGATTGCATACTAGAAAAGAATCCCCTCCTCAAGTGACTGCTATGAATATGTTTCTTGACTAATTTTGTTAAAGCAATTTCAAAAGTAGTAACTTGGTTTGAAATGAACTAACTTGAGTGAGAGAGAGCAGAGCACTTAGTAGACCAGAGTGTGAGTGTGGAGTTTCATTAAGCTGCTTAATTCAATCAAATAATGGACAGTAGTAATAAATGGGAATGTTTGTTTAAAAGCAAGAAAATGAAGAGAAAAGAGGGGACACAAAAAGGGAAATTTAGTCATTAGATATTATACAAGCTTTAGATTGAGACCACCCAGTGTTGTTGTTAAGCATAATGAATAGAGAGGGTTTACTTACAGCACATTTACTTGGACAAAATGGGATCCCCTCTCATGATATGTTGATTATGTGCTAAGCACAAAAGCCACTGCTCATCATCATCTTATGCCAACCCAATTCATTAACCCTAAACCAAACTTATTTTTAGGAAACAAAAGTAGTTTTTAAAAACAATGTTTCCAAAAAAAACATAATTATTCTTGTTTTAAACAAAACTCTGTTGTCAAATGTCAATCATCACATTGTCTCGTGGCCTGGTGATGATTTGGGCTTGTAAATGTTTACTTTGGCTCGTGGGCCGGGCCGTCCATAGATTTGGGCTTTTGGAGCGCATGACCGGAAAGAAATGGTAATCTAATCGGATGGCTTACAAGTGCAGCTTCAATCGAGCGGCTGTTATGAAGAGAACGTACTGACCACATGAGCAAATACAAAACGAGAGAACCCAATAGAATCCGAACACGTTAACATGCGTGGATTATCCTAAGCGGATTCCACCAACGACAAGAAGGTCGCCGCAGCGGAAAACCGTCTCAGAAAGAAAAAGAAAATGAAAAAGAAAAGATAAAACCGAAACCGATCAATACTGAGAATTCCTTTCTCTTCATTGAATTAATCCTAATTATTGATTTCGTATCTATAAATCGAGTTTCTAAATCTGATTAATTGCAAACGGGGATAGCGAAAACCTAATTGGATCGAATATCTTACATTTTGGTTGGTTGGTTGAGGGGATAATAAATCGGATCGCTGCATGAAAGAGAAGGGGGAATTGAAGGGGAGAGAGTAGAGAGGAGAAAAAATTACAGAGCAGACTGAAGCTAAAACATGTCTGCAATTCTGTGCGGAAAGAGATCTTTTTTTGAAGATATAGCTGCAACATCGCCTCCTGTTACCAAGAGAATCCGTTGCTCGTCTTCTTCTCCCGTACGGTTCTCTCCTCCGAGGTCTGCTTCTGTCTCCAATCATTTTCCTTTCCCCGCTGAATCTCATCTGATCGACCAGCTCGCTGCGATTTTCCCTGACATGGACAAGCAGGTTCCCTTTTTATCTTCTATCGTTTCTTGGAATTATCGTTTGATGTTTCGTTTTATTAATTGATATGGATAAGAGGGGATACAAATTGGTATGACTTCTGTTGACGATCATTGCATCTGAATTTTAATTTTTGTCTTCCTTTTTTATGATGTTATTACTTGGATTTTAGTATTTGAATATTAATAATTGATTATGGTTGTGATGGTAGGGAATAGGTGTTTTGAAAATTTGGAGGATATGTATATGAAGTGTTTGGTTGGATCATGAGATTTATTCGTGACTGTTTTGAAATTTTGTGTTTTAGCTTCTTGAGAGAGCACTTGAAGAATGTGGAGATGATTTGGATTCAGCTATCAGAAGTTTAAATGAGCTTCGTTTGGGATCTGCTATTAAAAATGAGCTATCTGCTGCCAGCAAATCTGATTTAGCCCCAGAAACCAATGCTCAAGGTATGTGTAGGAATTGTTCTGAATCAACAAATTGCTTCCAATTGTGCTATATCTGGATTTCTAAAGCTTCCTTTAAATTTACTAGATATTGAGTTTATCTAATGTGAAGAAATATCTTCCCTTGTTCTTACTGTCTGAATTTTGCAATCCCCCTGAAGTATAAGGTAGAGAGTATTTAGCCCTCTCTTATGTGAGAATGGTGCAAAGCAAGGGCTAAATGGAAAACAGTCGTTGAAAAAATATTGCCTTATTTAATATGTCATAACCTTCAAACTGCCTGTGATTGTCTGTTGAACTTCACATTTTGGTTTAATGATCTCATCAAATCAATTATCAGGCCTTTGCGCATAAGTCATGGGCCATTTATTTTGGTCTCCTAAAGCATGTTTTGAACTTATTCTAGTAGATATAATAAGAAGCCTTCTAGCATGGTTTGCACATTTTACTTTCTTAAATTATAATGTGGTTAGAATGGAACTCTAGCTTTTCGTGATTTTAATTTGCGACCTGCCTGGAATGAATTGCTCCAGTTTAAATATTTGGTCCTGACCAATTATTCTGCATTATGTGTACCATGAAATTTGAAGGTTATAAGAATTTGTTGCTGCTCTTTTGTGAAAGAGCAGGGTTCATGCTTTGTTTAAGACCATAGGCAGCCATAGCTTTAGACTCAATGTAAATCTGGGTGGCTATACTCCACATTGCTAATTCCCCTTTATTCCTCTACTATGATTCTATAAGATGCTTTACCATTTGCACAGGCTTTGTGCTGATTAATGATTGTTTAATCATTTTCACAAAATGTATTACAGTACTTTTGGCAATGCTATTCATAGATGAATTACTTTCTTCACTTAATTTATGAATGACGATTCAATTTTTGCTTTTCAATGAAGTTAGTGTTTTATCTTTCCTACAAATATCTTTTCTGTGGTAACTCAATTCAAAGTTATTCATGGTCACTTCCTAACTTCTTATCCCTGCCGCTTGTGTATATTCATATTCTTTATGCAAAGTCTAAGTGTGATAGAATGATATATCTGGGTGTAATTTGACCAGAATGCAAGTTTACACTATTGCCATTGATCACCACCCATCTAACACTAGAATAGTCTTTCTTCAATTCACTCTTATTTTACATAATTTTTCTTGTTATCTGACTACTGGAAAATCAGTCAGATGATCTGTTGAGGCATGGATTACAGAAAAGTCATTTGAGTAAATATGTTTTGTTTTGTATTTTCTAAATTGTTTAGTTGTTTTATGAAACTATAAGTATGCGCTTCTTTGTATGTTCCTTAGATCTCCATATACAGGTTGGCACACCCCATTTGCTTGGTTCCTTTCTGTGTCAACAAAGATTAAAATTAGCTATATCTATTTTCTTTCTGAGATTTGCAGCTTGTGCCATTGTGGACTTAGGTAATAAATTGTCTCTGCCATGCAGGTTAATGTTGCACTTCTCTTGATTTAAATTTTTTTAAATGATTTTGATGACAAGAAATTTTTATTCTGTTAAATTTTATTGGGGGACAGTACACAATGCAAGTACTAAAGATTCTGATAGGTGAATCTTAAAAAACTGCTTGAATGCTGCTTGACGGTGATAAAGTTTACGTGTTTGTTGAGCACCATAAACAAATAAGAAGAAACACACCATAATTTGAGAAAAGTGGACAAGTCTAAGTTTAGGTTACTTCAGCTATGATAATAAGTAGTCTTTATTGGAATCTGCTTCATTTTGGATCAGGATTGTGTTGGAGTTTGGGATCAGGATCCATGATTTTACCTTAGCTAACTGGGACAGCTAATAATTAATATCCTAGCTCTTAAACGTAGTAAACTTCTACGTGTAGATTCTTGTGATGATTTTGGCAAATAGCAGTTCTCAAAGTGAAGAGTACTATCTGCGTGCAGGCACTGCAGCAACTAATGGAGAGGTTCCATCTACTGAGGATTCATCAGCGCCAAAAGTGCTCCAATTAGATGGTCCAGAGTGGGTAGAGCTGTTCGTTAGAGAAATGATGAGTGCTTCTAATATTGATGATGCCAGAGCCCGTGCTTCAAGAGCCCTAGAAATTTTGGAGAAATCCATCTCTGCACGAGCTAGTGCTGACACAGCACAAAGTTTCCACCAGGTTAGTTACCATCAGAGGTCATTCTATATTTCCTTTTTTGAGTGGTTTATCAGTGAAATTGGGGTTGGAGGAGGGATTTGGGCTGTAGGGGATGTAAAATCTATCAACTACAGGTTGATTTCATAAAATTTTGTTAACACTGCATGCTTTATTATAGGAAAATAAGGTGCTAAAGGAACAAGTAGAAGCACTTCTTCAAGAAAATATGATTCTCAAGCGAGCTGTGGCTATCCAGCATGAGCGTCAGAAAGAGTATGAAGAACGGAACCATGAACTGCATCACCTGAAGCAGTTAGTGTCCCAGTATCAGGAGCAGCTGAGAACACTAGAGGTGAGGCTTATGAAACATACACACTCAGAGACTACCATAGTTATATTCTGTTGCATCTCCCTTTTGTCAATTCTTAGAATCTAATGATTATCATTTGATCTTGTGATGGCCAACCAGGTGAACAACTATGCATTAACAATGCACCTGAAACAGGCTGACCAGAGCAACTCTATTCCAGGCCGTTTCCACCCTGATGTTTTCTAAAAAAAAATTATATTCATTTGGCTCTTGTGGATAGAATATACATAATGCATATTTAAGCAGTACTGGAAGGTTGTATTGCTGATGATGTGAAGGCTATTGAAATTCTTATGCTGCTGTTACTGGTGCACACCAATGCAGGGGCTCATTCTCTTTTATCTGCTAAGAGTAGGTTTGATCAAATGCACATTTTATGAACCACACTGTTAACAAGGTCTTGTTTCTGCAATTTCTGTATTTGGTTTGAAGAGGATATATAACATCCATAGATGTTTGTAGACTTTCAATCAGTAGCATTAATAATCTGTTTCTATCTATCTATCTATCTATCTATCTATCTATCTATGTGTATATATGTTTTGTAAAATAGGAGGATGTGCAGTGCTGCAGCAACCACATGCATTTCCTAAGTGGCTGTCATTTTACGAAATTGTTTCAATTGGATTTGTCATTAGAAACATTGAATCTCTCCGAAATCTTAATGCTCCTCAACTGTGGAGAAATTGTTGTTGACACACAAGGGAAGGAAGGCTGCCGGCCTGCCTGCCTTCCTTCTAGAAATTATAGACCACTTCCTGGTTTGAAATTTGAACAGGGGAGGCTGCGTCACTTCTCTCTCATTTTCTCATCTTTCAGGTGTTCTACACATCTTTTCTGCTGCTGCTTTTCTATTTTCTGGTGGGATCCATGTATTTTCACGACTTGCTAGCTCAACCAACAAGCAAAGGAGAAACTCTATCATTGGCTTGTGGGGTTGGCAATTATGCTACCACACTTTCAAGATTCTCATTGGCCCATATCCTCAAGTTACTCTGTTCTCTGGCTTTGAGCAGTTTTTGATAGATGCTATAATTTTGCTATCCAAAATCAGTGAACAGAAACTAACCCACTATATCTTTCTTCTATTCAGATTTAGATAGAGTTTGTATTTTTTTTTTTTAATTCTAAAACACAATTGAAATTTGAATTTTTGAATTTGAATGGAATGATATATTTTTTTTATTTTAAAAGATTTAAAAATAAGTATTAAATTGTTTATTTAATAAAAAAAAAAAATTAAAAAAAAATTAAATATTTTAATATATATTTTTAAATAATATATTTATATTTATAATAATTTTAATTTTATTAACACAATAATAGAGAAAAAAATTAATAAATTATATTAGTATATATATTTTTTATTTGTTTGATATATGTTTATTTTAAAAAAAAAAATAATTTCTAATCAATGATATAAAAATTAATAAAAATTAAATAACAATAATAAGTCATATTGTAATATAATTGTAATTGCGTAAATATATAAATTTATTATAATAATTAAAGTATGAAATAAATAGAATTCAAAAGATGAGAAGACTCTTTATAGAAAAGATATATGTCAAAAATAATTAAATAGAATTTTAATTTTATTAAATAAATAAATTAATAAAATAAAAATATTTTTAAAAAATAAAAATATTCACTTATTCAGATATTTGTTCACCTAAATTTAAGTAAAAATTTTTAAATTAATTATATTCAAATATTTTTAACAAATATTCTAATATAAATTAAAAAATAAACGACTTTTAAATATTTAAATAATTATGTTCATATTTCAAACAGAAAAATATACAATCTCTTAAAATAAGATTATATTTTAATATCCAAATGATTGTAGATTTAATAATTTATTTACGAAATAAGATCAAATCTTAAAAAGATAAACAGAGACGTGTTCTTCGGAAGTGCAAAAGTACTAATTTGTCTCTAAAAAGACATAGAAGCGAGGATTGCTGTACAATAATGACACATAAAGACTCTTTTGACTCTTTCCAAAGAGAAATTAATGCAAGATTAAAGCTTAATCTACTCCAATAAAATTCTCTATCTGCTACAATCAAACACCCAAATACTTGCAAACCCTTCCATGTTTTTGTTGACATTTCGTCTGGAATTCTCCCTCAGGTTAGTGGCATCCATCGATGTCGAGGAAAGAAAATTCATCAACACACATGCACACACTTGTGAGAAAATGTGTTTATTGTTGTATATACAACATTTGTGATCAGAGAAGAGAAACTGATAGATCAGAAGGCTGTAAGAAGCCCACCTCCAGCTTTCATCATCCTCCTAAACTCATCAAAATTAACCATACCATCTCCATCCATATCCACTTTTCTTATCATCTCTTTGCAATTCTCAATCTTCTTCCCTTCGTTTAACCCTAGAGAGGACAATACTGAACCCAATTCCTCCACTGAAATTAACCCATCTTTATCTTTATCAAACACATCAAAAGCCTCCTTCAAACCTCCTTCTCCTCCACCTTCCTCATCTATGCCATCCTGCTGATGATTCTGAACCCCCATAATAACCTCATACAGCATGCAGAACTCGTCGAAATCGATCAGTCCATCGCCATTAGTATCAACTTTCACAACCATTTCTTCAGCTTCTTTTTCTGAAACCGTCAGTCTCAGATTCTTCAGGGAATCTCTGAGCTCTTTCTGTGTTATGAATCCATCTCCATCCTTATCAAACGTCGCAAAAACCCTCTTCAGCTCAGTTTTCTTGTATGAAGCCCTCCTTTCTGATTTGCTCGATGAAACCTCAGGATTACTAGCAATTGCTTCAACAGCCAAAGGGCGGTCTCTGATAAATCTAGATTGAATCCATGCGTAGAATTTCTTAGTGGGAAAGTAAAAGAAGATATTAACGAAACCAGCAATGAATAGAACTACTAATAACAGTATGGATATCACCATCTTCTTCTCCAAACTATTCCCCTACTGAAACCAAGGAGCCAGATAGCTAGATTTCAACAGAAGAAGAAGAAGAAGAAGAAGAAGAAGAGAAAATAACAAAGATAAACTGTCTCATCAATAGGAATTGATTCCGAGAATAAATTAAGTATTCCGCTTTTGAAGCAAAGGAAGAAGAATACGCGGCATCGAATTTCCTTTTGATCCCACAAACCGCGTAAACTGTAATAACTGATAGAGAAATTAAGTATTTATTACAACACCTGTACTGGTGTAACATATATAATTATATAAAAGCTATATATGTTTCCCAATTAAGCATGCAATAATGTCTTCACATGGACTCCGCTACATGTGTAATTCATCAAAACAGTATGCTGGATTTGTTTGTAATAAGATTAAATTGATATCATATATCTGCTTAATTTATTAGTTCCTAATTAATGTAATTAGAGATAATGTTAAAGAAAATGATATCATATAATATTAAAAGTCTTTCTAGTTCTAGGGTTTGATTATATCATTAATTTATATATATATATATATATATTTGCAAGCAATAAATCAAATCAAATCAAATCCATATAGAACTATTTATCGACTGCTTAAATAACTAGTTTAAAGTATGGGAAAGTCTACTACACACGAGATTTTTTGAGTTTTAATTAACTACCCAATATTATTTTAATGTTTTAATCGGTAGTTGATGATGAAAAGGAAAATATTGTCAAAATAGATGAAATTATTTTTAAATTCTTTCAAAAGTAAATTTTAATTATTAATTATATATGAGTTTCTAATACTTTTTAAAGTAACTTCCAGACCTTTGTTAATAACATCTATAAACGTTAAAAAAAAGAAAAAGAAATTTAACATTTTATAACTTTATAATTGAATGTATAAAATCTAAGTAGTTAGAAAATAAATGAAATTTATAAATGAATATATAATATGGTTAGGAATAAATTAAATTTATAAAAATATTTTTTTTTTCAAATTACTGCTAACTAAATTCAATTACACTTGCATTAATCATTAAATGTCGTGTAAATATATAATTTAGTTAAATTGAAAAAATAAACACTTAAGTTATTTAAATCAATAAAGATAATTTATACTCAATTATTCAAACCTAAAAACAAACAACTTTGAAATCAAACCAATTTAAATTATAATTGTGAAAATTACCGACTCACTAATTAATTTTAGGTAATTGGTGTCGAACTAATTTGATAATGATGATATAAATGATTCATGAAAATAATTGTATACCGACCCACCTAACAAAAGCACTTTTTATACACGCTAACTGCTTTATCTATAAGTAATTTTTATGACTTGGTGTCGACTTCGTTGAGAAGGAAAATCAAAAGCTTGAGGGCCTTCCCTTCCATATCCATTAGAAACTTGTTTCAGTGGACTATGGAATTTTCTTTTTTTTTTCTTTTCTCCATGCTTTTTCTTCTATCTTAAGTGGGAATAATTCCCCCATTAATAAATATTCATACATATATATATATAGAGAGAGATGTCTTTCATACTTCATTTACACCAAATTGTATTATGCAAATAAGATGCACCCATTTAATATATTATTTTGTATTCAACTGTACAGGATAATTCTCAAAATTTTTCGTTATAATTTTAAATTTTTTTCATTATAAATTTTAAATTATATCATATAATGATATAATTTTAAAGTTAAAATAGTGACGAGTACTATCTATATTTAATACAAAGATAAAAAATGACGATAAACTATCTCCATCAGTAGAGTCAGCGGAAAGTTACTTTATTCAAAAGTAATAATATTGTACCGTCACTCGTCGTCGGTGTGGCATTATTTTAATCACTTTTGACTTTTTTTATTACTTTTTTTTTAAATAGTTATACTATCATGTAAATTGAAAAATTTAAAATTTAATGATATCAACAAAAATTTATTTGAAGTTGATCATTGGTGATGATTTGTGAACAGTAGCCATGCAGTTTTGCCATGATCCACCGTTGGTAAAATATTATAAATTTTAAATTAATTTATTTTTTAAATATATATAACTTAATTAAGATTTATAAAAATATTTAAATTAATTTATTAAATTCAAATATTTATATAAATTAATAAAATTTATAAATATTTTTAAAAAAAAATATATTTACATATATTTTAGATAATATATTAATACAATAATTTATTATATATAAATTATTATTTAAGATATGTTTTAGATAGTTTATTATAGCTTAAAAAAATTTTAAAACAATCAAGTTTGTTACAATAAGTATAAAAAGATACGTTTTAAGTTTAATTGTTTATCATTTAATTACCATTTTGTCTATAAAAAATTATACAATAAGACGTAATAAGATATTTAAAACAGTAAAAATTATAAACTAATTAAATACATAAAATCAACATAAGATATAATTAGAAATAACTCAAAGGATTTATTCGCATTAAATAAAGGAAAAAAGTAAAGAAAAAAAAAGGTCAACCAAAATTATTTAATTTTGAGCCACTTCTTTTTCTTTTTTAATTTTAATTTTTGCTTTGTGTTTGTCTCATCATAATTGGGTTTTTGAAAAGTATAGTCTTTAGAAAAAATAAAATAAAAAGATTATATACCTTTTTTCTTTTTAACTACAGAAATTGTGTAGCAGTAGCACTATATTTATTACATTTATTATTTAAAAGATGATAATTTATGTGATTTTATATCATGTAATAATATATATTGAATGAAAAAAGATAGACTGACTCATATTTTTACACGTATTTTTATATTAATTATTAATCATTAGAATTAGGTAAATTTAATTATTGAGATTAAATTTAAGACATATAATTAATATATAATTAATACACCGTTAAAAATATTTACATCAAATAATTTATAAAATAATATAAAAATACCTATTAGCTTATAAGATTGTAGATACATCTCTGTCTCCATATTTAATAATATTTATCATATTTGTTATGCTAATTTTTTATACATAATTTATTTTTATCGTAACGTGTTATTTATCACTTTATTTATAATAAATATAATATAATACATTAAGCTAATTAATGGTACTCAATTTGTGTATATAGAAACTTCGATCATAGCTCTTGACTTTTAACACGTGAAATTGACGTATAATTAATTAATATAGCGTGAATCTAATGTCGTGTAGTGTACGACATGTCATCTATTTTGTTTTTCCTTTTTCTTCTTTTCAGTCTTTTTGGTGTCGGATGCTTTGCTTTTTGCTGCAAAAATTAATCGGCTTATCTTCAATTAGTATAAATTAATTCTGGATTTATTTTTATGTTAAAGTTTCAAATTTTACTTAAAATATTTTGAATTTTAAATAAAAAAATGACAAAACATAAAATATAAATTAAGGATATATACTGCCTAATGCCTGCTTTACTCGTAATTTTGACCAAGGCCTCAATTTTTTATCTAATTATTACTAAACTTTACGTAAAAGTTAAGCATTATAATTAATGAAATTTTTTCAATTCAATCCTATCAACAAATAAAAATGTATAATTTTAATATTTGCTTTATTTTATTAATAAAAAAAAAAAAATAAAAATAATAGCGTACGATTTGTTTAAATTTTAAACAAATATACTTTTTTAAAATAAGATAATCAATAAATAAAAAATATGTGAAGAATAATTAAATTATTTTTGCAATAAATTTGAAATAAAAAAATAGTTAAACAAATTTATAAGTTTTCATGCAATATTATGTCTATATTTTATAAAGCTTTTTTTGGATAGAATTGTATGATTTTTTTTTTTCTCTAGTCCTACTTTAGAACCAAATATAGTTTGTGAAATTTTCAGTTATTTCAATTAATTTTAGAAAAATCCTTCACTAATTTAATATAGTTATCACTAATTAATTATTAACTAATGGAGTTTTTGAGTTTTGACAATGTAAAAATCTTCTACTAAAACAATTTTTTTTCCTCATCTAGGAGTTACAAATTCCAATCACAATGAACCTTACTTAAAACATAATAATACGCAATGACCTTTCCTATTTAAATTAATTAATTTAAAATATATTAAAAATAAATATAAGCAATTTAAAACAAAAAAGTCTTTAAAGATCAATCATTGTATCTGCAGAAATAGTATTAAGAGATATAAATAAAAATAATATTAAATTTAAAAATATTAGGGACGAAAACATACTTAAATTACTTAATTATGGTCAAAATTTTATTTTTAAAAATAAAATATTAAGTATTTATATTTTTTTTTTTTTTTTAATGAGATACTGCCCTTATTAGAAAAGATAATTATTTACTTAGAATTAGTGAGATTTTTGTCCTAAATAGGAGGATAACTATCTACATTGCTATGAGAGAGTCAAGCTTATGCTCTTAATTTTGGGGTACAATTTCTTCTTATCTTACCTAACAGTTGGTTGGGATGCTAGCATATTTTGATATTTGGAGTTAATAAATAAAAGCATGATGTAATTAGAATTTTAAGAGCATTTTTTATATTGTTAGCTTCCACTCATTTTTTTCGAAAACCCATCCATTTTTTTTATTAATATTTGATATTTAAAATTTCATCAGTTTTTACATCGTTTAAGATAAAAATATTTAAAATATAATATGTAAAATTATTTATCTATATAATACCTCTTTAATAATATCTTTTCAAAAAGTAGATCTATTTGGGTCCTAAAATTTGCTTTGTCTTATTTTAATAAAAAAATTATTACAAAAATATTTATTACGTAATGAATTATTAAGAATAATTTAACTCAACTACATAAAAAAGAATAGTTTTCACTCTCATGTCTCCAAAACGGAGTAATAATGTGTAAACTCCACAAAAATCAGAGAGCTCCAAATCTCAAAATTTGTAAAATCATAATGCCTAGAAAATTATCTATCATGAATTGAAAAGATTTTAACAATCAATATTATCCTATATATCAAATTAAATTTTGGGAGAACTTTTCCTTTGTCCATTACAATTATTTTTCTAATTTTATTTTATTCTAAAAATAAAAAGCAATAAGATGATGAATATTTTTATAGACACATAGATAAATTGAGATAAATATTTAAAAAAGAGTATAAGAGATATTAAGATACATAATTAAAAAAAGAAAAAAAATTAATGAATAGATGTTTAAATATTTATCTATATATCTTGGATATGAACAAGTACATATTCTATACTCTTGGTTGGTCTAACACACTCTTAATATTTCCCGATCATGTCAAGTTCTAGTAACTATTAAAAATAAGAGTTTAATGTTACAAGTGTCACACATTTCTCACACACATTAGTCAACCAGCATTAACTTTAAGTTGGTCTAAGACACTCGATTTTTTTTTTTTAAAATATTACAACTTTATGATCTATTAATATTTTATCGAATGTCTATCGGAAGTTTAAGTATAACAGTTGTAGTATAACTCAAACGTTTCCGCACAATTGTTGCGATATCTACTCTACTCTTCAAACCGGAGGAACATATGCCCACAAATGAGATATGCCCACAAATGAGGTGGAGAGCCCCAGGGCTCAAACAAACTAATGTTAAATAAGAGATTAGTATTCTCACTCTCATCCAAATCGCTAGCAAACTAGCATTAGCATTACCTTCAGCTTGAGGATGAAGGTGGAAGACTTAAATATTAAAATACTACAATACTGCACAAGTTAACAAGTTTAGCACTTTAAAGCTTTAAACTCACCAGAGCTAGCTGGGTAGCTAGCCATAATATCGTCATCATCAATTATAAAATCACCTTCAACCTACATGCATATGTAGAAGCAAACTGATATCCACAAAACACAAGGCTACAACAGATAGAGGAGCTTCACTCCGAGACTGGTCCTAGAAAATCACCCTCCAAACTGACCAGTGCCTGAAATTCCCTTTCTGCCTCGAGCCACTTTGTTCCAATCACAATGAATCGAACCACAACATCTTTCTCTATCTTTGGGTGCTTGTCACTCAGGAAGACCGGATTCTCTGCCTGCACGTATCGGTAATCTGGCATTTTTGTACAAGAGAGATATATATTTTCAATTGGTCCACACCTCAAAAAAACCCCATGCTTCAAAATCTTGTGCACAGTCCCCTCCAGGATCTCTCCCCTGAAAATTTTAAAGGTGATGCCGCTGAAAACAACAGGAAACAGCACCTCCCCTGTGTTCTGCCGAACTTTTCCCTCCCCTATGCTCTCTAAGGTCGTGACAGCAAGAAAATATCCAAGATCTTTTGTGGCCTTTCTGCAAGCAAAGTCATCCAACAGGTGGAGAACAATAGACCTTTGGAGAATCAATCCCTTTGGATCAAGATTTTCAGCAGGGATTACAACATTCCAGGGCAACTTCACTTCAAGAAACATTTTGTTCCACCTGTCATAAACCAAGTGTTGATGCTAATCAATTTAACCTTGTTGTGATTCCCTGCAGAATTTGTTATCTCCATGCCTGACGAGCCATCTATATACTTTTCAAAGGATTTGGCAGAGTTTCTGTATATAGGCCAGAATTCTACTAAAAAATTGAAAATAAGATATTGTTTTGCTTTCAAGCAACAAATCACAAAGGGCAATAGAATGATGACAAATTTTGGGTTTATATTACCCAGCACATATTCAAATTCCTACTAAAGAGGTTGTAAAGCTATGATGAATAAAATCTATCAACGCTAATATGTGACACCAAAATAAAGATCATATTAATCTCTTAAATAAGAACATTACAAGAAAAAAGTTCGATAGCATCTCCAATTAAATAAACCTCTAGAGGTGGGCATAAAAGAAACTAAGCTTATACCACCATTAAAAACTTTTAAGCCAAATGTATCCAAGATAGCAAATTTAAACCATAACTCCATAGTTCTTTATAACATAGCTCTGTTTTCCAAGGTGTAACTCAAGGTCTAATGAAGGATCCTGGACATCATACCAAATTTCCGCCCCATTAAAATAACTATGACGAAATCATAGTCCAACACGATCCCCTTAAACAATAGTATTTTTTTTTTTGTTATCTATTTAGGCTTAAATTTGATGTCTCCTCGGGCTGAATAGAAAAAGCAAGCTCAATCGATTGAAGAAAACAAACCCAAGAAAAACCCTCAAAAGGAAAAATAATCTTCAAACTGCCCGAAAAAGAACTCCATCAAAAATCAATCTAAAACCCTAGAATTAGAACTAAAACCTAAAATATAAACGCATTGTCGAGAAATGAAAAGCCTTTGAAATGCTAAAGGTAGGACAAAAGGAATGAAATTTAGGGTCGAATGGTAAAACCTTACTAGCTCAGATCAGACGCCCTTTCAAATTCACTGAGTCCGTGAGTGTGAATGACTCTTCCTTCTCCTTCAACAGGTGCTTGTGCGGAGAAGGAGATCAAGCTCAAGCTCACCCACTGAAATTTAGATTTACATTAATGCCCTCTTGATTTACACCTTTTCAAATTTAATGAAACCCAAAATCATTACTCAGAATTACATTAATGCCCTCTTACTTTGTATGGACTCTCCTCAGCCCAATTAATAATTCTCCAAGACTCATTGGGCCCATATTGGGCTTTGGATTCGAAATCGAAACTTGCAACGCCAAATTTGCTGATGCCGGTCCATCATTATCTATGCTGTGCATTGATTCACCGAAGAGTATCCCATTTATGCCAACCCTACAGCCTCCATACCCTTATTTGTCGTCAAGTGAAGCCCACATATACAACTCAGGCCCACATACAATAAGAAAGCGTTTTCTTTTAATCTTCTTTTTATTTGAAAAATAAAAACAAAGAATAATTAGCAAAAAGCAATGAACAAATAATAATATGAAGCGAGGATGATTTTTCGATATCTTTAACAATTGGAACATAGGAAATAGCTGCATGATGCTGCCATCCACCCCACGTGATGGATCATTAATTATTGAAGATTGGGCCCATTTTCATAATAAGAGTTGATGTTGAGGGCCCATAAACACTGTTCATTTTGTACTCACTACGATTCACCGGCCCATCTATTCCCACTATCTTTGTTTTCTTGTTTGGTGGTGGTTGCAAATTACGGGATTAATTTTTTATTATTTTAGTAGAATATAAACAACAGGCTGTTATACGACCCCATGATAGCGACTCCGTTTCATCTTTCTCCATCACCCCCCCGTCCCGTTCTACGCACGCCTTTATTCCATTCGGATATTATCACATGCTTCCACTACCATAGTTTTAGAGTGGTCCCACCCGACCCCACGCTAATGTAATCCGTGATGATTTTACTTTTCATAAACTAAGTAAATAATCTCGTCCATAAGTTATGTTCCATTTGTGATTTTATTTTTTTTGGTATTATCCTTCTTTTATATGTGCAATAGGTTTCAATAATTTTGGCATTATTGGAAGTATTTGACTTTTAAATTATTTAAAAAATATCACATAAATCTAAATCAAACTCGATTCAATTTCGCCTTGCACCAACAAAATTCAAATTTTAAATTTCTTATATTACGTCATCATATTTCATCATTTTATCAGTAATATGTCGAATTTCAATTGAACTCGGTATTACACTATTATTTTATTAAATATATACAAATATGTATATATAAATTTTTTTTATTTACAAAATATACTGCTAAATAAATTCAATTCGTACAAAAAATTTGAAATATATTTTTGCATCCACGGGTGAATTTTATAAATTTTTGGATTTTAATTAATATATTTTTAAATTTTGGATTAATAGGAATAGAAAAGTATTTAAAAAAAAAAAAGGAGAGAAAATAACAGAATAAGGGTACGGTGAGGATCCGTACGACACAGAGATGATCAGAGGAGCTCAGATGGCAGGCAGGCAGGCGCAGCGTTGCCTCGTGCACTCCAGACTTGTCACGAATCATAATGAAAAAATCAGTGGCGATTTTTGGACGGTAGATGAAGTGGGTCCCCACAAACTCAATTATCACGATAAGATACAGTAGTAACAGAAACATCTAATCATTCCCCCTCTGCTCTTCCTTTGTCATTTTCCTCACTGCCCACACGCTTGGGTGGTTCCACTCCTTTTTTAACTCTCTTCAACAGAAACCGGCGTTTCGTCTCTTTTTGCATTAACCACACCCAAGCCAAGTACTGCTACCGCCACTACAACTGCATCATATCATCTCATCTCCATCTCGTCTCGTCTCTGTCTGTTTCCTCTAGTATTGTATTTTAAAAAAAAATAAATAAAAAAAATAAATAAATTGCAATTATTTACATTGGGTATAAAACTAAATTATTTATTATGACATTGATGTGTTAAGAATGGGTACTTAATAGCTATTTTTTAAAAAAAATAATAATAATAAACGAAAATTTGTTTAATTCGTTTTATTACCCTATCTAATTTAATCACCATTTTTTTTTTAAAAAACAATAAAATATAAATTTGTATTTTTGGCCCCACAACATTATTTGATGGACGTATCAGGAAATGAGACTCTGATTGTCCGACAAATGTCCGGGCCTAGATCCGGGCTACTAAACATAGGCCCAACTGGCTATGTAGCGTCAGGACTGGGCTAGTACAGTACAGTCCCTATTTTTAAAAATAAAAATAAAATAAATAATACGCTGGGCCACGTACGCAATGCAATGCAATCAGTCGTGATTTGAAAGACGTGACTGCCAATTGTTTTGTTTTCCCTTTTTTGGTTACGATGTGACTCCAACAATTTGCCAACGATCGCCATCCTTATTCCTTACTCTTATATTCAACTATTTTACTGTTCATTTTATAATGTAATTTTTTACTTGCCAAAACCTATCAAATGGGTTCCGTTATCATCACATGCAAATATGATTGAAATTGAGATATTATAAAAATTACGTTTATTATACGATTTAAACATAAATGTCAAATTAATTAATTAATTAAAGAATAAATAGACCCCATTAAATATTTGTGTTAATAAACTCATTTTATATGGCTTTTACTTTTAACATCAAACAAAATCCACCAACATAAATATATTTACTCAATTTTAAATTAAGTAAATTCTCTTACCCTAAATTAGAGTAAGATATCTCTTAGTATGTAGCTCAGTAGTTTTGCGATATATTTGACATTCTTAAACCATCCTGATTTTGAATAATATAGTAAAGGATAAAAAATTTATGTTTTGTATTTTTTTTTTTCGTATATTAGAGTTAACCTTTCTCTTTATGTAAAAGTTCAATACTCTATACATGTTTGTGAGAGTAAATTTATCTAAATATTAGAGTTAACTTATCCTTAAATGAAAATAAATTTTCAAACTTTAAAGTTGATTCTACTTCAAATGAAATTTCATTTTCAAGATAAGTTTTTGTTTGTCTTAATTAAGAAGACTTAAATTTTCAAACTCAATTTAAGTTGATTTTGATTACATGTCGTCTTGGTAGACCCTAGCTGGAATTAATGTTACTATAATAATATCTCTATTCTAATTTTAGTGGAAATAAAAATCGTTATTTTTAATGTAAATTTTATAATATACCACAGTAGTATATAGTTATACTTTTGTCTCAGTTTCGACTATAACATATATATTCTCTTTCATAAAAAATGAGACAAAAAGCAAAAGTGTGATTCAAATGATAAAATTTACCAATTATTACTTTTATGTCAAATTAAAGTCTGAACTGATGGTTACAATACACTCCCTTTAAGTTGATCTTTGATTAAATATTATTAGATTTCTAGTTAAATATTAGGAGATTTGTAATATTAAGATAAAAAAATTAAAGTCTGAACTGACAACAGGGATCCTTAAGAGTAGTAACATATTCAAAGAAGCATTATTGATATTAGAATATACGTGAAGGGTAGTGAATGAAAATATCCCCTTCCCAGTTACATTGTAACCAGTAAGTAATTCTGGAACAGAAAGGCGTTATCGTAATGGGACGGCTGAAATCGACGCCAGAGGAAACTGCCAACGACAAGATGACTGAGATCTAAATAAATAAATAAATAAATAAATAATATTGATTAGAAATATGAACAGCGGTAGAGGTTACGGTACAATACACGCAGATACATAACATACGATACGGTCGTCCACTTGCGCTTGCGCATTCAAAATGCCGTACAATAACAAAAGAAAACAAACTGAAATATCAAACTGATCAACAACAATAGCAGGTGGTGGTGCTGTTCGTGATGAGGTGGACCTGACTGTAACGGGACTTCTTTAAATATTTAATTACTCATTTGCCCTTCCCCTTCCACTTCCGTGGGGTCCACGAATTAGCGGCATTCACCCACCGCCGTTCCTACACCATTGCATTTATTTACTTCAATTGCCATTCGCCGCCATCCGTCGATTATAATTGTTTTTCTTATTGATAATTAATTAATTAATTAATAGTAAGTTTTATTAATATTTCATTATAATTATTTTATATATGCACTTGCGAAACTAATAATTTCTACAATTTATCACTTATGCCCAAAGTTTTATTTTTTCAAATTTTTTTTTTTTTTCATATATATTCATATATATATATATATATATGGATGATTTGATTGGATGCAATCAAAAGACCAACATAATTAATATACCAATTCACATTTATAATTTCCTGTACATCAAGTAGTCACATCGTTCCAGCAAAATTGATGCTTTCTTACCTACAAAGAGCAAACACTCAAGCTTTCTTATCTTATTTTTACAATATTATTAATCTTTTTCAGACAAATTTTGTTTAAATTGAACATAAAATATTTACAATTGATACGCTAAATTTAACTCTAAATAAATATATATTGCACATATATTTATATAATATTAAAAAAAATCTCGTTAACTAGGATAATTAAGTGGCCCGTTAATGGGAAAGAGTATAACCATACACACAAAGCAAGAACAAAAATAAACAATTCTCCGTGGAACTAGAACAATCTCGTAACTTCATACATACATACATACATACATACATACATACGTATACATGTATAAAAAATTAAATTAAAAGAAAAAAAAAAGAAGAAAGAAAGAAATAAGTAGGAGGAACGGTTACAATGTATATCAGGATTGATGATTACATGTATAATATGTACAGATTTGATGTTAAAAAAGAAAGTACATAACGATTGGGGGACCATAAACAACCCATACCTTTTGTTTCCAATAAAATAAATAAATTAAAAAAAAAAGATCATCATCCATTCACATGCTTCCATGTGATGATGGGCATGGCTTCATTTTGTAAATTTCCTCTCATTTTCTTAAATAAAAATTATAAAAAAAAATAAAGAAAAATAAAAAATCAACCGTTCAAAATTTACTACGTTAATGAACGGGTTATTTTTTTTTTTTAAAAAAAATAATTATTTTATTTAACGATGCGGCTGGTTTGTTTTCTTTACCAACGTGACTGGTTGTAGAGGTACCCCACAGCGCATTGAGTGAGTGAGTGAAATGAACCCTACTAATACTACTACTTATGCTACACTTTTCATTTCTTCTTCTTCTTCTTCTCTATAAAGCAAGCAGCGGCTTCTTGTTGTTATTGTACAGAACATATACATACAGAGAGATTATATAATATGGTAGAGTGGTCCATGATATCATGAAAAAGCCTCTTTGTATGGGCTTCCTTCCTTCCTGCTTCTTCCTTCTCTTTCTTTCTTTCTTTCTTTCTGTCACAGAACAAATTATTAAGGAGGCAGCAGCAGCCATAGGGGGAGAGAGTCATGAGATCTGAAGATACTTGCTCAATATTGAGTCCTGGGGCATGCTTTTCCACAGCTTTCTTGAACTTTCTTTTAGTATGCTGCTTCTTTTCCTTGGATTCGGCTTGGAAGCTCAAGAAAGCTGTGGGAAAACATGGCAATTTCCAGGATTTTTACTCACAGAAATCAAGCACCAGTAGTTTTAATTTTCTCATCTTCTGCTGCATGGATCACGGTAATATTCCTCAGAATTCTCTCTATAATTCATCCCCATTTCTTCACAATTGTTGTTCATCGATGAATTCCTCAGATGCACGATGTGGGTTTCAATTTGATGCACCGTTGATTAAATTATATTATATGTTATGTTGATTATTAATTATTATACTCATATTTACTGCAACAGTAGCACTAGTTTGGTCCATGCATGAAGATTAATATATCAACCTAGTTGTCTGTGGTGTTTAGATTTGTACACTCTATTCGTTCAATCAAAATGGTGATAGAGAAAAAAGAGTCTTAATTTCCACAAGTAGAAGAAGATTCCCCAGTTTTCCTTTTTATAAATCTTCAATGATGATATATAGCTAGCTCTTCTGTTCTCTCTGTTAGTGTTGCGCTAGCTAGCCTTTGGTTTTGCCTCAAATAACTGCAATACATACATCATCTCCTACATTTCTGTGAAAAAGGTTACACTTTGTCACTTTGTGACATCATTTTTTTTTAACTCCCTCTTCGCAATCTGACATAATTTTTCTCTTTTACCCATCTCTCTTCTCTTCCCCACATACACAAAATATGTACAGTGAACTATTATTAGATCGCAGAATTGGGTTGCCTTTGCCTGCTACTCTATCTCAAGATCTGTAAATGAACTTGAACTGCTGCATTATTCATATTGATCAGTATCAGTGCTACTGTTTACAGTTTTCATTTTCGTTCATCACATGCTTTTGTTTGGAAGATTTGAATGGTTGTTGAGATCCCTTGCCAGCTAAACTAATTAGCCTTTGTTTGAATGTTATTCAACCCTAAACTTGTAGTGTTGAAATATAATTTCTTATATATTTATATATATGGAATTATTGTAATCGGATTTGAAAATGTAAGAGATGTGAGTGGAAGTGAATACTTCCAATTTTGCTGGTATGATCTCTGGGAATGGTATGAGCAGTACTTGAGGATACAACGAGAACCTGCATGCAAAAATCAGAGTGGCTGATATCACAAGATTCAAAACAGCCAAAGTACTTTCAATAAATAAGTTAGCTGCTAGCAGAAGCACTTCTTGTTGTCTTCCATCTACTTCAATTAATTTCCTCTTTATTCTTTTCTAACCAAGTATTCATATATACACATATGTGGGGGGCATTAACTAAGCAAGCAAGCAAACAAACAAACAAACAAACAAACAAACAAACAAATGAATCCCAATCCTCATCACTTAATTAATTACAACTCTTCTCTTAATCATTAAGTTTGTAAATTAATTAAACCAAATCAGATAATGATATATCATGTGTATTAAGGGAATCTACACCTAAAACAAAGTTTAATAATCTAATCTGAATGTAAAGCCAATGGAGTCCAACGATCCCGATGAAAGAGTAGGTCCACCCAAAAAGTAGAGTTTTATAATAGGCCAGACAAAGGGGCATGGCAGTTCTGTACATCATAATAGAGATAATAATGTTAATGAACTTTCAATAATATGTAATTTAATTAATTAATTAATTCTCAAGATGCTTTATATATATCCTATGAAAGTTATTTTGTGATAGGAAGTGTATGCTGAAGTCCAAAGGCTGTTTTTACCAAAAATAATGCAATAATTTAAAGTGTTTATGTATATACATGAACTTATAGCTTAATTGTTCTGCTTGCTATTGACAGCAAAGGTTGAAATAGTGAGATCTGCTGCAGGCCCTTAGAAGTGCTTCCATGTGATACAAGAATCACTTAATTTTTTTGTCTAATAATACCCATTTTTAATCCAATTAGATCAGTGGCTGGAATCAAAAACTTAATTGGTGTACACTAGCAGAAAGTATCTTTTTCAAAGAATGAGAAGAATATATATATATATATAACAAAGATTAATTAATGGCTATAATTTACTATGCAAACAGAAAGAGAAAGGGCAGGGAAAAGCAATAATGGCGCCCCCATGTGTTGGGGAAATGTTACAGTCACGTCGCTATAAATTGCTCAACCATTCGAACAATTTGAGATATACATATGCAAAAATTAAAGCCTCCTTTTCATTATCTGCTGTGAAAGTGAGCTGAGCACCAACAATAAGAAATAAAGTAAACGCAGTGTGAATATTTTTGATTTGTTGTTGAAACAAAAATGAACAATCAAGATTTTGGGGTATGGTAAAACAGGAACTAGACAAGCTTTCTTTTGGACCTCATGACTTTAATTTCATCAAAACAGAAACTGATTTTTATTCTAAATTTATGTAAAATTCTTTTACTATCGGAGAGCTTCTTGTTTAGTAAATTCAAAGGATATTAAGAAAAGGAGAATTCGGAAACATTGAAAACAATTCAATAAAAAAAATCAAATATATATATATATATACACATGCATGCTTCATGCATATATATACATATATTAGCTAGCTAGGGTTCATGAACGTTTATGCTATGCTGTATATTCCAATGTATGATTCGGAGAAAATAAGTTTAATTTCTCCCCTTGTTTTCCCCATCTGAGAGAGCGAAAGAGAAAGGAATTGGAAAGGTGATCGGGTTCTGAAAATAATCGGAATCATTGCAAAATTGCGCCCAACAGTTTAAACAATAAGACAAAATCTACAGTACTACTAATTCAGCTACATCTAGTGGACTCTGTTTGTGTGTGTGTGTGTGTGCATGCTTTAAGCTTCTTCTTCTTCATCAATTAATTAATTATTAAATGTAGTTTTCATTTGCACGTTTTACCTATCTCTCTTGGAGATTACACTCACAAAGCACAAGAAAATTTAGCTTTTTCAACAACTTTCTCCCCGAAAGGGAAGCTAATTAAATTAAAGTTGGGCAGACATTTAAACATTCTACATATTTTTGACTTGAACATCACCCAATGTAATTAGATCAAGAGTGTTTATATAATACTATATAATGAATCCAATGGATGAAAGAAAAGAGATAGAAATGTATGTTCATCCATGATTCGATCAAGTAAAGAAATGTTCTTTAAAAACAAGTTACAGCAAAGAAATCTAAGAATGGTGGTGATTAGAATAATTAAAGTGCTAGATTAGTTGGCACATGTAATTAAAGTAGTGTATAGATCATATGACCTGTGCAACAACATTTATAAAATAACTAAATAGGAGGCCAATTAATTGAATTGAACTCCCCGTGAGTGCTTCTAATTCCAGCTAAGTTCTTAGAAAGGTGTCACATCTATTATTGCACTCTCCCATTGTACCTTTTTTATCGAAGAAGATTAAATAAATGGAGCTGTAAATCAGTCAACGAAGTTACCCAGATCGTGAAAATTAAGTGGTTTGGCTAGAATGGTTGAGGAGCATCATGATCTGAGCTTAGACAAATTCAGCAGAAACAAAACAAGAAATAGACATAGCCATAGACAACATGCTTTTTTTGAAAGTGTTCATTTAGAAGACCTTTTTCTTTCCACTTAGTTGTCTTTACTTTGGTTGGATAAAGAACAAGAAACCCTAATTTCGTTCTCCAAGCTTCTTGTGCATCATCATCCATGTCAGGGTTTTGTTCCTAAAGGAGAAATGGAACCAAATACTGATCTGGAATTTCTATGTTCATGGCTCATGCTTGTACTCTGACCACAACAGCATCACATGACAATTTAGTTTCATTTCAAATCCATTGCTCAAAAGGCATGGATAAACTTAGCTGGAATTGATATTGATACCATTGTGGTCCATCTAACATTCAATAAGTAGAGCTTTCTCAATCTAATACTAGACAAACATTTCAAAACTGGTCGAAACTTAACCCTAAATTTGAGTTGAATTACTGATCCTGACAGGATTTACAAACATCAAAACCAAATTTCTTCAGCATTAGCAAAACACAGCAAACATCGCAAGGAATCATAAAGACTCACGTTTTGAGAGTTGCTGAATTTAATGGAATCTGCAGAAGAGAATGAATCTAAACAAAGTGACTGAACTTGCTGATACCTTTATCGATTGAGACAGAATAAAACAGGTCAGTGGGTCTACATCAGTTTATTTTTAACTTTCATATGAATATATATATTTTTCCTTTTGATCCCCTAGTAGTTTTATCCTTTGCCTGCAATGTAACCCACACATCTGTTGTACTATAAACCAAGTCAAATCTAATATAAAGCAAATACAGAAACTCAATAATTAGATACTTAACACAGACAAAAATCTACACTGATCATGACAATCTTTGTTCCTTCAGAGTCCTTCCTTCCATGAAAGAACAACAGATCCACCACATAAACTATATACCACAGAACACAGCTTCAGCATCTTCTCCATGAAGAATGAGATTATGTTCTCAGAAATCAGATTATGTCAAATGTTCATGCAACAACTGTAAGGACATGCACAGTACTAAAACTCGATGGATCCAAGCCATTTACAGAAGGGTTAACAAGCAGGAAGCACAAAAATTATAAATAAACAAGAGAAAAGACATAGATCATCACCATGAAAGAAACAACAGAAGAGATAAATTATACCAGAGGATGTAAGAGAGACCGATCTTGAGATTAATCAGTTGAACCTGTCTGTATCTTCCCACAGCTTTATTGAACCGCAACAAATTAATGCCACGCCGCCACATGCAACGACGGATCATCATCGATGCAGTTCAAGAAAGCTGTGGAAAAATACAAAGAGGATCATTCATATTCTATTACGTTTATTATTAGATTCACATGATAAGGAAGCTTCAACCCCATCAAATCAAACCCTAGAATATTAAGAAAACAAAAGAATTAAAAAGGAAAATATAAGGGGAAGAAGTTGTAGGAAAGGAAAGGCGTAGGTTTAGGGAAAGAGGAAGGGGTTGTATTTATAGGCGAACTGGGGTCCTTTTTTCCACCAATCCCAAGAAGAATATTGGGCCTAAGATTACTGAACCCTAACTTTCTTTCTTTCTCTTTCTCTTTTTTTTTTTTAATTTTTTTGTTTAGTGAGCTCTGTTGAAAAAGCTGAGTACAAGTGATCCCATTAACCCTAACAAAATAAAATTACAGTTTATTTATTATTATTTATTCTTACGTAGGTCATGAATATACGTGCGGCCAGGATGCATCCTCCCGGATCTGACGGTGGCGGTTACCCTAGCGGGGGCGCATTATGGGTCCCACCTCGGATCTGTCGAGAAGAAAAGTCTTTCCTCACGCGTCTTACAGCGGTTGGCTTCACTCTCGTTAATTTTGAGTAAATTTGGATATGTTTTTGTGAATATTCAATTAAATTTTAAAAACAAAGCAATTCAAATAATTAAAACACTAGTTTTACTTAATAATTATTATTTATTACTTATCGAACTTATCTAGATTTGATAGTTAGGATTCGTTTAATATAAGTTTTCAAATAAAACTTTTTAAAATAAAGTTTTTACTTATAAAACTTTTATGAGTAAAATTTTTAATAAAAGTTTATTAATCGTTTGGTTATTACAAATAACTTTTGAGAAAAATTTAAATAATTATTTTAATAAATAAATTTTTAATATTTTATTTTAAAAAAATAAAGTAAAATTTTTAAAATAAAATAAGAATATTTTAAACAATTTTATCTTTTAAAAAAGTTAAGAAAATTTTACTGTCAAAAATTCAACTTCTGGGTTTTCTTTAATAGAAAAAATATATTTTTTTTAATTTCCAAAAACCCTTTTTTATTGTCAATTTTACAATATTAAAAAATTTGAAAAAAACTTATATCATTAAAAAAATATTTTTGGCCAAGGAAAAAGTTAAACCAAACGGGCACTTAATAATTTTATTGTGCAACAAGTCAATAACGGTGGACTTACAAATATATCTGATACCAAAGTGTTTAAATTTCTAATTTTATAGTATATATAATGATGATGAAATTATTGTTTGTCAAAATATAAGAAAATTGATTAGTGTTGATAATCAAGTAAAAATAAAAATTTATCTATTTTGATTATTCAAAAATTAAGTAAATCAAATATAATGATCTCAAATATACCCTTAAAAGTTACATCACTTTAATATTAAATTTAAGGTTACCACATATTGTAATTTATATTTCTACTTATTACAACATTGTTTTACATTTTAAATAATTATATCTTGAAATAACATACATTCATCATACACTAAGAACAGCTCATATTAACGAAGTTAATTATGTAATTAAGAGTTTAAATAATACTCTTACTCTCAGTTGTATAACAAACTAACATGTCACACCAAAGAATTAAAAAATGATAGAATCAAAATTGTCTTATAGATTCAAACTACCATTGATACCAAAATAGCTAGCTAGCATACTTCTATTAAACAAATCATCACCCTTTTATTTTATTTTATGTATACATGCATAGCAACTAATTTTACAAATATATATATATATATAACACTTTCACCTTTTAATAATAGTTTATACCATAGAACTTGCATAGCCCATGTGAATTCAAAATAAAATTTAAATAGAAGTACAATTGCAACATACAAAATTTTAATATTCAACTTAATTTGTTTCTATATATATATATATAGATATATTGGTCTATTATTATATATAATGTTGTAATCATACATCAACTTCATCACCAACCAAGCATGGGGTATGGTCCAACCCCATAATTGAACATATAGCTCCTACTAGATATTTTTAAAAAGTGTTTTTGATTTCATATAAACCACTTTTTTCTCAAAAAAAAAACAAAAAAATTATTGCTGGGGGCTTGCATTATTTACCATATAGATCAATTATATAAAATTTAATAGTTAATAGATACGTAGTCTATCTTGATATATTTCAAGAATATTATTATGCAAACAAATTAATATAATGGTGTTATATTATTGTCACTCATTCTACATTTATATGAAAATAAATAAAAATTTATGATAATAAAAAGAATTATACAACACATGCGGTAAAAATAATAAAACCCTAAGCTAAACACAAAATAAATATTATCTTTGTTTAAAAGTTTATGTGCAAAAATTTTAATTTTTAATAAATTTTATAAATATTAATTAATTCAATTGATGAAATCTCTTAAATTACAACAAAAGGAACCATTCATGCTCATACCCATTTAAGAAAGACTCGGGTTATTGAGAAAAACAAAAGGCATTTAGACCCCTCAATAACTATTTACATAAACTCTCATTATTCCTATTAACTTACAAATTGTTCTTTTAAGCTAATGTTATAACTATTATCCTATTACTTAATTACAAAAAAGAAAAAATTTACTTGATAATTAATGACAATCATAATCTAAAAATAATAACACCTTAATTTTAAATTTATTCTTAATTAATCAAATGTCATGCTATTAATTAAAGTAGAACTCTCCAGCACAATTTATAATTTATTTTTACTATAAATTAACTATTATACTATATTTTAAACAATTTAAGGATTTAAAGATATCAACTATACCATATAACTACTGTGTTGTAATCTTATTCTTAAGCTAACCACATATTAATATTTTGAAGAATAATTTAACAACCCACACTCTAAACATAATTTATCAATCCACTCAAAGCAAAGCAGCCTGTAAATGAAAATCAAATTAAGCCCGAGACTTCACAAATTAAGATTTTAAAAAAAAAAAAAAAAAGAAAAATTTTAAAAAATAAAACAAATAAAAAAAAAGAAATGGTTTAATATTCACAAAAATTGATTCACATGGAGGCATGTGAAGAAGACCCCACAAAAGGGCATTGACAGTACAGCCCGTTTTTCCCGGGACGGAGGTCTCCTTGTCGGCACTGCCCCTCTCCTCCCCGGCCTCTTCTCTTTGTTCCCTTCTTCTTTCTCATTCTTCATCTTTAATACTTTTCATTTTAGTGCTTTCACTTCATCATCGAACTCTCTTCTTTTCTTTTTTAATAACTTAGCTGGCAATCACTCCTCTTATTTTAATTATTATTATTATTATTATTATTATTATTGTTAATTAATGTAATATCTTCTTTAATGTACTGTTTGATTTGGTGCATGATTTTTGTCATGGTGGTCCATGGAATTTTGAAAATTTATAGCTTCATTGCCAAATCAATTTCATTGTGGTTGCGTTATTATATCATGTAGTGTTGGCAAATCAATTTAAAGCTTGATTTAATTATGATATGTGTTTAAATTTTATTGAATAGAAATGCATCTCTTTTTTGAATAGATAAAATTTATATTTAAATCCTAACTTTATGAGGTTATTATTTGAAAAAAAAATAGTAAATTAGTTAAATTTCACACATGAAATTAAAATGTAAGATCTTTTAAAGTATAAAAATTCTCAAGGAATTGTCTATCATCAATCTCAACTAAACCCTAATTTGCGATTTTATTTCCTATTTAGGAACAGGTCAACACAATATATGAAGAAAACTTTCATAGTAAATCTTTTTTTCTTAAAAAATAAAAATTCTAACATTACATAATAATTAGATTCTACTCCCACATAGGGTTGGCTTAACCCTAATATAAGGAGAGCTACTAAATTAAATAGTGATTCTCTATTATAACCATTAATTGAATATAGAGTTAATAGTTTAAGTTTTACATAATATAAGATATTTAAAATCAACTATTTCGAAATTGTTGAAAATATTTAATATTTCACATACTAAACTTAATCTCAAAATTCTTTATAGAAACTCAATAAGTTAAATCAAATAAGACAAATATATACTTAGATTAGAGAGAAAAAAAATGTTGCATATTATATTATAAAGTATAAAAATTAATTTAAAAAATATTAAAATAATAAAAGTTTATTCGAAATCTATCTCGAAATTTTCTAAAGTAAAATACATGTATACTTAAAATAAGTAAGTTTAATTTAATGTAATTTTAATATGTCCTAACTACTATTAACAACTTTCAACACGTACGAAAATTTTTATAAATTATGGTATCACTTTTATATTATTAACTTTTATTGTATATTTAATAGTTGATCTTAGTTGATCGATTAAAAATGATTAAAATATTTGAAAAGAAATATTTTGAACCAATGATTATCAAAATTGTTGATACAAAAGATTTGTTTTAAGGTGTTTTAGTCATTTTAGATCTATGACTAACAAAATTTTGAATGTGGGTTGAAGATTTGTCGATATCACGAGCCGAAGACGGTGGAGAAGAAGAGGTGGGTGGGGCAATGCACGTGGATGAGGGTGGAGACAATTGCATGGAAATGCATGTACTCTTTTGTCATTTTATCACTGACTGTATCTACTGTACAGACGACACGACACACATCCCCCGACACCTTTGAAATCTAAATGTCCCTTTTGATTTTACCCACAACTTTGTCTTCCTCTTTCCAATTACTTCGTTTTACTCTTCATTTTTTTTATTATATAAAGTTTTTTACCATTTTTTTAAAATTTTATATCAATCTTTTTGTTTACATTTATATTTATTATATTCATTCTTGATCTATGAGTTGAACCAATTAATTTATGTGTGTCTTACTTTATAATTAAATGTATTTTATGATCATAATTAATAATTTCATATGCACATGTTTATTAATTGATTTAAAGTATTGATTAATTGTTGAAAAGCTATGTAAAACGTGATAGTCAACCTATTTTTTTTTTAATTTTAAGTAATATTTTCTAGACTTAGAATTAGAATCTCAAAAGAAAAAAAAATTACTGATACGGGTATATATTTGTTTATAAAAAGATCAATTATATATATATATATACTTTTTTTTTCTTTATTTAATCTTCAGTACAGTAATGTAGGTAACTTAGTGAGCAATGTGATATTCATTGATTGGAAGATAAAATTTTATAAAATTTTCAGTTTACATCATTGAATCAGAAAATTTAAAATAATTATTTGAAAAGTACAGTATTATAGTTTATATAATTTTAAAATATTTTATCAGTTAAACTAAGTTGTAACTATTTTCTTTTTTAGAGAACATAATTATTGATTCATTTAATATTTTATAATACATAATTTATTTTCCATAAAATTTTATTATCTTTAATTTACATAATTTTTTTCTACCAAAGTACTTGTTTTATTTTTAATAATTTATGATAAAATTACTATGATATAAAATTTATATTTTAATTACAAGAACCAAAAAAATATTTTATATATATGTGAAGTTGCTGATTCATCATCAAGTATAATAAACTTACATTTTAATAATAAAATTAAATTAAATTAAATTAAATTATATCATGTATGAAAATTAATCACCTATAAATATCACATTTGTTGAAAAACTTTATGTTCACATACAATTTCAAAGCATAATTGTATTATGTGAGCATGTGTTTTAAAAAAGAAAAAGTAAACTCTTTGATAAATGTGTTTTCATAAGAATACGTTTTTCTTTTTGCAAAAATCAAGAAAACAAATCCACCCATCGATTTCAAAGTCATTTAGCAGGTAATCTTTCATATCATATTTAATTATCTACACTAATCCCACTAACACTAATCCTAATCAATCGTGGCATGGTCCACATTGAATTTAAATTAGCTTGTCTCCATGCCCATCTTTTATGGTTAGTAAAATGCTACCTCATAATTAACAGTCATTAATTGTGTCTAATTCTGTTATTTTACCTTATTTTATTGTTACCGATCCACTTCTTTTAGAAAAATGATAAAGTCATGGTGTTTTAGTAATCTTAATCTATTATTATTATTAATGTTAATTATAAATTAATTATATTAATCATTAAAGTGTCATGAAGATTAGTCAAAGTAGTTATGAGTATCACTTAATTTATTTGCTGTTTGATTTTAAAAGAAAAAAAAATTGATCTTAAAGTGCTAATTGATAATTCCTCTTTTTATTAAATATTGATTGTTTTATATGATTATTAATACAATAATTATGCATCATTAATTAATAAATAATATTATAAATTATAGATAGAGTTACAGTACAATCGTAAAAAAGAGAATTTTTGTCCATGTATTGTAACCATATCTATAAATAACTCATTGTATACTACAACAACGATTTTGTAGCGAGCCCAATAGTTGAAGGAGGTGATATTTGTATAGACCCAATTTCTAGTTAAAAGCCCAGCTCATGGATTCATCAAATTGGGCCTCAAAGCCCACATTTTCATAAAATTGAATTATACAACACTGGGGTCATTATCAACAATTAAACATTTTTCAAGAATTGGTTGGGGAAGTTAGTTCAATGTCTGTACTTTATTTGTATATTTATTTTAATAAAATTGGGTCAACAAGAGATATTGATGGATTATGGGGTTACATTAATTTTTCCATGCACATTACATTAAGAATTTTATGAACAAATAAATTACATTATTTGAACTAAAGGAATATTTTGATATTAACCATATTTGAATTTTTTGCCTAAATGTTGAAATATTATCAATTGAGCAATGAATTTTCACAATATCAAAATAATTTATGGTCAATTTTAGATTATTTTGAATTATAGACTATTTTATTTCATAGATTTAATAAAAAATAAATGATGAATTTTTTTATAAATATTAAAAAATAACTTAAGTGTCGAATTTAAATTACAAACTTCTTCTACTACTTTAAAAAAAAAAAATCAAATTTTTTTATCCCATGTCCAAAAACTCTAGTTGGATCAGGAAAGTAGACATAATAGAGTAAGACCCTTACAAGCAGGACCATCTGATTGGGCTGCGTGGAAAAAAAAAAAAAAAATGGAAATACCAACAACGTGTATTTGTTTTCAGAAAGCAGAAACAGAAAATGCGGGTCCACCTCAATGGAGCCGTCCATCAATATTCGGTGGGCTACAATGTACACCCTACACGTAATCCCGATTCAAATATCAAAAGCTGGTGGGCTTCTGTGGTCCATTTCATCACATTATTTATTTAAAAATTATATTTAATTCAAAATTTAATTAAAAAATAATTATTATTGGACCTTAAAAAAAAAAAAAAAAAGGTTAGAAGTCCATGCCCAAAAATAATGCGTTCCTCCGTTTCCTATCCAACTTTTTAATCTATTCCTTCCTTTCCTCCCCCAAACCAAAACCAAAACCAAAACCAAACCAAACGAACCGTATCCATCCCTTTTACGAAATCTGCTACGCTTTCTTTCTCTGTTAGGTCCAATTAGCTTCTCGGGTTTGTCCCAATTCGCAAGCCCAATTTCTCTCTCCCCCCTCTCTCTCTCTCTGTCTCTCTGTTTCTCTTTCTCTCTCTTCTGCAAAACCCTAGATCTCTCTCTTATCGCCCGTTGGGAGACCTGTGAATTGTCTCTGTGCTGCTTATGCGTGTGAAGATCGAATCTTTTCGGGTTCGCGACTGGTATTAATTCCTTCTCCCTAACCCTAATTTTGTAATTTTATTATTTTTTACTTCTCTGTTAGTTTTCAGCTCGTTCGTTCTTGTTCCTGCCTTTTTCTGTGTCGATGTTCTTTCGATTTTGCTTTTTTGGCGTTTTCGTTTGGAGAATTCGTTGCTTGATTGAGGAATTACTGGGTTTAGTTTATGGAAGTGAAATGGATTATTGTTCTGTTAATTACTTTTTTTTTTTTTTTTTGTGAATTAATTTGTTTAATGGAATGGGTTTTCTTCATCTGACTGGATGTGTTTACGTTCTTGTTCGTGACCGATATTTTCTTCATCTGGGCTTCATTTCGTTAAATTTTTTCGGTCAAGCCCAAGCATGATCAAACCCTAGATCTGTTTTTGTTTTTACTTTTTTAGCCTTTTAAATTTGCAATGCCTATTTTAGCCCTGGCCCATGCCTTAGTTCATGTATGTGCATGTGTAATAGTAGAGTGATGATCCTTGGTGGACTTCATCAGACGAAACCGGTGATGTTTAGGATTTTTGGGCCCACATGTTAGTGGTTCAAGCCCATCCCGGTTATGGGCTCTGTTATTTTTTTTTTCAAAAAGATGACATCCTTTGAGAA
Organism: Azadirachta indica; assembly: GCA_022749755.1. Classification (NCBI taxonomy): domain Eukaryota; kingdom Viridiplantae; phylum Streptophyta; class Magnoliopsida; order Sapindales; family Meliaceae; genus Azadirachta; species Azadirachta indica. The sequence continues at coordinate 5,548,892 of CM040446.1, read as the reverse complement.
TCCACACATGGAAGTTAAAAGATGAACAGTCACAATATGTAAACTTAACGTGAAGTTTGAAGGCCTGTTTGCATGTTTTGTTGTAACGCGTGTGGAGGTCGTTTTAAATTGTTGGCGGGAAATTTTGTTTCCTCAAATTGTACGACTACATGGTTGGAATAAATTTAAGGAACATGATTCTTCACTAACCCAGGTATCTGATAGAACGAATGCATACACAGTTTGCTGTATCAATCTTGTAAGCTTGAAAAGTACTTAATATACTTCCGAATTGTACTCAGTACTCAGAGGCCTTGAGCTAATGGAGGAACTAAATAAGCTATACTTTTCAGCCTTATTGAGGATTTATTTACTTTAACTAAGACTGAAGGCAACAAAATTGGTTCTATGTTGAATTTTTTTCACTGAACTTCCTTGGTGATTCTTAGGATGGGGTTGTGAAATAGATGATTGATCAATCCTACTTTGTATGCTTCAAGAAGCAGATTGTTTGAACATGTCAAAATCCTAGTGATTGAGGCAGTCTCTAACATTACTGAAGGCATCCATCCTGATATTACTGTATGTTGAAAGTCGAACAAGCTGAGACATAGTTTCTCACACTTAGAATGTCCTTTTATGCTATGTGCTTCTCTTTGTGTCAGATTTATCTGTTTGGGGTACTATTCATCAGCTATTTCCTTGTGGATATTATGAAGGTTCCCAGTATACATTTTAGTTGCCGTTATTTACTATGCTTACATAATATTTAATTTTAGTTAAGCAGCAATCTTACATGTAGTGATTCATTTTGAACTTTGGAAACTTCTTGTGGGGAATTATCTTCCTTACTTGGTTCCTAGTGAAATTTCTTTCTATTATTTGTGTCATGATGACTTCTTTCTAAGGAATAATAGCTTCCTTTTATTTGTATTTTATTCATTGTCCTGTATTCTTTGGCATTCAAATGATGTTTGCTACTCATTTTAGTTAAAATTACTTAGTGGTTTCTTAAGCGCCCTACACAGGAATTCACTTTGAGACAACATGGCTACCACTGCTGAAACACAGCCTGATAACAATGTAGTGATGACTCCTGAAGCACAGCCTAAAGATGCAGTGATGGGTCACGAAGCAGAGCCTGGCGATGCAGTTTTGACTCACGAAGCAAAGCCAAGCGGTATGATGAATTCTGAAGCTCAACCTAATGATGCAACAGTGAATACTGAAGCTCATCCTCACATTGCGAAAGATCAACCTAATGATGCAACGATGAATCCCCAAGATCAACCTAACGATGTGACAATGAATCTGGAAACACAGCAGCTGAACAATGTGACAAATCCTGAAACACAGCCTCAGGATGCACTAACAATTTCTGAAACACGGCCTCAGGACACAGTGATGAAATCTGAAACACAGCCTCAGGATACGATGATGAGTTGCGAAACACAGCCTCAAGTTATGGTGATGAATTCGGAAACGCAGCCTCAGGATACGGTGATGAATTGCGAAACACAGCCTCAAGATACGGTGATGATTTCGGAAACACAGCTTCAAGATACGGTGATGATTTCGGAAACACAGCCTCAAGATATGGCAATGACTTCCGAAACACAGCCTAATGATGCGGCAATCAATCCTGGAACTCAGCCTAATGATACAGCAATGAATCCAGAAACTCAGCCTAATGATACGGTGGTGAATCCAGAAACTCAGCCTAATGATGTGGCAATGAATCCTGGAACACTGCCTCAGGATGTGGTGGTGAATGCTGAAACACAGCCTCAGGATGTGGTGATGAATCAAGAGACACAGCCACAGAATGCGGTGATGAATCACGAAACAAAGCCTCAGGATGCAGTAATGAATTCCGAAACACAGCCTCAACATGAGATGATGAATCCCTCACCAGAGCCTCACCATGAGCTGATGAACCCAGAAATGCAGCCTTTCCATGAGATGATGAACTCCGAAATGCAGCATCATCATGAGATGATGAACCCAGAAATGCAGCATCATCATGAGATGATGAACCCGGAAATGCAGCATCATGAGATGATGAACCCCGAAATGCAGCCTCACCATCAGATGATGACCCCTGAAACACAGCATCATGAGATGATGACCCCTGAAACGCAGCCTCACCATCAGATGACGAGCTCCGAAACGCAAGCTCTCCATGCGATTATGAGCGCTGAAACACAGCCTCATGATGCAATGATGAACCCTGAAACACAGCCTAATGATGTGATGATGACTCCCGAGAAACATTCAAACAATGAGTTGACTGTGGCAGAGCAGCCTGGCAATGCACTTGCGACTCCAGAGACGCAGCATAACAATGCACTTACAATTCCAGAGGAGCATAATAATGCTCTGGCAATTGTAAATACACAGCCTAACAATGAGGTGACCAGTCCAGAAACTCAACCTAATAAGCGGAGGAAGAAGAAGTCCATAGTCTGGGAGCATTTCACCATTGAAACTGTTAGCGCTGGATGCAGAAGAGCATGCTGTAAGCAATGTAAGCAAAGTTTTGCGTACAGCACAGGTTCAAAAGTAGCAGGTACCAGTCACCTCAAACGCCACATTGCCAAGGGAACCTGCCCAGCACTCTTGCGTAATCAAGATAACAACAATCAGTTAACCCCATATAACCCAAGGATAGGCGGAAGTGAACCACCAAAAAGGCGCTACAGATCCCCTAGCTTGCCTTACATTTCATTTGATCAGGACCGTTGTCGTCATGAAATTGCTAGGATGATCATCATGCATGACTACCCTCTTCATATGGTTGAACATCCTGGATTTATAACTTTTGTCCAGAATCTTCAGCCTCGGTTTGACAAGGTGAGCTTCAACACTGTGCAAGGGGATTGTGTTGCTACTTATCTGAGAGAAAAACAAAGTCTTATGAAGTTCATTGAGGGCATACCTGGGCGGCTTTGCCTCACACTGGATATGTGGACTTCAAGTCAAACCTTAGGGTATGTGTTTATAACTGGACACTTTATTGATAGTGACTGGAAGTTGCAGAGGCGGATTCTCAATGTTGTGATGGAACCCTATCCTGAATCAGACACTGCTTTCAGCCATGCTGTTGCTGCATGCATTTCTGATTGGAGTTTGGAGGGCAGGGTTTTTTCTCTTACTTTTAATCATCCTCTGAGTGAAGCTGGGCTTGACTATCTTAGGCCTTTACTATGCATAAAAAATACCCTTATTCTTAATGGCCAGTTATTGCTTGGGAATTGCATTGCTCGTACTTTGAGCAGCATGGCAAAAGATGTGTTGGCTGCAGGGCAAGAAATTATCAAAAAAATTCGCGACAGTGTGAAGTATGTTAAGACATCAGAATCTCATGAAGAAAAGTTTCTTGAGCTGAAACAACAACTTCAAGTCCCTAGCGAAAAGAGCCTATCACTTGATGATCAAACTAAATGGAATACAACATACCAGATGCTGGTGGCTGCTTGTGAGTTGAAGGAAGTTTTTTCTTGCTTGGATACTTCTGATCCTGACTATAAGGAAGCCCCATCCATGGAAGACTGGAAGCTAGTTGAGACTGTGTGTGCAGTCTTGAAGCCTCTCTATGATGCGGCCAACATCCTGACCACTACTACTAACCCGAGTGCTATTACATTCTTTCATGAAGCTTGGAGGATTCTGTCAGACCTGACTCGTGCAGTCACGAATGAGGATTCCTTTGCCAACAGTTTTACCAAAGCAATGCTAGAGAAAATTGATAAGTACTGGAAGGATTGTTGCCTGGTTCTGGCAATTGCTGTGGTCATGGATCCCCGTTTCAAGATGAAGCTTGTTGAATTTAGTTTCACAAAAGTTTTTGGTGAAGATGCTCCTGCATACATCAAGATTGTTGATGACGGAATTCACGAGCTCTTTCTTGAATATGTTTCTCTTCCCCTGCCTCTAACTCCAACCTATGCTGAAGAAGGAAATACCGGAAACAATATGAAGACAGATGAATCTCAGGGAGGAACTCTACTGTCAGATAATGGACTGACAGATTTTGATATGTATATCATGGAGACAACTAGCCAGCAGATGAAGTCTGAGCTGGATCAGTATCTGGATGAATCTTTGTTGCCTCGCGCGCATGATTTCGATTTGTTGGGTTGGTGGAAATTGAACAAGATGAAGTATCCCACCCTTTCAAAGATGGCTCGTGATATATTGTCAATACCTGTATGCTCTGTTGGTCGTGAATCGGTGTTTGATACGGTAAGCAAAGAGATGGATCCTTATAGGAGTACCTTGCGACCAGAGACGGTGGAAGCCCTTATATGCGCAAAGGATTGGTTCCAGTATGGATCATCAGAAGCATCAAATGCACTCGTGAAAATGGAATTTTAGATGATAGGTGGTTGCTTTTAACAAAAGCATCACTATGTATTATGATTATGGTAGGTTGTTGTTATGGTAGTTTTTAGTAGTTTTACTTGTCTAGTTGTTAATTATGCTTCTATCATTTTGTAACATTCTGAAAGGATTTGTTTTGGATAGTTGAACATGTGAACATATTCCTAGTGTAGCTTTTGTGATTGCATGCCTCTTATGCACATTACATGGATCCTATTCAAATCTTTTAGCTGCAGAATCCCTGATTCAGTGCTTGTGCAGTATCAATCCCACTTTTTGGCTGGAAGGGAGGAAGACACAACCCCGTTCTTAGCTATCTATTACTTCTTGTACGGTAGAGGTTCCGTTTGTTGTGTGTTTGATTTCTGTGCTGCCAGAATCCTGAACAAAAGCTTTGATATGATACAAAATTCTCTACTCGAATTAATTTTCCCACTGATTTTGAGAAGTTAGTTACAATATTTGGTACTTAGGATTACTGACTTTTTTTTAATTATATTTATCAAAAAGTAAGGGTAATTTTCAATTTACTTCTTTCATTTATGAAGAATCATCAATTCACCGTTAAATTTATTGTAAATCATCGTCTCACTCTTAAACCGTTAAAGTATAGTCGTTGGATTTAATCTTTGATCCCACTTGACCAATAAAAAGATTATATTACCCTTGAAAATATATATTACACATAAAATAACATATTTATTCTCAAAAAATTATCTAAAAGTAATCATTATGAGATTTAAAACATAATAATATAAAATAAAATAGTAGTTTAAAACGAAAGAGATTAGAAAACGATTGACATAATAATAATATAATAAAATAGTAATTTTAAAAGAAAAAAATTAATTGAAAATTCAAAAATTAATTTTTTCTTTTTAAAATTACTATTATTTCAACTATTTTTTAATCTCTTGCTTTTTAAACTTATTATTATGTTTTTATATTACTATTATTATTTAAAATTTCAAAATCTTCCAATGAATATTTTTAAATAATTTTTTAGAGATAAATATATCATCATTTCATGTGTAATATATTTTAAAGAATAATATAATCTTTTTAATTGCTGCACTTGAAGTCGGGATGAAAACTTGCAATAAATCTGAGATCAATTAGTGAAAGGTGTAAGTTAAAAATTATCCAAAAAGTAAATAAATGATTTTTTCTTACAGGAGTCCAGAACCATTCAAATCCATCAGTAATTATAAACTGGATTTTGTTTTATAATTTTCTTTTATCTTTCCATCGTTCAAATACGGAATTCGTGAAATAACTTCGACCGACCATTTGCCAAAGCTTCAATCAAGTGCAACATTTGAGTGAACACAGAAGCATAACATACGATGATTTGACTCGTAATATTGTTTATTTTTAATAAGAAAAGAGAGAAACTTTATTTGAATTTTATCCTCTCCCACTGGTTACATAAATTCATCATAAAAGTTCAAAACATAATCATAACTAATAATTTCAGGGGTAAGAATGATAAATCACTTCCACAACAACCCCAACCCCTATTAAGTTACAGTCTCTAAGCTAATAATGCTAATACCTGTATAATATGTAGTATATATACTTATAATTCAACATCCACAAAATGAAATTTCTTATCCTCCTCAGGCAATTTATCCAAGCTAAGTGTCACCAATCCAGTATTTGTATCATACTCGAATTCAACCGCATTTGAATCCACAATGCACCTTCTTGGCTTTGCCGATGAATATGCACCAAACTTTCCACACCCTTTAACCTCCATGCTAACCTTCCCTACCAATTCATTGCTACAATTCTCCACTCTCTGATCGCCAACCTCATATCCATCACCAATCTCCAATAGCTTAACCCCATCTTTAATTTCATATTTGAGGCCCTCAATAGCACCACCTGCATTCAACATTTTAACAAGCCCCAAGGGCGCAAAGCTGAACCCGGGTGCTAAAACCTTGATGGGTGTGACTGTAAAGATTTCGTGTTCAAGGACTTTGAGGGAGACTGGCATTGCTGCATTGTAAGGCAAGGTGATGAGTTCACCGGTCCTGTGACAGTAGATTGCACAGTCACCAGTCCAATCAGGGTCAGTGGCAGCTTCGGCAATGAGGTGAACATCACGGGCCCTTATTTGCCCTGTTATGGCGTCGCTGTTGGATTGGTGAAATGTGTTCTTCCTTTCAGTTCTGTTCCAAGCTGCCCCTTGGCAGTTGTACACTCCTAGCACTCCTGTGTACTTGTTCATGTTCCATATCTTCAACAAGCTGAAACCATCAAAGAAGATTTAATCAGTAAATTTGATTTTAATTTAAAAAAATGAAAATTAAGCTATGGAAAAACGCAATTAATTACCTGACACCATCGCGGGCAGGGTCAGAGAATAGGCAATCTCGAGTGGGGCGGCCAGGCAAGCGTGCTCGAAGAATTGACCCATCTGGTAGCACCAGTTTCTTCAGCAGCTCAAAGTTGTGCTTCCCAGGAGCATCACTGCACAAACACATTTGATATTCCATTAGCAAAATCATTAATACCAACAAATCATGTAAAAATTAGTTAAAAAAAGATAAAAAATGGGCTAAAGATTTGTTACCTGACATAAACAGGACCACCGCTGATAGCACGGGCTGAGCCGTGATATTCAGCCGCTGGATGAAGAGAATGGAACATGTCCCAATCTGGCTGCATGAACTCTCCAAGGAAAACACTGTTGTATGCAACTGCTGCAATATGGATAGTGTGTGATACTGGATCACGCGGGTAGAAATCATCTGATGCTCTCACTACAGCCGTTTGTTTCGAGCTGTTGTTACATATTAACCACACCGCATCACAAACCATCCCACAAACGAAAAGCCTAAAAATGAAATTAGAAAAGGAATCAATCAAAACGATACAAAGGAAGCATACCAGTAAAGCGCATCAGTATTATGGCTCATGCACGCGATGCAACCGTTATCAGGGAAATTCCTAGCAACTGATGCATCAAGTGCTTGATGATATTGTCTAGTCAGCTCAACTCTTCCGCCTAATCCAGCCCCCAGCGTCTCCAGAATACACTGCACGTCCACCTTAACGCCGTCTATACCCGCTGACGCCAGATAACTGTGCAACTCGTTGTAAAACTTGTACACATTCTTTGGATTCACCAAACCCAAACCCTGCACCGCCATTACATCCGTCCTCCACGTTGGCTCATTCTCTACTACTCCTCTCGACACCATCGGGTACTTCATCGACGACTCGTATTCCTCCATCTCCTTAACCCCCGGTCGGACCCCACCCCAGTATCCGGTGATCGCGTGCCACACGTATACGTACTTTAGCCCGTGCTTGTTCTTGGCTATATCAACTATGTTCTTAATCCCTAATTTTGGATCTCCCTCTTTTTGGAATTTTTCGTTTTCCTTAATTCCGGTCAGTCTAAGCAACGGCTGTTGTTTCTTCTCGGTTTCATCGATGGAACTGCGATCGTCTCCGCCGACAGATTGCCAGCCGTCATCGATGATCACGAACTTCGGAGGGGTCCCACCGGCGGCGAGACTCTCGAGCCCAGCCTCTACGCCTTCTTGAGTTACATCCTGGTAAAATGCGTCCCACGTGCACCAACCGAAATAATCGACGATTCCGGGCAGTTTCTTCTCGTGGCGTTGACGGAACGTTTTGAGATGTGACTTAACGGCCCTGATTGCTTCCGTGATTGTCGCGTACGGGTCGGTGCCAGCGTGGACAAACAAGGTGTGAGTGAACGACGAACCTTTGGTGTCGGCGTCACCGCTTTCCAAACACATCTCGAGCTCGTCGTTTGCGTTTCCTTGTAAACAAGCACGGAATGAGCCTTCGATCAACGGCAGAAAAACGGTGTAGACAATCTGATTGTCTTCGTTGCCCCCGTCCGATTCGATGTGGGACCCGTCTTTCGTCTCGACCAATAAGAATTGTGTCTCAAGGGGAATGTCACTGCCGCGGTCGCCCATTTTCTGAGCCATCCACCACAACTTGAACCTGAAGCAGGCCATGAACCGTACGTCACGTAGAGTCCCGATGGGGATCACGTGCCTACTGTTTTCTTCATCCAAAGCTGCGCCGATGAAAACCCCTTCTACTGGACCGGAAGAAGAACCGGACGTTGTTATCAAATTGTCCGGCACGCCGGTGAGAATAGTACGGTCCTTTACAACAAGCTTCCCGTCGACGATCCTAACCGCCGGTTTAATCGTCATCTCGTTAACTCCTTCTTCTTCCTTGATGAGTCTCTTCAGAGGAGTATTTAGCTCGTCTCTCTGCAATTCCAAAACTTAAACATTCAACACGTGCTAATGACAAGTTGATGAAACAAGCTAAAGCTGATGACTTTCATAATTTACCTTAAAAGAGAAGACCGAGAATGCAGGATTCCGAGAGTATCTGCCAATTCGAAGACATGAAACAATAAACAAAACCCTGTTAGCAACTGCAGAAATCTAAAATCTTCCCAGTAGAAAGGAAATAAAATAATTGGAGAAACGAAAAATACCAGAATCAGAATCAGATAATTTGTTGGTTGAGACTTTTGATCTTGAGATCAATGATACAGTGTTGTTAACACAGCACGAGGCAAATGATGGGACAAGTGAGGATAAATTAAAGAGAGGCCTGCTATTTATAATGGCGGATCTAGAACTGTAACATGAATTTGACCCCATTGTTTGTCACCTCCCTCTCTCTCTATATCTCCCTCTCCAACTTTCTACTGGGTTTCGATCTTCTCGTCTTTCTTTTTTAAAAAAAAAAAAAATTAGTAACACCCAATCCAATCGATAGATTACACATCCACGTCAGATCCACGCTGTACGAATCCACGTGAACGAGTTTTTAGAATTAATTAGCATATACGTTTAGGTATTCATTTCCAAAACACGTGATTGTTCCGGCAAAGGACAAATTAATAAATTTGCTGACGTGTCCACACGTATGCCTGTACCACAATCACAACAATTACCCGCAACGTGGTCCAAAACGGCACCGCGTAGCTTCTCCGTAGCGATCATTCCACATGGCACCAGCTCATCACAGAGCTGATGTAATTTTCCAGGTCAATATCATTATTACCGTGGTAATTAAGCGTAAGTTTTGACGGATTCTTATTAAATAAATGCACGGCTATAAGACTAGGTGAACAAGTGGCCACAGTAAATCTTTACTTGTTCCGGGAGAATTCAATTTCAGTGTGTAAGAACGGGCCCACCTATAATCAATCAGTAACGGTACACGTAAGGATCAATATGGGCCCTTGATTTTGAACAATTTCCTAAAATTATGGGTTTCTTTGTTGGATGCGGGGCCCAGTAGTTTTACTGTAACTGTAACACATGACATGAGTAATCCGGACAACTGGAATACATGACCTACTCCTATCCTTCATTGTTTTTAGTAGCCTGCTCCGCGTTCACGGATTTCAGAATTTCGATAATCTTTTAAAGCATCTTCCTACACGTAACCATTATTTTGTTTATTTTAAAATTATATATTATATGGTATTATTATTATTATTATTATATAATTCAATTATTGAAATGAATGATTTCATTTCTTATCAATTTGTATTTCAATCCGTCCTCACAGTCAGGACCTATCTATCATGCATTGAATTTTTAATTGAATATGTTCATTTTACGGTTTCAACTCGATTGATTGATATTTGTTTGTCATTTCTCGATTTGATTCAGTTCAATATACATCTCAATAATACATTATACAGAAAATGTATACTGTGGATATGTACACCTTTTTTTAATGCAAATTATTATTTTTTCTTGTCTTTTCTTTTTTGTACTGATTAAATAAAGGGAATTTAATTGGATAATTGGTTGAATATTTCAAAGTATCAATAAAGCCAAATTTGAGCAAATATTAGTTGAATTATGATAATGACAAGCTCATTTTTTCTTTCCTTGCTCAATGAAATGATTGAATCATTAATTGTATCTTCCCAAATTTCTAAACGATTTTTTTAATCGAATGGCACCAAATTTTCGAGAACTTTCCACAAAATACATAACCTTTTTTGTTTTTACAATTTTGGTATTTATCACGTGTAAATTACTCCATCATTTCACAAGCAACAAAATGACATCAATATCACTACAAAAATTAACTGCTTAAAGCAATACGTTTCATCGCTCAATTCGTCAGGCGTGTTGTCAAGACAAAACAAGCCGCCGGTGAAGGTGAAAACCTAAGCCGGCCTTCAGCATCATCCCTAAAATTTTTGTGCTTCGCGCCACCTAATTTTGACTTATGCGCTTCCCAGTTTGCCACTTATATTTTTTCAAATCACGTTTTTGCCAGTGGTTTACACCCAATAGGATTGTAAGAATATGCAAACCTGTCAGTGATCACGTGCGAAATGGTGTTGTGCATTTAAGCAGCAATTCCCAATATTCGGGCTGATTTATCAAACAAATCAGGTACACGTGTGCGGTTATATTTGATTGGACAAAAATATCTTAAAGACAGGGATATCTGCATGATGTGAAGTGTCCAAGACAATTTTGTCTCTTACATCATCATCATCGTATACAAGATACACTTTAACTTCACGAGTTTTCAGCCGTACGATACGCGAAGAGAATGGATAAACTAACTGCTTACAGCAGATTACTAACTCGCGTTTTCCAGTTGACAGCTGTAAACAAGACACGTGGCGTTCATATAGGGCGAGTTGTAGCTTGGAAGAAAGCGGGGGTGGTTTGTTGGCGAAGGCAAGCGCGTGAGAAGGCTAGTGAGATTGGGGGGACAATGACTGGGTGCTTCGCGAATTATGAAAGTTCCATGGAGTGGAGGGGATGGGAATTGTGATGAAGGGTTTGGATGAGTCTGGAAACTGATGATGATTTCATAAAATCTCGCGAATATTCTCGACCGTAAGATACGCTATGCTGCTACATTACCCACTTTGGAGACATGCGCCGGCGGATATCACTTGAAAGTAGAAATTACGATTGGGTGATGTGGGTCCGGATGCTGATTGAGATCGAATCGTGATTTGTTTTTACGTGGAATCGGGAAACATGTGACGGTGATAGTCAAAAATATCAACCGTCCGATCACTGTTGTAAGTAGAAAAGTAAAGTGAGACCACGAACTCAAAAGTCACAACACGATAATCACGCTTCTATCATTTTATCCATAATTTTTTTTTCGTTTATTATTATTTTGACGCTCTTTGGTATCTATAATTCCCGAGGTGAAAATAATAGAAAATGGACGGATAAAAATATGCCTAGAGAATTATGGATGGATAAATATTGCTAAACTTTTAAAAAATAAAAAGATATATTCTCGAGGCAAAAGGATTTTTACGTTCTTTAAAATTGGCTATTAAATTTATTATTTTTAATATTTTAAAAATTTATTTTTAAACTTTTAACTAGAAATAAATATAATAATAATTTAGTTATAATATATTAAGAGTTTATTTAGTATAGTTTTTCAAATTAAACTTTTTAAAATAGAGCTTTTATTCTTAAAATTTTTATAAGTAGAGTTTTTAACAAAAGTTTATTAATCTTTGGTTATTATAAATAACTTTTGAAAAAAATTTGAATAATTCTTTAATAAATAAACTTTTAATGTCTTATTTTAAATAAATAACATAAAATTTTTTAAAATAAAATAAAGATATTTTATACAAGTTTACTTTTTAAAAAAGTTGGAGAAGTTCTATTGCCAAAAATTTAAATTTTAAATTTTTTCTAATAAAAGAAAAATAATTTTTTTAATTTTCGAAATTTTTTTTTATTTTTAATCAAACGACATTAAAAATTTTAAAAAGATTTTTTTATCGTTAAAAAAGTCCTTTTGCCTAATAAAAAAATTAAACCAAACGGACACTAATAAATATTAAATATTAATTACTATTAAAAGATAAATAAAATAAAGTATAAATAAATATTAATATAAAAAAAAAAAATAATTATAATAAATTTTTTTTATAATTATATTATAATTTAGATAAAATATATTTATACATAACTAAAATATATATAATATAATAAAAATAAAATATATTATTTATAAACATAATATGTTAATACATATTTTATTACTTGTGTGCTAAAAATAAATTATTATTTATTTTATTAATGTATTTTAAATAAATGTATTATATTTCATCAAATTTTAAAGATTTAATAGGTATTCTTGGTTAAATAATAATTATTAAAAAAAATATAATTGTCATTTTTAATAAATTGAAACTTCCATAAATATTTTTAAAATCAAGTATTGATGTTTGAAATGATTATTTACTATTTTAAGATTTTTTAAACAAACATTTTTTTCGCTAGAAAGATCTAAACACACCTTTAATTACTAAAACTTTTGAGAATCTTCCTTCACGGGGGAAGAGTGGATATTTTTAAGAATACAAATTGTGCAAAAATTGACTTTCGAAGCAATGAAATGAGAATTGGAATGGAATCAGGAAGGGAAGGGAGAAGATTATAATTTTTGGTTGATGTTATTGTATGAAATCAGTGAAAGAAAAGTTAAATGTATTTAAATTGCTTAAATTATTTAATGATTAATAATAAGAAATACAATTATATTAAAAATACAAGCTTGATTATCTATAAATTTGTTTTTCTTTTTTTGAAAAAAATTATAAATGGAGGTACTATAAAAAATATATCAAAAATCTACTAGAACTCTTATATAATTTTTTTTATTTTTATTCTCATAAATTGAGGTGGCAGTTGATTTTATCCGATTAAATTTCATCATATATTTCATATATATTTTTTCCTTTTATTTTTATATTTTTTTTACTAACGTAAAAATATACAATATATAGTAACAACTAACATAATATTTTCTTTTAGAGAGAAAGCAATTTAGTTTTATTTTTTAAACTTCAAAAAGCCAAATTGCTCAATTAAAAATAATTTATTTTTCTAAAAGAAGCAAAAGGTAGCTAATAAACAAAATTTGACCATTTATTTTAATAATTATTTATAAAATTGTTCAAGTCAGAGTATAAAAACACAATATAATTTAAATTTAAAATATTTGAATTAAACTAATAAAAATATAAAAAAGTTAGCTGATATTATGTAAAATAACACATATAATTATTTTTTATATAATATTTAAAAATGCACGATAGGAAGTTATATAAAAAAATAATAGAAATAAAATATTATTATTGTAATTTATTTAAAAAATTAAAATTATTTTACAACTTGCCACAATTAATTAAAATTATTTTTTCGTCAAAAATAAAAAATAATAATTTATCGACATAAACACCTAAAAAATTAAAGAGTTTGGGTTACTATGTATAATACTATTTGATAATTTTAATAATTACTTATAAAAACATTAATTTAATTTTAAAAATAAAATAAGTAGTTTTATTAACTAATAAACTTAAAAATTAAATAAATTCATCAAGTGAATAAACTTAAAAAAATAATATTAAAAATATAATCTTTTTATCCAAACTAATATATAAAAATTAATATGACATATAATATTGGTTGAATAAAAAAAAAAAAAATAATATAATTAATTTAGAATAAAAAATTTAGACCATATGACAATCACACATTAATATTACATTAACTTATATTCAGCAGTTTGTATAAAAGATTTTTGTATTATTATACTAATAAAAATTTATAGAAATATTTAAATTAATATGAATTGAATTATGATAATTAATTAAACTTAAATTGCTTCTTGTAAAAAATTATTTTTCCAAAGTTTTCAAATTTAAAAAAATTTAATTTTATAAGTTACAAAATAATTTTATTAAGTGACTTATTTAATTCTTAATATTTCAAATAAGAATAATTTATTATTTTTGATTAATTATGACAAGTTATAAAATAATTTTATTTAAAAATAGGGATATTGACATTTTTTCCCCTGAGGTTTGGTCTAATAAATAAATATCTCGCTAATGTTCGACAAAAGACAGATGCCCTCTTTATGTTTGAATAAATAGGTAAATACTCCTTAATTTTTATTTATGTTAGTCGGCCAGTTAATTTATTATTATTTATGTCCCTCATCTTTTATATAATAATACTTTGATATATATTTTATTTCAATATAACACTTTACTCCCTATTTTAATATTTTTTACAATATAATTTTTTTAAATATAACAATTAAATACATATTTAATATTTTTTTTATAATATACTCAAGACTAAATACATTTTTAATTTGTTATTTCAATAGAAAATTTGAAAACTAAAATATTATTTAAAAATTTAAACAATGAGTTAAATTAAATTCATATTAAAATATTTTAAATTCATGTTAAAATATTTATATCCTTTTTTTCTTTTTTCTGCAATAAATTTAATATTTAATTGTTAAAAAAATTTTGAAATATATTTTAACATTTTATTCTTATATTAATATTTTTATTTAAAATACTATATTAAATTTATTATATTTTTCTTTGAGAAAAATTATGAAAATATAAATATATTTTATAATTAAATATATTTTATATTCTTAATAATCAATATAATTTAATTTTAATTAAAAATAGAAAAAGAAGAAAATTTTTGATTATTTTTATTTGTAATATATATAACATGTATTTATTGTTTATATTTTCATTTTTTTTAATATTTTTTTACAATATATTCAAGAATAAATAAATGTTTTAATTTGTTATTTTAATAAAAATTTTTAAAAAATATAATTATTAAAAAAATTTAAATAATCAAATAAGTCATACTCATATGTTAAAATATTTCTAATATTTTACTTTCACTTTTATAATAATAAATATTTAATTATTAAAAAATTTAATTGAAATATTTTTTAACGTTTTATTTTTACATCTAATATATTTATTTAAAAATTATGCTAAATTTATTATTTTTTATAAAAATATATAAAAATATAAATAATAAATACATGTTATATATATATATTACAAAAAAAAAAAATAATAAAAAATTTTCTTATTTTTCTATTTTTTAATTAAAATTAAATTATATTGGTTAATAAGAATATAAAATATATTTAATTACTAATTATATTAACAAATGATATTAAAATTTTTTTTTCTTTTTTTACTTTTTTATTTATATTTTCATAATTTTTCTCAAGAAAATATAATAAATTTAATATAATCTTTTAAATAAAAAAATATTAATATAAAAATAAAATGATAAAATATATTTCAAAATTCTTTTAACAATTAAACATCAAATTTATTGTAGAAAAAAGAAAAAAAAGATATAAATATTTTAACACGAGTTTAAAATATTTTAATATGAGTTTAATGTAACTTATTGTTTCAATTTTTTTTAATAATATTTTATTTTTCAAATTTTCTATTGAAATAACAAATTAAAAATGTATTTAGTTTTGAGTATATTATGAAAAAAATATTAAATATATACTAAATTATTATATTTAAAAAATTTATACTGTGAAAAATATTAAAATAGGGAGTAAAAAATATTATATTGAAATAAAAAATATATATTAAAATATTATTATATAAAAAATAAGGGACATAAATTATAATAAACTAATCGACTAACTAACGGAAATAAAAATTTAGATATCTGCCTATTTATACAAATATCAAGGATATTTGCCTTTTCTCAAATATTAGAAAAATATTTACCTATTAGACCAAACGTTAGAGGGAAAAATGTCAATTTCCTTAAAAATATGATCTTTATTTGTGAATTCATCTTCTATTCTCAACTGGAGTACAAATATCCACTTAGCCAAACAGGCTCTCAACTAAGGCGCGCCAAGTCCCTAGACCAGTATCAGAACCGCTTTGGGGCGCGAAAATTGCATCCAATCTCAATTATTCAAAATTATGGTTTCTTTCTCCAGTCAATTCCCAAAATCATTTGCAACGATGCCGACTTCCTCAGATCAACTGGAATAAATCAAATGTTTAATATCTTCAAGCGTCAAATCGAAAAATCATTCGGGTAGTCTTCTCTCTTGCACTTCCAAGAACAGTCCAATACCAATTCATCTTCAATTCACGCCCTCGCTCAAAAGACTCCTTGTCTGATTGCTTCAATTGTCGCTGATATCACTGAGGCCAATGAAGAAATGTAAGAATTAAATATGGATTTTTTTAAAATTTCAGTGATTGGATTGGTCGTGAGTTAATTCATTTTTTTTAAAATTTTTAGTTTTTTTATTTTATTCAGTGCGGTTCTGGCTTTGAAGTGTTTGGGATTCATGATATACCATCCATCCCTTGTTGCCACAATTTTGGCTATGCATGCTTAGTTCTTACTCTGAATATTCCAGTTTTTGGTGATATTTAGCGTACTTGATCATCTTATTTGACAGATTCTATCTCCTTTGAATTTATGTCTAACTTACGGGGATTTAAACTGCAAATTCATGTTGGGATCCAACCTCTTCTTTTTCTTTGTCTATCAACTGACAAGGGGTTCTGTACTGAGACATTTTGTTTGTTTTCATATTCTAGTGGATGATGCCAGTTTGGTTTTTACAGTCACTAACCAAACAAATTATGGCTCTAAAAATGAAGGTAATTTTGTGCCACTGAATAGTGGCTGTCTGCTCTCTTTTGCAGCCCACTTTGATTAAAGGATTCTGACTGGTTCATCTTTTAATTGCAGACAGTCTGTAATTTAGGTGCATGGTGTATATCTATCCAAAATTTGGAGGCATCATTTCTTGCTGCCCACTTCCGTTCAGTGTTGTAGGCAGTAGTTCATGCCCTTGACCATCCTATGGGTTCTTTGTCAATAACATTTGAGGCTATGCAGGTCCAATTAGTTGCCACAGATTCCATTTGAATTGTTTGTTCTTTTGGAATACATGGAAGCGTAAACTGATTAAGTAAATTTTCTTATTTACCATAACATGAAAGATATGTCAGTGAATTCCAATATATCTTCGCCTTTAATAAAAATATACAAACAAGATGTAGTATTCTGCTTGACAATTCTTTTTTCTGCACAGAAAAGGATGTGGGGCTCATGGGTGGTGCCTGGCTTCTTCTAGTGGTACTTGAGAGAAATTCAATGTGTATAAATCAACTAATATGTTCATTCATAAACCTGGATATTTTTTTTTGTAGCATTGTGTTACAGGTCATTCTTTCTGCCTAGCAAAAAAAGTGAGGATTGATCTTAAACTCCTGAATTTGAGAAGTTACATAATTATGGGTGTCTATTTGAACAAAGGAATCTTGTATTGAACATTCTACTAATGATGCTATCCCAATATATGAATCCTGTCATTAAAGTATTCTACTTCACTAAGACAAGTATATTCATTGTAAATTCACAATGATTTCAAAGTTTCATGATTAGTTCACTCTGCCAAATCTTCGTTCAACCTGGCCGATTTCTCTCTTGAGTTTTTAGCTTCTTCTGAAAGAAATTGAGAACTTGCAAAGAATCTCTGGTGCGTAAGTTAGATAGTGTTTTACTCATTCATGAAAAGAAAAATAAGAGAGAAAAGATTTAACTCGAAAGAGAGTATGATTAGTTGTCCCAAAATTTAAAATTAGGGGTATTTATTAGTAAATTCTGGAGGGAAATAACTCATTCCCATAATTCAAAACTATCACTAAATTGATACAACATCTGAGACCTTTGGGCCGTGATTTTCAATGTGTGTGGTTTGACTTTTTTTGAACCTTAAAATTAATGCCTCATCGTCCGACTCTTATCTGTTTGCCTAATTTCATGCCACATTATTATATTAGGGCTATCTTTAGCAGTCTTTGTTAATCCCTTCAATTGTTAATGATTCCTTTTTATAACAATTTTGGATATTTTTCAATATTTTAATTCCTTCCAACAAATCGTTCATTTAAGGCTTGCTTCCCTCTGTTCTGCCTTATATTATTTATCACTCATTTCTTTTTGGGTCATAAGGGAATTTTTTGTCATTTTACTGTATGTTGGGCACTTGGCAGGGTGTGGCCGCTTGGCAAGATTCTAGCTCCCACATTAACCATTTTCATTAGTTACAGTTATATTATTGCAAGCACAGATCTTAATGATGAATAATGCATGTATACTTACAATGACAAATATAAGACCAGTTCTAATATTTAAATGAACGAAAGATGCAAACCTGTGATGTGTGCTAGCGTGTACAAATTAATTCTTGATTTTCACAGATTACAACTAACTGTTATTATTATCTTTAGCATGGAACATATATGTTGTTCATTTGAGTAATGCTTGAGAGGTACTAAATTTTTAATCGATGAGTTGCATTTACAGTAGAAAATACTACATCGTCTTCAATACTAACTCTTTGATGTTTTGTAATAGGCTGTGATGAAGTTAGCAGCTCAATTAAGTGAAAAGATGAGAGAATTTTCACATATATGGGCTCCTCCAATATGTAGAAGGCTTCTCAGCATTGATAAGAAAGAAAGGGACATGTCAGAAAGGTGTATGTTGAAGATCAATTCTACAATTTTTCTTCCTACACTAGCTGTATCCAAGATGTAGTACCAATGAGCTCATTTTTTTTTTCTTCTATAACACTTATTTTTACCAAAGATTAATTATCAAACACAGATAGGTCTCTAGAGAGCCCATTGGTACCCTGTGTCTAATATAGAGAACAGCATCATCTAAATGGTTATATTGTCTAGGTAGCTTTTGTGTACCCTTTGTTCCATGTACGATTTCAATTAATATATTATTAGCTTCCATTACATTATCGATTCCTTAAACATTATTTTTGTATTGTGAATCCTTGAGGCTAAACTTTTAAATGACTTGTTTATAAAAAAATTCTTCATTCTAAACTGAATTATTCTTTACCATAACCAATATTATGTTTTAGAAGTAAAATCTTGGAAGGTTTGATTTATAATTAAAACTAGAGTGGAAACCGTATGATAAATATAACTTGCACTATTATTGCTGAGTTATAAAAAACATTATATGTTTAAAATGAAACTCATAGCATCTTTTATCTGAGTAGCGGCACTCATTGGAAGCTGAAGCATGCACAAATTGCCAATCTCATATCTTTTCACAAACATAAGAGATTGGGTAACACTCTATTGGGTTCAATTAATTGAACCTAATGCTAATATTTGGATCAATTGGTTGACTCTTACCTTTATACTTTTTTAATTGACTGCTCCAAATGGAGACTTGTTGTTTGCTTCAATAGTCATCCAATTTCCACATGCATTTTCCAATGTAAAACAACAAGGCATCTGAACATCTACACGCCAAAAAGGTTTCCTGTGAGCTCTGAAATTTTGTGCGGGATAATCATCTTTATGGTAACTTAATGGTTATGATTACCAAATTTATTAGTGAAAATTCTTGTATATATATATATATATATACACACACACACACACACACGTTCATCTTGTCCCTATTAAATCCCTGTCTGCCCTCAACTGGTTTGACTCCCTAAAGTAGAGCCACGAGATGCTCCATATGAGCCTTATTTGATGATGTGTGTGCAGTACTTGGAACAAAGAAAAGGGAGTTAGAGGAAAAAACATGATAATTTGCTACTTCATATGAGGATATCTTATCATCTAAAGTTTCAAGTTGAGGCCGGCTCGCATTAAGTTGTCTAATTAATACTCTGGCCTGATCGGCAATCTATTGCTAATACCCAATTCTTCGTGATATATGTTTTCATTCTTCTATTTGAGAATCAGCCCATGAGATCTGGATATTACTTGTCCTTGTAAAATGTTCTATGCTTTGATTTTCAGGTTGCCTGGGAAGGTCTTATTGATTCTCTTATTCAGCTGCTAGTACTATCTTGTGAGCTAAACACAGTCATGGAGAATGGCCCCCAAAAAGTGAAAACACCTAGAATGAATATTCATGACATTGAAGAAAATGAATTGCCCAAAAGCAGAAGCCTCATAATGACACCTCTCATAGGCATCATTTCGAGTAAATGTGAGTTATCTGTTCACTCATCCTGCGTGAAAACATGGTGTTATCTGCTACATAAACTTGATACCTCTATTAACTGCCCATCAGTGAGGAAACTGGTGTTAGATTCCATCTTGGAAGCAGTTATTCAAATTGGACCTTATGGTAAGAATAGTTTGTTGTGGAATCTGTGTCTTGAACTGCTTGATGGTTTTATATTAGCAAAGTGTAAAGATATGAACTGTGACACGACTGGCTTGGTAACCCATCATTTATCAGCTAGAACCTCTATGCTCGGACCTTCAATATCTGGTCGATGCTCATGGAAGCAATATCCAATCACATTGGTTGCCATAGGATCTTAGTCAGTTGGATTCCTTCATGAGCATAATTAATATTATTGCCACTCACGTGTCAACAGGTAAAGCTCCTATGAAGAAAGAAATTTAGCATGTGATGCTGCATTAAGGATATATAGATCTGTTTTAAAAGGAGTAGAGAAGGAGTTCAAAAATCTGTCCATCTATTATAAAGATATTATGTTGTGTTTGAACTCAATATTGAAGTTCACAAGGAAGTTATTTGAAGATATATATTCAGAAGGAAGTGGTAGTAATTACACGCATCATGCTCCTCTGTTGTTTGTAGGGGCTTTTACTGAGGAGTTAGAACCTTCTATATTGGGACCTTCTCTTTACATGGGAGCATTAGACCTCAAGTACATTGAAAACCTGCTATCCAGTAATAATACCGGATATGAAAAAGTTCTCGGTTTTTATTCAGTTACATGGATATGATTTCACCAGTGGTTTATTTAATTGTCATTTATATATGTGTGTTGGTTCAGTCAACTTTTGGTACACCCCAAATGGATTTTTTTCTAGAGCGATCTTGAAAGTTTTTTAAATTTATATTTTCGTCATATCATCCACTGGGAATTCTTCTGGCCACTATTGGTTTTCTGTATAAACACACAAGATATAGCTACTTGCAAATATGGATGGTGATAACAAAAGGGCTGAGAGATTGGATTGACAGTGAGAAGGATCTTTCAAAAATAAAAACAGATTTTGACGCTATCGATTATTTTTCTATTTTCCATCTTTTTTCCTACCCATTTGCTGTATGCTCTCGCCTCTTGGAAAACTCCAGTGCAATTGAAGTTACGAGCTTCTTGGAAAAATCTATTGTTCCGTCACAGAGAAAACTTGAGCTTGAACAAGTTATTGAAGTGTGGAAGTCACTTTATGGTTCTGTTTGTGCCTCCAAACTTCATGGAATCAGTTTCCCTGATGGGTTGTGTTCTACATTAAGTAGGTGCCTTGATAATAGTACCTTCATGTGTGATCTAAGTATGGAAGTTGATCCAAGTTACAGGGATCAGTATCTTAATATTCTATGCTTATCTGGAGATGTTTTGATATGCATCCTGCAACATCTCACTACTTCAGAAGTTCGTTCAGGGCCAACCAAAAATAAACATGACATTGGCTATAATATTCCCAGTCGAATCAGTAGTATTCCTGAACTAGCTGCCAGGTAATTGCTTACTTTCTTTATTCTAAAGCATTTATTCATTGGAGGTGCAACCTCTAAATGTCAGATTTAAGTTGTTTGGTAGTTCTTTTTGCGAGGAACTACCTCCTATCCAACTTGTGTTCATTTTGAATTTTATATATGATGTTTTATTCTTGTTTCTCAACATTAAGCTGTCTGGCAAAGCTGGCTTGGCTGGCTGCTATCTCATGGAGTCAGGGTAGTACTGAGGTTGGGCCAATCTATATCGTTTCAAGCCAAAATTTTTAGAAGCTTTGGCTAGATTAATGTCTGATACGTAGCAAAATGAGATTTGGTGAATCCCAGTCAATGGAAATCTAGCACAGTCTGTAAATATTTCAGAGCTAGAAAGGTAGACCCATGATTAACCGATGAGAAGATGAGAAATTAGGAAACTTTTCATTATTCTCAGAAGTGTTACAGGCGCACTCCTGAGATTTTAACACCAACCCAAGTCCTGTCAACCCTGTCCTGATTGAAATTATCTAAATTTTCAATGAGATGCATTTTGCTTAGCCTAGTATTTTCACGAGTGGTTTTTTCTAACAAAAGACAGAGGTTTAGTGCCTTAGCGTTGGCATTTTGAAGTGAAACAATCAAATATATTGAGAGTTAAAGTTAGAATGTTGAATTCCCAATGAATCTTATTTTTATAAACATGAGTGGAAATAATCATTTCCTCTAATTGCCACTGCTTATTATTCATGTGGTATCCAGATTCATGAAGTTGTCAAGGATGAAGATAGGAGAAGAGCCGCCGGCTTGTCCTATGACTTCAAGGTATGTTTTCTTCATGCCATCAACATATGCTTTGAGATTGGATTGTTTCTTCTTTTAAATTATTTCATTATTTTTTGAGTCTCAGGGTATTTTCTGCCTTGGCATGCTTCGTTAGTTGCCTTGGCTTGCAGCAACATATTCTTTCATATTTCAATCTAACTGTTGTACATACTTTAAGTGGAAAAACTCCTTAACAAGATTCTTTGGTCAAGCTTTTAGATCTACTTTATGCTTTTGTTGAGCGATTGAAACTAGTCTATCAGAACTGTTTTCAGCAGTACTGCAGACTTTTTCCAAAGCTTGTTGTAGTATTCATGGTGCTCATGACAAAACAAAGTATATACTAACTCCTTTGTTTTTAAGTTTGGGAAGTTCTCAAAATGTAAAAATGTGCTCCATCTTTTCTAATAATAATAATAATAGTAATAAGATGATGAAAGTAAACGTATTTTATTTGTCCAATTTTTTTTTTCCCTTTGCTCAAATTCATTTTAGCAAGAGAGTGAGGAGGAATAAGAGAGAGAGAGAGAGAGAGAGACAATAATCTTCTGTTGGATGCTTAATTCTAATTTTCTACAACTAACATATGTTTCTGCAGGAAATCTCCTGTCCTTTGCTTCAACGGTTTTCGGATACTGAGATATCAGATGAAACCATCAAGGTTCAGCTTCAACTACTATGGACTGAAATCTTGAATTCTTTACACAGAAGTCTGCCGGCAATAAACTTCAATGCTTCTTTCCTCGCACTACAGGCAAGCCTCCTTGAAAAAACTCTTGATCATCCAAATCCCTCCATCTCAGAACCTACCATCACCTTTTAGAACTCCACATAGAGTAAGCAGAACTTGTTGGACTACCTTAAAACTTGCTTCAAGTCTTAAACAAGCTCTCAAGAAATGGAAGAATAAACCTCCAAAGAAGAAGCCAATCATTGCTGAAAAGATGTCATTCTGAAATAGAACAAGACATTACTGCTCCACAGCAATACAAAGTGACTGCAACTCATAACATGAGCTCATAGAGTTAGTGAAGGAGACAGTAAATCCATTTCAGCAGAAGGATAAGCTGTCTTCTAATCCTCAAAGAAAAAGGTATGAACTTACAGAACATCAAAGGAAAGTAAGAAGACAACAACAAGGGAGGGAGAGGGGTTGCAGTGGACATGGCCCTGGAATCCGAACTTATACAAGGGTTGATTTTTCTCAAAGAAATGATGATTCACAAGAAATTCTAGACACTCCCACAGACTAATATCCATGCAGGTGATTTAATCAAGCTCTTCGTCAATCTCAGGTAGCTGTACAGTACAGTACCGTACAGTATAGTAAGTGTAGTGTCGTATGGTCTGGCTCATACGTGGGTTGTAAATTAAAAAAAAAAAAAAAAATAGGTGGGAGGGCAGATGACATTATTTACATATTTATTTAATATTCATTTATGACGTTTATAAGTGCATATTCATTATAAAAATAATTAGTTATATTATTGATTAATATTAACTATTAAAAATTTAAATACTTAAATACCATTTCATTGAAAAAAATGTATAGATGGTGCTTTATGCTAATTTTATTTATTTATTTTAAATAAGAATGAATATTGTCCAGGGAAATAATAAAAAATGTTCTCATTTTATAACAAAAATTTAAAAATACCCTCCCTGAACAAAAATATTCTTAATATCCAAAATTATTAAACTTAACTTTGAATTAGTATAACACTTTCCAATTACTGTAATAACTCGAAACTAATACTTTTAATTACTGTAACAACGTGAAAGTAATATTTTCGATTTGTTGTAATAAGTCAAAACTAGCACTTTTAAGTACTAGTAACACGAAAGTAATACTTTTAAGCACTGTAGCAATGACAAAGTAGCATTTTTGCGTTACTGTAATAACTCAAAAATAATGCTTTCGAGTACTGTAACAATGTGAAACTATCACTTTTAAGTTACTATAACAACTCGAAAATATTTTGTAAATTTTAGGTATAAATGTATTTTAGTCTAAATGTTTATAAAAAAAGTACTTTTAAATGAACTTTTTTAAAAAGGGTATTTTTGAATTTGTGTTATAAAATAAGGGCATTTTTAGTTATTTTCCTATTATTTATGTAATATTTTTGTTGAATTAATAATATAAATTTTAGAATGTGCAAGAGTTAAAATATATGATATAGAAATACAAATTTTTATTCTAACTTTAAAAATAGAAAGTTTAAATTTAAGTTGAATTCAAAAATTAAGTTCTAGACACAACTAAAAGATGGGCTAAATGGTTTGTGAATTGGAAAATTAGCATTGGTGCTTATAGTTAAGAATAAAAAAATTTGGTCCAATTTTTAGTTTTCTATATTTATATATATAATTTCTCAAATTCTAAATTCAAAAAGATAAATGGCACATTGTCATAATTAATTTATATCATTTATTATAAAATTTTTAACATGATATTAATTCTAATACCAAAAATTTTATTTTACAAATTGAATTAGAATTAAAACCAGAATTGAAAAAGTTGGACCAAAATTGACTCATTAAACCAAACCAAACCGAACCGAACCAAACCAATTTAAAATTAGAAAAAAAATAAGAATCATTCTTTTTTTGTTCTTCGATTTTTTTTTATAATTTGGTTTGGTTTGGACAATACTTGACCGAATTGGATTATACCTGACCCTAAACATAAGTTGAAGGAATTTAGAGTTAGAAATATTAAGTTGGTTTGTAAGAGAATTGATATTAATAATAATTCTATTAAAATTATTTTATTTATAAAATGAGAAAAATTAATTGACAAATTAAATTTTAAATTTTTTAGTATGTAATAATTATAATAATCTTATCATTATCTAAATTTTATTTTTACAAGCATATATAAAAATTTAATATCTTTATTTGTGGATAATCTTAAATGAGACAGGCATTTTATATTATTTATAAATTTATCCAATAAAATATAAATATATATATTTAATTTCAAATTGACAAGTAATTATGATAATAAGAGAGAAAATTTAATTATATGGTATCACTTATAATATGTCCAACATGTCAAATTTTAAGGTGAATAAAAAAAATTAAGAACTAGAAAATCGAACCGAAGCGAATCGAACCAGAACTGATGGATTTGTTCAATTTCAGATGTCATTCCATTCAAGTTTGTGTATATTTTTTAAAAAACTAAAATTTTTTATTTAGTTTTGGTACTAGTACTAAAAATTTGGATCAAACCGAAATTTTTTTTTAGTTTTAAATATCTTTTTTAAGACTTTAAAAATTACAGTTAAAAAAAATTATATTTTATTTATCATTTTACTGAAATTCAGCAATGTATCCATTATTTTTGTATTTGTTAATTTACTTCAATATTTCAACAATTACTCATAAAATCAGATAAAGATTAATTTAATCCAATATTTAAAATTACCTAAGAATATATATATTTCATACTAATTTACTCCAATATTTGTCTTTACATATAAGCATCATCGTGTAAAATAAATGATATTTTTTAACTTTCCATATATAGAAATAGAAACAAATAGATTAAAAACGACATCTTTTATGTCAATTCTTATGTCAATGATATCAAAGGGATATTAAATAAATGGAATTGAGATATGGATGAAATATAATAAAATATAGCTACTTTAAGGTTTCCTATGAAAGAAGGCATAAAACGAAGTCACTATGTAGAATTTATGTAAGTTACGAAGAAAATTTTGAGTTCATATTGATCAAAAAATTTAAATAAATGATGCGCGTTCAATGAAATTGTACATAATTTATTAACATGATATTCAGAATTCTAACTTCATTGAAATGAGTCATTAGAGAATCAACATATTGAAGAATTATCTTTTATAAAATCACAATAAAAATTTAATAAAATTGTTATATTATTTATTAAGGTTAAATTATTACTCAGTTTTTGTAAGTCATCAAAATGACTCCACAACATCAATCTATGCCATAGAAGTTAACAAATTTAAAGACAAAATTACAACTTTACAGGATCAAACTAATGAAAAAATATAAAAAAATAACTTCTCATTTTTTCTTTATCTTGTAAATGACATTTTAATTCCTAAAATTTGGTTGATTAGAATGGTACGTACTACTATTTCAAACATATCCTAAAACATCCTATTATGTTAGTTACAAATGTCTATTTAGATAAAAAGAAAGGATAAAATTATAATATTCAGATTTCATTAATTATTAAATAGGAATGTGTATATATAAATATATATATACATTATATTATGTGAGAATACAAAATATTGTCAATTTATAAGATACTGTATATTTTTTTATTTAAGAGATTATTTGATTATCGATGAATATGAATATTTTTAGAAAGAATGTAATGGTTGAATAATAATTATTTATTGTGAGTAAAAAGTGTAAAAAAAAGTTGAGGGACTTGACTGATATTTTATGTGATAAATTTTAGGGTTCCGGTAATTTGAAATCAAACTTTTAATCCCCGTCTGCAGTGAAAAAAATAGGAAGCTTTTCTAAATGATCACTATTTGCAATTCAAAATTTAGTTTTGATTATTATTTAAAAATGATTAGTCACATAAATTTTGGATAAAATGCCCTAATCAACTTAACAAAAATGTACTATAGTAACTTTCGAACACATTATAGTATAATGAATTTGAAAGTTACTTTCAAGTTTTAAGCATTTTGTAATTAATTTGAAAGTAATTTTCAAGTTTGTTGGATTTGAATTTGAAAGTTATTAAAATACAATATAAAAATGCGTTATTTTTTTTAACGTTTTTATAGCACTCGAAAGTTATTGTGGTATGTTTTTGTTAAAATTGGTTATGAGTGCATTTTCGTTCAAAATTTACAAGGTTAATTATTTTTTAACAAATTTTTGAATGGTGATCAAAATTGAATTTTAGGGGTAAAATGTGGCTAGTTTTTGAAAAACTTCCAAAAAAAGAAAAAAGAAAATAAAAGAAAAGGAGAAAAGAAATAGAGAGAAAGGAAAAGAAAAAGTGAGTTTAAATCTCTTTGAATATTTTTATGAAATGATTTTCTTCTTTTAAATCATCTCTCTATAGATTTCTCCAAAATACAGGTTTTTCATAATCCCTTATTTTTATTACATAAATACCCCTATAGCTCTAAAACCCTAATTCAAGTTTATGGCTGTTGCTCGAGTTATTGAGTTCTTGGTTACTCATCTTCCTCAAGTTCACCTCGAGTTTTTATCTCCTCAAGTTCCCAAGGTTCTTGGTTATTGTAGTTGATCTTCTTTAAGTCAGAATGACAACTTTATATTGAGTTCTTAAGTTTCCAAATACTATAGCTAATTCTTCTGAAGTCACTCAATTTTAAGTGTTAATCCAAATTGTTGGTCAAGATAGTTGTCTATGTCATATCAAAGCTTCTTGAGTCTTAACGAATTTTAACTCTTGAATTCCAAACACCTATTCTTCATAGTACGGTCTTTTACCATAAAAATAAAAAGTAATTATACGAGAGGTATTTGTGATATTTGTAACTTTACTTATTGTAAACTTATAAGAGATTTTTTTCATTATTCTTATTGATAAAATAAACTTAACTCACAACTTGTACTTCTTTAGTAGTTAAATCAATATGAAATAGTTTGAAAAATTATCATATAGTATCTATTTCATTAACTAGAATCATTTAAGGTACACACAACTTTTAATTCATGTTTATTGAAAAATAAAGTTAGTTGTCTTTTTCCTATTTGTAAAAAAATAAAATTCAAACCATAACCCTAACACTATGCGATATAAGTATAATCAAATGAAAATGAAGTAATTTAAAAAAATTATCACACAAGATATATTTTATCAACTATGAACAACTTATTATAACGGTCATGTGACTTTTAATTCATATTTATTAAAAAAAGTCACTACTTGTTTTTCTTTTTGTTAAGAAAATAAAATTTAAATCATAACTCAATACTCATGTGATATAAGTATACTCAAATGAATATAAAATAGTTTGAAATTATCATCCTTTATTTATTTTATTAACTATCATCCATATAAAATAAATAGATATGAACGAAAAATAGAAAGAAATCATTATACATCCAAGTAAAAGAAATGAAGATGAAGTATAGAAAGAAATCATTGTACATATGAGTAAAAAATAAATAAAATTTATATTCATTAATTAATTTTTTTAAAATAATAAAAAAATTGAGAAATCAAGTTTTACTCATGTTAATTCATTAATTATAATATTAAGACTTAGGGTCTGTTTATTTTTTCTATTTAAAATTTGAATATAATAATTCAAAAGTCTAAAAGCAATTTATTTTTTGACTTATGTTCGAATATTGATTAAAAACATTTGAATATAATTAAATTAAAAATTTTGACTTAAATTTGAATGAATAAATATTTGGATATTTGGATATTTTTATTTTTTAAATATATCCCTCTTTTATTTATTTACTAACAAAATTAAAATTCTAATTAACAAGTTCTCCAATAAGAAAATAACAACATAATAAATTTGCATGTTTACATACTTGCAGCAATATTATAATATGATTTCTCAATTTATGTAATTTTTATTGATCTCTATATTATCTGAATGATAGAATTATAGTGTTTTTTTAACTAAAAAAATTAAATATATGCAAAAAGAGAAAATATATTGTATATCAAACATGAAAAAAATGTACAAATTAATATAATCTATTAGAATTTTTTTTTTGAAAAAATCATATATCAAATAAAGAAATAATGTACATACTAGTGTAATTTCCTAAAATTTTTTCTTTTTTTTATCTATTATTGTGTTAATATAATCAAAATTATTATGAAAATATAAATATATTATTTAAAAGTGTATATGTATCAGAGTATCATTTTTTAAACTTTTTTATTTTTGAATGTAAATTATTTTTTATTTTTGTAAAAGCAAATAACTTAATACTTATTTTCAAATGTTTTAAAAAAAAATATATTATTGGTTATATTTAGAGTTCATGCAAAAAAGATTTACCTTGTTAATTCTACTATACTTGAAAAGTAAAATTTAAAAAGTGTTTAGTTGCATCAAATATATATCAAATATATATCTAATTTATTAAAAATTATCAGTCTACCCCCCACATAATGGTAATTAGTTGTTAATTTTAATATAAACATATAAAATTATTACTTTACTCTTATTTTAATTAAACATAAAAATCCTAGATCTATGATATGTCGGCGAAGAAATAGTGGCACATGCGAGATAGAGGCAATGGTGAAGGCTGCCTTGCAAGGCATAATATTTCTTTAAAAAATTAAATTAAAGCAGGTACAACACCTATTTTACTTCTGATTCCATTAAAGTTAATGGTTAATTGTTGTTACGTGGGGGTAAAGTGATAATTTTTAATAAATTAGGTATATAAATGATATAGATCAAAAAATGAAAGGGTATGACTGAAAATAATTTTTTATAACATATATGTTTCTTTATTTATTTAATTGCGCTGAGAAATGAGGGTCCCGCACCCTGAAAAATAGCCCAAAACTGGGAAAAATGATGAGTAGAAATGAATAAAAACTGGTGCGAAGTAGGTGATAAAAACTCATAGTAAAGTTTTTCATTTTGGACTCTTCAAGCGGTGCATAAAAACCCCCCTAATTTAACCTCTGGCTTTCTCTCTCTATCCCGATCTCTCTCTTTCTCTCTCTATCTTTCGCCAAAATTTGGTCGCGTGAGTTTATTTCCTTTGTAAATCCGCCACGTTGCAATCTAAAAATTTAACTGTCGTTCTCTGCAATTTTCCCCAAAAAATCTTTCCTTTTTCTTTTTTTTCTTTTAGGGTTCCCACAACAATACAGAACAAGACCAACAGTCTCGGCCCCTCAAATCTATCCAAATGAAATTAAAATCTTTGCTGAGAGTACTTTCGTGAAAGCTAGGGTTTTTGTTTTCGTTTTATTTGTTTTGTGTTTTTACAATCGGATACGTTTGGTTATCGAGATTCGAAGTGGTTGGACGTGATTTTACCTTCTGATCGATCGATCTGGTCATGGATTCGCGAGATTCAACGCAATCGACGGCCGTTAATAACTCGGGTGATGATGATGGCGTTCTGTCCGTCACAGCTACTCTCGCTAAAGAAGCTGCTCTCTACTTTCAATCTCGCAAGTTCGATGAGTGTCTTGATTTGCTGAAACAACTGTTGGAAAAGAAACCAAATGATCCTAAGGTAATTTCGGGATTTGTGTGCCGTTTTCTTGTAATGAAATGCTTCTTTTATTTTCTTTAGTTGAAGATTGAAATTTAGTGATAGCTACGTTTATGGCGTCTGTGCATCATTTTACTTGTTCTTTCTTGTA
Organism: Azadirachta indica; assembly: GCA_022749755.1. Lineage (NCBI taxonomy): Eukaryota > Viridiplantae > Streptophyta > Magnoliopsida > Sapindales > Meliaceae > Azadirachta > Azadirachta indica. The sequence goes on along the minus strand of CM040446.1, from coordinate 5,517,947 downwards.
TTTGTTCTTTAGAAATGAATGTGGTTTTGATTTGCTTAGGTTGCGAAGTACAAGTTCTATGTGTGCCTTGGATGCGAGGATTCTCTGTTACTACTGTTATCATGTTTTAATGATTATTGGGTTTTATTGTAAACAATGTGGATATGTTGTGCAAATGGGCTAGGATTGCAAGTCAATTATAATTTGGTTGTACGTCAGTTCTAAAATAGACTATTAAGTAGACTATCCGATTGTGTTTCTGTCAACTTTTGAACTGAGATCCTAAAATGCCAGTGAACTGAAATTATGAATTTGGTGAATGTAGCATGAGATACAGAGAGTGACAGTTGATAAGCACTAGTTAAAATTTGTCTATGTGAGCTAGGAAACGAGTTTGAATGAAGTTGTGTTACATGTGAGTCAACCAAGTAATTGTACTGAGAAAATGCAAAACTTGCTGGATGGGCTGCCTAGTCCAATAACATACATTTGGGTGTTACATGTGAGTCAACCAAGTAATTGCAGTGAGAAAATGCAAAACTTGCTGGATTGCCTGCTTAGTCCAATAACATACTGTTGGTACCCAAAATGTATGGGCTAGTTATAGGGATTTGTGCAAGGACTATTAGTAGCCTTTTTTGTATTGGGATTAGATGGATTTATGCATACTGTTAATAGCTTCCTGGGTGCTGCTGCACTACATTATTCATTGCTATGAAAGCTATTAATAGCATGGGTAAAATCCCTTTAAGTTATTGAAATTTGATTTGATTATTTGTTGAGAGGATAAGCTATGCAGCGTCTCCAAAATCCTAATGATTAAACATGTTTTTCCACTTCCAAAGGAGGTTGCTCGGATGATATGATCCTATGTTCCTAACCAACAGGTCAGTTAAGTTAAATCCCTCTGAGCCTGCCTACCTGGAATATAATATCCCACTGGTTTCTTGACTGCTTGAGGTTGTATGGTCTGGCAGAATCTGCTGGTTTAAGTTTTTAGACTAGCTTCTGTTTTGGGCTGAGATTTGTGATGTTGGGATCCTACTTTAGTGTGTTAATTTTATAAAAATTTAGTTATTCCTTGTGTAAGTGACAATTGATTATGAATCCTGAATCCTGATTCAATCTTGTTTTCTGTCTTTGTAGTTTATTTTCCTGATCACAATCATAATAATGTCTAGTGTTCATGGAGTTAATGATTTTGCACTATTTTAACTTAAATGGTGTATTGTGTTGTTTCTGCCTCTGGTGGATCTTATAAGTCCTTGGATCTGTTGATTTTTTTACCAGATTCTTCATAACATTGCACTTGCTGAATACTTCCGGGATGGTTGTACAGATCCAAAGAAGTTACTTGAAGCTCTTAATAATGTGAAGGTATGCTAATGTTTCTTCTCATATGGGTTCCAAAGCACATCTGCACTCTCACTTCCAACTGAAGGATGAATATTGATACTAGATGGCCTTGTGGGATAGTTATACCCACTGGAATGGCAATTTATTTCTTTTCAAGTTATTTTTACTTCCTTACCGTTTGTTTACCTTTTCGGAAAATTATTCCTGTCCATTTTTAAATCTTATTTTACTTAAAACAATGCTACTGCCTTTTATGTAATTTGACCTTTGTTGCAGCCTAATTTTAGATGGTATTGTTTGTGATTTCATGTTCTTTATGGAGTTGAGGTGGAATGAGTGACCTGATGATAGATTTATCTAGCCCCCTTTAGTTTGAACTTGGAAATTTATTGGGCCTAGTTTTGTACCCTTTTCTTTTGATAGGACACTGTTTACCCCCCTCCCCCTAGAACTTCTTAGATTTAATTAGAAAGGATAAGTCATCAGAGAACTATGGCTGTTAAGAAAGAATACATTGTCTTTTATTGGTAGTTATTTCAGAAACATAGTACAATGTAGTCGTTCTGTTTCCCCTTGTAATTAATACTCATTCGTTTTTCTTCTTGGTGTTGGTTTAGAATAAAAGTGAAGAGCTTGCTCGTGCCTCCGGAGAACAGGTGGAGGGTGCTAACAGTGTTGGCAATAAAGTTGGTGTGGGGTCTAAAGGCAGTGGCGCAGTAGGGCACCAAGTTTCTGCTGCTAATAGTGGCAGTTTAGTTTACATGGATGAGTGTGACGTGTCTGTGGCAAAACTAAATATTGTATGTTTTCTTGATGTCTCAGTAGCTTGCATATTGAATTGCTAGCATTATTGTTGTCTGTTCAATGAAAGGATTTTAACTTTTATCTATTTTGTATAGGCGGTTATCTGGTTTCATCTTCATGAATATGCCAAAGCGTTGTCAGTTTTAGAGCCTTTATACCAAAATATTGCGCCGATATATGAGGTACAACAATTTTTGCATCAGACTATTGTCTGGTTGTTTTAAATTATGTGCTAACTGCTTTTCTATTTATCTAATTTGCAGACAACTGCCCTTCAAATTTGTCTCTTGTTGCTTGATGTTGCACTAGCTTGCCATGATGCATCCAAATCTGCAGTAAGTAATTATGATTGTGTAGTGAGTATTGCAATCTTTTAAAATTGTGTTCCCTGCATGTTTGTAGCTGCAGGGCCTTAGTGATGATTCCGTTCTTCAAGTTCCCAGAAAACTTGCTTAACCATTCCATTGCTAAACTTACATGCTATTGGTGAACATCAGAAGACACTTTTTTGGGGCCCATTGCTATCAACATTAGTGGTTTTTGTTTATGGTGATTTGCAAATCCTTTACCTAATAATGTCTTGTGAGGTTGGCTTTATTCTCTCAATTTGGTCAATAGGACTGTAAAAGGTGTTAGCTTCCTTGAAGGAGTTGTGCTTGGTGCCTGGCATGTGCCATTGAGTGTTTTGCTCTCGATAATAACTGTTTTTCCCTCTCCCTGTCCCTCTTCTTGCTGTGTGTTTGTTTAAGTGTCGTTTTGTGAAATTAATGCCTTCAATGGGTGTAATTGCTTATGGATTAGTAGAGAACGACCTTTTTTTCATCTTTGCCAATTTCTTACCATTGTGTTTGATGTGCATCATGTCCACACTGATTCTAATTAGTTTATTACATTAAGTTTTGGTTTTCAATCTTCGAGTGTACATGACTTTCAATGTTCTTTGCCTAGGACATGCTGAGGCCATTTATATTCTTATGAAAGTTATTACTGCCATTTGATAATTTGTGTAGGAAATATTGCCTGTTGTCTTGATGATGCTCTTGCAGTTGTCAACATTTTCAGCATATAATTAATCAAGTTGATTTACTTTTATCTTATTTGCTTACGTCATGGCTTGAAATCTCCATTCTTTTTCACAGTTTATGCACCTACTATATCGGTTTGATATTAAATCTTCTCCATTGTGATTCATGATGTTCAGGATGTGTTAATATATTTGGAAAAAGCTTTCGGTGTTGGTTGTGTGAATCAAGGTGACAGTAGTAGTGTGGGACAACAATCTGCTAATCTACTTGCAAAATATTCCTCTGTGCCTAGCAGTTCATCCGCTGCAGATGCTTCTAATGCAGATTTGGGTGCTAGTGTTAATACCTCGGAAAATCCTTTGTCAAGAACTTTATCAGAGGAAACACTTGAGGATGATACTGTGTTAGCATTATCAACCCTGGAGATCAGTGGTCAGAATTTGACAGGGCCAGTTGGTCTTTTGTCTTCAAACGAACATTCAAGGACCCCTGTTAGGTTTATCTCTACCGTTGATCTTAAACTCAAGTTGCAACTTTACAAGGTTCGATTTCTTCTTCTCACTAGGAATCTAAAGCAAGCAAAGCGTGAAGTCAAGCATGCAATGAACATTGCACGTGGTAAAGATTCATCCATGGCTCTCTTCTTGAAGTCCCAGCTTGAGTATGCTCGTGGAAATCACCGTAAAGCGATTAAGTTGTTGTTGGCTTCCAGTAACCGGACAGAAATGGGGATTTCAAGCATGTTTAACAACAATCTTGGCTGCATTTACTATCAGCTTGCAAAACATCATACTTCATCAGTATTCTTTTCCAAGGCACTAAATAATTCTGCATCGCTTCGGAAAGACAGACCTTTGAAACTGTTTACTTTCTCCCAGGATAAATCTCTCCTCATAACATATAATTCTGGTCTGCAGTATCTGGCTTGTGGGAAACCTCTACCGGCTGCTCGCTGTTTCTGGAAGGCGAGCTCAATGTTCTACAAACGGCCTCTATTTTGGCTCCGACTTGCGGAGTGCTGTTTAATGGCTTTGGAAAAGGGACTAATAGAAGCAGGTTGGTCTCCATCTGACAGATCGGAAATTAGAGTTCATGTTATTGGCAAAGGAAAATGGAGGCATCTTGTAATGGATGATGGGATTTCAAAAAATGGTCATGTGGATTCTGTGGAAAAAGATGACTTGTTTCTGGGCACAGATGGGCAGCCAAAGCTCTCTGTATCCCTTGCACGTCAGTGTCTCATTAATGCCCTGCACTTGTTGAACTTTCCTGACTTAACTTATTCAAAGTTGGGTTTGCCTTCTAACTCATCCGTGGAGGAAAATGAATCAAGCGAAGTGGCATCTTCCAAGAATTCAAACCACAAAAACTTGACTAGCCTTGATTCCAAGATATTGGTGGGCTTAGGTCAGATTACTTCAAATGGGGATGCAAAAGAGCAAAAGGGAGGAACTAGTCTGGAGATCATACAGAACTCAATCTCTTATTATGAAGATGTTTGTAGACGAGAAAATCAGATGATGAAGCAAGCTCTTCTTGCCAACTTGGCATACGTAGAATTGGAACTTGAAAATCCTTTAAAGGCCCTATCCACTGCAAGGTCTCTCTTGGAACTTCCAGATTGTTCAAGAATGTACATCTTTCTGGGTCATGTGTATGCAGCAGAGGCTCTGTGCATGCTGGACAGGCCCAAAGAAGCTGCTGAGCATTTCTTGCCATATATGTCTGGGGGAAATGATGTTGACTTACCATTCAGTCTAGCGGACTGTGAGCAATGGCGAGTGGAGAAAACTATTGATTCTGAAGAATTGAATGGGGGATCAGTAGCTGCTAAGAATTCTTCCCCTGAGGGGGCACAAGATATTATGTTTCCGAAGCCTGAAGAGGCACGTGGAACCCTTTATGCGAACCTTGCAGCAATGTTTGCAATGCAAGGTGAATTTGATCGGGCTCATCATTTTGTGACACAAGCATTATCCATGTTACCCAAAAGCACTGAAGCCACTGTTACTGGAATGTATGTGGATCTCATGCTTGGCAAGTCACAAGAAGCTCTTGCCAAGTTAAAAAAATGTAGTCACGTAAGGTTCCTTCCAGGTGGTTTGCAATCAAATAAGTCTTGCTGATGGTTGGTTGGTTGGTTGGTTGGTTGTAGTACTGGTGGCATTTTAATTCTTTGTGTCTGGCCCTACCTTTGGTGCTAGTTAGCAGGTAGATCAGCAATCCTTATAGAGGATTTGTAACATATATATAGCTCAATTCAGAGAATAAATTTTTTCTGTTTACTTTCTTTTGTTTTTCTCATTCTAGGGTTCATTGATCTCTGTGGTGAGGCTGAGTGTTTTGGTCATAGCAGGTGCCCACCCACCGTGTTTACATTACATTTGAGATGTAGTTCTGATTCAGATTCTTCTTTTTTCTTTATTCCTTTTTTTTGGTGTTTTAGTGGCTAATCCGTTTGGCATTCAAAAAGAATAGAAATATCATGTGCCCTTCCTTCTTTAGATTAAAACAACAAAAAGAATGATTCTTTTTTGGAAACTGAGTTCCCAATTATATTTTGGTTCTTAGAGCGATGATGATATGTGATGATCAGATGCTTTGATTTGACATTTCTTCCGTTTTTTCTACTGTGTTAGACGTCTAATTTCAGGATGGGGTCTTGCACTACTGTACTTTGTTCTGTTGAGTGAATTTTTAACGAGATTTAGCTAAAGAATTTCTTTAGAGGGAAAATGTCCGGATGCTATTGATGTTACCACAACATTATTGTTGAAGATTGTTAGAGGATTTGGACATGATTTTTCGAGGCAGTGGAGTAATAGCAATTGGGACGCTCCTTGACTAAGAAGCAAATCTTGGTTACAAAACGCCTGTTGGTATGAGGGAACCTTGGATACGAGTAGTGTTCATGGTAATAATGCACACTGAAAATTAAAAAGAAAAATGTTTAAATTTCCTATATATAGTAGGAAATATCAAAGATCAAGTAAAATTAGTAAAAATATTGACAAACAAAAAATATTTAACTTTTGACCACAAAATCGGTTCCAGTTCACTAGATAATTAATCCTTCTATTACTAACTAAATTTATCTGGTAATAAGTAAACAAAAAACATGTCAACTTGGACCTATTATCATCATTTTTTTTATTATTTGGGTTTTGGCTTGGTTGTCATGTTTTATTACCAAAATTAAGAAAAGTTATAATTATATCCATAACTATTTTTATATAATTAAAATTTAAATCTCAAATAAATAAGATTAGTTATATAAATTATAATAAATTTAAGATAGAAAAATAAATCGTTAATTAATAAATTGTTATAGAGAATGACGCATATAAAAAAAATTAATTGTTTTGTAATAAGAATGATGAAAAAATCATGACAAATGTATTTATAATGAGATTACGTTGAATTTATAAACAAATAATGTTTTACACATTAAGCTAATAATTATAAATTAATTCTTAAATGAACATATAATAATAAAATGTTGAAGTTACAAACAAAAATAAATATTGTAAAAAATAATAATAATAATAATAATTATTATGAATTAATTTTAAATAATTAAATTAATATGACAATTTTATTAAAAATTAATTAAATTTAATTAATTAATTATTATTTAGATCAAAATTTTGATAAAATATATAGATGAGGATAAAGCGAGAAGTTCTTACATTTAGAATGATTGAAATCATGATTCCTCGTAAGAAAGGAATAATGATTCTTCCATTTTGAGGAAAGGAATAATGATTCTTCCATTTTCATGTAATCCAACAAAAAAAAATGAATAATGATTCTCTCATTTTCATGTAATCCAACAAAAACATCTTCAAAAGAATAAATAATATTTCTTTCCATTATTCTTTGATTCGTTCCAACCAATTACGTCCTAATTAAGACATTTATTTAATATTATAATAGTTTTATTATCCTATGAAAAAAAAAGTTAAAATAAATATTTGATCACACTAATTTTTAGTAGAACACATTTCTTCATTAATATTTAACCTAAATAATTTCATCTCACAATAATCGTACCTTTAAAAATTATGAAAATATTTCGATATTACGAGAACATTACATCAAAGTTTGGCGAGAGAAAAAGAGAGAAATATTCTTCCAAAAATTCAATCAGTGGAACTTAAGTCAACATATAACTCAAACTCCGAACTTCAATATAGGCCTAATTATTGTGTTACCCTATATTTTTGGTACATTTTTAGGTAAGTAAGAAAAATATATATATATATATATTTATATATATATAAGAAGGAGAAATGAAGTCATTGATTTTGCTTGACAAATATTCTCTTTGTACATGTATAGCACCTAAATATTATTACTAGCCTTAGCCTTAGGATTTTATTCTTTAGGTTATTATACTATGTTCCATTTGATTAATTACCTACAGTTCCAATTTTCAACTTCTACCCTATTATCACCACTTCAAATTTTTGACTCGTAGGGCATGCACCCACTACATTACAAGACTAAAAGAGGAAAATTCTTTCGAAAACAAGGTTGTTTATGGGAGTCTTTAATTTCATTTTTGTTTGAGCTGAATTATGCATGGTGTTACCTACTACTGCTAAAGCATGTCCTGTAAACTGTCTGTTTTTGGTAATTTTTAACTTATATTTCAGATCAAATAATTTTACTCGATAACAAATATCATTTCAAGGTTGTAACACCTAAATGCTGAACAAATTCTTATTTTATAATTTTAAAGTTTACATGTGACCGAAATCTTTGATAAATCATTTGGAAATATGGTCACTAATCTCTTATATAAGTTTTTTTTTTTTTCGCTTTTTATTTACTAAGATCATTTATGGCGTCTGCAAAATTGCTGGGTTTATTATCATACCAAGATGTTGCTCATGAAAATTTTTAATTCTTTCACACCTTTAAAAAAGAAAAAAAAAATATGAAGCTGTAAGTTTAATTACTTGGACCAAAAAAAAAAAAAAAAAACTGATTTACCTGCAGAGTATATAGTGTTGTAGAAGGATTTCCGAGACCAGATCCATTTGATACTAAGAGACTATTTGCAATTAATTGCTTTCAAAAACTATTTTCTTTGTTCCCGAAATAAAAATGAGAGATTCATGGTTTGATGTTTACTTACAGTTTGAAAAACAAAAGGATCGAATAGTATTTTAAATTCGATGAGATATCAAATGGAATCGTAATTACGGTGAAGAAGAAGTGTTTCGTTAGTTTCGTGCTATTATTTTATTATACGCATGCAATTCGTTATCATTATTCATCCATAAATGAAGTGAGGAGATTTCAGTGAAGGGCAGAAATTAATTAAATGTTTTCTCAATTTGGCTCAAACTTTTTCTTAGTTGAATGCCCTTCTTTTTATACGTTAACTTCACTGTAATTAAATCTAGCATAAATAATGAGTGACAACCCCCTCAAAACGACAACAATACTTACTAAAATCATGAAACAATTCTATTCCATACTTGATTTACTATATTCATTCTATAATTTCTATAATAGAACAAGAATATATACACGGAAGGAATCTCTTCATCATCGATTGTGCAACCCATAAACAGACAGACACCCCATGTTATAAGAACATACAAGACAAATAAAGTTCATGTGCCCTAGTTTATGGTGGTCCCTTAACTTTAACTTATATTAGCCCTACTTGGCTCCCAATATTCACACCCTCTTGGTGGGTTTTTACCTCTTAAAAAAAAATTATATTAATGTAATATAATTAAATGTCTAATTTACTGATATTATAGTTGAACATCTATTAGAATCAAGATAGGTACAATTTTAATATCATTTATAAAAATTTACGCTCAATTTAGCGAGATTTGTTCAATTTTAAGGTAATATATTTCAACGCCACTGTGGGGACTCAACCCCTTTTTAACTTTGAGAGAAAAGATGTAAACATTTACTATTATAAATTGTTATATAGAATATGAAGGTTATAATCAACATATTTAATTATTTATCACATTTAAATAAACTAAGATTCATTTCTAATATATAAAGCTTTTTATATGAATAAAATATATGCTTCTACTTGATAGTTAATAAATAAAAATACAATGAATTAAATAAATTTTGATCTGAAACAATTACAAATATATATATATACACACACATATACGCACACATATAAATTTTTTTTAAAAAAGTTAGATAAATTCAAATCACATGTAAAAGATCTTTGTACAACATATTAGGGGATTCATTGTATTTGTAGGTAATTATGTATTTTTTTCTATTTAGTTGAGTTAATTAACTAATTATCTTGAGATTTGTTTTCATATGGGTTTAAAATTAAAGATATATATATCTGTGTGTGTGTGTGTACTTTGTCCTTGATATTCACTAATTAATTGTCAAAAAGAATGGCCCCATAATATATTGTGTACACGTCTTGTTGATGTATTGGTGAATAATTTTTTAAATCTCACATGTCTACAATTCATACTAATTATATATATAAAGTATCATTAATTAAATTAAGGTTTTTTAATTTATGCCTTCAATTTTGAGTTATTGAATCTACGGTAATGATTGAGAAGGATCGAAATCTAGAGATTAATATATATGAAATGAGATGTTAATTAGTAGTTTAATATAAGATATTGATGACCATACAACAATTAGCATTTATTAGTAAATATTATATAATTTTTAACATATCCCAATTTTATGTTGAGTATTATTAATTAAATTATATATATATATATGTGGATGAAATCCTTCTCTCTCCAATTATTTGTAAATCAAAGCTACAATCATTGAGGTGTAAATTTCCACTCTTCACCCATAGATTTCTGCAGGAAAAAGTTTTATTATTGTGTGGAAATTGAAAGATTCCTAAAAGTAAAAGACTCTTTCTTAGTCGTCCCTTTCATTCACTTTATTAGCTAATTGGAATTCCCCCAAAGCGAACTGATATACATAAAATCCAAAAGCTAAGTTGAATTAATTGATAGTGTTATGCTTCTATTTCACATCTAATATTAATAATTTTAGTTTAATTATTAACATCAAATTCCATTTTTAATTTCTTCAATGAGACATGCGTTAATCAATCAGCTTTTCACGTGTATATTATATATATTTATAAATTAAAATGATGAAAATTAAAAATTAAATTGACATGAAACAAAAATATCTATGTATGTTGGCAAGAAAATTAAGAGAAAATCAATCTTGATAATTGCTTCCATGTTAAAGACATTAAAACTCACATGCAATAATCATATAAAAACAAATGGTTTACAAACATTACAATCCCAACGCACACAGAGAGAGAGAGAGAGAGAGAGAGAGAGAGAGAGAGAGAGAGAGAGAGAAATGAGTGCGTCGACATCCTCTCATGTCGATTTCATCCTTGAATATCCATGAATCTAAGCTACCTGCAACCACTCAACATGATATATATATCTAATCAGCCAACAGTTAATTTACAGGCAATACATGATGTACCTATACATGGATACGTATATATATATATATACGTATCCATGTATGTGTGTATTATTTGTTCAATAATCTATTGAAGCACAGAAAAAACAAAAATTGAAAAGCATATGTTTAATGAGACTAATCTTGAATAGAGAAATTACTTTCAAATTCCCAGCTAGAACATATTTTCTCAGCTTCTGGAGAAAAAAAAAATTCTTTCATAATTCAGACTGCCTACAATGTACTAGGTTAGAAATCCAAGAACAGCAAGTGATTATATACTAAGCTTGTGCAATGAAAGTAAAGTAAATGAGCTCGTGTAATCATCAAATTTCTCTTAAAAATAGAAAGAGCGTTGGCCATTAAGAGTAAATTATATATGCCGAGGGTTTGAGATATATAGGATGAAGTATATATATGTACCTAACTAGGATCTAAAGAGAGCAGGTGTAACCAGGAGGAGGTGTCTTTCCACAGGTCACAAGGAGCTGAAGAGCAATGGGAACGTAAACATTAAGGTTAAGAAGTTTCAGCTTGAGGGTTGTGCACAAGCAGATAGCAGCTTCGAGCTCCACGAGTCCTTGAAGAACAGGGCAGCACTGGTTAACAACTGGGTCACCGAGACCAATGTGCACCAACCCACCAAGAAGATCGACACAAGCACCCAATTTCAGAGTGTCAATGGGGCATGTCTGCTGTGATGGCTTTCCGGGTGGGCAAGCCTTTCCGCTTGGTGGGTTAGTCACGGGAGGCACTGTAATTGGGGGAACAGTCACTGGGGGAACGGTGACCGGAGGAAGAGTGACTGGTGGTTTGATTGGTGGGAGAGTCCCCGGAGGCAAGTGAACAGGAGGATTAAGAATGGGAGGAAGAGTGATTGGTCCTTTAGGGTTTTTGCCCTTAGATTTGTGTTTCGGTGCAGGCCTGCCACAAGCTCCACAGCCAAGAATGGGAGTGGCTGAGGAGATGAAAATCATACAAATGAAAAGCAGAGCTGAAATTTTGGAGGAGTCCATTTTGCTTTGTTCTCTCTTTTTTCTCTCTTCTTTGTACTGTAACAAATTAAGAGAGTGTTTGATGAAGATTTAGAGAAGAAAGCAAAGGTATTATATAGGAATGAATAGTAAGGTATTAAGAGAAAAGAAAAAATATATAAAAAATAATAATTATAAATTAAATATTGGAATAAATTTAAAACCCTAGCTAACAAGAAGCAGACCACGTGAACATGGGCTAGACTCAAAAAGAGAGCTGTCAAATTTTGCTAGTTGGCATACTACCATACAAACGCATAATTCCACATGTATTGATCATATTCCTGCTATTGCCATTTTCTTATCTTCTGATTCATTAAAGTGATTTTGGCTGCTATTAAATTTTGGGTTTCTCAATTAATGGTAGCTAGCTACTGATTTAACTTGCATAGGCCAATGTATTAAATTATGTTAAATCAAAACCCTGGAAGGGTAACATAATGGAATTTCATCGTAGGGAAAGGAACCTTCAGGGTTTCTATTAAGTGAATATACACAATTTCATTTAGCTCTATTATAGAATCAATTAACCATTCTTTAATTAATTAAGATTTTAATTTCTTCTATATATATATATATATATATAAAATAAAAATTAAAGCATCGATTGAGTATGATTGAAAGGATTAACATTCACGAGAAGCATGTAAAAGGGACCCCATAATTTGATCATGATCAGATTAATAATTAACTTTTTAATAAATGTAAAAATAATCGATGATCATTCTATTCTCTTCTCTCCAATAATTGTTATTTACTTACCTTCACATTAATCCTCCTTTTTATTTTTTATTTTTTGAAATCGGTTTTTTTATTTGTTTAATTTAATTCAGTTTTGGCAGTTTATATATTACTTGTTTTCTAATCAGTTAAGACATAAATGAAGGGTTCATACAAGTACGGATAATTAATTAATATTGCACTTTTTTATGAGCTTGTAATTGTTTGATTTGAAATTGGCCGAAATAAGCTAAGATAATGTACTGTTTTCCATGATTTTTTTTTTTTGGTGAAAATTTCACCAAAGCCCATTAATTAATCTTTTAGTAATTAGCATCTCGAATATTTACATTTGGCTTATAATATTCTAATATGTACATGGATTATCAATAATTTATTGATTTTATCTGAATTTATTATTATTATTATTATTTTAACGTTTTCACAAATCCTAAATTCATTCCACTCTGTACACAAATTCAAATTAAAGAATTTTTTTTTCCCGAAATTAGGGAGAGAAAATTGATCCGTTAACCTCCTATTTTCATGTTAAAATGTTAAATCAATTAAACTATTTTCTTAAAACAGAAAACAACTCTTATTCCTTTGATAAAACTTCTTAGTAAAAGAAAATTTTGAATATTTTTCTTTTCGATCCTATTTCCTTAAATCTTATCGTATACTATGAATTAATATACAAAAAAAATTCAAAAGTAGGTTACTTTTTATCTCAAACGTTTATATTAAATAATAATAATATGATACGTGTTAAAAGTTAGTCTTATCATATTACATAAGATAAAAAAGAATAAAATTTAAGAGATTTTATTAAATATGAATCTCACAAACTATGTCACGATGTGTTGAGATTTTTAAATTTTTTAAGAAAAAGCATTCAAATGCTTTTTAACGAAGAAAAACAAGCAATCAAATGGTATTACAAGTGCTTTTTGGAAAAGCTTTTTTGTACAAATTCCTTTTGCTAAAAAAGTATTTTCTTGAAACAACTTTCAGGCACGGAGTCACCCACATGAACCCTACTTGCATCTTTCTTTGTACATAATCTTCTTATCCATTCTTTTACATTAAAAAATACCACCAATGAGCATAGCAGATAGTGGAATTCCATGGGCTAATTTGCATGAATCACAGCCTAAAATTCAGGGAAAATAAACAAGAAAAAAGATCTATATGACTAAAGAATTTCTAAGAGTGTCCTTATCTGAAAACATGATAGGGGCCACATGAAATGACACTAATCAATTCGATGGATTGCAATGCACTCTTTTCTCCATGTCTATAGTTTGGATTTATACTGTTATACATTATATTTTATAATGGATTTCATTATATGCATAGATAAGGTTATCTACAAATATATTATTTTCATGAATTATTTCATGCATATATGAACTTGAGATCCACGAAAATTTAGGGTATTTTTTAATTTATGAAAATTTTTAATTAAATTACTCCTACCAACTTGATGTCTATAAAATTACAAATCTTTTATAATTTGTGGTTTTGTATGAATCAATTTATTTAACAATTAATTAATAATTAAAAAAAAAAACATAACTAAAAGCAAATATGAATTATACATAAATAAAAATGTATATACATTACACTAATTATTTAACATAACTTAACTATTTACACACACACATATATATATATATATACGTACACATAGATATATATGCACTTTTAATGATTGAAAGTATATATAATACATATAATTAATGTATCATATTAGTGCATATGTTATATTCAATTTTAATCATTGAAAGTGTATGAATCTATTGATTAACAAATAATATATGAATATATGCGTAAATTTATTGAACTATTGATTTGTTCCCTGGGTGTATATATGTACATATATAACTGTCGATTGTTTGAAGTCGAAAAACTGCAATATGTAGCTGGATGCTTTGGGGGTTTCAGACATGGTTTTAGATTCAAGAAGGATGGAAGCCCATAAACAACAGAGATTTTTTACTTTTGTAATTTATCGTACAAATGAATAATGAATAGTCATGCACAGGAGAAGAGAATTATGCGTGTGTGTGTGTGTGTGTGTGTATATATAAAGAAAACAATTAATACAGCAAAGCAGTCGTGAATGGATTGGTGGTTAGAGAGAAAGACAATCAGCAATGGAGCTGATGCATGCATACATGCATACATGCATACATACATATTCATTATTCATTAATCTCATTCATGATCAATGGATATGACAGTGTTGTTGTTGCTTGATTGATTTTGTCTATGAAGTGGGATATCATGTTATTGTGTTTATCTTTTGAATGGAGGAAGTGGCTGGATTCTTTTGTAATCTTGTACATCCGTGATTCTGCTTTCCTCATCGTGATGTGATTGGTCGGTTCTGCGCTTCACCCATTCATTCATTCTCTCTCTCTCTCTCTCTCTCTCTCTCTCGCCCCTCTGTAAGCAAATTACATATTCTGCTGTGCATGTAGCCCAGTATGATCACGATCTATCCCATCCAACTACTTGATCGACAACTTGACCTAATATTTCCTGTCTCCCCTTTGTTCAGAAAATCTTTCATCTTAATTTTTTTTTTTAAAGATTTTAGACAAAGGTGAGAAGCTATATTTACGAAACATCAAATTTTTACTTTCTATTATCTTTATATTCGACATATTTTAAATGTGTTAAACATAATCTAAACCACCCATTAAAAACTTTCATTTCATTAAACAATTTATGATCGACAGAAGAATATATACAAATATTAAAGTAATACAACTTTTATTTCACAATATTATTAAATATAAACTAAATGATTAGTTGATTAATACAAGTCCTTTTATCAGGTCACTGCTAAACGCTAAACAAAGAAGGGACCTATTTGTTATACATAATTAAAATATATTGATAATTTATTATTTTTTAATAAAATACAGGGATCTATTTGTTATTATCTCAAGCGCGAGCGTCAGATAAATACGTGAAGGAGATTGCGGAAAGGGTTAAATTCCAGGGTATTAATATCCCGCCTCTGGTTTGGAATTTCCCGAATGCGAGTAAAAGACAGAGAAAGCTGGCAGAGTATTAATTGGTTTTTGTCGCGTGTGGTGTCGCCATACGTTAACAATATACAGATGTGGATCATCTGACGGATGAGATTTGCTAAATAAAATTACGGCTGAGGAGGAAGCTGAGCTCTGCAATCGCATCAGAACCCATGTGGGTTATGATCAAGTGGTCGTCGATTCTCCAACATCGTGCTCTTAGATAAACCTCATATCCACTGGCACCTCCTTCCACTTCTATTTCCCTAAATGAATAGTTGGTCAGTAGCATAAAAATGGTGCATATGGGCCCACGTGCGTGTATATGTGTGTACATATATATATATATATATATATATATAGAGAGAGAGAGAGAGAGAGAGAGAGAGGAACATTGACACATTACTTTGATGTTTGGTGAAATATGTACATATTTCGACTGATTAGATTATTAGCAGGGATAATGGCATGTAATCTTGAAGTTCGGTTTAATAAATTGGTGTTTTGATATTTCATACAAGACAGATACCTTTGTGATGTTTGCATAAATAAATATTTATTTTAACTTTTATTTCTAATAATTAATTAATAAATTTTTTAAATACTTAATTAATTAATTTATTATTATTTGTGTTCTTAATATTTTTATATAATAATAATATAATATATTTTATTTAATTATAATACTTTAATTTCTATTTTAATATTTTTTTTATAATATATTTTTTTAAATATAACAATTTAGTCATATATTTAATATTTTTTTCAATATATCCAATAATAAATTTATTTTTAATTTGTTATTTTAATAAAAAATTTAGAAAATAAGATAATATTAAAAAAATTTAAACAATGAGTTAAATTAAATTCAAGTTAAAATATTTATAACATTTTTTTCCCAATAAATTTGATATTACATTGTGAAAAAAAAATTGAAACATATTTTAACATTTTATTTTTATATTAATATTTTTATTTAAAAAATTATATTAAATTTATTTATATTTTCTTGAGAAAAATTATGAAAATATAAATAAAAAATAAATTAGTATCACTTATTAATTAAATTAATAATTAAATATATTTTATATTCTTATTAACCAATATAATTTAATTTTAATTAAAAAAAGAAGAAAATTTTTTATTATTTTTATTTGTAATATATATGTATATATAACATGTATTTTTATTATTTATATTTTTTATTTTTATTTTCATATATTTTTAAAAAAATATAATGAATTTAACATAATTTTTTAAATAAATATATTACATGTAAAAGTAAAACATTAAAAAATATTTCAATTAAATTTTTTTAATAATAAAATATCAAATTATTATTATAAAAGTGAAAGAAAAAAGTTAAAAATATTTTAGCATCAGTGTAATTTAATTCATTATTTGAATTTTTTTTTTTAATAATTATATTTAAAAAATTTTTTTTTATTAATAATAAATTAAAAAAAATTTATTTATTTTTGAGTATATTGTGAAAAAAATATTAAATAAGAACTAAATGTTATAGTTAAAAAAATATATTATGAAAAATATTAAAGTAAGGACTAAAGTGTTATAATTAAATAAATTATATTATATTATTATTATATAAAAGGGTAGAGACACAAATGATAATAAATTACTATTTAATTAACAGAAATAAACGGTATTTATTTATTTTTTTTGTAAATATTAGGAAATATCTACTTATTAAACCAAACGTCAGAGTGGGTATATGTTATTATCATTTATTATTATTTGTATCTTTAAACTTATTGAATAATAACAAATTAAGACATGACTATTTTATTTATAACAAGTTTGTCCATACTCTAATATTTTTTACAATATAATTTTTTAATTATGACAATTTACTCCATATTTTAATATTTTTTATAATATACTAAGAACTAAAGAATTTTTTAAATTTATTATTTCAATAAAAAAGATAATATTATTATTAAAAAATTATAATAATGAATTAAATCAAACTCATACACAGAAATAATTTTAACCTTCTTCTTTTACTTTTTCAGTAATAATTTGATATTTAACTATTAAAAAATTTTAAATGAAATATTTTTTTTGCCTTTTATATATTGTATATCAATTTAAAAATTATGTTAAAATTTATTATATTTTCTTTAAAAAATTTTGAAAATATAAATAACAATGAAAAAATAGAATGTTATATATCTATATATTACAAATAAAAAGAATAAAAATTCTCTTCTTTTATACATTTTAATTAAAATTAAAGTATATTATTAACAATAATATAAAATATATTTAATTACTAATTATACTTATAAATGACATCAAATTCTTTTCTTTTTATATTTTTTATTTATATTTTCATAATTTCTATTAAGAAAATATAATGAACTTAATATAATATTTTAAATAAATACATTATATATAAAAATAAAATGTTAAAAAAATTTTAACAATTAAATATCAAATTATTATTAAAAAAGTAAAAGAATAGGGTTGAAAATATTTTAATATATGAATTTGGTCTATTCATTGTTTGAATTTTTTAAAAATTTTTTATTAAAATAATAAATTAAAAATTTAATCCTAATACATTGTAAAAAATATTAAAGTAGGGACTAATTGTTATAATTGGAAAAGATATATTGTAAAAAAATTAAAATAGGGACTAAATTGTTTTAACTAAAATAGTATTTTTATTATTTTTATTATTATTGAAAAATTTAGAAATATAAATGATAATAATCTAACCGGTCAACTAACAAAAATAGAAGTTATGAGAAATATTTATTTATTTATCCAAACTTGAAGAGAGTATTTTTTTTTTTTCAAACATCAAGGGATATATGTCAATTTTCTTATACACACACATATATATATGTATAATGCATGTATTAGATTTAATTTTAACTATTAAAATTAATCTTAACCGTTATGGGTGCATTTGGTAGGACGTAATAGATTATATTGAATTGTAATGGATTGTATTGTATGAAATTTAATACAGTACTATGTTTGATATGTAATTGTACTATAATTTTTTTTATTATTTAATTATATATTAATTTTTTTATTAATAATTAA
This sequence comes from Azadirachta indica, assembly GCA_022749755.1. Taxonomy (NCBI): domain Eukaryota; kingdom Viridiplantae; phylum Streptophyta; class Magnoliopsida; order Sapindales; family Meliaceae; genus Azadirachta; species Azadirachta indica. The sequence continues at coordinate 5,499,440 of CM040446.1, read as the reverse complement.
TATTTTTAAAAATTATTTTTTGAAAAAAATGAGAAAAATAGTACAATACTGACTTGATGCAGGGAGAAGGACGAGTCAAATTTGAGAAGTGTAGACTATATTATTTTTAATTTTTATGTAGTCCAGTTCTTGTACCAAATACAAGACAGAAAAATTGTCCTGAACAATGCCTAACAGCGAAATAGTGCAGTCTAATCTTACCTTCCCTTAAGTGCATGAATCTAACAATTTAAAAATGATGTGAGAATATGTGTAATTTTAGAAAGTATTGATCATCCCCTTTTATATAAAATTCTAACCCCATTTTGTGATGGAATTTGCTATTTAGTTGATCAAAATGACCAATGTAGTCTAATGCATGATCAAAATCAACATCCAATTGAATTTGGTGGTCAAATTTTAAAAAATTCATATATATATATATATATATATATATATATATAAAGAGCCCATTTGAGATTGTTATTGGAAGAGGTAAAAGAAATTTTGAGTAATCAAAGTTACTTTAAGTGTTTAGTAAAATTTTTTCATATTCATTTTTGATAAAATTTTCTCATTTTAAAGTAAATTTGAAAAGTAGAAAAAGAGTTGCTTTTAAAAATAGATTTATTTATAAAAATAATATCAAATATACCCATTTAAAATTAAAACAATCTAAAATTAACTCCAAAATAATTATTAAATTTCTACTTTAATTAGGAAATGAAATTGTTAAAATCAAAATATTTTTTTTCTTTTTATTACTTATTTTATTTTTTGAAAATATAATTACAAATTTTATATTTCTTATTATAAATTATTTTAAAATAGTGTGTGTATATGCGTATATATAAACAAAAACACATACGTAAAATTAAATTTCGTTCATCACTGTTTACTATGTACATTTTGATAATTAGGATTACTAAAACATTCTGATAATAAAATTTACCAAACACACAGAAATGATTTTGAAATTTACATTACTATCAAAAATAAAATTTACTAAATACTAAATTGATTTTCTTTAAAATTAATTATTTTTGTAATATAGCATAAGTAAATTATTTTAAAATTCATAACAATCCCAAACTAGTCTAAAGTAAATAAAGTTATAATCTAAATTTCTTTTAGTAATAATAAAGATATAAATTCTTATTTTATATTTTGTAATATGTTTATTTTCAAGATATTGGCAAATAAGTCTTTGGACATTGGTAAATAGGTCTATAAATTTTAACGAAACAATGAATAAGGACATATTTTAATTGTTTATAATAGATAAATCCTTAATTTATTTGAACGAAATAATAAATAATAAAAAATTAAAGTATAATTTTTATTTGTTATTTTCCAAATTTTTAAAAATTTATATGTTATTATTCTATCTTTTTCACTCTTATAAAAATATAAGATATGTGATAATAATATAATATTATTATATCAATTTATATGAATGAGTTTATATTAATGTTTATATACATAATAATTATTTTATATTTCTCTTAAAGGCATTAAATTAGGGGTGCGTAAATTCGGGTTCGGTATTATTTTCAAAGAAATCGACTTGAGTTAAAATAGAGTTTGATTTTTAAGACTCAAATTAAATTTAATCGAACTATAGAAGCAAATTGAACTAAATCGAATTAGTTCGATTCCAGCCTTGTTGTTTAGGTTTTTTGAAGGGATATTTCATATGCATCTATATAATATAAAAAAATTGTAAATAAAAAGAAATTTTGTAAAATTTGCAAAAATTCTCTCTTTTTTATGTAAAATTTTATAAATTTATTTAAATTTTTTTATTTGTAATTTTAATAAAATTTAAGCATATTTTTATAGTCAGAACCACTAAATTTAGAACTGAATAAAATTAAATTTCTTATGAATATCGAACTAAATCGAATCAATCAGTATAGTTTTAGTTAAACTATTCTACCGAGACTTATATAAAATATTAGACAAATATGTATTTTACTTTTTGTCTTATATAACTTTTTTTAATTCCTATGAAATTTGTTGGAGATATAGCATTACCACATTTGTCTTTTTTTAATTATTTTTTTTTATTTTAGTTGTTTTGGGCTTGCTTGCTGAGCTAAACTTGTAGGTAAACTAAGTAGGCCTATGAATTACGGCCCAAGACCCCTTGTGCAGTGCTCATCAGATTCATAATTAACATGTGTCATAATAAATTATTAATTAAGAGTGAATGATGGGTCATATTTATCATTATAACTTTGCTTCTTGTTCTTCAAAATAGAATTGAAATTTGTCAATAATTTATAAATTTTTCCTTTCTAATGATTGGAATGATAATAACAGTAAAAAACTGAGATTTTTTAAATTTTGTATGATATAGAATATTAATTGATTTAATTAGATAAAATAATTCCTGAGAATTTTTAATCAACGAATCAGGATAATGTTTATTTAATTTTAATAATTTAATCACTCTCACCTTTTCTTCAACACCATAAAGCATACGAAATTGTCAAAATTGAACAAGCTTTCTGATATATTATTTTGCTAAAAAATACAAAGATGGAAATGTTCTTATTTAAAAAATATCTCAAAGTCTTTTTATAACTTAAATTTTTATATAATTTTTATTTCTCGACAAATTTTGAATCTGAACTAGTCAATATTTTAACTTGAGTTGACCTAAAAACTATAATTGAAATAGAATGTCAGTTGAGACTTTAGAAATATAAAGGTGACAAATTAACTTTATGTTAAAAATACCATGTCTTTTGTTGAATATGCTTGTTTATGATTTTTATTATTTTCAAATTACAATTTACAAAATTATAACAAAAAAATCATTTGCACAATAACAAAAAATTTAAGACTTCAGGATTTTTGGGTGTTCAAGTATTAGAAGAAAATAACACTTTCTCCCCTAAAGTCAGTGTGATTGTTAATATAAAATTGTATTAGATGTGATTTTATTTTATTTTATTTTTTTAGTTTTAGGAAATATATTGTTAATATAAATTAAAATAGTAAATAAATTTAAAGTTGTTATTAATATTTTACATTTTTACAGTAATGTATATTTAATTAAAATATTTTAACATAGGAATAAAATACTCATGTATAACTTTTTATAATAATTTTTTTATACAAAATGACATGGTTGTATTATATTATGGAAAATAATAAAAAATGCCCCTAATTTATAATCAAAGTTTAAAAACGTCCTTCAACTATAATTTCAATAAAAAATGCTCCTTTTTGGATTCTGTGAACAAAATTGGCCCCTATGCCACAAACTGAAAACGGGTCTTTTCTTCTTCTTCTTCTTCTTCTTCTTCTTCTTCTTCTTGAACACATCCATAGCCAAAATCAACACCAATCCTAATAGGAAATCTCCATATTGCATACATTGTATTAATTTCAACAGAATCTTGCGTATAAACCACTATACATGTATGCAAGTCTGAAAACAACCAAAAACGTCAGTACATGCTGCTTTGCTCGAAAGGTGGAAAACTTGAAACTAAAATTTTTTATTTACTCGAAACTAAATATTCTACCCTTACATGAAACTAATATTTTTTCCATTTTCGAAACAATTGATTTATTGACTCGAAAGTTTAATTTTTCCTTTACATGAAACTAACTATTCAAACAACTCAAAACTGCATTTTCTTCATTTCTCGAAACTAATGATCTTTTAATTCAAAAGTACATTTTTTTTTCCCTTACTCAAAACCATGTAACTTGAAATTAGTAATTTTCCCCAATCACTTGAAAATTGTTCAAACATCCACTCGAAACTATAAAATTTTTCTATTTTTGAAAGTGTTTTGGTTAAGTATTCGAAACTATAAAATCGTCTCTGGCCATCCACCACCGTCTCTTGTTGTCAATCATTCACTGCGTGTTCACATCGCAACTCAAAATTTGCTCAAAGTTGGAAACACTAGAACTTGCGTGAAGAAGATACAAAAAATGCTAAGTGTTTTGAGTTTGTGGCGTGGGGGGCAATTTTGTCTGAAAAATGCAAAACGGGCATTTTTTATTCAAATTATGGTTGGAAGGCATTTTTGAATTTTGATTATAAACTAGGGACATTTTCGATTATTTCCCTTACATTATTGCTCTTGGTTCCAGGAAAACTAAACAATAAAACAAAGATAAATAAAATGAGCAAACACTACCTAATATAATATTACTTATGATAAAAAGTAAGAGATATCATATTGTATGTAGAAATAATAGATTCTAAAAAATACTGAAAATGAGAAAAATAATATTATCAATTTTTATTTATAAAAAGTAAGAAAAAGGTAAACTTAGCCATGCAGCCTTTGGTTTGGTGGTGAAAGGGAGCACATTCCCTTCACGAGAGTGTGTGTTCTATATATCATTTTTGTCAAGTGTAGGGCACCCTACAGTATTATAGAATTTTTCCAGGATAAATTTTCCTTTAATTTTGAGACAGATATCTCACTGAATATAAAAATATTATAAAATCTGGAGTATAGAGAAAAAGTTAAACCTATTATATTAAATGTATATCATTAAATTGTAATATAATAATTAAAAGAAAAGACCTATCCTAATAAATGTATTTCAATAAATTATAATGTAATTTAAAAAACAAAAGATATCGCACCACATGTTTGCAAAACTGGAGTATTAAAAAAAACAAAAGATAAATCTATTCTGTTGAATGTATATCAATAAATTATAATGTAATATTAGAAAAGAAGATATTCGCACTATATAGACGTAAAAATATTGTAAAATCTCGGACAGAGAAAAAGATAAATTTATTCTATTGATGTATTTTAGATTTTCAATAAATTATAATATAATATTAAAAAAAAAAAAAGAAGATAAACATGTCTCTTAAAAGTAGACATTAAAAGGCACAAAACTGGATGAATTTATGGGGAAAGGTGTAGCCTGCTAGGTAAAATACTTTTCAATTAATTTAAGTCGTCCGCTTTGCATGCATGTTAGCTCATTTGCTCCATCAGCTTGATTAATTCTTGTCCTAAAATTATCCACGTGTCACCCCTCCGCATGTTATACTGCCTTTCCAACAACTACGTTCCTTCATCATCTTAGCTAGAAAACGAGATTTAAATTTCTATGATCAGAGTTCCTGACTCCATTCTTCCTCTTCGTAGTCTTTGCCTTTCTCCTTCTTAATTTAGATGTGACGAAGGGGAAGGCAAAGATTATCAAAATCATTCGCCAATACCAAACCCTAATTTAAATCAATCAAACGAACAATTAATCTCATCTTTATCCTTATTTTTTTATTTGATAATATATATATATATATATATATAGATTGTCTAAGAGAGAAATTAACAATGGGGATATTGTATGGGATGGTGGCAAGAGGGAACGTGGTATTGGCAGAGTTTAGTGTAACGCAAACAAATGCAAATGCAATAGCAAGACAAGTGATAGGGAAAATCCCTAAGGGAGATAGTGATATTAATTCATCGTATTCTCATGATAATTATATCTTTCATGTCAAAAGAACTGATAATTTTATTGTTCTATGCATGGCTGATGACTCCTTTGGACGTAAGTCTCTCTCTTCTTTCTTATTTTGCGTATCAATTAGAAATTCATTTAAATTTAAATATTGAATTGAATTTGTTTGTTGTTTCGCGTACAAATAAACCGAAAGGGATACTAAAATTATTATAATATGTGATGCTTTATGTATTTAAGAAGGGAAAACTGGTAAATTCTCCTATTTCTATTTGAAAACAATATGTTATTTGAAAACTGAGAAATGCTTTATGTATTGCTTTGTGTTTGATTAGAGTAAATATTACTACTGCTAATGATAGTAAAGGATATTGATATGTAGCTATTATATATATACACTCAATTTAATATTTTAACTGTGTGCAGGGATAATCCCTTTTGAATTTCTTGAAGATATCCATCAAAGATTTACAAAAACTTACGGTCGTGCTATTCATTCAGCAACCGCTTATGCTATGAATGATGAATTTTCGCGTGTATTAAGCCAGCAAATGGATTATTACTCGAATGATCCAAATGCAGATAGGTTAAATCGTTTGAAAGGTGAAATGAGTCATGTAAGTTTATCCTTTCACACTACTATATGGAAACTTAATAGATACTGTTGCCTCTAGCTTTTTCATTGTTTAAATTGGGTCAATTTTCACTTATATATTAGTTTAGTAAAATAGATTTTTGGACCCATATTAAAAAAGAAATACCCAAAATATAAAAGATAAACTCCGGTCAAAAATTTTTATAAACCACATCAAACGAATAAGAGTCTTTTGGAATTACAGACAAATTAAAATATTTAATTATTTATAATTAGAATTCTGTTAAGATTAATATTTTAGCAAATTTAAAGAAATAAGAAGTATATAAAGAGTTAGAAAGAGAGAGAATGGAAAACTTTTTCTATAATTTAAAAAACTTACTATAAATTATATCAGATGATGAAATTTAGTTTCGATGTATACTTATAATTAATATTCATAGAAGTTTAATTTATTTGTGTTATTTATATGTTGTTAATCTTTTCAAACTCATACTTTTCTTTTTGCTTTCCTTCATATTATGGATAGTTTGGTATTATGGTTTCCTAAACATCAACTTTTAACAAGATCCGTCTTTTTTTTTATAATTAACATTTGATATTTAGTGCTTATATGTCATAACAGTCATCATTTTAAAATTATAACAGCTCAAATCAAACATACTTAGTAGTCAATAATTCTCAATATTTTTCTTTAATTGCTTCTGTTGAACAAACTACAACCTTATATGTTATTGGCATGCAATTGATGAATCTTTGGTTTTTGTAATTATGGTGATAGGTGCGAAGTGTCATGATAGAAAATATTGAGAAAATACTGGACAGAGGTGATCGTTTAACACTATTAGTTGATAAAACGACTGCATTACAAGGAAATACAGTTCGTTTCAAAAGCCAAGCTGGACGTTATAAAAATTCTGTGCAGTCGGGAAATTATAAGTTAATGTAAGTGAACTAACAATCAACTAGCTAGAAATTAATTTCACATTAATTATAGAAATTAATTATTTTTGTGCCTTGCTGCAGGGTTGTTTTAGCAATTGTTATGATCTTCATCATCATTTATATTTCTCTCGCATTCTTCTGTCATGATCCCTTATTTCGTTACTGCTTCAAGTGAATATGGTAGTTGCTGGTTGAAGGATGAGAATTTTTTTTTTTTTTTTTTTTTTTTGAAAATTGTAATTTATTTTGTTTGAAATTGAAAATGCAATTTTGCATGTATATATAGTAGAGCCATGGTGTTAAGTAATAACACACTTTGAAAAAAATTTCAGAGTTCTTGAGTCATTAGAGGAATCATTTGTTTCAATGGTATGGTTTATATATATATTGGAGGAATTTTGACGTATAAATTTTTGAGTATTAGAGAATTTATTTGATAAAGAAATATTTATTATGAATTTTCATCTTCGTCTTCTTCTTCTTTAATTACAATTACATGGTACTTAATCTTAATATAATGTTTTAAATTTTTTCAATTACATGGTGTTTAATCTTAATATAATGTTTTAAATTTATATTTTGTATATGTAATAGTACGATTAAAAGGTGTCCTCTTATATCTAGAAGTAAAAATTTAACATTTTTTCGTGTGTTTTTAAAATACAGACTAATAATTGTAAATGCATTTATTTTTTATAAAAGTAGAGATAAAAATATTATTCACATCTAAAGTTTAGAAATGTTTTTATATTACTTCAGAAGAATAATGTAAAACTAATGTAATTAATTAAAATAAATAATTAAAGTATGTAACAATTAATTTGTATATAATAGTTTGTATTGAAAATTTATATTCTTAATTTTGGAAAAAAATAGGCTTAATAAATACGTCCAATGTAATGCAGCCAAGTGTAAAATTCAAAAATTCAAATAGACGTGTCCGCACAGTAGCGGTGCCTTCATACATTCGATAAGAACGAAAGCTCGTTCGAGAATGCTGACAACTGAGTAACAATAAAAGGACAAAAATCTTGATTGCAAAACTTGACTACACTGAGCCCACTCTTACTCTTGAATTTGATTACTCACCCGAGATTCGCTCTCACACAGTCCAGCCTAAGCCCCAGCCTTTGATTCAACGCTCCTCAATTTCAATTTCCAAGGTAACCAATTCCTTCTTCATTGATCTATTCTTTTATTTGATTATTATTCTTGTCGAGTTTTCTTTCGATTTTGGTATAACTGTTGAATTCTGTTGGAATGATTTTCTGTTGAACCAAACAAGATTCTGTGAAGTATTGTCTTCGGTGAATTGACGACAATTTTGTATTGTAATGAAACGAACGGATTTCTTGTCGCATTTTGATATGAAGTCTCTAATGATGAAACAGGAATATTAATAGCCAAGGAAAGCTAGCACTTTTTTAGCCTATTCTTGAGTTTGTATAATGCTATCTATGTATTCCTTGTCTGTGTATTATTAATTTTACTAATATTAACGGTGGAAATTGAGAATGGTTTCTAAAAGCTAGGAATTTTTCTGATATGATTTGTATAAAATCCCCTTGAAGATGAACAAAAATGTATATATATTTGTTTTTTAGCATATTATCCAAAAGAATGTATTTGAAAATTCTTGACAAAGGCAATTTCAGAGATTTTCTGTATTCATTGTTTTTAACAAAGAATTGCATTTGGACTGCAAATTGAACAGGCCTTAGAGATTTGTATTGTTCTGTTATTTCTTTTCCCCATTCCCTGGGCTGTCCTATTTGCCTTACCAAATTGTAATTGTATTATGGATTAGGCTTAAATCTTATATTTTATTTATTTGATCAAGAACAAATACAAGATATGGTGACACTTCCTCTTGTCGTCCGTTGGTTAAAAGAATGAATTAGAAACTGAACCTTTGGAATCTTCACCACTTCTTTAAAGTAATTCTCTTGTCATTGATAGAGTGAATCCACCAAAGTTTACAGTGTATCTAATAGTTATGAGACTTCCCAAATTTATCTTCCTATAGGACTGAGGCATTTCTTTTTGACATAAAAATTGGGTGGAAGGTGGCATAATCACTTTCAAACTTTTAAGAAATTTTAAAAATACTTGTATCACCATTTTTTAACTCTTTGGATATGTTTCATATGCTCAGATTCCTACTTTTGGATGCCAAGGTCCATAAATGATGAATATCAAGTATGGCTGAGTCAGAAGTCCTCTTTCATCTAATAGTAGAATATTTGACATGGATATCTCCTTTTTTTGATTTTTACCTTGGATATATTGCCCACTACACAACCTAAAAAGAGTTGTTTGTCTGTCAATCATATTGTTGCACTTCTTCAGATCTGCATTAAGCTGTTGAAAATTCGATTTTATTTGAAGCTAAAACTCACCACAAGTGCTTCACACAAGCTTTTTCCTTCTCATAAAACTCATTCTTTTGAATGAAAAGACATGGATTTGTAAACACTTTACCTTGAGAATATTCTCACTCTGTTTTATGTGAAAGTCTAACATTCATGGATCAATAATTGAAAATTGTTATTTCTAAGACTTGGTTGATGCTAATTTTGAAGTTAATAAATGCAACTAATTAGTTATAAGAAAGAAAATACAGAAGTGATTAGTGTCTATGTTGTTAAATTTGTCAAACTTGTCAATTTCCATATCATCAAGAAGACTGGAAATTGTTTCTACTCCGTAATGAACTAGCCAATTTCGTCTCCACATTGGAAGTAAATAAACAAATAAAAAAATAAAATAATAAAGAAAACACCAGCAAAAGCACCTCCAAGGAAGATCAAGAGCACCAATTTCTATTTTTGATGTTTATGAGAAGCTGGATATTGTTGTTGGAGAGAAAAAATTAATTATGTTCAGCATAGCTCAACATTAATCTTTCTGCAGTTAAATTAATTTTCCTTTAACTGCACAATTACTGGATTTTTCTTTTACCTGGCGTTGATAGAATTTATATTTCTCGGTCCAGATCTTTGGTCAAAATGGTTTCTAGCACAAGCTTTCGTTGCTGGTTTGTTATTTAAAATTAATCGGGGAAAGAAGCTAGAGAAACAATGCATACTTCCAACTGGCTTTCGGATACACATATGGAAAACAAGATACTGCCACTTCCTTCAAGAAATTCTGAGATGAACATTCTGGATGAATCAACAAGAAAGAGAAAATTAACAGCCGCAGACAAACACGAAACTTCCTCTGAAATTGATTTCAAATACAGTTTTTCAAAGAAGTCGAACCTGCTACTACCCAAGTCATTCCATTATGTAGGATCCTTGCCATTGAATAAGTTGCCAGTTGGTGAGACCCTTAAAGTATCAAACAGGCCAATGCAGGCACATAATTTGTTCGGCCAAGCTGAACGACTCATATTGCCGCCTCTTCCAGATTCCTGCAGTGCGCAGGCTGGAAAATCCACGGCTGTTCTTGGTTTGCAAGATATAATGGGCTTTGGACACAAAAGTTTTGATGTAGCAGATAATCAGTCCCTGAAAGTACAGTATTCATCATCAGGAAATTTGGGACCCTCAGACCTAGTGCACCATTGTTTTGTTGGTTCTGATGAGCTTCCTGTAGCTTCGGATGGAAATGCAGGTTTGCTGGAAAATGATCAAATTTTGAACACTGCTGGCTCATCTTATGCAGTAGCCTCTTTGGAGCCTTATGCTTGCACTAAGCGCTCTGAGAATGATAGATCATTGCAAAATAAAATAGCAGTTGGCAATAGTACTGCAGCTCTTTGCTTAAGTGGTAAATTAAGAGAAGATAATGAAAATTGTGGAGATGGAAATATCAAAATGATGAAGCAAATGAAAGGATCAAATTCGAATAGTTCCTTGGTGCAGAGGATTTCTCTGAACAAGTGTAACAATCCTGCTGATGCTGTTATCAAGAATTATCAAATAACCAAGAATGGGTGTCTTTCTAAATCATCAGACGAAAAAAGTTTATCACTTGCTGGAAAGTTGGCTCCAACAACTTCTGAGAAGCTCTGGGATGGGTCCATTCAACTAAATTCTTCTGTAACTGTGTCTGCTGTTGCCTTCTTTAAAAGGTTTATTCAGCTACTTCTAAAATTCAATTTCATTGTTGATTTCTTTTTAAGAACTTCAATTCAATGTACATGCTTTCAGTTCACTGCCCATGCCTCTTCCCCGCACATGAGATTTATGGTTCTGCATACGGTAATTTCGTAACTTACATGGCACCAGTCAATTCTCTCACTTTTTTTTTTTTTATAAAATTATCTTAGTTTTCAAATAAACTATTAGAAAACATTGATGAACTATTAGTAGCAAATAGCAGTAGAAATCTAATGGAAATCTTTCCTAAACGGTAAGTAGTTGGGAGATTAAGAAAATGGAATGAATAGGAGAGAACGAAACTCTACATTTTCAAATACAGAAAAGAAGTTCTAGGCCATACGAACTCTAAAAGTATGTTTTCTCTACTTCATATAGAGCAAACCAATAAAGTCCTTGTGGTAAATCTGTTTCAAACTTTTAATTCTCCAAGAGAATAATACTTACGGATTTGGTACTTTAACCCATGAATTAAGTTGCATTATAACCATTCTATGATTCAGTCTCTCTTTGCCGGGAATGATGGTGCCTAAGAGTTTAAGGCTCAATTTGAAATTTTGATAATCATCCAGTGGTTTAGATTTGGAAGTCATTTCCTTGTTGTTGCAATTATTGAGTCAACTAACATATTTAAGGGTTGTGATTCACCAAAGATTTGATCCCTGGCAATAAGTTGCAAAATAAGATTCTCCTTGAGATGTTTCATTGCTGGAAGCAACTCCAAATGGGAGTTTAGCTACCATTAGACAGTTAAGTGAACTAAGTTGTTCTAAATAATCTCTTTTGGGTGATTCAATGAGCCTTTGGGGGGAAAAAAAAGGAGAAAGAAGAAGAAGAAGAAGATTACGATCCTTCATGTTGTTTGTTTTATCTGCTATCTCTCCCAAATATCTGTGTGTAAGCCTGTCCTTCCTAGTCTTTAACTGACAATGATCCTGAAGCGTGGATGTGTGCGCTATAAAACTTGTTATAATCCATTAGATTTTTTTCCATCTGTGCACCTTTTGCTGCTGTAACTTGTTGCCTAATTTTGACATGTTTCACTTATTTCTCTCTCGTTCACATCAAAACTCAAATTCTTGAATACCATGAAAATGGTACAACTTCTATAAATTTGTGTTACATTCCTTCTCAATCCTTTTCTGGTTCAATCTTAGATACTTTCTTTCTTTTAAAAAATTTTAAATTTGTCATTTGTTCAGTATATTAAGCTTTATATAAAAAATACATATGCTACGAATGACTTTATGTGGTTTTTTGCAGAACTTATTTTGGTCTTTTGTCGCGTAAAGAATTCTGTCAAGCATGTTTATATTGCTTATACAAAACAATTGAAAATGATAAATATTAATTGCAGGGCCACATAAAATGAAAATAGAGAACCAATATAAATAAGGTACTATAGATCCCTCAAATTGTTAAAATTATGTACAAGATGAAATGCATGTCATCAAACTTGAAAGTTGAAATAAAGAGATAATGAATATTTGCAATTCAGTACTCACATACATATGTTATGGATTACAAGTTCTAGTTTCCATATGGCACTGACATGGACATAGTGTGTTGTCCCACCAAATTTCTATTGAAGGCACCGTACTGCAAAATGCTGTTCTGTCTAGCTGTTCTATCAAAAAGAGTAGGAACCTAGTCAATTGGTTAGACTGAGGATTAATTTACTTATGTCATTCTTTTTTAATAATCCAGAATGAAGATTCATGTAAGATTGAAGTGGCACATCTTTTGAGGATTTTAGAGCTATAGACAACTTTAAGGAGAAGTTTGTGTGTGACTGAAGGCATTAGATATATTAATACATTTGAAGGGTGTTGAATTGATCTGGTTGAGTCTAATAGCTGTAAAGTGTTTATATTCTAAACTAATGAAAAGCTGAAAAAAACTGATGCTTTCAGGGAGAAGATAGAAATATTATAGCATTTTAATCTCTGGAATGCACAATGATATGGTGCATTTGATTTATACTACAAAATAATTTTATCTTTATTTTTAATTTTTAATGTATAGAAAAAGAAATTATGTTCTTCTACCATCCATAATGGTGTCCTTAATCTGTGTGTTGTAAATTCTGTTTTCCTCCTTTCTATGGTTAGGCAGTTCTGGCACCCAGGATCATTTAATTAGTTAAATGTTATTTATGCACTGTCAACGATGGAAATTTACACACATCTAAATCTTCTACTCAGTGGTAAAGTTAATGTACAAACATTTGGTAATGGAATCCTTTTATTTTTTGCATAACAAATAAGCTTAATCATTTCTCCAAAAAGAATGTTCTTGCACAGTACTCTAGTTCTTCAGAGGATATACTTTTTATATTGTGAATCCCAACGGAAATTTTGTTCAGGATTCATCAAAGAAGTTGTATAATACATGTCTAATTACAACACTGTTGCTTTCTTCGTTCACTTGCTCTACTGTTAATACTGTCTAATTAGAACATCTCTGTTTTCTCAACCAAATAGGCGTAGTTCTCTTATCCAACCTGGATCAAATTAGAATTTGAGATGTCTGATCTTGAATTTGGGTCTGAAAGCCCTGGTAGTTTGGTGTGCAATTTGATTTAGGTCCAAGATTGTCGGTTGGAAATAATCAAGAATGCTTGCCAACTCACATGATTATGCATACTATTTATGTGTTATCTCTACCTTAATATCTGTTGCAGGATGTTGAAGTGAAAATCTGGTCAATTGTCCATACTTGCCTGATCAAAATTCATAGTAATTGATTATACATACTAGTTATGTATTACACATTACATACACAGTCAAGAGAAATGTCATTTTGATGCCAATTTTTATACTGTAACCTATACATACCGTGTTACAAAACTTTGCAGATTTTTTTTTTTTTTGGGTTATGTGATTTACCTAAGTTATTGTAATGAAGATATGGTTATTTCTTTCCATACCAAGGAAATGACAACTGATTATTATATTGGAATCTGACTGAACTTAATACATTTTCAGACCAAATAATTGAAAGATTATCCAAGTAGCTAAGTGATTAGCCCCATCGATGCTAGAAATTATCCTTAGAAATAGGAGAGACATAAGAAGAAAGGTATAGGGAAACTGGGGTTCAAAACAATATGCCTGAGAATAGCATCAAAGAAGACAGAATAAGAAGGAAAATCCATCAAGACATCACTCAAGCTGCAATGCAGATTGCAGACATGACCATCCCTGTACCTACACATTATTTTTTGGTTTTATGAACTTCTCCAAATTCATATAATAGAGACACCAACAAAAAGACAGGAAGTTAACTGTTCTTAAGTAATTGGAACTAAAAAGAGTCCTTGAATTATTATTATTACTTTTTTTTGTTTGAAATTCTTCAAATGACTGCAGATAGAAACTAAAAAGATTTGTTATTTCAGACAAAAATATTTTTCATTCCAATCTAAGGATCCCCTCTGAAATTTGAAGATCTTTTAAGATCTAAGCCAAGAGCATATTAGGACTAAAGCTAAAGGTAAATCTCCAAGTTACTTCAGTGATTGTTTGCAAATTCTTCATCTGACTAGCAGAAATAGAATCTAGACCCAAAACTTGTCATTCATATTGTCCAAATACAAAAAAAAGAGAAGAAAGGAAAATAAAGGCTCTTAATTTGATTAAAGAATAATCAAGCTGAGGGATGATGAAGAGGCTCTTAATTTGATTAAAGCATAATCAAGCTGAGGGATGATGAAGAAAGTAGGTATTTAACTAATTAAATGTAGTTAGACAGTGCAGCTCTCCGTTGCAGTTCTATTCATAGCTAAGTTGACCAGTTTCCATCATTGGTCCACTTTCCACTAGAGTACAAGATAGAAACTCCAAAAGATTCTCTAGATTTGCAACTCCTACTCATGAGTTTTTGTTCTAGACCTTTCTTCCGATGAAAGAGAGGTGTTTGGAGGCAAATCTGCTCATTTTCTGTGCCAATAACCTCATTAAACTTTTGGTAGAGTTCTGTTAATTAAAAGAGAGTCAACCTAAGGTCATATCTCTATCCCCCAAGACATCTTAAAATTTCTAAGACCTGTGTAACGGCATATTTAGTGTACTATTGTTTACAGCAGAATTCTATCAGAACTTTGTGAAAATTTGGTGATCTAAATTTTGACAAAAAGATATTGCGACGTGCCCTTTGGTCTGATAATTTTATTATGATGCAACATATTGATTTTCCTGAATGGATATACCAATTGGTTGAAGGCATTGTCACACATTTAAGAGTCATGCAACCTGAAGTGTTGTATCTGTAAAGATGCTCTGCCTTGACAAACATATGAAAAGGTGAATCTCTTGTATGACAAATGTTTTTCACTTAAACTCATATTTCTTCCTGTTTCTTTGCTGATTACCTTGTATCACTTGTTTCTATCCAGAGCTTTTTCTTAAATAAGCATCTTGGTTTTGATGTGATGTAGACATTGTCTGGGATTTTTCTCAATTAAAATTTCCCAAAGTAATGTCTTTACATTTTGTTGTGCTGTTATGAGACAGCATTTTGGCATCTTACCAATAATTGAATTCATCCTATAGATTTATTCGCTCTGTCTATACATATATGAACCAGTCCAGGTGTTTTGACTGCTTCTACGTGCTGGATTTGGTGGTCTAGTTAGAAATCTGATTTGATATTACCTAGAAGAGTAGAAATAAATTAAAAGCAATTCAACATCTGGGATATCATATCGTCTGCTTTGGGATAATAGACTTTGACTTGACAATATGTTTACCAATTATATGTCAAGGTTCAAGTTATTCATTTATCTGTTTATTTTGTTAACCATGTATGTCATTCTTTTTTTCTTTCGGCAGTGGTGAGAAGATGCCTGACATCAACTGGTGTGATGTTGCCGAAGTCAAAGGGAAAGTTAGATTAGAGGCTTTTGAAAGATATATTCAAGATCTTTCTCACTCAAGGAACCGAGGGTTGATGGTAAGATAAGTTTCTTCAACATACTTTTAAAAGGCAGTTGAATTATATTGTTGTTGACATATATATATATATATATATATATAAAACATTTTGCTTAAGAAACTGAGTTTTGCAATTGATATAAATAACACAAGCATATATCAATAGTCCTATTGAGGGTTTTGATTATCTAATTGATGAATACAATGAAACAAATGAGGGTTTTGCTTAAGAAACTGAGTATTTCTTACAATCTTCTTGTTTGTAATCTGGGTGTACCTTGTCAGTTGCCTTTCGTTTTAATAAGAAAGAATTAGAATTGCTGGGGAAAGCACACTGGTTTTTGCAAATATCTAGTAATATAATGAATGAAATGGAGGCTAAACAATGTGAAACATCGAGTAAAGGAAACTGTTTGGAAAGAGGAACTAAAAACTTCGTGAAACTCCATGTGGTGGGCCAAAGAGAAATGCTCTGTTTTCCTACATTTCCAAGTATTCTTTGCAATAAATTGGATAGTTGTTGATTCGTCTTTATTGTCAAAAATAAATATTATTTCTTTGGAGGTTCATTTATGTAAACTGCACTCTTTTCCATGAGGAGTGGGTATTTTAACTTCAGTTTTTTCTTACTCTTTATTTGGCCAACTAATCATCTATATAAATTTTGATTATGGTGCTCTTTCTCCTTTCTATGTGTTAATATTCCCGATCTATTTGATCCCTTCAGACCCTTACATTGTATGATCTATCAGATTGTTTACTGTGTGAAGGAGCTGGTTCCTCTAAGGGAAGTTAGGTCCTCAAGAAATGTTAAATACTAAGAAAGAGGAAAACAGGAGGGTATTGGCGACTATAAAAGACCACAAATGAGAGTGATAGGAAATTTGAAATACAGTGATCAAATAATGATGAATTTATTACACTGCCTATGAAGACGACTTAATTCTCATATAATTCGACTTTGCATAGTAATGATGTGTAAAGTATAAAATTCTTCATTAAACTCATCTAACCATGTCGCTACTAGCATTGAACATCAGTTATTCTGCAGCCATTGAAAAATGTCTGGATATAACATATTTCCTATCATCAATCATGGCCCAAGATGTCAATTTGACTTTAAATTATTAGGGGGACAATGATGAAGATTCAGAAAACAGTGAAATTTCATTCAGGGGGCGAGATATTGAGACCCTAAGAGAGTTAGAAAAACAAAAACAGAAAGGCTTTAACTTGGTCTAAATGCTTGGAAAGTTTTTATAGTTATATTTAATGTACTCGTGCACCTCTAGGGACAGGTTAAGATTCTTATGAATGAGTGCACCAAAAATTTAAGTACGATAAACAAAGTGTGCTTAATGCCACTACATGCACCAATGCCTGAAATAATAGAACTGCCGAGCAATAAACTATAGTTATATTATTTTGTCTGTACATGACATAGATCAAAATTTTTTACCAACTAGTCAAGCAAATCCATTCCAGTAATTTACATGTGTTGAGGGAACACATACATAAATAAGTCTCTGAATCTATCTTCAGGTAATCTCGTTGTGCTGGAAAGAAGGGTCTTCAAAATCTGGACTGGTAGGCATGAAAAAGGTGAGTAGATCAGAATGGAAGAAGTTGGATATGGTCATCAAGTGAATTGAGTTTATCCTGAA
Source organism: Azadirachta indica (assembly GCA_022749755.1). Lineage (NCBI taxonomy): Eukaryota > Viridiplantae > Streptophyta > Magnoliopsida > Sapindales > Meliaceae > Azadirachta > Azadirachta indica. The sequence continues at coordinate 5,481,754 of CM040446.1, read as the reverse complement.
AGTTTACTGATCAACAGATTAGATTCATGCTTTGTTGTGATTCATCCTGATTTACAGGTTGCAAAAGGCTACAGAGAAGAGGGGAGGGTTGGTATTGTGAAACTGTCACCAGGTGTTGATCTTTATGTTTGTCCTTGCAGTGATACTATCATCACAATACTTGCAAAACATGGGTTCTTCAAAGGCATGGCTGCTGTAGTAGACAACAAAGACTCTTTGATTGGCTGTGTTGTGTGGCGAAAAAATGGAGCATCTAATAATTCTGCCACAAAGAAATCTGATAGGAACAGTTGTTCCTTATCAGAGCATCCTTTCAACTCCTCTTCCAGTTCTTCCAACCAAAGGTTTGCAGAAAAAAATTTGTCCTCTATACAACCAGTTCAGGAATCCATTCTGAGTGCATCAGAAACAGAGATCAGTACTCTTGAGAGCACAGGAACTGGCAAAACTGAAGGCAAGCATATAAAAAGTAGTGAAGTACAACTTGGATTGCAGAATTCTTCTGCAGTGCTGATCTCTCACTGACATCAGTTTTGAAACCTGAAAGATTTACAGATTCCAAGTGTGCAATAGACTCTGCTTCTGTCAGGGGTTCTATGTCAGAGTCGTCTGATGTTGAAGCACCTCTTAGACACAAGTCAAGCATGGAGAGACCTGAACATGGTGTGGAACTCCAAAAACCTGCCTTCTTAGCTTGCCCATCTGGTGACACAAAACAGCCTAAATATACTCTTGATGATGATGACCTCCCTGAATTTGACTTCAGAACTGCATGTGGTAAATCACAAAGTCCGATGAGTGAATGTTTAAATGCTGCAACTGTTGACAAGAAATTTTTGACCAACAGACAAAGGAAAATGGCTGGATCAATGCAGCTGACTGTTCCAACTGTACATTCACTATCGGCATTCAACAAACAAAGATCAGAAATTTGCAATCGTGCAATGTTTCCTCTGGATGACATCCAGAGAATGCCTGTGCTGAAGAAAGTTTCTACCCATGAAGAATCACAAATTACCCAAAGCAGAGGTATTTTAATGCCAGTTAGTGCTGCTGCGGTTACCTCGAAGAATCTTTTCAATGGGGATAGTAGTTACATGCCAGAACGGTGCCCACCATACACTGAGCCTTGGAAGCTGTTAGTGCCTCGGATAACTTCTGCGTCCACAGCTTTTGTCTCTTCAAAAGTACCCAGCTCAGTATTTGGAAGTTCTTGTAGCCTTTCAAGTCCTTTGCTAGTCACTCATCCCCCATTCACTACCTATGCAATTCCTTGTGAAAATCATTGTTCTATTAATGCTTCTGTGAAGGTGGTGCAGCCAAGACTTCCAGACAGGTATGTACAAAGCGGGCCACATTCTTCAGTTGGGTTAGAAACAAACCCACTTTTGAGAACACGTGAACTTCCCATCCATCCTGCTGGATGGAAAGGTTGGAGACCGTGAACTTTTAATTGGCGCTGCAAAATCCATGCTTTGCAGAAAATCCTGTTTGAGATAGAGGTGGCTTGCCGAAGCTTTAGTTCTTCTGAAATGTCAGTTTCAAGGTATGTTCATTTCCTTTGAATATTCATTTCCTAGCTCTTAATATCCTCGACATTTCAAGGTATAAAGTACCATTATGTTTCTTTTTTCATTTAGAGTATGTTTGAAATTGAGGATTTGCTTTAATTCACAGTTGGGAATATGAAATTACTAGTTGTCGAGTAAAATTTAATAGGTGGTTGATAGATATGAATATTTATCAAATATTTTAGCTGTGCGTTTAAAGTTAAGCAAAAGTATAACAGTTTTACGCATACTCTTAGTTGAATACAAATTCGATAATAATATTCAAGGGAGAACTTAAACAATCCATTATTTTTCATTGATGAAGTGCAGCATATGCTGTAAATTATAGTCAAAACATTGCATTAGCTGTAACTATAAACCATCTTTGCATTAGAGTTGGAATTAGTGCTGGGGGAGAAGTCTGTAAGAGAGTTTTGGCAACTCTTTTGCAAGAAAAAAACTACCAAATTATCAGGTACGTCTTGAATTTTTACATTTATTAAATATACAAAATTATATTAATAAATAATTTGAGACATTTTATCAAATGTAATATTACCAGTCCATCGTTTTAGGTCTTGAGTTTCATGTTTTATTTAATAAATATTATAGTGTTACATCTGTTAAACAAATTACCATTCATTTGTGATGTCTAACATTACTCTTTAATAAAAATAAGATTATAATTTGTATATTTAGAAAGTTCTTGAGTTTCTATAAGTATCCTATGGATCCCTACTATATTGTAAGCATAATAATAACAGTTAAAGTAATGTAGAAAAGTTATGCTGTAATAATATTGTATAAGTATCAAATTAAAAACATTTTTGTGTACTAGTTGATTGAATTGGTAACTTTTCTTTAGGATGATGATGCAGTGGAGTAGGTAAACGTGCTTTATCGTGTTGGCCTGACCTATAAAACTCAAGTTTAATTTTGTTTTATGTCGTACTCTTCTCATACTCAATTTTTAAAAGATCAAAAAGATATAACTCATAAGCCTATTACATTTATGTCATGTTGTACTGAGTTTTGAGCTTTTCCTATTTAAATTTTTTAAATATTTTTTAGAAAAATTGATTGGCTAAAATTATAAAAGTATCTCTAAATTTGATGTTCACACAAGTGTTAACTGACTATAGTTTATTAATTTAATGTTTAAAATATTTTAAATTAATTATTGGCTCTCTCATACTGGGTCGTGTATTGTTCCATTAGATTTTTGAGGCTAAAAATATGAGCTTAGATCGAGCCCATGCAAGCTACAAGCTGTAACATGAATTATTTTTCGTGTTAATAGCAGTTCAACTCATTCGCAACCTCATATAATATTCGACGTAATTCATGTATTCTTTTGTAATATGTAAAATGAAAAAGAAAATCTATCGATTCTACGAGTATAAGTAGCAATTTTCTTTTTTAATCTTAAATTCATATAAATCCAAAATGTCTTAATATTTCTCCCTCTCTCGTAAGATATTATAAATTTTTTTTTTTTCACCGTATGATCTCAGAGTCAGAAAAAAGAACCACCAATTCTCACGTGCGGCGTTGGACGCCCAACACTGGTGCTTGGTTTGGGTTCAAGTAAGCCTTTCGAATACACACACGTGGGCGCACATACACACAATGAAAATACATTTGTATTACTTCAACTTGAGCATGCAAAGTAGATAAGAGAAAGTAATGAAGAATAATTTTCACGTCGAGGGCCTCACCAATTTAGAAGTATTATATATGGCATCGACTTGTGATGACTATTAATAATAATATAATGGGAATTTTTTTCAAGATCACTTAATTTTTAGTTCCTCAACTTATTTTTGATTATTATTCAAAATTACATTAAAAAAGGACCATCGCAATAAATTTTGAATAAAAATGTCTTCATGACAAACTTTTTGCAAATTTAACATTTTCTAGCATAAAAAAAAAAAAATCAAGACTAGTTATTTTTAAATTACTTTTTATGAGACTGGACGTGGAAATAATTTTGTCTAAAAAATTTTTAATTAATTATTTTGTAATATAATTTTAAATGGTAGTTATTTGTAAACTTTCAGACTAAATTTAGGTCATTTGAGTAAATTTCCTAATATAAAATTGCATTACATTCCTACTCTTTGATTAAAGATCATATTCGAGACCCGATAAAAAGCGAAGCAAAGCTCACGTTAGAAGGCCCTCATAAGAGTATTTGTTACCCTTACCCACCTTGTGGCAACACAAGAATTGGCAGCAACAATGGAAGAGATTTTCCGGCACGCTATGCAATTTTTCTTTCGGTTATGTTCATCTGAAAAAGCAGTTTAGTATAATTGTCCTTTCATGTATCTAAGACAAATAATGCAATCCACAACGTAACATTATATCGGACAATCAGATCGATGGTAATGCAGGCAAAGGTCATTTCTGTGCAACACAGAAATACAATGGATGAGAAAATGTACAGAAAGATTGGAACTAACAAAGTTAAATTTACAACTTCTGGAATAATTCTGAATTTTTTTTTTTTAAAAAAAAAAAAGAAAAAAGAGTTATATACAGAAACAAAATGTAAGAACTTAATTCAGCGTGATAAAAGGTGACTTGAATAGTGACAGTGACTGACTGAATTATTACTTTAAACAGTAACACTTCCTGCTGGTGCTGGTTGAAAATTGAGATCCGCAAACACAGAACCCAAAATAAGAATAATTTTTGAAACTTTACAATAAATCTGCTGCATATATCAAACATCTTTCAGCTACCTAATCATAATCATCAACAGTAAGCCAGTCGCTTGATTCACCTTCTGAGTCTTTATCCCGGGAAGTTGACTGGCGAGGCTTCTCTTGGTCACTCCGATTCACGGAACTATCATTCAATTGAACCCAATCATTGGATCCACTGGGCGAGGCAGCCTTAACGTCCTCTGCTGGTCTATGGGCTGATAGTCTACGAGGAAGATCATTGCTATCATCCTCTAAATCACTGAATGAGACATCATCCTCTTCATGTTGAATCTTTTTCTGGGTATTCGTTGAAATGATTGTTTCTACATCTGTCTCTTCAAACCATTGCTCGGCATTCTCTTCGTCATCAATTTCTAAACCTTCTGTCGCATTTACAATCTCACTGACCACCTTTCCTGCAGATGTGATATTCTCCCCTTGTGTCTCACTGACCTCTTTAGATTCATCATGAGGATTAGACTTCTCCACTTGTGCTTTCCTCTTGTTTTGCAGCTTCTGCAGAAGTATATTTCTTGTTTCTATAATCTGCAATGAGAGAGCACTAATTAAGAGAAGTCTCATTGATAAATGTTATTTGATAAATGTAGTCAACGGTACAAAATGTTTCTTGCACCATATTGAGATAACATTTGTTTTCTTATCTAACATCCAAATATATATGAACTTGATTAACATATGAAAAAATTTAGAATGCATGAACCGGATGATATGATTGCTTTTGTTTTTAATGTTTGAATACAAAGGGTTAAATTTTATTTGATTTTTACCAGAAAAACATCTTAAAACCAATACTATGACACAAATTTCCTCATATCAAAAAATCACAATTACAATGGTGGTGGTGGTGGTGGCATTGGTGTTGTCACTGGGAGTGGCACTCGTAAGGATAATGGTGATGTGGTGGAGGGGCAGTTTGATCATCGTACTGGTGATATTCTTCATGGTAGCTTGTTATTGGTGGTGACAGCTGACAGGGAGATACTCGGTTTTAATGAGATAATAATGAAGAGCTGTCATTAGCAGCGGTTGTTGGGGTGTTGGGTGAGAGGTAAGGTTTTAATTAAGGAAATAATAATGAGGGTATGGTACTGATTCTGTTATTTTATTTAATTAAGAAAACCCATTCTGACATCTTGCCTCTTAATGAAAGTTTTTATAAAAAGTTTACTTTTTCTATACTAACAAATGTCCTAACAAATTTCAGGCTTTACCAGCAAAGGAAGCATGTTAATAAATACTTGCACAAAAAGGGGAAAAAGAAGCGAAGTTAGAAGTGCCAAAATCTGACTAGATCAAAGGAGGCAAGCAATTTACAAACAAAAGTATCATCACATGTGTCCAAATTCATTGAGTAGTAGGGATTTTGTTTTGGTTTTGATTTTGGGGCTTTTTATGTTCGATGTTTTATTTGTAATTCTCAATGGACTTCTGATTCACAACTTTTATACTCCAGTTCATTAATAAAAAGGATCTGTTTCCAGTCAAAAGAATAGCAAAAAATAAAGTACCTAAAGTGCATGGTTTAGAGCTGAAATTCCATAGATAAGAGGCCAAAAGAACATTTCCGGGCCAACACAAGGAAGTCCTAGGTTTGATGAAATAATCATAAGACCATATGTCTACCCCATAATGACTATTTCTAGACTTTCCATGCCAATAAAATTTAAAATAGAAAAATAAGATAACATATGAACGAAAATCTTGCCTTTGGGGTTGATAGAAGCTCAAAATCCTCTTCATTAAGTCTTGGGAGCAACAATATGAAATAGATCATCCAAAATCGGTTGTCTCCCAAGTGAGGACGAAGGTTCATCCTAAGATCTATGAAACTTGGGACCAAGTGTTCAACAGCAGATACATGTTCTCTCTGAGCATCAGACATTTCAAAATCTGCAAAATGAAAAACCAATTGTAGCAGTCTTATTAGCTATCCTTATCCATTTGATTCAAAGGATATGAAGGAGATTGCATAAAAGTACAGAAGACCTAAACAAAGTTACTACATTATCATCTATAACAAATAGAACCTGATTTATTATCAATTAAGAAAGAAGGAGAACTACTTTATCCAAAAAAGTCACAGAAACACATAATTATTTCGTAAAGCTATTGATTTAAGCGCAACATAGCTCAGCCTTTCCCTTTCCAATCAGCCACTGCTATAATGGTCAGTGCAGTGATTGTTCCTCAGAAATTAAGTTCTGAACAGCACTGATGAACTCAACCTAAGGATCAGTATGGAATTACGATGATTTTCTCAGCCTTACTACCTTTTCCTCAGTTACTCAATGACAAAGGATTACACTCAGCAAGGCTGTTAGGGTACAAAATGCCACCATAGAGGTGTAAGATATTATCACACTCCTCCTGCAGAAGCATCAAACAAAACTTTTGGTACTCAGCTGGGGGCATTCTCAATCTAACCCTGTTATTAACCTTAAAAGTCCCAATGTAATTCAATTGACTCAGAAGAATCAAGCAGTAGACACCAGTTCCCGGTAATTCAGCTATCAGCCAAATTGTTTACACGTACCATCTCATTCCCACAAACTTGTGGCTGCTAAAGCTTTCTTATCCAGCAATATTAAAATATAAGCTGGATAATATGCTTTGCCAACATCAGTACTGTAGCCGTAACCGAAGCCGAAGGTTTTAACTTCCCATGGTGTCAGTGAAAGTTTGTGTAAATTATGTGTAACGAAAGATTCAACAAAGGCATTGAAGAAATAGCTGGTCAATCACTATAGGAGGAAAGTATGAAAGCTTATAAGCAAGAATATTACTGAGAAACCAGAAACAGATTACACTAATTCACAGGGAGAATAAGATAATAAGAGCAGATAAGAACTGGATACAGACTAAAAAGAAAAAACTCAACAAAAAAGATGTTACACCACATCACAGCATTGTGTTAGCGCCAATGGTGCCACAAGAAAACCATGTCAACCAAATGAGATTAATCAATACCCAACAGCACACAACAAATAAGAATCTCGAGAAACCATTTTCTGCACCTTTCAGTCACTCACTAAACAGACGAAGAAGCTATGCTCAATAATGGTGTACCTCAATGCAAGAGCTATTGAATCCTTATGGGGTCCTTTTAGAAAACCCAAACTTTCAACTCTGATGGTGTGAAATCACACTGGTCATTAGTAGTTAACCACTTCAAGAATGCACCAAAATTCATCTTGACAAATACCAATTGAAAAATTGAAACTTGCATCCATTAACAAAAGGGCAACGGATTGTCTCCCAGTCCAACCACATGAAAATTCGTAGTAGTTTTCAATAATTTCGCCATACTTGCATGTCTATCCAACTTAAAAGAAAAGATTTTGATCATAAACACCAATGACACGAGTTCAAACTCTTAGTAATTAAAAAAACTCTTTTTTCTTTCTCCATTCTAGGCATAATTATAAATTAATAAGAAAATTGCTCAACACTTTATGTTTAATTTGCAATTGGCAAGAAACAAATAGCAAAACGTTCAATCATTATAATCACTAAGAAGAAGGCACATTATCATATAATCAAGCAAGCAAATTGAAGTTTACCGTTCTCAACGGATAAAGGGAAATCATTCCAGCACTCAGAACGCAGAGAAATTTCCTTAACAAACTCAACAACCTCCTCCGTAATTCCTGGAACTCCGTCAAAATCACCATCATCATCACCCTGATTCTGAAACTGCAAAAAGTTAGAAGCGAGTTTCGAGAATCCAGTAACCGCCCTGTTACTAGACAGTAGCGAAAGCCCAGTTTTGAAGCTGCCTCCGATTTCAACGAGATCGTTGCGAATCCCTTGGAGCCTCTGCGACGTCGGGGAGTCGGACTGCGGCGGCGACGCCGGTAGATGTTCGGTAACCGGAGGTGGCGCCAAAAAAGCGGCAACACCACGTAATTGACGGCCGATAGTTTCGCCGAGAACAGAGAGGTCATCTTTTACGCCGCCGTTTGGGTTGGTTGCGCTGTTTTGCTGCGACGAATCCGCGTCGTCGGATTGAACGGATTTGAAGAGCCAAGACATTGTTTGTTTGGTTGGTTAATTATGAAGATTGGGGATTGAGTATAATTCTGGAATTTGAGATTAACAGAAACAACAACATATGAAGATTGAGATTTCGTACGTAATCTACTTCAACTTCAAGCTGCTATGTTATCATTCTTCCTTTTTAACAAAATCTAGTTTTAATAAAAATTAAAAATTTAAAAAAAAAAAATCATCTTTATTGAAGAAGCTCTCCTTCTCTTAATCAAATATCGCGTTTGCTTGCTTTAATAGTGAGAATGATGATGCCACGTCAGCGATCATGAACTTACTGATTATCACTTTGACTGCTGCCAGGACATTTTAGTTTTATCATAATTATATCTTAATTACACCTTAAATTATTTATTTTCTTAATTAGGTAATAAGTAATTATTTTTGGAATACTAAAAATAAAATTAAAGACGATGCAGAATTGCGAACATAGCAGCTTAGGTTAGAGACAGACTAGAGTGGGGTCCAGTATATAAGTAAATGTTCCGTACAAGAAGCAGCGAATCTGAAAACTGCAAGGGGTAAAAGCTGTATGATCGTCATACATGAAATGATCATGACAGAAACGGTATCGTTTAACGCATTGAAGTTGTCATTTGGCAACGTCAAGGTCTCCTTTCATGAATTTAAGCAAGCAACTATTGAATTGGGGTATGATTGAGAAAGGACACCTCAACCAAACACATTTAATTCTGAAGGAACATATGTTACACTATAATCGCCGGCTTCATCAGCTTCTTCACCTACTCCTCTTCTGAAAATGGCTGCCCGTGTTAGTATTAGGTGTATATATTCATTTCTTCAGTTCCACGTCCCATTTCAGTAATGGACTTCATTAGTTAGCTAAAGGCGACAATTGAAGCAATATAATAAGAGAAGAGCAATAGATCAAACTTAATGTCTTATTGATATAAATGTTGTAACATCACAAAGATTACAGATCAGTTGTATCATCTTCAAGAAAGAAAGCCTTATCAGAGCTGTTAAGAAAAGGAAAAACCCAAAAAAAAAAATAATATAATGAACAAGAATAAAGTTCCTGTTTGACCGTCAACTTCAAACAGGTGAACAAAAAATTACAGTGGTCTAGAAAATATTTATTTTTTTCCTGTTCGATCAATATAAATAATCAACAATCAAGAACCCTCCTCTCTCTCACTTGTTATTAAAGAAAGAATCTCATTCTAGCTAGCTACTGCACAACATATGGTACACAACTGTCTATTCTTGAAACATTCCCGTCTTGCAATCCTCTCAATCGGCTATTTGCATTTTTTTTCAACCCCGTGTAAAATGATGTAGAGTTATGTCCTTGGCGCAAATTATCTACATGAGACCTGCGTATGGATTGTAGGCTCGAACAGGCATACCTGAACCATAAGGGTGGGTGTTGGTTACGTACGGGTTTGCAAAAGGATTTGAACTCTGTTGTGGAGCCATCATCATCATCTGATGCTGCTGCTGCTGCTGCAACATAAAAGCTTGCTGCTGATTTGCCATGGCTGCCATCTGCACTGAATGTGGAGCGGCAACCATGCCTGAGGCAAAGAATGGGTCATGTCCATTTTGTTGCATCATTGCACCAGGCATTGGTGCTGCCTCCCAAGGGTTGTAGCTCACATTCTGGTTGTTTCTTCTTAATGCATCATCATATAGGCTGTCTAATGTAAGCTTGTCCAGTCCTCCCGCCTTTTCAAGGAATACAGTATGAAAAACATCAGTAAGGCATTGCTCAGAACAGCTAACATGTATGCTTGTGTGAATAGATAAAAATATTTGTAATCCCAAATATAGAAGCTGTGTTGCAGCAGGAGACATGGCAATCATAGGGACATGTTGACATTTGAATGGTAAACAAATCACAATGAAATATATCTAGGGGAACTGGTAGTATCAAGAGTACCAATTTGCTTGCAGCAGTAGCACTTTCATTTGAGCTTGGAGCAGTAACAAGTGCCAATTCCCATCCTGTGGTTCCATTTCCTTGACTTGGAGTAACAGAAGTTGGTTGCTCAACTGCAACAACCACCATAAGATCATATATAATTGCTGATCATGCATTAATCCCAAAATGCAAGCATAATCTAATTGAGAAAAAATGATAATTGTATTTCGAGGTTCTGATCATTTTGGGACATATCCTCCATTACAATATAACTTTGAGCATATAAGTCAGAACTACCAGAACTTATATATCACTGTTATGCCATTACCTATTAATGTACGCTTTTGGGTCAAGTAGTTACTTAACATGAATAAGAGCATTTCCAGTTGATTTTGTTAATCCCATTCCAGAACAAATTAAGAATTAACTTTCGTAATGCTCACTAAAGTTAATACCATATGTTATACAATTATCATAAAGAACTTACTGGGAACGATAGCCAAAGCAAGGGCATTCTTCTCATCCAAGTCTGATGCAACTGGGACAGGATCATCCAAACCCTTTTGGGGAAAAAGAATTTAAAAAAAGGACAGAAAAATTGACCAGTTAAGTTCTCAGAAAATGGATTTGCTTATATACAACGAGCGGAGAGAGACTTTGAAGTTACCAGCAAATCAGGAGGCTCAACAACAGGTGGAGGTTCTACTTTTACTGGTTCAGGTGGAGGTGGTGAGGGTGGCTTCGCCTCCTCTACCTCCACATCTGGGGTCTTTTTGTATTCTATGGCCAAAACTTCCTTGGGCGCAGCAATTTTATTGTCAGCAACCTGTTCAGTTTATGACCATTGATAAGTGATTGAACTTAAAAGTATATTAATAAATGCTCTAAAATCCATTGCTCATAGTTGCATGTATTAACGGAGGTGATACAGAAAGGTTCTAAAACTTAACAGAACTCATACTGAGATGCATCAGATCAGTTTTGAATCTGTTGCACTCTCTCCACATCCAATTTAGAAGACTAAGGTGTGCTTATCCATATAAACAAAATATAAGAAGAAAAGAGAGCATTTAACTTTTAACAACATAGGGAACAATATTAGTTTACAACCAAAGTGATACATCCAGTGACATCCAGAATTTACTCAGCTACTGATAGTCTATGACTTTTAATGTTCATGTGAATCTTCACATGCACACATGCAGACACACCTGTTCACCAAGACATGCATGCATACAAACATACATACCTGATCTTTGCGAAATGTTGAACCCCGTGGAGCTTCTCTCACATACTCTTCCATGGCTTGTAGAAATGATGCAGGGGGCTTCATTATGAATACAAAAATTAGTAGAGAAGTATTTTTAGACAATAAAAAATTTACAGAACAACAAAAATTAGATTCAGCAGGTAACAGAAGTAGAGAACTCATACCTGCTCAATCTTTATAAACCTTTCTCCACGTCCAATATCAATACTTTTACATACTTCATAAAATTCAGAAAGTCTCTCGGCCTGAAAATACACAAGGTATAAGAGCCCACTATGGAAAATGAAAGCCATATTAAAAGTCCTAAAATCAATATTGCAAAAGGCAAATACCTGCTGCCCTGCCCTCCTGTATATATCCAGTGCCTTCAAAGCATCATGACGTTGCATCTCAAAGAACTGTCATATTTAAATTCAGCATAAATTTGACATTTATGAACAGAGCTTATCAAGGAAATAAAAACAGTTGCTTACCTTGTCAACCAAATTTACTGTACCATCGCTTATAGCTTGATAGATCTTAATGCTTTCAGAAGCAACCTATTTGCATCAACAGAAGACATATCAGAAACAATAGAACAGCATTTCCAAATCACATTAGTAAGCAATATGGTTAAGATTTTACATACCAATGAAAGGGCCAACTGAATCACAAAATTATGAACTGCTGCACCTTGTGGCTGTCAAAGTATCAGAAATGTATTACATCAAACACATAATGAAAGTAAATATAACGTCTAAAATATGTTGTATAAATTGATGCAAGTGCAAGTAATCATTTGCAATTCGCAAGTAAACACCATTATGTGGTATACAAAGACACCCGTGGTGAACTAAGAGAATAGAGAATTACCTGACAACCAAGAAGACGGAAGAGAAGCAGCTGCAGAGCTGGTAAATGCTCAAGCAATTCAGCAGTGTCCAAATCTTTGGTTCTCTGCATCAAAGATTGTGTCAGTGAGAAACTTTCCTTTTCCACCCTTTTTTCCTTTTGGCTCAAATCTATATTGACATCAATGATTGCTAACAAAATAACAGAGCATTTAAAGGAAACAAATTGAGAATTTAAAAGAAATGAAGATGAAAATTATGTCAGTTTAACCAATTAAATACAGAATGCAGGGGAAACGGAATGATTTAACAACTACATCAAAGTGAAAACTCCCATTATTCAACAACTTAAAGGATAATTCTCCAATCTGGTTCTACAACATAAAAGGAATAGTCACCAACTGACTGTAGCAACTGTTTTGGAAAAGCGTATCAGCTGACAAAATCTTATCTGGTTGAATTCAAATATCACTAAAAATTTCCAGTCTATTTGAATTTGAGTGATTCTTTAACTAAAGGCATTTTGTAATTTATTGATTTTGTTTCCAATTCTGGCTGCATCAGAACCCACCTACTAAAACAGATTGAACTTACTGAATGGTTAAATATCATATTTAACCGGAATGTAGCAATTAATTTTTCCGCAGACACAAATAACAAGGATACAAATCAAGTTGAAAAACTGAAATTTAAATGATCAAATCATCACATCAAATATATAAACATCTTACCGGACGATCTGTCTCAACATCATACTTTAGTATGCGAAAACACTCCAGCCTCTCCTCCAGAAATAAGGCATAAGCACGCACCCAGGCAGAATAATCCCATGCTGAGTAGCATACCAGAATACATTTCATAAACAAGGAACTTATGCTTTGAAGGAAAGTAATAATTCTCAATGGAAAATATGATGTACCATTAGGACTGGAATCATCTTTAAAATGGGCCAAGTTAAGCACATGATTCCTGCTTCGGCCATAGTTAATGACTTCTTCATGGAATGTGGGATCCACTTCCCTCAAAGCACGATGAATAACAATTAAAGTTTTCAATGCAACCTAAAGGCCAAACAGAATGCACATTCTTATAAGCAGCAGGTCTCCCAGCATATCAATTTATAGAAACATTAGTTAATGACTATTTGTGCAATTAGTATCCACGACATACAGGAAATTCAAGTCAATCAACAGATCTGCAAATCAAAGAAAAATGAACCATATCCACCAACAATCAGAAAAAAGAACTTAGTCACTATTATAATCCTACCATAAAGCTAGTTAATAGCAGGGCAAGGGATATAGATAGATATACGAGGTATAAAACACTGCAAAGCCTTTCAAACAGGAAACTGCTGCAACAAACAAGTATATCAACCACTACTGAAAACTAATGCATACCTTGTTCTCTGAACAAGAAAAAGGTATTAGAGAATTATTGATTTTTTTAAGTCACTCAGAAACTTGAAGAACAAACGTTTTAGTCAAGTACAGAATTCTCCCCTGCTAATGAAGAGCATCACGTTTAGGGCTTTTCTTTCAGCTGTGTTTGTGCACTTGAGATTATTAAGAGCGTAATCACAATAAGTGTCAACACAGTAGAATCAATCAATACATCTAAATATGTAGTCTCTCATCAAGGCACTGTTTACTCTACCTAACCTGGAAAGTGAATATTATGCAAATAAATCTTTGAGAACTCCAAACATATATAGGATACTAATATATCTACTGCAGTTCTTTAAAATCAAAAAAACTTCATTCATTTTGTTTAGTTCAAATATTGGCATAGCAGAACGTTCTTGCGTGATGCACATACCGCCCAATTATGTGTCTTCGCTAACCTTCTTGCAAGAGCATGGATGCAGTATGCAACATCAGCACGAGGCCTGGTAGCTGAAATAGCAGCAAAAATGGCTGCACAAGAAATTTGTATAAAGCAAGTAAGATCCAAGACTGTTTCTTTCTTAAGCAGAATAAGGAGTCAAAGCATGAAATCAAATGAGCACAACTTAAAACCAGAAAAACAAGCTGCAAACAATGCTGAAGACACAAAGAACAAACCTCTGATGTGTTTTTCCTTGGCAGGGCGCTCAACGTGATTCGTAGCCTTAACTATAGCAATGTCCAATTCCTACAAAATTCCCAAGATCAGATGCATCCACAATTAAAACAACCATTAAGAAAAAGTATTTCATTTTTTTATACCTTGTAATCACTATTGACTTTAGCCAATGAAACTGTGGTGGTATCCTTAAGGGCTCCAAGAGCTTTTCTCAAGCTCTTTTGCGTACCTCCTCCTGACATTATCTCTCCCTCTCAATCACAAAGTTCTACAAATACCCGTTAATTAACTGATGTTATTTTTGCTCATTAAACTCCTTAAATTCTGCATCAACAAAACAATGCAATTCAATTCACTGTTTCTAGCTAAAATCCAGACTTAAATAATTGATCAAAATTTTAAGCCTATAATTTTAGCTCATTACACTTCATTTAAGATCTAACGATAAATATTCAGAAACTGACTTAGAATCATCATTAAGAAACAACATAAGTCAACCCACAAGACAAAAAGTAACCGCCAAACACTCAAGTTCAGAATTTAAACAACCCTTGTACAATCATATTGCAAGATGACAAAATGAAACAAAAAAAAAAATCAAAAACAACTGAACAGAGAATAAGATGACTTGAAATTCAAAACGAAACCCATAAAATATAAACAAATTCGTTCAAAAATGAAACAAAGAAATAACAGCCGTTGACTTGCCATCAAAAGATCTAACCACAAAAAATACAAAATTCTGCAGAATCCTATGATTACATTAACAAAAGAACCCAAAAATAAAAAAAGAAACACCCACATGAAATTTAGTGATAAAGAATAATAAATAAAGATCAAAGTGAGATCAGAGAAGGAAGAAGGATTACCTGGAGCTGAATTGTTGAAGAAAGAAAAGAGACAAGTTGGAAACTGAATGAAAAGGTTGTGGTCTCAGACCAAAGAAAAGTCGACCAGAAATGAGCTAATGAGTTCTGCTTTTGGTTGGGTCGTCGGCGTCTCCCACTATTATTTTATTTTATTTTTATTTAACTTATAATTTAATTTAATTTTTTATTATTTAATAATAAATATTATTTTTATTAAATTATTCTAAATTTAGACTTTTCTTTTTTTGAATCTCTGTCAGAAAACAGCGTTGTAAGAACTTTGCACTGTTTCCTTCTTTAGTCATTTCTGGTTTTACTTGTCTACCTACACCTACACCCACACCCAATCAAAAATTGCCACGTCAGCTATACAAATGTATCCTTAGAATTTTCTCATCCCCTTATAATAGGAAATATAATTTTTTTAAATTTTTTATCGCAATAAATTCCTTTTTTTTCCAAAAAAATAAAAAAAAGAAAATTAACATAAGGAGATTTATCTAAACAAATGTCGATGAAAAAATCCTTAAAAATTTAAAAATATATATATTAAAATTTCTATAAAATTATGAGTGAAAACGGTTGGTATTGATTGGATTTGAGGGAGGGGAAGGGGGAGTGTTTGGGTGTTGCCGGTTGTAGGATATGGTTATTGATTTGATCAAATCAAATCAGATCAAATCAAATCAAATCAAATCAAAGAAGCAAAAATAACTTAAAGATCACTACATCTTACATGCACGTAATGTAATGTAATGTAAGATGATGAGTTGATAATCCATTGTTGTTTTTCGAGTTAGAAGTCGCTTTGAATCATCAAACTAACCTTGCTGCCAGCTCAACAACACACGCCCATTTTGAATTACTCTATCATTTTTACCCTTGCTTTTTTATTATTTTACAATTATGCCAATTGTTAATTTTAGTCAATTTTACTCTCTATCCAATACATTTAAGTTCTTTTTGTAATATTGATACTTAAAAATAATTCGTATAATTGAGGGAAAAAAAAAAAGCTTTCACGTGAAATGTAGGGAAAAAATGTAGGATAAGTTATAAAAATAAATTTTGAGTTAATTAACAAATTAAAAAAATATATCTTAAATTTAGTTGATAGATATCTCGAATTTAGTTGACAAGGCTAATAATTTTGTTTAAATAGATGGATAGAATTAGGTGGAATATTTATCCAAAAATTTTTATTTTATTTTTTTAATGAATTTATAAAAATGCTGTTAGATTATTTTTAAAATATTGGACAATATCTTTAAATTAAAATAATTAATTTTCAAAAATTAAGTAACTTTTTAATTCAAATGATACTTTTAAAAATATATACAAAATATGAAATTAGATTGCGCTTTTTAATTTTGTATAAATAAGATGTTTTGATAATATTAGACTTGTAAAAGTATATCTTCTTATTATTATTATATAATTAAGTAGCATGAACAGAAAATAATTTCAAATTTTAAATTCTCTTGACTCTTGAGATAGTAATAAGTGACAAATTTTTTTAAAATTTATAATAAAAATTTCCCTAAAAATGCCATTAGTAGGGGCTTAATGTGTAATAAATGAGAGATCGAGGGGCATTTACATATCGCACAAGTGATTGAGCCACGAGGAGTACAACTCCAATTTCCAATAGTTACATTCAACCGTGTGACACCGTTACAACTTCTGTTTTCTCCATCGAAAAGACGATCGTACCCTTCCCTATAAAACAAGAAGAAAACAAAAAAAAGGAGCAAAAACCGGGGGCAACTGACGTCATTTTAGATTCTGCCTGCCGCATTTGCTTTGCGTCGCTGAGTCAAGCGTCCAAAAATGAAAAAGAAAAAATCAACGGGCCCACGCAATTATAAAAGTGGGACCGATAACAACCTGGGGACCCATTGGCTTCTACTGTACTGTTTTACATACGGATAATGACTGTGGGCTCCACTTAGCATTTCTAAATTCCTTTGTAAACCAAAACCTGGGGACCATGATCAACTTTTATTTTTTTAAATTTTCAATTTCAACGTACGAGATTTGTTGTCGTTATAAATAAACTTGCGATTGGTTTACATGAGATCAGGGGATCTATTAATTTAATCCGATAAAATTTAACAATTCATTTATTGTATCTGTAGCACTGTTTCGTATTCTTATTCTATTAGAAAAATTATTAGATAAAAATATTTAAACTTAATTGATTTTTGTTATGCTCAAACAGATATACATAGGAAAGGATAACTTGTCTTTTAAATATATTATATTATTTATAAATTATTAAATTTATATATTGTTAACAATTAAAATTTAATATATTATATTAAATTTATTTAAATTGTCTTTTATAGATGTCTTAATTATATATTAATTTATATTTATTAAATTTAATTTTAATCATTAGAAATGTTTTAATTTAATAGCTTATAAATTGTGATTATACATATACATATATATATATATATATACACACTACCTATTCTAATATATTATGTGCACGACATAATACTATATGATATAATGAGTAATGAATTAGAATGAGTTGAAGTATACCTCATCATAACATACAATTAATTAATTCAAGGAGTTAACATAATAAAATATAATATAATAATATATTTAAATTTTATAGCATGTTAATGGTATAATATGGTGTGGTAAGATAATATTAGTTTATTAAAATATAAAATAAATATAATAATTAAGAGTAAAAAATGTAGAATATATGACAATTAATATTACTATAACATAATTTGTACAAAGAGTTTCTCTCTCTAACAATATTATTACAATTTTTTATTTAAAAATTGAAAAGAAATGGTCATCGTACCAACATTTGATAGTTGAAAATAACAATTTTAAATAATGAATATATAAAAATACAAAAATTAAATGACATGATTTTGCTATGTCATTGAATATGTTACTTTACATCCATGACTATTATATATATATATATATATATACATATATTTGAATTTTGAACTACAATCATGTTAAAGATGAAATTAAAAATTCTTAGATAAAAGATAAAGAAAAGAATCCCTTTTATGAATTAAATTGTGAAGTATTAATTAAGTTTTGAAAATAATTAGGCAAAAGGGAAAAAATATTAATTAAAATTGCCAGCACATATAAGTATCATATGTTAACGTCTATGCATCATTCACAAAGCTGTATTGGTACGAAAAACAAATTAGAGTCAAAGTTACTAGAACCTTGCTCTATAATTTGGCCTAATTAGACAAATATAAAAGTCTATAATTTAGAATTTAGAATCTTAATTAATTAAGTTGTTTAATTTTGTTCTAATCACTCCTTCAAATTGTGTTGTTTTTTAAAAGTATGTTCCCACTTCCCACTTGAGGCCAATAGAGTGATGCTTGATGCCTTTGGCCGACAACAAAGTATAATATTGAAATCCTAATCATCCAATTTGGATTTGATTGCTTGGTTACAAAGGTGAGATCATCATACCATAAAGTGAAATCTAGGGTTTAAAGTTGTCAAAATTATTTGGAGGATTAATTAATTGTATAGTAATGTTTTTGAGAAATTTATTTTCATAAGAGTCCTTATATTTCTAAAGAAATTCCTCTTTATTGAGGAATGAAGTCTTTCATACTCATCTAAAATGCATAAATAATTTAAGTAAAATTTAGTAAAATTGTTTACCACGTCAAATTAAAAATATTCTCACCCACCAATATTTTAATAGATTAATTTTTTTGAATAAATGGTAAGCATTCAACTCAGAGATACACAGTATTTAGAGTTATTTAAGTTCTCATTTACATGTTATCCTAAAAACTTGTATCATGCATTTAAATAAGAGATTGTCACATTAGATGTAAAGTATCTCAAGAGTTAACATAAGACAGAGGACATTAAAATAAATTTTGAAATGTTATCGTGTGAGATATTTATTAGTATATTAATTATATGGTGAAATTCCATGAAAACATGTTTAATATTCTTTTTCCCCAAATTGTTAAATTCTAAACTCAATCACCATAAAAATTCATGCCAATTGTACAATTAATTTTTGACATTTTCAGTCTATAACAGTAATAATAATATGAACACAAATCATGAAACACCAAATATTTTAATTGATTTTATTATTATAAGTTATTTATATGTTTTTGGGTTTCAGATTGAGCATTCATCATCGAATACTATTTTAGGCTGCCGAACTTTCAAAGTTAGGTAAACATATAAGAATTATGAACATAGAACTTTCATCTACTTTTCATAAAAGCCATAGGCATTGCTAATAGGACACATGCACAAAGCCAAATCAACTTTCTTCTAAATAAAATAAAATAAAGCTGAATTTTCAATTGAATTGGACAAGAGAATCTAGAAGAAGAAGAAGGGCAACTATTATTGGTGACCCACTAAATGAATACAACCTTTAACTCACTTTAGAAACATGGTATGTTCAGACAACTACAAATTGACAGGATCTTGGTAGGCATTAATTACATCTAACGCACTGATTGTTTTGCCGGTGTAAGATTAGTCACTCATTCCATTAACACAGGCCAGATAAACATCATCTTGTATTTGGTACTTGTCATCCTTTTATATATAGAAAAAATTAAGGGTTTTCGTTCTTTCTTATTGTAAGTTGCAATGTATATCTGATGAATAATTGAGAACTTCGACTGAAAAAAAAAAAAAAATACTAGAAGTTACAATTTCTACACTGGATGACTACCAAAATGCATCTAGAGAGCTTTAGTTTTTCAAAATTGGCAGAGATCATTTAAGGAATGGTTTAAGATCTCTTAACAACTGCAGTAGCAAAAAAGGGATGATGGCTGAACTCGAAAGTAACCTTAAGTGACGGGTCCAGAGCACCTACCCGGCAAATGAGATTTAGGGCTACGCCATTGTGCTCTGCAATCTGCTCTAATCTTTTAAGCTCAGCCAATTTGTCTGGGTCGTTGGAGAAGCTGCTTTTGACTTCCTTTGCTATCCTCTGGGCATCCTTGAAGTAATTGTACATGGCTATGGTCTGGACAGAGAAGCGAAACACCGATAACAGTTTGTACGAGAGAGGATTGTGGGAAAAGATAGATAAATAGTAAATGTTGTAGAACACTCACTGAGAATCGAGCATACGTAGTCGATTCCATGAATGACGGGTATGAAACATGATCAGGAACGCAAGCTTTTTGTAAAAGCTCAAAATGCTGAATGAATCTCTAGAGGACAAATAAATTTCACAAAACTAGAAGTGAATTTGTGATCATGCACTAGACTCCAATATATGTAAGTATAAAAGCAGGCAGGTCCAGGTATTGAAACTGCAACACTGCAACATCCAATTCCCCTCAACAAATAGGTTAGTTTGATGGGGAGAAATAGGTGAAATTTGCATAGGCTAGTTTAGAAATGAACCATCATTTTATCACTGTCACAGTTTTACGTGTAGTGCATTTTGATAAATAAACACGAAAGGAGATAAGCTACCTCATGCTCAGTATTAAAAGGGCTCGAACTCTGGAAGACCATGAGTTCATTCCTCAAAGCAGCAAGCAACTGGTGAGACAGAAGTCATTAGTAAAGTATAAGAACTGACATGTTGAAGTAAAACTCTTTAACAACAATGAGCAAAGTTTGCTGGTTGAATATAAATGGCCAGATCATTCAGAACTCAAATTTTGTTTTAGATCTGCAAAATAAAGTCTAAGCTGACCATCAAAACCAAGATGCAACTGAGATTGGGAAGTAAATTTTTACCCAGAAAAATTTTTAATCATATTTCAAGCTGTCATACTTATTCATATCATGTACCAAATAACACTTACCATAGTGAGCCCTTCAGCAAGACATAGATAGCACTGAAGAAAGGAGATTGCCGGAGGAACCCGAGATTCCTTTGACACCTCCTTCAAGGAATCCTTTTTCTTTTTCCCTCCCTTCCGTTTAACTGATGAACAGAAATACAGTAACAAATCAACATTGGTTCAAAAACTCCATAAAGAGTTTTCAACCAAGAACCACCACATTGTTTACGAGAGAATTTGTATTATTCAACTAAGAAATTCAGTATCCAGCACACATATCCTCAGCACATTCATGGGAATTCAATCCAGCCCACTTAGAACTATGTTTTCTTAAAATTTCAACAAATCTCACATGTGACAAGAAATGAGAAAGAAAACAAACTTACCAGTCCCATTGGTTGCTGTAATCCTATTATGAGCTTTCTCCGCAAGCTTGATTAAGACGACATAGAGATACCAATAGACCATGCAATATTCACTGGGGGAATATAGGTCCAATTCAAAACCCAGCATGAGAAAACGAGAAGCTATCCAATAAGTTTGCTCTTCCACCCAATTGAGAATGTATCTTAATATTTTGACAGACATATTCTGCAAAACCAAATAAATATTTTTGAAACTCAGTGAATGTAAAATCAATTAGGCGTATCAAAAAAGCAGATAGCACCACTGTGTAACATGGAGGATACAACTAAAGCTCATTTGTCAGAAATAAGGAGAAAAGTACTAACAGAAGATTATCTCCATCCATCGTAATCGATCAAGTGGAACCGTAACAAACATGGCAAGTACTAAATCAAGTTCGGACAAATTATGAAAATCAAAAAGGTTAAAAGATGTAGCTCAGAAATACTCGATATCATATTCCACTCTTTTTTTATTTGTGTATCAAATTGTATAATTATTTTAAATTTTCTTTTGTTTCAACAATGATACTTTCGGTTATCTTACTCCATCACTGCATATAACTTTTTCACAAAATACTTTCGATCTCTCAACTCTAACAAGCAGATGCAGGAAGCAATTGAAGGCGTTCTAGTTTGTTCAATCTAGTTCGAAGACCTAACAACCAACAAGAGGAGCTGCCACTGCAAATCTTTACTCATACCAACATTTATACATCACAAGCTATGCTACAAAAAATTCATACAGTCAAAATGCTGACAGGAGAGCAGAGTACCTCATCATCCAAAATGCTGGAGACTTCTCCAATCTCATTTCTAAGAGCAATCTCTAGCTGTTAAAGAACAAACACAAGACATAAATACACAAATGGCATGTACTATTTTCAGCATTACATAGATAGGAAATTATAATTCATCAAGTTGCAACAATTACACATAGCTCAAAGGCCACAGACCAAGGCAAGTTAAAACACAAAACTACCAGCAAAGGGAAAAAAATTGAAAAAGCAATGAGAAAAAGAAAGCCATAAATTCAAAAGGTTTACTTCTAAACATAAAAGGAAGAGATACAGGAACTATTTTGCTGAAAAAGAGTATCCCAAAATCCAAATACCCTTTATCCAGACCAAGTCCACCAATAAGTAAACTAGTAATGTTCAAGTCACAACAAACGATTGTTCTGTATATTAATCAACTAACCCAAACTCTCAATCAATAATGGAAAAAAGGCATAATTACATTTGTTAGTAATTCACTTATAATAAAGCTACAGCACTCATGGAGAAAACTAAAAGAAACAAGCCTGAGTAGATAAGAGGTCACAACCAACATCATACATTAAATGACTTCAACGGGAAAAAAGAACATGAACAGGATAATTGACAGGGAATTTAAAATTCAACTACAAGACAAACCTGTACACACATAACTCGCCAATCTTGTAAGATTTTCCCAAGCTTGCGCCTCTGCCATGCAGCATTTGTGCAAAGAATTTTGAGCATATTGATCACTACCTGCATCATATGATTACATTACACGCATTTTAGATCAGTGCCATCTGCAAGAATAAAGATACCAAAAGCTGCTTTCCCTACTTTATTGCAAAGAGCACAAATAAAAGCTACATTATGACATGCTAGCTTATGAACTGAACAGCAATTTGTATTAAGAAATAAAAAAACAAATGAAAGTTAATACTAGCAACTCAAGTTTCACATTTAAACAAAAAAAGAGCTTAAAATATCTAGTAAAAAGACATCAAACAAGAAATTTCATAGAACAGAAAAAGGAAAACATCAATGAATTCCAAAAGTTGATAATTCTTCACCTGTCCTAACTGTACAATATATTCATTCTTCTGAATATCATGGTTCTTTGTGAGTTCAGGCAATCCTGCAGCTTTAGTGATCACAGCAAAGATAGGATCTCGTCCATAGAGTTTCCCATCTTGGACCAGTAGAAGCTGTTAGCAGGTTGACAAGATCAGGAATCCAGAAATACAATCTACCATAAAAAATATCAGTAGGAATCTCATGCAGAGGAACAAGACGAACAAACATGATTGCCAAAAAGGAAATTTGATAAGGCCAATCACTCAGCATTTTTAAGAGACATTTAATATAGAATACAAATTTTCAGTGGGAGCTAATGCATCCATAGTAGCAAGCCACCAAAAGTGTGACACAGATCCAGAATCTAGCTGGTAATTAGTGCCATGATGCAAAACCTTTCTCATCCAAATCCTTCTCTTCGACATGAAGCAAACTAATTTCTTGATGCTTTAGCTTTATGTATAACTCCTTCCAAGTTGTGTACTATTGCTCTAAGGTTAATAAGTTAACTTGAGAGAATATGAATCACTCAATTCTTCATTTATTATACAACAAATTTTCTTCTTCTGAATGGAAAACCCAAGAATTCACATAGGAATTTTCTCCTCTTCATATCATTTTTAAGGACACCCCATTATATGAAAGGGGAGAGACGGGGGCTTCATAGGGAGGCGGGTGAAAGGCATACACAGGGGCACTAACCTTAAGAAAGAAGATGTAGAAAGAGCAAACTAATGAGTAATTCCATTGAGGGAACTCAAAGAGGAAATGGCGTTGCATTGCATAACTTCTATGGAAGATGCTAAATGGCAGTATTACATAAAACTTATAATTTTCCACGCTTCATTAGGTAGGAATAAATTTTATATTTTGAACCATTAATATAATGCTCAGAAAAGAGCACATGAATCTCTATAACAATAGTTAGCCCCAGTTTCTTATAGCAAGGCTCATCAACCTAATGAAGATGCAGGAAAAACAAAAATTAAAATAGCCATATGAAGAATTGAAGGAGGATAGTTCACCAATTGCAGAAACAAAACCAAACATGGAAACAGTGAAATCAAACCTGTAGATGCGCTCTTGCAACCAAATCAGGTTTAGACTTCTGAAACTGAACCACAAAGCTCAAGACACCTTCTAATGAAGGGTCTAAAGAGTAGGAACATATAGCATCTAGATCATGAAGAAGTTTCACAAAATATTCAACAGCCTGGCAAAAAAGAAATGTATACTGTTATGTCAGTAAACTAAATTACTAGACATGCCAGCATTAATTTTACAAAAACCTACCTTTTGCCAACTTAGTATTTTAATTGCACGAGGTGGAGTTGGGGCAGATAATCTGCTGTTTAAACTAGCATCAAATCCAATTGGAGAATGTCCAGAGGCAGTTGTGCTATCTTCTATACCATCTTCACAAGTTCTGCAAGCACCAGACCTGAGGAACTCTGCTGATTTTAGAATGAATTCAAGCTCTGATATACAGGAGGCTATATGTTTTCTTCCCAACTCAAAACCTCGTCCTTGAGGTCGTCTCATACAATTAAGAGCATGGAAGAAATGCTGAAAGAAGACAATCAATGGTAAGAATGCTAGTAAACAACAAATTCTTTTGATTATGGCTAATGTGATAGAACAAAGATTGCAAATAAATACAAATGACACAATATGCAACCACATAAACGCTAGAAGGAAACACTGATTAGAAATGACTCATAGGTAAACAAATATGCCAATAATTGAAACAGCAGACAATCCAACAGTTCCTCTGATAAATAGAAGCTCAATGATTTAGGGCCAGAAATAATAGAATTATTTATTTTTCTTAATTGTATTTAGACTTATATATATTATTCAATAATTTCCCATCAGCTTAAACTTCTGGATTTGATAGTGTTTCAACATATTTTTCTTAAAATACCTTTTTCATTTTTTCATAATACATAGATGTAAACCAAACCCCTTATAAAGCATAACTAAACCCAAAACCTCTTTTACCACCCCAAAATAGTGTGTTAAGATGTTTTACACATCCTTTAAATTATATTTAACACGGACCACATATCCTAGTCTACGTTGTGTGAGATTGGATCTACATACCAAGTGTACATCATCCAACCATGAGAGGGGTTGTTTGTAATTTTTAGACGTTTTCCTACTAGCTTAAGCTTTTATGTTTAAACTTTAAAGATGTTTCAGCACACTTGTGTTAATTAAGAAACACACAAAGAACTGCAATTGTATTCATAGTTTGATAAGCGCAAAAAGAGAGAGAGAGATGATTGAAAGAATAGATGTTTTCAAATTATATTCGGATTGAGAAATTTTGCCCTGTTACTGGAGCCTATTATTTAGCAAAGAAAAAAGGAAGAACCTTATTCCATTTATTCTAGCACACTGACAATCATCAACTTGAATTAGCAGAAAGGAAAACTCTGGATGGGCAGTAACATCAACCAGGAAAAAATGCGAAATTCCAGATTACCTTTGCATTCTAGTACTGAAAATAAGAGCTTCGTTGTGCACCAACAAATAGAATTTGATTGGCATCAACAGACATTTTATCTATTGAGAAAGGATATATTAGAGGGGAAAAAAACCTGAAGTGGCATATAGGTATCAATATCACATTACCTGAGTTTCAACTAGCCAAAAAAGAAATCATTCAGATCTCACAAGGGCATCTTTGAAGCATGTAACTTCAAAATAGAGAGTTCAAGATTGAACAATGTAGAAATGAATGTAGAAAGTAATGCACATCGAAATTATAATTATAGAGAATCAAACAAACCACCAGATCTTCTTGACTTGCCATTTAATTTTTTCAATTAATTTCAGATAAAGCATTCAAAATAGTATATGAGAATAAATGTAGGCCCTGATAATTGGTCTGACCATCCAGAATTGTGAAACGCATCAAATAAAAGGAGATATATATTCAAGAAAATGTTGGCAATAGCATTAAACAAACGCATAAATGTCCAGGCAAGATTTCATCTCATTGACAGATCCTATAAAAAGAGTAAACACAGGGTAAGACCTTACGAAAGCGTAAGCGGCATAACAAAGCTTTGCAGAAGCCCTCTTCCAGATCAATATTATTTTGTAATGGCTCTATATCTGCATAAAAATGGCTACTACATCAATGAAGGGAAGCATTTTTCCCACAACTAAATTAGCAAACATTCAAAGTCTCTGATGATAGCAAATATACAACTCATCAGAATTCTAAGGGCGCTATTCCTGATGCATGTTAGACTAACATTTTTTCTAGAACAGACATGAGGAATTCCCTATAGATGTTCCAGTTAAATGCATGTATTTTGAGAAGTAAATGTGCAAACAAATTATGTTTATGGTACTTTTGTTCACTCAGAACTAATTGCACCAAATTACACTACTGACAGATTTGTTTATTCTTTTTCCATCTTTTGTCGAGCAAGTGTAAAAAAATTTCAACAAGAAAGTCATTGGTAAAGCCTGTTACATATGATTCCTATCAAAAAGAAAGACACATAGTAACATATTTCGTTGCACTTGACAGAATGTACATGAAAACTGATCCAAAGAACGTCAGCACTAAAGAAAGAAAGTGGACTCAATCATCATTTCAAAATATTTCAGCATTATTGTTCACCATTTTAAACTCTGTCTAAATCCTTTCTCATATTGAAATCTGATGCTTTAATTTTTAAAGAAGAGAAATAAAGGAATATATTCAAGAAAGTGATTGCTTAACTACCTTCTAATACTCTTCTTTTTGATGACGGGGCTTTACAAGCACGCAATTGGCGGGATATTGTTTCTTCAACAGCATTTAACATTGATAAGCACTTTTCATCTCCATCCCCATTTAAAGGAAGACCATATGTCATTGTAAAAACATCCTCTTCCTGACAAGAAACCATTAAAAATGAAAAGTGATCAAGAAAAATATTTTCAGCAAAGTATCACACCAGAGCAAAGCATAAAAATTGAAAAAGAGTAAAGATGCACTAATCCACTTGCCATCCAGATATAATATAGTATTTTACATCAAGAAAATTGTCTAAAAACCTAAATCCTGTTCCACTTTAGACTTCTATATGATCTAGGGTAAAACAACACCGCTTTAATTTTGAGAAGCCCCCTGTACATCAACATAACTAGACAAATAGTCTACTTAATCTTGACTTAAACAACCTGGAGCTATAAGCTTCACAATAATAATTTACTAAAAACTAAGGGAATAAGGGGAAAATGTGGAATTGATAAGTTTGTAGCAATAAAACAAAACAAAGAAGAAAAGAGCTGCTGGAATACTTTACTTCATGTGTACGGGCATCTGAGACCACTGAAACAACTGCCTTGCAGGTTGCACGTATAACTCTGCAATAAGAATGCAATATGGCATGTGAAGATGTCCTATCGGGCCTCAGAAGATAGATGCACGAAAAAACAGTTTGTGCTAGTGAATGACCACTATGCCATGTCGCCTGCGACGGTACATTACAGTTTTGTTATCACAAAAGTAAAAATAAGATCCGCAAATTATGGGCAGAGAAATATGCCAATGAAAGGACACAGCATTAGAACAGGGATAAACAAGCATACACATATGTTGGAAAAATCCAAAGTAAACAGTTAAGCAATTAGGTGGAAGGCGAATTAAAATAGCAGTACCAATGTGAATAACTTAACCGATGTGGGTTAGTGTAGCCCTTATCCTCAAGTGCGAACCTAACATAGTATTTGATCAAATGGGTCTTGCACATGAACCCAGCTAACTATATTTGGGCACAAAGACAAACTTGTCCAACTTGGTGCTGATATCAAGATAGGAAATCCAATGCAAAAGCTTAGTTATTTGAGGGAGGGCTCAATTATATACACTGGAAGTTCATACTATCCAAATTCATTTCTGAAAATCTCCTCAACAAAACGACGTGGACAGAAATGAAAACGAATAACTTGAGTACAATGTGCACAAAAATTTTTGGAAATTCCATTCCCTTTTGATATTCTTATTGTATATCTCCTTTATCGGGGATAAAAACAATCATTGTTCAGAGGGAGAAAAAAAAAAAAGAAAAAGAACACTCAAGCTCTAATAAAATAATAATAAATCCAACAGTGACATTTATCAATAAAAAAAAAAACAGAAGGTCATCAAGCAATTTTCTTTTTTCAGACGAGAAAGAGAAGGAAAAAGCAAATGACTATGGTATCGAAGAGGTGTTTTCCCACGCATTTACAATTACAATCTTCTCTCCTTTGCTGTTTTTGTTCTATTAATTTTCTTTCTCAAAAAATATAAGAAAAAGTGTGAAGTACTAAATATTTCTATCTTTGCTACTGTGAGTCCAAAAAAATAATTGCCAGGTATTGTTCAACACATTTCAGATACAGCCAAGAGTCCTCTACAGCTATTTTTAATCAGGTGAGAGATAGTGGAAGATTATGCAGACTTTACCTCACATGCAAGAAGATGGTCCATGATGTCAATAGTGCTTAGAACGTCAATAGTTTTATCATGGCTAATTGGAACTGGAGCAGCTCCATCTTCTATGGCTTCATCAAGAGAATAGTATTTACAAACAATACCAGAATCCATCTTTGGGTCCATTATCTGATACAAATAACAAGCATAAAGTTGTGAGTAGAGTCAAAAGATCATAACTTCATAAACAGCATAAACAAACACGATATGTATGAACTATTTAATCGTGTTCTTTTAACTTAAATAATTGATTTCAAGATTTGACACACAATCTCAACCACTCATCCACTTAATCCAATAGTGTAGGGTGTTGCTGCAACATAATTGTTATCTTTTGAATTAGACCAACACCATTGGATTAAATGGGAAAAATGCTCAGGAATTTTGTGTCCAAATCAAGTCAAATTTTAAAGTTCAAAGATCTCAAACTTAAACAGCTACCGGCAGACAATACTAAATATTATGCTTCAAGATCCTAAAGACAGCTGACCCTGATTGTAAGCTTACACAAACTCATATATGAAATATGCAGAGTCATTTTTTTTCAAAGCAAAAGGTGAAGTGCATACTAATGGAAGTCACTCTACTGATTCAATCTACATAATATGCCATCAACATAGCAGAGTATGTAGCTTGAACACTGCATTATGAGGAAATAACAGTAAAGAAAGTATCCATATTAATCTTTTAATAGATAAGGAAACATAGAACATGCCGCTGAATAGAGGCAATATTAGAGGTAAAAGAAGCAACCCTTGCCCACATAAAGTGTCATCTTTTCTTATGATTATGAGAAGATATCACTAAAGAAAGTATCCCTATAAAACTTATAATAGATAAGGAAACATAGAAAATGCTGCTGAATAGAGGCAATATTAGAAGGAAAAAAAAAAAACACCATCCGTTTCCTATGAAAGGTGTCATCTTTTCTTATGATTTTGTCATCTGTTTCTTAAATAAGAAATTCCCTTAACATCACTTAAGTACGTACTGAGTTCGAAACTCACGGCTATTGTTGGACTCAACAAACTTGAGTAGTCAAGAAATCATGAAATATAATAAACCATGCAGTGAGCCCAAGGGCATTGAACCTCTGATCTCTTGATTGGTAACCAAGGGAAATACTATTCATGCCACCCCTAGGATTTTCTTATGATTTTGAGATTTATGTATCAATAGAGTGTAGCAATACCTCTAAAGCAGACATTGCAGCAAAAAGATTGAAATTATCTCCATGAATCAGTTCACCATCTCGAAGTTCTGTGACTCAAATTACAGAAAGAAAACAGAATGAAAAGAAGTAATCATAAGCAAGCAAGCAGACGAACAATCCAAATGAAAAAATTTAGGCTGTAATCAACTAAAAGTAGGTACATTAGTCGTTATATCATTGTAGAAAATGAAAATCAGATAAATAAAACCTGCAAACAATTTAATTGAAAACATGAACTCAGAGCTTCAATGTTTCGAATTGACTAAACAGTTTCATTGCAGCAACGAATATCAAATCTTCTCTCTAATAACAACAACCATATAGATAAAACAAAATGTCATTGAAACAACAACAATAACAAAATTCCAATACTTCAAATTCGGCACCGATTTACTCTTGTAAAAGAAAGGAAAAAAGAAAAAAACCTTATTCCTCCTTTTAGAAAGTTAAGATTTAGATATAATTTAGAGAAAAAAGAAAGAAGAAGGAAAATTTAAACCTCTACAAGCGGCTTCCAAGAAAGGAGATACGTCGGCCCAGACAGTGTTTTCGCCGGAAGGAATGGAGTTGTACTCAGGTTCCTGACGATTCATCGCCGCCTCCTGTGTATCCCTTTCGGACATCGCTTAAGCAGTTAAACTGTGTTTTGGTTCGTATCTAAGTATGTATCTGCTTAGGCTCTCTTTCCATCCTGCCTCTGCGTTGCTTTTACGAGCAAGTACACACTCGCAAGTGAGTTCGAACTGGAGGGTTCTAGGGCATCTTACGGGTCGGATCTTCGGTTGGTACCGCTCCGGTCTTATTCATAATCTTTTTTATGTATTTAAATATTACTTAAATTGTAGACGTTCTTGTACTATTTCAAAAAAACTTCGACCAACTATTTAGTTAAAATTGTTAATTATAATTAATAAAAATAACAACAAAATATATGAAAATCTGAAATGAGAGTTAGCTAAGAATAATGATTAACTTTATAATTTGGTTTGGTTTCATTAATTAAAACTTCAAAATAAATCTAAAGGTTTTTAAAAATAAGATCGAATTCAATTAATTATTTTATCAAAAGGAACATATATAGTTATTTTAGACATATTATATATATATATATATATTTAATTTTGAAAATCTCTATAATTTTCTTTATATTTCTTCTTTGGTTTCAGCTTTGCATTGATACTGACTTTGAGTTAGAACACAAATTATGGAGGATTATATGATATTTATGAAATAAGAAGATGACTATAGATAGCGATGATTGGTCAAAGTAATTATGGACGGCACTTAATTTATTTGCTATCCAACTTCGAAACATTATCTTAAAATAATTATCTCATAAACATATAAGAAGAATTTGAAAAATAATTTGAACTCTCACCTCAACTTTAAAAAAAAAATAAATAAATAAATCTTAGTTTATATAAAAAAATTAAACAAATTAATTAATTAAGTTCCTATGATTAACAATTCTACTTCTATTAATTGTTGAAAGCAACTAAAGATAGATATCAAAATTAGAGCAGACTAAAATCAAGCCGCCTTAACCACACAGAGTGAAGCAACATATGCATCACATCAAACGGCTTAGCAGGACGATTCACCATAAAATGCTTCGCAACTTGCTTCACTTTCTTCTGCATTCTCAAATACTTCTTGTATGGTATCGACTTCAGAATCTCCTTGATTTCTGGAATCCTATCCGACGGGATGTTTACCGAGAATTGACTCCAGTCAAGAACATTGCTAAACGGCAGCGTATAGTAGTCAGAAATTATCACAGGCACGCACCCGACGTATAGCGCCGTGACGACTCTAGGGCTCGCCACTTCGTACCCGCTAGGGCACAGGCAAAACCTGCTCCTACCCATTAGTTTGAAGTAATTTTTCTTCTTCCGTAGATATTGGTGGACTTGAATTTCATCGTCTTTGTCTTTCCAATGTTGCAGTAACACCTTTCTTATGTTGCCGTGGGATCCTCCGGCGAAGAAGGCCAGTATTTTACGCTTTTTTGGAGATAAATGCATGCTAGGAGGACCGAGCTTTCGTACAGGAATGTTGATTTCTGGTATTGAGATATCTCTTCCCGGCCTGAAACCTTCCGATGTGTTGGCGTTGCAGAGCTCTGATGAAGTTGTCGAAAAGCTGAGGGCTCACAGTCGAAATATCTGGCGCCTGACGACAATCAAATCAAAAGACATTCACTTATTAGCTAATATTTATCGATCATGAACGTAAAGAAACTTGTCTACTTACCCAATCGTGACAAGAAACTAAGAAATGGTCAGCTCCGTTGCTTCTGTTCCAATAAGGATATTTCTGAGAGATAACTGTAATGTAATCAGTAACCAAGCGTTGCAGTTGATTGCGAGAGTAGGTGACGAGAGGCCTGTAGAGGAAGTTGATGATGTAGGCGACGCTGATGGGCAAGAAGAAAGCGTGCGCCTCGTCAGGATTGGGAGCTGAGAATTTGCTTTTGCCGCTCTCGATCTCGTCGATGAACTGCCCTTCAATGCCGTAGATGTTGTTTACAGGTCCGCCGTGTACCAAGGGCTGTTCTCCTTCTCTGTAAACCCACACCTTGAATCTCTTCTCCATTTCTATGTAACTCCTGAACATAAAGATAACATGATAGATTATTTTCTTGATTTCGATATTTATTCTTGGAAAACATATAAGATCAAATGCTAATTTATCATTATTTGAATGTAAAGCTTAGTTATTTGTATTTTCATGATGAGGTAAAGATCATTTGTAATTAGAAGCTTGATTAATTATAAGAAATTAATTAACTTTTTAAGTTTTGTATATGGAAGAGTTGATTAATAAATGTCGCTTTATTAAAAACGTTGCGTGTGACAAAATAAGTTTAATCAATTAATATAAATAAAACCTCTATTGATGAAGAAAAAACTGTTATGAAAAATGAGTGAGATAAAAAAAAAGGAAAAATAATCGAATATAGTTTTTAAAAGCTCTTGCATATATCATCCAAAAAATAAAAAAATGAAAATGTCAAGGCAATTGTATCCCTTACAGAACTAATAGAAGGAGCATGTATGTTACCAAAAAATAAAGTTAAAGAAAAATAATAAACAGAAAGAAATTAAGATTAAAAAAAAATTCCATAAAGAACTGAAAAGATCGAAGCAAAACTCAACTGATGAAATGCTTTCGCATTTCTGTAAACAGCTCCTCTGGGTATAAAAATTTCTTCCTTGTTTGATGAATAGTTGTGTGACTGAGTTGCTTTGTAAATAGCTGCTCTTGCTCTGGCCAAATCATCTTCAATTCTCTCCAGACTGCTCCTTTTCTGCCCAAAAAAAAAAAACCCATGAAAAAGTTCAGTTGCCATTGAAAAAAAATAAGTCAAGAAAATATTTATCAGATATATATGTATATATATGGATTGTAAAAGTTACCAATATATGTATAAATCACGCACTTTCTTACGTGCATTGATAACACGCACAGTTGCCAAAGTGCTACTCTGAGATGCAGGCAATAGAGCAGGTGAGGATAAATTTTGGGCAGATTCTTGATTTGTGTAAGCTATGGAAGAAGTAAAATAGTTGGTAAGAGTGTTTTGATTCAAAGGAGATGAGTGAAAAATAAGAAGAAGAAGAAGAAGAAGGACAAGAGCTGGCACAAATAAGATTTTCATTGAAGAGTTAAATGCCGCCACTGGTTTTCACTCCTTTATTTAGACTCTCTCCCTTTACACATATTTCTAAATATATGTTTGAACTTATATATATATATAGATATATATATATATATATGAGAAAATCTTCAGCACGCTTGGTACATAATTTTATTCAAAGGGATCTATAAAAATTTCTAATTATTTATATAATATTTTTCATCGGTTTTCATTTAATTAGTATTCAAGTATAGTAGTTTTAGAGATACAATTGTTGTAGGATAAAAATATTAAATATCAAATATTAATGACAAAATATATTCATTAAAAATATCATTACCAAATATTTTTCAGCTTCACTTTCAAAGAACAATAAAAATATTATAATATCGAATAATCTTAATATATTATATATCAAAGAGCCGCTAGCAAATTTGGTGTGGATTTGTATGCGAAATGTGTTTTGTTAATTATAATTTGAAATTTTGGTAACTGATGGTTGTAGGAATAGATTTTGATTCAGGCAAAGCAAGACAATAATTAAGTGGAATAATCTTCAGAATTTGATAAGTATATAATCATTCTAAGCTGGGTAATACTGTAACTGGTATGCTAGATATAAACTTGTGCGAATTACATTTAGTAAGTACACTTTATACTCCATATATGAAACCTAAGTTGGCAATTATCTATCATTTTGTTTCCTGATCGGGATTTAAATTATGCAATCTTTTACTTCTTCCAACTTCACATTTTCTGCACTAAGCAATTTGAGAAATAAAAAATGGTTATAAATAATGGTGATGATATAAGATCCTACAACTACAAAAAGAAAGAAAACAAAACTAAGTTATTGAATTTAGGGACATATATCTTTTAACGTTTGTTCTAACAAATAGATACTCTATTAATGTTTGAGAAAAGATAGATATTTTCCTGATATTTGGATAAATAAACGTACATCCTCTTAACTTTTATTTCTGATAGTTGATTATTTAATTTAATATCATGTGTATCTTTATACTTTTATATAATAACAATATGATATATATTTTATTTAATTATAATATTTTAATCTCTATTTTAATATTTTTCATAACATATTTTTTTAAGTATAACAATTTAGTCCTATAATTAATATTTTTTTCACAATATAATCAAAACTAACATCTTTTGTAAATTAATAACTAAAATGAATAATATAATAATCATCATGAACTATACACAATTAAAAATTATAATTAAATTAAATTGGTATCCTGATATTAAGTCTCCTAAGCCACACCGAATGTAGTACCATATGAAGTACATCAAATGGCTTAGCCGGTCGGTTCATTGCAAAATGCCTTTGCACTTGCCCTACTTTCCTCTGCATTTTCAAGTACCTTCTAAACGAAACTCCCTTTAGTATACTCTTTATTTCAGGAATTTTCTCCACCGGAATTTGAATAGAAAACTGGCTCCAATCAAGAACGTCACTAAATGGCAATGCATAATGATCGGAAATGATAACCGGAACACAGCCGAGATAGATTGCCTCGACGACTCTGGGGCTAGCCACCTCGTACCCGCTAGGGCACAGGCAATACCTGCTTTGGTTCATCTTTTTCATGTAATCTTGGCCTTTCGGAAGATATTCGTGGACTTCAACTTCGTCATCCTTGTCCTTCCAATGCTCTAGTAGAATTTTGCGTATGTCTCCATGACGACCACCGGCGAAGAAGGCTAAAATCGGACGATCTCTAGCCGTCTTCCGAATGAACGTGGGGTTTAACTTTCCCGGTGGTATGTTGAACTCCGGCAATGAGACATCTCTGATAGGATTGAAACCTTCGGAAGTGTTGGCATTGCAAAGTACTCTAATGAAATTCTTGTATATCTCAGGGTTATCATGTGAAATTTGCGGTGCCTGAAATAAGATATCATTATTAGTAATTATATTATCAGTTTCTTATACTATTATTTCAAGAAATTTTATACGTACCCAATCGTGGCAAGAGACCATGAAGTGGTCGGCGCCGGTGCTTCTATTCCAATAAGGGTATCTATTGGCTACCACGGTGATATAATCGTTGAAAATCCGCACCAAGCGATCACGGTGATAATCGGTGACCGGACGGTAGACATACTCCACGATGTAGGTTACACTAATAGGTACAAAGAATGCATGTGCCTCGTCAGGATGATGGGCCATGAAGGGGCTCGTTCCACGCTCCATCTCATCAATGAAATGACCTTCAATGGAGTAGATATGCTTTGTGGGCCCAATATGTACAACGGGCTGCTCTCCTTCCCTGTAGGCCCATATCTTGAATCTCTTCACCATCTCTATATGACTCCTAATAAAATGAATTAATTAAAAGAAAATCAGTTATCATTTAATTAAGCAGAATAAACATGCAAATTATTTTGAAAATGAGCTGGCTTTCATCAATGCTGAATTAAGGCAGGTAATTTAGGCAAAATATGTTACCATTTAATTAATTATTGTCAAAATCACGTTTAATTAAAGAAATTATATTAAGAATAAGGTGTTTGATTCATAATCCAAGCATATTAGTCATTCTTTTTCAAGTACAGATTATTCAACAAGTTAATGAAAACATGTGCTCAAAAACCTGTATTCCAAAAGAAACTTGAAAATGAAACGAAACGTTTTTTTTTTATAGTTTTCTTGGCTAAATATGGAAAACATCCTTCTTATTTCATTTTCCGAAAATGAAAAAAAAATTTTCACTTGACAAATTTCCCCTGCATACCCCTAAAGAAATATATAGTAATAAGATTCAAATATGGTAATAATATTATCTAATATATAAAATTAACATATATTCTTCAATTTTTATTCCCATAAAAGGTAATAAATCTCTCTATAAAAAGAAATAATGAATTGACATTATTTTAAAAATTCTGCATTAAATTATATTAATTTACATTATTAAATTTCAGTTCTGAAGAGAACGAGATTCATACCGTCTATCTCTTGAGGTAACCCTAGAAGTCACAGTATCTCCTATTGTTTTCTATGGCAAACCAAACTCAAACCAAACAATGTATATGTTAACACTTATAACTTAATTAAGAGATCATTAAGAATTGGTGAAAAGCAATGAAACCAAACGTTAAAACAAGCTAATTATCTCCTAATTGATACTTAACTGATGAAAAGCGTAAGCGTTTCTGTAAATGGAACCTCTGGGGACGAAGCTCTCCTCCTTATCAGACGAATAATTCTTCGTTCGAATTGCTTCACGTATGGCTGCTCGAGCAGCCGCTAAGTCTGCTTCTATCCTCTCCCAACTACTCAGTTTCTGAACAAAATCAAACAACACAAACGTCAATAATATCATATCGTAAAAACCCTCAAAGCAAACACATAAATATATATACGTAAAAACTTGGGTATATATATACTTTGATTTGTTTGGTGGTTTTAGAGGAATTTGAGGGAGATATTTGGAAGGGAATTGGTTGATCAGATGGGGTAGGGATGCTTTGTGGACTGGTTTGACTACTGGTTTTGATGACGTTGAATGGAACAGTGGATAAAGAAAAGAAGGCAGAGAAATGGTTCTGGTTGAAGGAGGAGAAGAAGAAGAGACTAATGGAGAGGAGAAGAAACGTTAGAAGCAAAGGGAGTGAGTAGAGGAAGTTTCCCATGGCTTGTTTTGGCTTCTTCTACGACGACGTTTGAGTTTCCTTTGCTGTGTATTCTTTTTCATCAGAGAGACAGAGGGAGATTGAGAGAACGAAGTAAAGATTATGTGGGAATTACGAATGTTGAGAAGCTGCGGCCAGCTTTTTTCCTGTATTTATTTATTTATTTGTTTATCTATATTGAATTATACAATTGTTTTTAATAAAAAACACGTGTAAGATTAAAAAGAAAGTAGCATATGAGATGTTTTAATTTGGTTGTGTATATTAATTAATAATTAATTAGCCTTTGCAAAAAATAATTATAGTCAGCAAGATCTGGTTTGCAATATATACAATTCGAGCAAATTACCCAGTAAATTAACTCTTCATGCGGACGTGAAGGAGGATTTCATTTCATGTGACATATTGTATATACAAAATTGGGGAAATTTAGGATTTTTTTAAGCATCGAAAAGGACAAATATTCCTTAAATATGAGAAAATGACACAAAATTAAGAAAATTTATAGATATCTTTGAAGCAGGACAAAGGAAAAATATTCCTTAATTATAAGAAAACGACAAAGGTATTTCGACATACCAGTTCCAAGAAATCTTAATTTGATAGAAAATTGATGAGAAAGTACACAAATCTCCCCTATAAACAGTAAATTTATCAAAATTCTTTTAAATCAATTTTTTTTTAAAATTACAAAATAAGAATACTTTGATTGGATTCGAACTTATGATTTTAGTGAAAAATACCAATACCTTAACCACTATACTAAACATATTTCAATAATATGTCTTCTAATTTTTGATAAATAGTCCTTTTGAAAATATAAATAATGATTTTTGTAATAATTAAAATTATTTTGTTATTATAAAATTTATAATTCAAAAATAATTTTATAACATTAAAATTCTATATAATAACTTGAATTTAAAATTATTATTATCATTAAATTATAAATTTTTAAAACTATTTTTTTAAATAAAATAATTTATTTCATTTAATAATTATTTATAAATAATGTTTTAAAATTATTAGTGCTAATAATAATTTTAGAATAATTTTATTTTATAACAATTTAAATTTTATTTTCTTTAATAATTATTTAAGAATAAATTTTTATTATTATTTGATAATAGTTTTAAATTCAAGTTATTATATAGAATTTTAAGTTTTGTGATAACAAAATAATTTTAATTATTACATAAATTATTACACACATATTTTACTAAAGATTGACAAATGTATTATTAATGTATGTTTAGTGTAGTAGTTAAGTTATTTATCTTTTTCATTAAGGTCATAAGTTTGAATCCAATCAAAATAATCCTATTTCACAATTTTAAAAATATAGATTTAAGGATATTTTAGTAAATTTACTGCTTGTAGGGAATATTTATATCCTTTTCAATAAACTTTATATCAAATCGGGATTTCCACAAACCTCAAAAGAGATATATGGAAATGTCCCAAATTACAAATAACTTTAAAGTTAGAAGAAAAATAAATATTATAAAATATGAAAAAAATGACAATATTCTTCTTGACTTTTATTTCGTAAGTTATTATTATTTTTATCAATTAAATTTTAGCAACTAGCAGAGTAAGATATTTTTTCAATTATAACAATTTTGTCCTTATTTTTAAACAAAACTAAAACATTAAAATTAAAAAAAATTTCTTTTTAATATATTATTTTAATAAAAATGTAAAAAAGAAAATACTATTATAAAAAAATTTAGCAATGAATTAGATCAAATCCATATACTGAAATATTTATAACCCTCTTATTTTACTTTTTTGATAAGAATTTGATATTTAATTATCAAAAAATTTAAAAGAAATATTTTTAAGATTTTATTTTTATATTCAATATATTTTTAAAGATTATATTAAATTCATTAAATTTTCTTAAGAAAATTATGAAAATATATACATGTCATATATATATATATATATATTACAAAAAAATCAAAATTCTCTTCTTTTTCATATTTTTAATAATAATTAAATTATTTAATAAGTATATATAAAAATATATTTAATTACAAATTTTGTTAACACATGACACTAAATTTAATTCACATAACTCTCTTTTTTTCTTAAATATTTTTAAACAATTTAAATAAGATGAGAGTAATAAATTATAATATGTGAATTAAAATTGATGTCATGTATTAATAAAATTAGTAATTAGATATATTTTATATGCTTATAAAAATAATATAATTTAATATTTTATTTATAAATTAAAATTTTTGATTAGTTTTTATAATTAAATACCAAATTTCAAGAACGTAAAAAAAAATAGTTAAAAATATTTTAATATATGAGTTTAATTTAATTTATTATTATAATTTCTTAATAGTAGTACTTTCTTTTCTAAATTTTTTGTTGAAATAATAAATTAAAAAATTTATTAATTTTAACATCTTAATATTTTTAAAAATAGGAATTATATTGTTATCATTAAAAAATATATATCTTATTTTGTTATTTTGCTAAACTTTAGTGATAAAAATACTAATAACTTAATAGGTCAA
Organism: Azadirachta indica; assembly: GCA_022749755.1. Lineage (NCBI taxonomy): Eukaryota > Viridiplantae > Streptophyta > Magnoliopsida > Sapindales > Meliaceae > Azadirachta > Azadirachta indica. The sequence continues at coordinate 5,441,944 of CM040446.1, read as the reverse complement.
TTATCGAAAATAAAAGTTAGGATAATCTTTAATTTACCCCAATTATTATTGATAAACATCAATCCGCCCCCAACTTTTATAAAAGTCCTGACTCCACCTTTAAACGTTAAATTACACCGTTATTTCATATAATAAAAAAAATAAAATCATAATTTTATAATTTTAAATTAATAAAAATAAATTTTTTCCTTCTCTGTTCTTCTCCCTCTTTTTCTCTTTTTTTCTTCCCTTTATGTTTTTCATTTTCTTGATTCATCATAACTGCCTATGGTACCCATGAAAAGCTGCCTACAGTAGCCATGGTGGCTGCCACAAGCAGCCATTGAAGGCTGCCTACAACAACCATGAATGGCAGCTACAAGCACCTATGAAAGGAAGAAAAAGAAAAAAAAATGAAAGGAAAAAAAAATTAATTTTGAATTTACTACAGGTAAAATTGTATTTTTCAAATTAATTGCAATCAAAGTTATATTTAACGATGAAAGTTAACATTTGAGAGTGAAGTAAGGATTTTTGTAAAAGTTAACGGCTGGTTGATGTTTGTCAATAATAATTGAGGGTAAATTGAAGATTGTCCGTAAAAATTGAAAGTATTTGTCATTTTTTCATCCTTCAAGGATATTTGTTTTTCTTCAAACTTTATAAATATTTTTTTTTCATATTTTAAGAGGATATTTGTCAATTTTTTATATTATTATTTTAAAGATTTTGAATGGGATTGAAAACTTTAATCATAAAACACTAAACTTTTACTATTTATTATTATTCTAATTTAGGATAGTTTAAAAATGTTAAACTTGTCTCATATCACATTAGAGCTATTCTTAATAGAAAGTTAATAAAATTATTATATAACATTTAGAATAGGGTAATATTACACAAACAAGCTGTTTACATTGACATTTGCACTTAATTTATCTTTTAATTAATTGTATGTTAAAAATTATATCAATATCAAATATGAATAGCGTAATATTACACAAACAAGCTATTTACAATGACATTTGTACTTGAAATTAATTTATCTTTTAATTAATTGTGTGAAGAAGAAGAAGATGTAATAGGCTAGTAGAAGCTGTAATCAGTCTTAAGAGGAGAAGAGATGCCAATTTCAAAGTGAGAATATAAATAAATAAATGTTGCGAAATGGAAAAATCTAATAAATTTCTCTAATCTCAAATTTGTATAAACAATCCATCAAGTTATTTAGAGGGTATAAGTAGGACTCCAATAGGACTCTTTTTTCTCTATATAAAAAGTAATTTTTCTATTTTTTTTATATAAAAATAAAAATTTTATATCTTATAAATAAATTTCGATACATAGGAAGTAATTTCTCTGTTGTATGATGGTAGAATCTCATGTGTTGTAAATAATTAAATTTTTAAACTTCATTATAACCGTAATTATATAAAATCTTAGTAAACATCTAACTGTATATATATATATATATATACATAAAAAATTTTATTGATAAATTATGAGAATTTAGTGGAAGGGCTTTGAAAATGAGTCTTGGATCACAAAGTTCTTGAGCAAAGTGCCCACATAACTTGAATGAATAAATAAATGAATCAACCTTGATTGCAATTTACAATGGATGCTAAAACTCCCACAATATCAGGGTCCCACCTAACATAAATGGTTCCTAAAATTATATTCATGTAAAATCTCATAGTTTCTATAAAATAAAATAAAATAAAATAATTAAAAAATAAATTTAATAAAATTTTAATTTATTGCAGGACTTGTAGTTTTTCTTTAAACCAATTGAAAACTATGAATACTTATATATTTTTCATGAATTATTTTTGTAAAATAACTTGTCAAATCTTTTTTTACTTTTTAAAAATAGAAAATGGTTTTGAAATTGTTGATACCTATATCATACAAGTATTTAAAAGTGACATATAAGTATCTGTTATGAATTGCTTATTAATTAATTGTTTTCCCTTGGATTAATTCTTTATTAAATGTAAAATTTATATAAATTTAACAAAATAATAATGAAAGAAAATGACCTGTAACTCTGTATTAAATGCAACTAGCACATAAATTAAGAACAATAATACTTTATTTTTATTAAGAAATATTTCAAAATTTATCATTTTAAGTGATGTATAATAGATTAATCTAAAAATTAAAAATTTTTAGTATCAAAGGGAGTAAGGTCACAACACTTTAGATGATAATATAAAATTTGAAGTATTACTTTAATATATATATGTATACACGTATGTATGTATGTATGTATGTACGTATGTATGTATAAATGGGATTTTATCTTAAAAACACACCCAAAATGGGAGATATATATATAGGAAACATCAAACATGCTAAATGCACATGCATATGGATAGTATTAAATTAATTTAATAATATTATTAGATAAAATTCCAATAAATATTATCTTATCAAATTCACTATGGTCTAACAAATACACTATCATATTCATAGAATTAATTTACGTAAAACTCTTGCTTTTAAATAGGAAGTATAATAGAATAAGAAATTGGAAATTACTATACAGAAATATAACATTTTCTCATTATGGAATTGAAAATCAAAGCAAGCAATTTGAAATTGAATTCTAAAACCTTTTTCCGTCTGTTATGACTTTAATTTATAATTTTTAAGATTATTTAGTACACCATATCACCCATATCACATTATTTTGAATATAAAATTTGGGACATATAATTAATATTATTTATTTTAATTTGTTATGTTTTGATAATATAATTAGTTTAAATTAGATGTTAATTAATTCAACGAATAAGAGATATAACTAGAAGTTTTATGTACAGAACTGACTCCTACAAATATTTGAAGCATTTTATTTATATATTCATGTAATTAGTATTAAAAGAAATTCCTTAAAAGAAGGAAAGATAAAATTAGCTTACGTATTCATCATATTCATTATGAAATTCCTTTTCATTGTTAACAAAAAGTTTCATCGAACTTATGATATAAATTCCTGAACATTTGACTTGACCCACAAAAAGAATGTAAACATAAAAAAAAAAAAAAAAAAAAAAAAAAGTAACGCGCAAATACAAGATTATGATTTGTAAACAATTAATCTTCATCATTGTGAAGAAGTTGCTAATCTGAAGTTGAGTCTCCTCAGCCACACCGAATGAAGCACCATATGAATTACATCGAACGGCTTAGCAGGTCTGTTGACCACGAAGTGCTTCTGAACTCTCTTAACCCTTTTATACATTTTCAAGTACTTCTCATTCGGAATCGCTTTCAAGATTGCCTTGATTTCTGATATATTCTTGCTCGGAATATGTACCGAGAATTGCCTCCAATTGAGGACATCACTGAAGGGCAATGAGTAGTTATCAGAAATGATAACAGGAACACACCCTGCGTAAATTGCTTCAACTTCTCTTGGACTTGCAACTTCGAACCCACTAGGGCACAGGCAAAACTTGCTCTGACCCATTAATTTTGTGTAGTTTTTGCCTGGTGGGAGAGACTCGTAAACTTGAACCTCATTGTCTTTGTCCTTCCATTGGTTAAACAACAGCTTTCGGATGTACCCGTGGGCTCTGCCCGCGAGGAAGGCTAAGATGGGTCGGTTGCTGGGAGTCTGCCCCAAATTCGGAGGTGCAAGCCTTCCAAATGGCAAGTAGATTTCAGGCATGGAGACATCTCTCTGGGGTTGAAACCCTTCTGATGTGTTGGCGTTGCATAAAACTCTGATGAAGTTCTTGTAAAACTCTGGATTGCTTCTTGAAACTTCTGGTGCCTGAAGAATATAAATACATATATATATATATATATAATTAAAAGGGAATGTAAGAATTCGTATTATAATACATATATATCTGTTATGGCCATAGTATTTTGACTCTTAAAGCTAATTTGCATCTCGGATCGAGAAAATTGAATGATATAACTTCAATCCAGGCAGTCTTTACACAGTAAGTGATATACTGATTAATTCACATGTGATGAAAACGTATCACACAAGCGAAACACAGAGGTGAAGAAATAAAATTTTCACTTTGAAGTTGACCATATATGCAACCCAATTTTGATTAATTTAATGTCATGACTCTTAATTTCATCTTTTTCATAATGTTAATTAATTTCATTAAATTATCAATTTGAATAATGCTACGTATCCGAATATTTTATTCCCACTTTTACATTATTGTTGAGATGAAAGTTAAATATTAACCAAACCCACATAAAAACAAAGTTTCTAGTACAATTTATATATATATACGTACGATCAATCTATAAAACCTGTAAATATGTAATAATGGCGAAAAACTAAACGTACCCAATCATGACACGAAACCATGAAATGGTCGGCACCGCTGCTTCTATTCCAGTAAGGGTATTTGTCGGCAACGACGGCGATATAGTCCCGCAGAAGTCTTACTAACCGCTCACGGGAATACTCCTTGACGTTGAGAATTGGGTGATAGACATAGTGAATAACGTTAGCAACACTAAATGGCAAGAAAAATGCGTGAGCATCCTCAGGATGGGCTGCCCTAAATGGGTTGTTCTTGCTCTCCATTTCATCGATGAACTGCCCCTCTATAGCGTATATGTTGTTCAATGGTCCTAGGTGGATTATCGGATTCTCTCCTTCTTGGTATACCCATATTTTGAATCTCTTCACCATCTCTATGTGGCTCCTGATGAAAGTTATCAACACCCAGAAACAAAAAAAAGATGGTAATTCTCGAAAGCAAGTTAATTAAAATTAAGAAAATTAAGGAAATTATTGAGAAGTGCAGATCAAACTCAACTGGTGAAACGCGAATGCATTTCTGTAAATGGAGCCTCTGGGGATATAGGTTTCTTTCTTGTCTGATGTATAACTTTGGAACTGAACTGCCTTGCGAATGGCTGCTCTTGCCCTAGTTAAATCTTTCTCAACTCTGTCTATACCACTCTTCTTCTGCTCCAAAGCATATAACCAAGATAATAGTTATATATACATATATATATATATATATATGTATAGCTATATTAGTTGATAAATAAGAGAACAGTACATATATATATATATATATATAATCAAATCTCACTTTGATATAGTTATTAGCTTTATGATTACTGCTTTTATACATTGCAGTCGGATCAGAAAGCGTATCAGATTCGGGGGCAGCTTGTGGTGGAGAAGACGACGGTGAGATGTTGGGATCTGTAAGTGTGGGACTGGATGGTACTAATATTTCAGAAGATATACTGAAAAAACGGGTAACATGGTTTCCACTGAGGGGAGAGGGGAAAGTACTGAGCAAGAGAAGAAGAAGAAAAAGAAAAGTTGGAAGCAGTAAGAAAGAGATGGAGGAGCTCGAAGTTTTCATGGCTTCTGGATTCCAATTGCTACTCTATTTTGGTAGCTCTGGTGTGGGATTGTGGAGAGGAGAGGAGAGGAGAGAGGAGAACATATTATGTAACAGTGAAGGCTCCTTCATGAAGCAAGGTTTCCTCTTTTGAGTTGTTTAAGAAGCAAGTTATTTTCCTTATAGTAATCAACACCTCGACATTTGAGTTAGGTTTATGGTAAATAGCATGCGTACTATAGGCGAATTTTAAGAAGTGAAAAAAATAATAATAAACAATAAATTCGATTATACACATAAGTAATTTTTTTATATACTAAAACTGTTATTTATATTTTTAAAAGTATATTTTTTGTATGCACGAAAAAATTTTAAGTAAAATCGATTTTATCATGTTATTGTATGATCATTTAATCACAAAATATAAGATATGAAATATATTTTTCTCTTAATTTAAAAATATAATATGTATGAAATATATAGTATGATGATGTGAGAGTGTTGATTAATTACAATGATAATTAACCATTAATTTCGATTAAGATTTGCTAACTAACTATGCATCGGTCATTGACATAAATAATGGAAACATTATCAAAATAATCTCTAATTCTTTGGATATAAATATTGATGCACAAACCTCTGAACATCAATCCAAAGGAGCATAAATTTGCTAGAAAATCGAACCAAATTGATGTGGATTTAGCTTTGAAAATGAGACTCTCGGATCACAAAACTTCTTGAGCAAAGTGCAGTGCCTAATTAACTAACTCCTTTGATTTTGATAGATATGTTGATTGCAATGCAAGTTATATCAAGCTGAAACTCCGACCAGATCAGAAGCCTAAGCATTTGGTTGCTAATATTTATGCACTATATATTAATCTCATAAACAATTCCAAAATGATTTAAATTTATAAATATATAAGCATATATAGGGATTTGTGTTTCATAAAGTCACTTCTTAATTTAGTCTAATAATTGGTAAGCTGACTAACATACAGCTACACAGACTGTAGTTCCATTGTTCTCCCCTCGATTTGGTGTAAACTTTTTATTAAGAAGTGGAATTTTTCAACTATAAATTCTTATTTAATTCAAAATTTGTTAAAATATTAGGTAGATGGTGAATAATATCAGTATAAGGTTAAATTTATTTTCCATACATATATGTATCGTATGTGTGTATTTAAGGCTTATCCATTATTTTAGACTTTTTTTTAATATTGAAATACTGTTGTTTTAAAGTTATAACGGTTATAGGATAGAAATAGTAGTAAATATCAAATATTAATATTAAAAAAATAAATTCTACTAAAATTTAAATGTTGTCAAACACTTTTTAAACGACAAAAAAACACAACCCTAGCTAAAACCCGAGTAACAGAACCCCTATTAGATATAATTTTCAATGGAATTGGGGAGAATTACATGACTAGCTGCCTGTTTTGCCCCTCATCGAGTGCATATTTACTAAAACCTTCACCACAACAAAAGTAGTAAATTCTTTTGGGCTAGGTGGCTTTAGCCCAAAATCCTCCATTTCTCATTCTAATTTCGGATCAACCTATGGGCCGAAAATCCAACCCAAACATAATTAGTACTTTCAAGCAACAAACAAAAAATAATTCAAAGAAAACAAATAGGCAGAAGCAGCAAAGAGAAGGAGAATTTCGTTTCAAATTCCATAAACTTTGTCGTTGTAAATCATATTAAAATGTTTGAACTATTGTCACACTGACCCAACAATATATACGAATTAAAAACTATACCAACAAAAGAATAACAACAATATTAATCAATATTCCGAACCTATAATAATTATATATAACAATTCAAGCTTATGGTAATTAAATTGACCAAAAAAATAAAATACAAATTCATTAACGAAAATTACACAACGTTTAAGCAGCCAACACGGTCTCGCCACTCCAAAAACACAAGCGTAGCACCGTAATGAGCCAAGGCCCCAAACACAACAAGCACATGAAATATTTGATGACTGTGTCCTGCTATATCGAACCATCCTGGCTTCCACCTTTCAGGAATTCTGCTCACATAAAACATTGTCCCTGTCAAGTAAAACACCGCCATTGCCAACTCATAAGCTAACGTAATATCCCGTTTTGGGTTGTTCCAGTTCACGATGAGGGCGTGAACGGCAGGGACGAAGCCGAAGAATCCCATTGAACAGAAGAGTAAAGCTCGGAAGCCTCTGAATTTTCCTGTCGAAAGCGTTGGAGATAGGAGTGTGATGATTGTGAACACTCCCATTGCTGTGATTCCTCCTAAGTAGACGAAATGCCAGCGGGGTTCGCATTGGAATATGTAGAAGATCGGTGGGAAGAAGGAGGTGATGATCATGACTGTGATTCCGACGTAGTCGATGCGGAGCAGGAGGAGGCTTAGGTGACGTGAATGGCAGGAAAAGAGATGGCAAACGCTGCTTGAAAGAAGGCAGAACATTGAACCTGATAAGAATACGAAGAATGGCCAACGAGTTACAGGGACTAATGGTGGATTTACGTCCATTTCTGCAGATGATATCCTCTTCAAATCAATCAGTTTTGTTGTTTCCTGTAAATTTTCTAACATCAGTTGTTGAACAAACAAAGAACAAAGAGTAACAGTGAGCTTGGAAACGTCTCGTATGTCTACTAACCATGAAGAAATCTTTGGAATTATGAGAAACATTTGTATCTCCACTAATAGGAAAAGACCTGAAATAATTAGTAACAAATTAATCAAGATCAAATGGAGGATTAAATAATTAATCTGTTTAAACTAATAACTAATTAAATTAATGAAATATATTATATACCTGGTTATGAAGCTGATGAGATCCGCTACCTGAGGTATTTCCATCAAATTCGCCATTGTTAATGCAACAAAAAGAATAAAACCGATTAAATGCCTGAAAATACAAAAAACCAAGAATCAGAAAAAACCAACTGATCTGAAATCTTTAAAAAAACTTGTAAAATCATGATATGGAAATTGGAAGAAATTGAATCAAATACACGTACGTCCAAACGTTAAGGGTTTCATTATGCCAACGGAATACGCTGAAGAGAGCTTCTTTGATAGGCCAATTAGCTCTGTAATAATTAACTATGAACTCGTTATCCCTCATGTACTCCGGCAACTCCCAGAACGACACAAGTGAATACCTTTTCGATTTGCTTTTGCTCTCTTCATCATGAAGATCATGATCCTTATTGTTCTTGATCTGATGATGATGATGACGATGATGATCAGCATCAGAGAAGCAAGAAGAATTAACAGTGGTTTCTTCTTGCTCCATATTCTTCATTTTGGAAATATTTTCTTTCCTCCTAATCAGAACAACTCTTTCTCTGAAACTCATGATAACTCCAGTGACAAAAATTTGGTGAGATGATTTGAGAAACTCTGATTAATATATAGAGAGAATTAATTAATTAATTAATTAATTATATATAATATATTTTAATTAATGAAAAAGCATAATTTTATGGGAAGAGTGCCGCAGCTGGCTCACTGTACCAACTGCCAGCATTTAAAGAAGTCTTTGTCTTTTGTCTACGACGGTTGGTTTGGAGTTGCATGAAATATTAAAGCGTGGGCAACTTCTAAATGGTTAGGTTAACAATAAATATTGGTAAAAGTATATACATAGTGGGTGAGAAATTTTCGTATAAAACTAGTGTATAAATATTGATGAATTATAATTAATTATTGACAATTGTTTATTACTAATTGATTATCAATTAAATTTAAATGGAGAATACGCAAACTATTTATTGACAATATTTGTGGAAAACTGATTAGTTAATCACATTATATTAATAAATGAGGTGATGTCATTAATCCAAATTTTTTTACGATCAATTTATCATAAAATTAAGAGTATTGTCTAATATTACGGACTTGTACTTAATTTTAAAAGTAAAATTAAAAAATAATAATTTAATAAACACCAATTTTTAAAAAATAATTAATCGATTATATTAATAAATAAGGTGATGTGATTAATCGAAATTTTTGAACGATGATGGATTTACTATAAAATTGAAAGTATTACTCAATATTGCGGACTTATACTTAATTTTAAAAGTAGAGTCAAAGTAATAATTAAGTAAACACTAATTTTTAAAGAAGTTAACGTATTAGTTTACTAATCTTTGATATTAAGTCATTTTATGTTATAGCATTACATATGATTTTATTCTACTTTTATCCTAATCAACAACTACAATCATCTCACGCAATGTAATAGTCATTCTGCTTTTAGGTTTTAACACTAATCGTTGTTAATTGGATTTCTCACGTCTCATTATAGTGTGAGAAGATTTCTAAGTATATTATAAAAGTAAAATTCTAACACTTGTAATGTTAATTCTGAAAAGAAAATCAGTTCATATAATATGGCTACAATTATTTTTTAAGAAATTAATACTAACTTCAATAATTATCATGCTTGTAAGTTTAAAAGCATAAAAAGGGGCTCATATTTTGTTATTGATTTTGTATTACAATAATTATTGATTAAAAGATAGAAATATTTGATTATGGTAATTATAATTAATGGGCGGCATACATGTTTTCTTAGCGTAATTGGAATAATATTAAAAAAATAAAAATTTAATATTTTACTAGTAAAATTTTTCACTCTTATTTAATATCTTCTTAAAAAAATCTAATATGTATGGTGATTTTGAATTCTTTCAATATAAATATCAATAGTAATTACATAGTGAATTGGATACCATTAAATGTTCCCTTTATTCGAAGAATATCCCATCTTCAAATAACCTGCTTTCGTTATCAAAGATAAATTGCAAAAAGGATCACAAGATTTTGATTGTTTTAATTAATTAAATCTCTTAATATTTAATTATAAAAGTGATTAATTTTAATTGTTGGTATTAGTTAGGAGACCGGGCAACCATTTATACCGGTGAAGACAGGTGGCCGACTATTAGACCGTTGGATTATTTATGATTAAATTTAGTTATTTTCCTTAAGCCACTTCAAATGAGATCCACACGGGGTTCGTTTCTTGCTCGAGTGATGACGTGTCCCGCTCGCTTATTTAAATTGACCTAATTCTCTAGTCAACCTATCAAATCTAAGCTCCTTAGATTTGTAATAGTGGGCCCAGCATTTAATTTCACGGGCTTGTTGAATGTTGAGTGGGACCCGCTGTTTTTTTTTTTTAATGTTGTGAAGATATTTTGTTTAATTTGTTGGATGAAATTTTTGTCTCAATTGCTTAATATTTGGAATAATTCTTACTTGTTAGCTGACATTTGATTGATGTTTGTGATGCTGGAGAGCGAGAGAGCGCGGGGTGGGGGCGGAAGAATTAAGGAATAAATTTGGTAAAAAGTAAAATATCTTATTATTTTGAATGTTAATTCATTTATTAGAATTTATTATAAAAAAAAATTTGAACGACCTAATTGAACATTAATTAGTCTATTCATTAGAATACATAATAAATTTTTTACACTTGTCCTTGTTATTCTCTGTGAAAAATTATTATTAGGTTCTAACTTTTTGTTAAATGTACATTTTCAAATTTAAAAGTTTAATAATTATTCATTTAACTTTTATTTAAAATTGTTGTCGAGCTATGCTCACAATAAGTCATTCTTAGTATCGTGAAATTCTAAATTTTTCGATTTATGGGATAATATGGTTAATTTTTAAAAATAAATAATAAAAAATATATTATTTATTTTAAATATGACGTATTTAATGGTTTTAGAGAATTGTCCGAAATAATTATAAATGTTATTTAATTTTTCCATCAGTTTGAAAACATCATCTCAAAAGTAGGTAAAGGAAATTAAAATAATTTTGGCACTAGCCAACCTCTTACCTCTTATTTAACGAATTAAAAATTGAGTGAGTAATTTTAAAATGAAAAAAACAAAATATTTTTTCCTTGATGTTTGGTTTAATAAATAGATATTCCCTTAATGTTTGAGAAAAAAAAAAATTTCTCCTAACATTTGAATGAAAATCTGCATTACTCCCTATTTTAATATTTTTTGTAATATAATTTTTTTAAATATAAAAAATTATTTCATATTTAATATTAATGTCACAATATACTCAAAATTAAATATATTTTTAATTTTTTATTTCACTAGAAAATTTAAAAAATAAAATATTATTAAAAAATTTAAATAATGAGTTAAATTAAACTCATATTAAAATATTTATATTCATTTTTTACAATAAATTTTATATTTAATTGTTAAAAAGATTTTGAAATATATTTTAATATTTTATTCTTATATTAATATTTTTATTTAAAAGATTATATTAAATTTATTATATTTTCTTCAGAAAAATTATGAAAAAATATAAATAAAAAAAGAAAAAAAGAAAAAATTTAGTATAAGTTGTTAATAAAATTAGTAATTAGATATATTTTATATTCTTATTAATCAATATAATTTAATTTTAATTAAAAAATAAAAAAAGAAAATGTTTTATTATTTTTATTTGTAATATATATAATATGTAATTATTGTTTATATTTTTATTTATATTTTCCTATGTTTTTAATATTGTTCACAATATATTCAAGAATAAATAATTTTTTTAATTTACTATTTTAATAAAAAAATTTTGAAAATACAATTATTAAAAAAATTCAAATAATGAGATAAGTCATACTTATATGTTAAAATATTTGTAATCCTTAACTTTTACTTTTATGATAATAAATATTTAATTATTAAAAAATTTAATTGAAATTTTTTTAACGTTTGATTTTTACATGTAATATATTTATTTGAAAAATTATGTTAAATTTATTATATTTTTTAAAAAAATATATAAAAAGATAAACAATAAATACATGTTATATATATGACAAATAAAAATAATCAAAAATTTTCTTCTTTTTCTATTTTTTAATTAAAATTAAATTATATTACTTAATAAAAATATAAAATATATTTAATTACTAATTCTATTAATAAATTATAGTAAATTTTTTCTTTTTTTTTTTTTTTTTTTATTTATATTTTCATAATTTTTCTCAAGAAAATATAATAAATTTAATGTAATCTTTTAAATAAAAATAGTATTATAAGAATAAAACGTTAAAATATGTTTCAAATTTTTTTAATAATTAAATATCAAATTTATTATAAAAAGAAGGTTATAAATATTTTAACATAAATTTAAGGTAACTTATCATTTAAATTTTTTTAATAATATTCTCTTTTGCAAATTTTCTATTAAAATAAAAAATTAAAAATATATTTAATCTTGAGTATATTGTAAAAAAAATATTAAATGTAGGAATAAATTGTTATATTTAAAAAAGTATTTTGTATAAAATATTAAAATAAAAACTTAAATGTTATAAGAAAATAAAAATATATATTTTATTATTATTATATAAAAGATTAAGAATACAAATAATAATAAATTAAGTAGTCAACAAATCGACATAAAAATCAAAGAAAAATATCTGTCTATTTATCTAAATATTATTAAAAAAATATCTATCTTTTCTTAAATATCAAGAGGATATACATCTATTAGGACAAACATTAAAGAAAATATATCATTTTTCTTTTTAAAATTTTAAAACTAAAATAAATATACATTAAATCATTAATATTTTAGGATCCACGTGTCCTTTTTCTCTTTTTATTGGTATAAATTTAGAATTAAATGAGGGAATGGGAGGCAGATAAAAGGCCGGCAGGAATGCCTAATTAATTATAGCATTAAATAATGAGCCCTGCGTACAAAGGCAGCGACGTGCCCTGTATCATCGTTGTATTATTATTAAATGCATTAGCATTATAAGAAAAGGTAGCTGAAACGTGTGGCTTCAAACTAACGTTGTGAAATAAGACGAAGAAGAAAAGAACAAGAAGGGCACCTGAGGGGTTGGCCTAATTGATCATACCGTGATTTGCCGAGAAGCACTGTAAGAATCAAGTCTTACCTTTGAATTTCTGTAAACAGTCAACGTTTCAAAATATTGTATCCCAAATAAATAAATATTAATGTTTACCAAATATTTCAACAGTTAAATTTTCAAAGTTTGAGTATAATCACAATTCACAAACACATTGATTATTCAAGGAGAAGGGAAGGAAATAATGGAATTATTTTTCAGGCAGTTGCAATATGTATGTATGTATTTATGTATGCATGTTCAGACTATTTTGTAATAACTTTCTGTAGTAGCAATTATTATAGAGGATCATGAAGGACACATACAGCCTGTTTGGTATAATTAACGGCCACGCAAAGAAAGGTAGAGGAGGCCGCCTGTCGTTCAGGAACTCAGGCCAATAACAGTAATAAGGCATTGAGTTTGAAAAGGGCTTGAGTGAATATACAAATAGGAAGAAAGAAATATGTAAATAAAGATTGAGGAGGTCCCAGAGTTCCAAAATTATGAGGAGGATGGATGGCTTTGCAGACAAGAAAAGACCCAAATATGGACAACATCAACACCACAGAAATGGGAAGCTCTCAAAAAGGAAATTTTAACGAAGAGACATGTCTGGCTGAAACCTTTTAGACCTTGAGAAGTCCTACTTTCTCCAAAGAACTTCGGAGATCAGAACTTGTGCAGTCTTCTCTTGTCTGAATGATGTTCGGGCTGTCAATTGGCATTACATCTGAGAGAGGGTAGTTTCGGTTGGCATGGACTTGATTGTTTGCACTGCTACAAACACCCTTCAATATCACTGTTTTGTGCAGACCACCAAGCAATCCTTCGTAATCTGTATCCCCAGATTCTCCGACAAAAACCACCACCTTTGACAACTCCATACCCCACCGAACATACAGATACCTGAAATATGTTTGAAGTCATTATATTCCACAAGTGTTTGAAGTCATTACATCAAATTGTGTTGACTCTTAACATATCAAAAATGGAGAGGGGAGGGAGTTGGGTTGGGGGTTTGAGGAACTGTCTGAAGGGGCTTCCAAGTGCCCACTTAATTCATCCAATGACATTATGTGCAGCCAGCACAATCATTGCATGACCGAGGTGCTAGGTAACAAGAACAGAAGATCCTCATGAACATCTTGATAGTTGATGCAGTGAAGGCAAACAATCACAGTAATAGTTCAAAACCCTAATCTATGATATCATGAATATTGTTTCACATTTAATACTTGTCCAACTACCACATTGTAAAGACCAAGCTCCCCACATTTGTTCCCTTAATAAATTATCCAGTCATGTAACTAATTCACCAGGCGTGCAATCCTTAAGCTATTAATATTTAGTAACAAATGACAATGGAATGACATAACTTAGAACTATTCTATGGTTCTTCAATCCCAAATGAAAATGGCACCTACTCAGGCCTTAATCTTGAATCTCCACAGTTATATTATCAACTAAAAGAAAGGACTGAAGAATTTAACGGCTTAAACTAGATCTATTACATGCCATTACCACAAACAAACATGAAAAATATACCTGAGGGCTTGGGAACGTGATGCCAAAACTGGAATTACATTTATCCTGTTACCATTTTGGCAGTAAATAACATGACAACGAAGAGCTTGAATTCTCAGCAACTTCCGAAGCTCTTTAACAGGGGGAACCTGAAAAGAGATATAATTAGATACCGAAAGAGTTCCCATGATGCCCAAAAAATAAGAGAACAAAATTTACCACTGAAGGCCTTTGCACACTGAAAGCATAGCAGTAGTTGGTTGAAAGTTGTTCAGCAGGTATGACAACTTTTTCCTCACTCTCAGCCTTCTTATCTGTGACTGAGGAAGCCCAACGAACCAAAGTTTTCCTCAGTCCTTCCCCACCCCAACGGTATTCAATGTGCGAGTGATAATAGAAGTCAACCACAAAGGGATCATCCTCAGAATTAAGGGTTGAATAGTAGAGATCGCTACCACTGTTGCATATAAAAGCATCAAAATCACTAGGGCTCAAGCCCCCTGAGACAAGAAAAGAGTGCATCTCAGATATGGTCAGAGATGTAGACAATATGAACCCTATAGAGCCTTCTGTCCTTTCCTTTTCCACAGCCTCAAATATCTTTTTAATGGCTTCAATAAGGCCTATAGTGGTATCATCATCCACAGAAATGACAAAAATCTGCCTCCTCCTCCTCAATGCTGGAAACTTAGCACCACTCGTATTCTGGTCCACTTTATCTGTGGACCCAGATTTCCGTGTATCTTTTAAAACACCCTTAGACCATGCCAAAACAGCATTCTCTAACTTACTCTTCCTGTCAGCAACATTTCCTTCAGATTCTAAAGAATCATCGTTTCCACTAGCTCCACCCTTCTCTCCATCCAATGAAAACCTCAAGTTTAAAGATATATCATGTATATCTCTCAAGGAATCGCCGGGTGATTCTGACTCTGATGTTTCACCTCCATCATCATTTCTTTGCCACTGTGGATGCCTGGGTTTGCAACTGGCTATTCGAGATAGGTAAGTTTTACAGTGCTCTGGCCAAGAAAATAGGTGAATGTTCTTCAATCCATTCTGTCGACACTTTGCCCAAAGCTGCTTATCAGCAACAAGCTTTAGAAGAGCTTCGGCAATAGACTGTTGATCATGTGGATCGATAAGAAGACCATTGTCCAGTACCTGTAATATTAATCCAGTCAAATTAGAAAACTTGGTGAACTTCCTCATTCAAACTCCATGGAAACATGCAATCAATAGATATGACCAATGAGCAAGTATACCCTAAGTATATCAACAGGGCCTCCATTCTTTGTGGCAACAAGGGGCAAACCACGAGCTGCTGCCTGTTCAGCAAGAAAGCAACAGTGATGTTCAGGCTTTGAGAAAAATGTAAACTGCAAAAGATATATTTTTTTACATGATAGATATAGCACCTCAATCAAAGTAAGCCCAAATGGCTCTATGAATGCTGGATTTATGAAAACACCCTGCACAAAGATTGGACAAATTAAAAATGTAAGATACGAAAAAAGTAAAATACAGCTATCTGCAACTAGATGCTCCAGATAACAGAATATGAAAGATTACAAGAAGCATATAGCTGAACCAAAGATGTTGCAGCCACAAGCGGATAAAAAGAAATAGTCAAAATGATGGCACAAGCAGATTATCTAGATCGTGTGCCTCCTCAAGAAAACGCAAAGTGATTTAGTGTAATTTACACAAAAATGGACTAACCAAGAGACAAACTGTTGTTGCGTGATTGGATGAGCCAATTAACCTAACCATTGACTTTAAACCTACAACATCTAACCCAATAAAACCAGTGTACCATGATAAATGATAAGAAATAAATATGGTCAAATGCTAAATTTTTACAAATTAGATGCTATATATAATATAATACAGAGTAATAAGAATAAAATATTTCAGGCCATGATATCATAGTAGAATTAACAAAGCATGAAGTTATGGTCGTATATCACTGATTTAATGATGCATAAACCAAGTGGTACCTTTGTCTTTGCTGCTAGACGATATATGTCAGGAACTTCAGATTGTTTGTGGTGTTTAGGATATGCTACTTGCCCATATAGATCATATTTGTCAATAAGCTTCAGCACTGAGAGCAGAACAGAAGCATTTGTGCTGGACATTTCGTCAATTCCATCTCGGTTACCCATAATTAGAGTCTGCAATGTAGAGGGAATAATAAGGTGACAGATAAAATGACCTTGCCATAAAGCGGTTCAGCTCAACCGCAAGATTTCTTCAAAATTGTCATTGACTTCAAAACTTACAAGATTAGCAAGTTCTCTCAGTGGACGACATTCTCCAAACGCTTTAACCAAAGTTGTGATGTTCTTTTTTGGATCTGGCCTTGCAAGTGCAAGAATCATAGGTTTGCGCGGGTTGGTGAAGAAGCGCATTATCTGCAAAATTATAACTTAAACACTGACATTAAATATCAGCTGCATAAAACTTGGTAGTATGTCTCTGGTCTTGGGCACATTATCCAAGTTCAGTTAGTATATAAGCCATTTGTCGAGGAGACAAAAGAAATGTGCAAGTGATTATTAATACCTCGGCCCAGATAGGTGGATCTGGAGAAGCAGGATGGTCTTCATTTCCTTCTGTTTCACCATCCATATCACCATCTTGAGGAACAATATGATTGAACTCCATTCCAGGAGGAATTATCTGCAGTAAACTACACATTCATCAATCATGTGTTATGAAATAACAGCATCCATACCTATGATGTGTAGTATTAAGGAAGAGAAACCTATAACGAAGTAAAATTTTCAAGTTAGATATTATATTATTAAGCAAAACAAACTCTGCCCAGCTCACTTCAAGCCAACATTTTAAGTCTTCATGGCTCAGGTTGTGATGCATATCAAAATGAAATTGACTCTAATAACTAGTTCTTCAAAGCACAAATTTGGATCCCACAAGGTCTAAAAGCTCTTAAATTGTGATATCCATGTAGTTCATTTTGGTACCCCTGCGAGATACTCTTTACATGTAATCAATATGCCCACATGATCCAAGTTGTAACTACGATTCTTAGATACCAAAAGGTCTGTCATATCTTTATATGGACATGAGTCAGACACAGCAACCTTGGAAAATCCTGAAATAGGGACATGGCTGGGCTATACATGCTTGTTGTGTATTTATCATATATATACTAAAGTATGATTCTGTGTCTCTTCTGCTCGTAGGAAAACCACAGAAAGCAAACATTTCAAACTTGAAAGCATGTTAAAGTACTGTAACAAAATTCTTCGACCATCCCCAGACTACCACACATATTTAGGCAGATAAAGGTGCATTCTCCTTTTACTGTCCGTACAAGCGTGGGACATAGGAGGAGATGGTTGTCTTATTCTTAGGTGATGAACACCCAAATTTTAATATAAGTATCCTATATATGATGAGAATTAAATTACGTCAGTCAAGATCCAACAACTAACTACTTCAAGCACACGCTACTTCAGACACTAGCTACCTAAGGATTCAGGACCCTAGATCAAAAACAGGACAGTGCCACAGTGCAATCAGCTCCTACAATGTAATCTTCACACCTAGAAGAGCAACTTCCATATAAAATTTAGAGAGTACTGTTACATATAAAAACTCGTTTATACAAATTAATGTGGCAATATTATATCATTGTCTCATGTCCTATATCTCATGGGAGTGAAAAAAGATATCATATAGGACATATGGCAACAACATAAAATTGTCACATCAGTCTGTAATAATAGAGTTTGTATCCCTAGTATTATTGAAAATTAAAATGTACGAGTACTTACAGCCATACGAGGCATGAACCTGCCATAACAGGACACGTTACGCTTGATCCTGGCTCGTAGTTTACGCTCCAGTACTGGATCAAAACCATCATATAAACGCCATTGTTCCTCTATCTCCTGTCTAGTGCTAGTTATCACTACTTCAGAAGCATCAAGGGATAATTCCTCAGCCTCTATCCGACGCATTATTTTGTATGTTGAGTTTATTTCATCCCTTGATAATCGACCTTGTTTCATAAGCTGTTCTAACTTATCTCGGCCTAGTGAGTGGCCAGTAAAAAGCATTGGTACATTAAGGGCACCAGATAGAAGAGCAGCTGAGTCACCTGCATCGGCATAATGCCCATGGATGGCAACCGGCCAGACTGGTTTCCCGCCACCAACTTGCTCCCCCAGAACACTGGACATCCGTATTATGTGGTTAAGTGCACCATCAACAAACTCAGGGATATGAGGCCACAAAAGTTCTTTAGGAATATATTTATCTTTCGGACCAAATGGTATTCGAATAATATAAGCACCACTGCTCTCCCCCATCTCATCCATGAAATCTTCTGCATTTCTTGGTGTCAGCATTTCTGTGGGTTCAGCATAACTCCAATCAACATCTGGTGATGATACTTGTCTAGTAAGTAAATCAACCCGATAAACTCCTGGCATTGAGCCCAAAGCTCTTGCAAGTTCCACAACATATTTAACCTTGAAGAAAGAACATAAATCAATAACTACAGAAGTTTTCTAAGACCAGAAAGTACCAACATCACAAAAGAAGCTTTTGCAACCAAATATTACCTGACCACCAGTATCAGAATCACGACCAAGCTCCATGTTTTCACCTCGTATGAGACCATGAAGGCTGCACGCATACTATTTGTTAAGTATTATAAAATACCACCATACATGTCAGAAAGATCATATACCGACATTCGGGCATTTTTAGCACGGGCAAAAATTTAAGGCAATTAGTCTGCTATAAGGAGTGTTCCTCAGCAATAAAATAATATTCAGACGATCATTGCAATATTTACATCAAATATCGGGAGGAAAGCTTGTGTGCAATATTATTGAACAAAAAGTTAATAAAGTACAGCAACATATAAACCAGTTATTTCATGATACCCTTTAGAATCACTTATTAAATTTTTAGAGCACTAAAGTTGAGTTCATGCCTTATCAGTACAATGTAAAGCTTTTTTCCCTTCTGTTGACTAGCCCATGTTTCCATTGCGTCAACAGAATTTATTCTAGGTAGTCTGCTTTTTGTACTATCACCATGAGCTGATATGTCACTGACCACATCACCTTTTTCTCCCTCTGATAAGTCTTCGGACATATCAGCTGTTGCTTCTCTGCGGCCTCTTTCACGCTCAAGACGACGTTTAGCCATCCTTTGAGCTGCCTCTCCCTCAAGCTACACAGAAGATATCACTAGTAAATAAAAGTAAAAGTTGACTATTTTTGACTGACAATATGCTATTTGCAAAGTTAGATATTTTCCATGGAGATTAGAAGAAACAAACAAAGAAAATGCCTGAGATGAATTATTGATATTTATTTAGTCCGTTTGATGCACAGCATATGTTACAGAAAAAAAAGTAATCGCCAAAAAACATATAAACTTTGCTAACATCAAAGGCGTATATTTGAAAGTTTAAAATGTCACAATGAACAGTTACCAAAAAAACAAGGAGAAAATTGGTGAACTTGTAAGAGAAGAATGAAAAAAATTATATAAACTATTTAATTTGTGATTCATGTTTTTAAATAAGCCATCGAATTGAGTGCTTTTCTATTAAAGAGAGAATTTTTTTTGGTGAGAAAAAAAGAGAAAAAGAATCATTTATTGGTTGTTACCGCAAAAATCATATACAAGTTCTTTTCTTACACAAA
Organism: Azadirachta indica; assembly: GCA_022749755.1. Classification (NCBI taxonomy): domain Eukaryota; kingdom Viridiplantae; phylum Streptophyta; class Magnoliopsida; order Sapindales; family Meliaceae; genus Azadirachta; species Azadirachta indica. The sequence continues at coordinate 5,421,482 of CM040446.1, read as the reverse complement.
AAAGTGCTTTTAAGAAAAAAAAAAAAAAGTGCTTATCAAGTGATTCTGCAAAAAAAGTTCCAACTCTCTTGGAATCTAAAAGCACTACAAAGTGAACAGAAAATCGCTTACGCTGTTTGACCTTTATATTGAGTGTGTCAAAAGAACTGTTCAAATCAAAATTACACTAAAGGAACTGTGAACATATAGAAAACAAACAAACCAATAATAAAAATAATTTTAAGAACCTCTCTTAAAGCCTGACTAATTTTATAATACTTCAACAAAGGATATATAACAAATTTTAAAGGAGAAACATAGATTTCTAAAGCTTCTCGAAACCAATGCGATCTACCTACATATAATGAATTTCACTCTCACCTGAGCGAGAAATCAATCGAAATACAAACTTTCAAAAAGTAGCGCGCAAATCACACCAGTAAACAGAACCAGTTTATTCAAAATCAATATAAAAATTCAGCTAAAATATAATTACAACAAAAAAGACAAAAAAAAAACCTGCTTTTTCTGGCGAGCCAAGTTCCAAATCCTCCAACACATATTCTCCAATCTCGTATTCCTCTCCTGCGGACTCCTCGTCGCTTGAGCCTACCGTCACATACACAGAATTAGGAAGCATACATAGATACATATATAGGCATTCTAGTAGACAGGGTGAGTAGTATACCCGAGCCCAAGAACGGTGGAGATCAGTCTCATCGAATCCGGTGATGACTTCTTCGACAAAGTAACGCGTCGGACTGAACCTCCCTCTCTCTCTCAAAAGCAGCGACGATTTAGCGTCGTCGAGACCGGGACCGACATCGAGTATTGCTTCGAGATAACTGTTTATCCAATCGTTTCCAGCCATTTTTTTTCTTCTTTTACAGGAAGCCTGGTGTGATTATCAACTTCTTCTTGTTCTTCTGCGTCTTACGGTTGAAGTTGATTCCAGAGAGAGAGAGAGAGAGAGAACAGCGATGGGGGGTAGTGGTGGCTTTTATGTGGTCTTGTTTGCTTACACGATAACGACAACTGTGAATTTCAACTGTGTAGGAGAAAGAGAGAAAACGAGAAAGAGAGAGGGAGTGGACGCATTTGGTGTTGCGTGATTTGGGGGTCTTAAAACGGTAAAAGATTGTTTTTTTTTTTTTTCGTTTTAATTGTTCTGTAATTATCGATTTGGCCATTAGAATTTACAAAATTAACAATTAGATCCCTAAAATAATTAAATATAATTGTGTTGTATCACGCTCTCTAGTAAATTTTTTAAAACATAATGAGAAAGTTTGAACAAGGCGGGAATATTTTGATTTGATTTTTTAAAAAACGCAACTAAATTGAAGTAACTATTGGGTTCATAAATTTAAATAAAAATATTGAAGTATAATTCATTAATATTAAAATTTTTGTTTGATTTTCGATTCAATTTTCAAATTTACATTATTGAATAGAAAATCAAACCGAAAGTTTAGTTTTTCAAATTACTAAATTGAGAACTAAATCAAACTAAACAAAAACAGAATCAAAGTTTGCAATTCAATTTGAGACCTTATTTTACTACTATAACAAATTGATGAATGTTTTTATTTTAATTCAAGGTTATAATGACAATAATATATAAGTTAATTAAATTTTATTAACTATAATGAATACTCTGTTTGAGAGTTTATTTTATTATTATAAAAATTTCTTTTATTTTATAGTTGAATTCGAAGTTATAATAGTAAAAATATAAGTTAATTAAATTTTATTAAATATAATTGATACCAACTTAAAAGCTTATTTACTACTACAAAAATTTCTGAAAAATTTTATCTTATAATTTAATTCGAAGTTATGATGATAAAAACATATACGTATAAAGTACGATTGATATTTTTGCGATTTTATTTAATTTTACCGCATCATCAAATATGTTTGATAAATATTCATTGTTACTTAAAATTATTCACTTAATTCGTAGATTTATTAGTTACTTTTTACACACCATGTTTGTATTTGATATTTTTGAAATGGCAGAAAATTAATTTAAGATTTTAATGGCAGATTATGTGAAATAATTGTGGTAAAACATGTTAACATAATAGTCCCTATAAGTTGTTAAAAATACATTTAGGGACACAATTTTATCATTTGTAACAAATAAGTCCCCGCCATAATGAGACATTAATAATAAAAGAAAAGACAGGTGTCACATAGATGGGTAACGTAAAGTACGTTGAATTTTAGTACTAAAATTGTATCGGATAGGCGGGTAGAGGGGTCCAGTGTAATTATTCAAATTAGCTTTAATTATTGTGGAAATATTCTCGTAATATGCTGCAAAGATTAACTTACCTTCCGAATTTTTTATTATTTTTAATTATTTACTGATGAATAATTGAGATTCCAAGTAATTTAAACGTAAACTAACCTTTTCATATTACTGACGAATTTATTTGTAATTATATATAAATATGAAAATCATGTGTATTAAACAAAAAATTTTGATTCAAGTATCTAAAATAAAATTTTGCTTAATAGAATAAAATTAATGGGTCTCTAAAATATTACTAAATATATATTTTAGTACTGATAATTTAAAAATTATTAATATAACTCTCCTTTAACAATAGTGACATGTTTAAAATGGATCATTGTTAGCATTGTTAGGCTCTAAATTTTTTTATTTATGTAATAATATAATTAATTTCGAGAAATGAATAATGAAAGAAGACGAATAATTACTTTAAGTATTATCTATTTAATAGATAAAAATTAATTAGATAATTTTAAATTATTGAGACTAAAATGTATGTTAAATTATATTTTAAATACTCGACAACTTTTTTTTCTCTTTCTTAATTATGTAAAATTTTTTGTCTTTAGACAATATAATGCTATAATTACTCGTTGTTTCTTTCACTAAAATTCCTCACAAAACAACAAAAATAATTGAAATATTTAATAGTAGTTACATGTTCATTTGTCCAATTAATTGTCATCGAGGATCTTCAATGTAAGAATCAATTTTTTAAACGATATTAGTTCTCCAATTATTTAAATTATATTATTTAAATTATTTTTTAACTTAATCATGCAGTCATAGAGGAAATTAATTTTTTAATTACACCTAATGGCCACTTAACACTTGCATCTGAACGTGGACCTACCAAACTTATATTTAAAATTTTGATTAATTAATATTTTATAGGTTTAGTTTAAAAATATTATATATTATAATTCACTGGTGATGTATTTAATATTTATGTTCACTTTTTGTTAGATTATTGTATTGGTGGCGATCGTATAGACTTCACTTTTTTATTTCCTAAATAATTTTACTACCTAAAAAGTAAATATAGCAAGCATATAAAAAATAAAATAATATTATATTTTTTTAAATATTATTAATTTACGTGATCCAATAAATTTTAATTAGGTCATTTTACCTGTAAGACTTGGACCATTTTCTTTCTATTTATATATATTCATCATTTATCGAAAAAATTAAAATTTGTTCATCTAAAATAATGGGTTATTCAATAATTTAAAGATAAAATAACTGAATTTGTTATCATAAAAATTATTTAATTTACGTTAATATTAAGTATTTTTCTCTTCTTGTAGAAGAGCTACTTGATAAATTAGATTTTAAAAATATTTTTTGACAAAAAAATTTATAGTAATAATGAACAAAGTGGGTATTAATTAATATTCAAGTCAACATATGACAAATAAAAACTAGTCTATCTTGTAATTGAATAAAGTATATGAAATAATATTAAGATTATTTAATAAAATTATGTTATATTTTTATTTTAAAAATAAATAATGAAGTAAATTAAAATATTTAATAATAGACAATTTGAAAGAAAAAATTTAAGCTATCTGTTCTCCCAAAAGCAAATCATGTGAAAGATGCAGAAGTTACACGAAAAAGGGTGTATGAAATTCTGCTTTTGGCTTTCCTCCAAAAGTGATTTCATGACAAGTGCTTCCATACAAGTTACAACTCGTGGAGCACGTGCAGTGCATGTGAAATTCTTTCAATAGTTAGAGAAAAAAGGGGTGGGGGATGTTGTCTGATGCAACCACTTTATTCTCGTCCCACAAATGGCCTTTATTAAGAAATTATGATAAACAAGACACATTAATTATAGGGTTAGAGTAGTATACTTTCTTTTTTTTTTCTTTTAATTACGAATACATATAAAATAAGAGTTTTGATACCAACACTTTTTGGTACAATTTTTACTGACAAATTAAAAGAAAAAAATTTATTCATAAGTATAGTAAGAGTCAAGCGAAAGAGCATTCAAACCTATTAATAATAGGAGCAGATCAGTAATCTGTTATTTTATACAAAATTTTATATTAATTATACACTGTTAGATATAAACATATCTAACGGTAGAAATTACATTTAACCATATAATTAATGTATTCATAATTAATACATATGTCAAATACAATTTTAACTATTGGATGTGTTTATATTCAACGGTTTACAATTGTTAATATGTATATTATATAATTATATATATAAACTCTCGATATAAATTATAAGATAGAAATTGATATATTATAATAGTACTAATTACTGTTAATTGCATTAATTGTATATTTTATCAATTAATATAGTGATATTAAGGATGGACTTTTATGATGTCTATAAAGACATTTATGATTTAAATTTTTAAAATTAATTTTTTTTATTTTAAGATTCTATAAATTATTGACGCTTACGCAAATATTTATACTTATATTTTGCCTCTCATAACTTTGACTCTGCTATTAAGTATGTCATATTGATTTGCATATAATAGTTTGTATTAAAAAAATTATATTCACAGTATTCTTCATGAATTAATTGGTATCCATCGCTTTTATTATTTATTCACTTTCAACAATGTTTTAAATGTTTAAATTAAAAAAATTGTTATGGATAGGATGCTAGAATTCAATTGGGATATTATTGTAAATCTAAATGCCACTTCACATAATAATATAACACTTGGTAGTCCATGTAACATGTTTTTTATTCTTTTTGATTCTCAGTATTGAATGGGGGGTTTGATGAATATGTGATTCTAATTTTCTTTGAGAGTGGAAACAGAAAAACATTATCCTTTGATAACTATTTTATTTTATTTTTTTAAAAAAATAACATTGAATATTATCACATCATTTTTCAAATACTTGTGGAAAAACACTTGTAAGGTATTTAAAAAATTAAAATAAAAAAAAATTAATGAAGAAAAGTATCTAAATACAAATATTTAAACGGTACTATCATAATATTTTCATAAGTCCGTGTATTTTTCGAACTAAAGTTAATATTGATTTAAGATTTTAATTAAATAAATACACAATAGAAATTTTTTGAGAATATACAAGGAAAATAAATATAAATTCCATATTGATAGGATATATACAATAAACAAATATTTAAAAGGTTAAATAAAATTACATTAACACTGAATCCTAAGTCTCATTTTTTATGTTACATTAAAGGTATCTTTAAAATAAAATATTACGATTTTTAATCTTTAATTATTGTGTGATAAAATTACAAATACTTAAACATAAGTAAACAAGTAATTGATATAATATTAATTATCAATCAAAACAGAGATTTATCATACACTTTTGACTGTTATATTAAGAAAATTGACCACAAATATACAACAATTTATCTACATATTTTTAGGTTGTTGTTGAATATTTTTTTTTCTTAAACTTCTCGCATTTTTTAATAGGTAACTAACCATATTTCGCTACCTAAATGATAACTTAGGAGTCAATTCCTACACTCCACAAATTTATGAAAATAAATTTGATGGGAAGAACTAAAAATAAAAACTCTTATTTAATAACATATTAATTGTTTAATATCAATATGTATCATCACCAATTTTAGGGAAGTTTTTTTAATTGAAATTTGTTCTTATAATTTAATAGGAATTTTTTTTAACTATTTTGCTTTTAATATAATTTTTTTACTTTTAGCTTTTATATCTAAGCATATGAAGTGTGAATTTTTCTTAATTTTTTATTTTACAATAATTCCTATTTAATTAAGATATTCACATCTCTACTCATTTAAAACTCACTAATTTACTTGTCACCAAGGTAATAATTTTCTTTGTTCATAAGTTCATCATTTTTTGAAAGACTCATCAAAATTTAAGAATTGTTTATCACTCATAATATTTTAGTACAATAATTTTTTGAATATATTATTTTGTTTTAATTTATATTTATAAAAAAGTTGTCTTCTAATTGTTTATTTTATTTTAAATAAATGTCGTACAACATTATAATCATAAATATAACATATTATTAGAATACAATAAAATTTATATTAAATCATTTTTATGAATTTCTATTAATAAATATTATATTTATTATTTTATTTATGTACTTTTTAATATATTTTATTATTTAATAAACACGATAGTTATGATCTTTATATTTTTAAATATAAAATTGACAAGAAACTCTAAAATCACATAAATTTCATGTTTCAATGTCTTAATCATATATGAAAAAATATAATAAATACAAACTTTACTTTTAAATATTTGTCTTCAAATCTCTTAACATCATTTTTTTTTTCTTAATTTTAAAACTTGAAAATATTGCGTTGATATTGATCTTATTAAAATTTTATCCATTTTAAAATCTAAACACAACAAATATATATATATATATATATATATAAAAGTTAAGATGTGGGAGGAAATTAAATATAAATTTTTATATTTAAGTACCCTGCTCTATGAAATTCATTATTATTAATTTATTGTGTCAAAGAATTGAAATTGAAGATATTTTTTATATAAAAAAATTTGATAAAATTCATAATTTGAAAACATAGAATATAAATAATATTTTTAAAAAAATATTTTTATGAAGTTTATTTTAAAAAAGAATTTTTTAAAATATGATTTTAAAATTTATTATAAATTATTTATTTTCTCCATCACCAAAATGGTTGAATGTGAAAAAGTAGAGGCTTAATTTTTGCAACAAGAATAATTTGGGTATTTAATAAGAATGATTATTGGTTCAGTAGCTCGTATCCATCAAACAAAGAAGAATTGAGATGTTAATGAGAAAGAAAAAAATTAGAGAAAAATGTTAAATAATGTGTTGAAATATACTAATACAAATATTTATTTGAAAACATGTTTATATAACGCAAACGAGTATTCACTGATCCTAGTGCACAAGGAGAATAGGAAATTTGGAAACATAATCAAAATTTTCAACATGAACTTGATTCCATTATAAATTTGATTAGCTGCTTTCATTTCTAATTATTTTCTTAATTCTTTGTTAGTTGTTTTTTGGCCTTTTTTTTTTTTAGTTTAACAATATTTACTAGTATTAAAAATAAAATATTGCTAAAAATTTGGATATATTTAATTGAAGTTCACTTAAAAAACCTTTGCACACATAGATACAAAAGAAGTCTACAGACATACTGTACGAGAATCTCCATCAGAGTGAGGAGTACTCTCTGCTCTTAGCAGGGATTAGAGCCAGGAGCTGCTGCTCCTTAGGCTTCTGGCCACTCGGCAAGGTCCAAGTGGTTGCTTTTTGGTTTGGGGAAAATACTTATTACCCCCTAAGGTTTGGTTAATTATTATGTTTTCCCAAGGTTTAAAAAATATCTATTACTCCTCATTTATTTTTCTTCCGACTTTGTCCTTATTTAAATCAGTTTGAACCGTCGAATCGAACCAAATCTGAACCACCAAATTAAACCATACTTGAACCATTAAATTGAACCATTATTTTAAAATTCTAATATATATATAATAATTTATAATTTTTAGTTTAAAATAATTTAATTTAATATTAAAATTACATATATATAATTATTAACTAATTGTTAAACAATAACAATTATATGTAAAAGTTAAATATGCTTCTTTAAAATTTTATAAAATTTTTTTAAAAATAAATATATTTATAATCAATTTTATATTATAAAAATTTAAAATTTAAATAATAAAAATTATAGATAAAAACTAATTTTATTTTTGAAACTTTTAAAATTAATTTTTTTGATTATAAATTTTTTAATAATTATCTAATAATTATAATTTTTCAATTATTGTAATTAAATAATAATTTTTATTATAATTTTAATTCAGAAATAATTTTTAAAATTATAGTGAAAAACAATTATAAAAAATTATTTCTAAATTAAAATTATAATTAAAAAATTATTTTAAGTTAAAATTATAATTAAAAATTATTATAAAATTAACAGATAAATCATGTTTAAAATAAGTTAATAATTGAAATTATATAGGATAATTTTAATTATTAAATTTGAATTATTTCTAACAAGTGACTTTAATTATAAACAACTTACTTTTTTAAAAAATTAATTTTAAAAGTTTCAAAAAAAATATATAATTTTTACATATAATAATAATAATTATTAAAATTTTAAATTCTCATAATATTAATTTGATTATAAATAGTATTATTTTTAAAAAAATTTTTAAAATTTCAAAAAATATATTCAATTTTTTATATATAATTGCTATTATTTAACAATTAGTTAATAATATAAATTATATATACTTAATTTTAATTATTAAATATAATTCTTTTAAACTAAAAAATTACAAATTATCATATATGTATATATATATATATATGTGAATTTTAGAACAATGATTTGGTGTGGCGGTTCAAGTATGATTCGATTTGTTGGTTCAAATTTGGTTTAATTTGACAGTTCAAGCTGATTTAAATGAGAATAAAGTCGAAAGAAAAATAAAAAGAGAGAAGTAATGGACATTTGTTAAACTTTGAGAGAAGTGAGTAATTAGTCAAAATCTTAGGGGCTAATAGGCATTTTCCCTTTAGCTTATTTTGAGTCTTGCTCTATGTCCCCGCTGCTTTCTTACCCTTTACTCGGTTTCATTAAAGAAATTAAAACATAGAAAATCACAAGGATCTTTCGCAGCATCAACGAAGAATGTGATGATAAGTTGACATGATTGCGAACACTCAATAAATAAATAAATATGTGACTTTAACGCCTGCTCCACCCACTTTCCACAGTCTTTTGATATTCATTCACACACACACACACACACACACGTATATATGTATATACTTGACTTTCATATCTGGTTTTCATTTAATTAAGTTTCTTCCTATTTCCTTACTAGGAATTTGATTAACATCATCTTAATATCTTTTATTTTTATAATAAAATTAGTAAAATCGTAAAAATTCTCAATTCTTATAAAATTTTGACTTCTATATTAATTTTTTAATCTCCTGTAATTAAATAACCTTTCATTATCTAGCCAAAAGTTCAATAATAAACGAACAAATTTTTTCTAAGAGTGTTTTTGAGTTAAAACTCTTTTACTATTGTTATAGAGCTTTTTTATTTTGAAGTAGGGTATCCTTTCAATGCAAAGATAAATATTGAATTATATGTATAATGTTGGATCCGTTGTTCTGAGATCTCATAAAATTGACATTTTTAAATTTACATTATAAAGGATATGTTCATATTCTAAAAGAAAACCCGATAGCGAAGGAATAAAGCATTTACACTTAAAAATGGGTTAACATTTATTTGTCAAGACCCATGTCTAATAAATAATTTCAGTTTAATTCAAACACATTCATTAAGTGGGAAAGCAAGTTCATTTTTTAAATCATATATAATTAAAATTTTATCAAAAATAATATTTCAAGTAATATAATAAATCGATAAGTATATAAAGAAAAAAAAATGAAAGAAAGAAAGAAAGAAAGAAATTTTTTTCACAAATTAAAAATTTATTAGTTGATGTCCAATTAAATAACGAAATTTGGTATCCATATAATGTATAAAATATTGCATAACTATTAACTTTCCTGTACTATATTGTAGTACCCCTCTAATACGAAGATAGATATCAGAATATGTGTACATAAATGTATAGTATTTTGCAGAAGTATTGTAGATGGATAGACATCAAACTGTGCTTTTGGCATTTGGCACAGGTTAGAGGAAAACATCAAGTTAATTTTGTAGAGAAAATTAAGTAAAATGTTTCAAATTTAAATTGAATTTTCAGTAATATTTATTATTTAAAATTTGTTACAAAAATGATTCATTTAAATTTTTTTAAATAAAAATATTTCTATTAAAAGTAAATGTTAGTTGTTTTTAAAATTTTTTTGATTAAATTATTTTTTATATAAATTTTAAATAGTAGTCATTTTAGAAAATTGAATCTCAATTTTAGTTATAGGAGAAACTCTCCCTTTTTGTATTGGGCTTAATACGATGGCTTTCAGATGTGGCCCACTTTGTTTTTTATTGGTCGTATGACTGTCCTCGTCCACCGGCATCTACATCGTGTCACTGCAGATATTGATACATACAGTCAATTCAACGACGGAGATGCCTTGTTGGAGGAAATAATAGGAGTAATAACGTACGGTTCCCCCAACTATTATAATTTCTCAAATTTAAGACAAATTTTTTCAAATTATATCAGATAGATTCCTATTTCCTTTTCTTTTATATTTTGAATTTTCTACGCTTAAGTAAAGACAACTATTGCGAGGACTAACTTAAATCTTAGGAGAGTACTCGCCGAGAAGTTAATTCGCTACTAGAATAAGATAAATTTTTACAAGTTTTTATTTTTTATTTAAGTAATTGAATATTCTCAAAATTTTTATTTTCTATTTAATTAATTAAACATTCTTTAAGAGTTATTTGTATTATGAAACTAATTTAGCGTGATGATCAAAACTCAATATATAAGAGTATAGTAACGTAAAATAGTTTGTATAAGACTATTATATACAATGTGATACTTAAATTCAATACACAAAACTATAATAAACTATAGAATACTAATTGACGTGATATTATAATATTAATTATAATATAATTAAACTATTTATTATTCGTTTCATACATTATTTTTACTAGTCAAAATTTTTTTCTTAAATTATTATAATAAACGAACCCTTATTTTATTAATTACATTAATTTTATATTTTATCGACTAATTAATAATGTATATAAGTTTGTGTAGAATAATTTATATAAAATTTGTATCCTTAACACTATCCATAAAGATAATAGTCATTTTAATACAGAGTCGGGATCTATTCAATATAAATGAACAAATATTATCTTTATTTAGAAAAGTGAAAAATGAAGGATCCGTATGTTATTATCCATAAACAATACGACACGCGACATCCTATTCAACTACACGTGAAATTGTTTCACACCATTCTATTGTAATAAACCAATAATCCACCCTTACATACGCACATAAGCAGATATCCCGTGTTTCGTTCCTACACTCCCATTCATCTCTCTTTACTCTCAACGTTACACGTGTCACAAACCATAATCATTAACCGCTTATATCTTGCTGCTCAGTAGAATTGTAGTTACCGGCAACTTGTCATTTCTTCCATCAAGTGCATAAGATCATGACACGTGTAATTGATATATCAAATGACCGAAATATCCTCAAGGAGGCGTCTAGGCAAGAGTCTAAACAGCCCTAATGGTCAACGTTGTCAACATTGTCCAAAAGCTTCAGGTTTGTCCGTAGTGGCAATATTGGTATTAAAAAAATATGCTTAGACGGCCATGCGCTTACATCATTCAAAGCGTACCACCTTCCTCTTCTCCACCTCCTCATTCAACAGCAAAAAAAGCTCGTCTTTTAGCTATTTCATTCGTCCTTCTAACACGAAAAAGCAGGCTTAATATCTCATCTCGTCTAAGTAATCTCTTTGTCAACAGCCGCTCCCAGGTTTTTTCCCTCTCACTGTTTCTCTTTGTATTATGTTTTAGTTCAATTTTGTGTTGGATATTTTCATATATGGAGATAACAAGATAACAAGTATTAGCTTCTGCGGTTCTCTTTTGAAAGTTCTTCGATTTATTTTTGGATATTTTAGTTTTGAATTGTGTAGTCGTCATGGTTTGGTGATGGTGGATTATGAAGAACTTAGTTGAGTTATGAGGTTTTTGGGTTTGAATTAAGTGAGTTTTTGTTTTCTATTTCTTGTATTTTTCAGTTTGGCGAACTGGGTGCTGAGGCATGAAATTTTGACGTGATTGCTACGACGGAGCGTAACGTTTTAAGGCGCTTTTGAGTACGTGAAGTTAATTGTAGCTCAGAGTTTCAACTGTCTAATCAATTTGATGGACTGAATCTCGAAGACTCTGTTATGATTTTTCTGTGATTGTGAGAAATGGAACTCGCCTGCTTGGTATAAATATCTGAGACTGAAAGTCAAATACGGTTGGCCTTTGAACTTTCAGTTCCTTCCCCTGCTTGGCTTCTCATCTTTGTCAATTTCATGAGCTGGGTTTGAAGAATTTGGGTGTGTTTTGTGGTGATTGTCAAGTGTTGGATTTGACTGTGAGAACATTTTGAATTGTTTAATTCAGTGATCAGTGGATTTGAACGTTTAACTTGTCTCCATCTGGAGTTCTTCTGCATTGGTTTTTTCAGTTGATAGTTACAAAACATATTGGTTGGATTTCTTATGAATCTCGGGTCACAGTTTCTTATTTTCTGCATCTTATCCTCTCTCGGCTTTCCTTGGTTGTGACTTCCCACATATAGAGATGCTCTCCCTATCTCTTCCTTTGCAAAGATGGAAATGGAGCAAATTACTTCATTGAGAATGGCTGCTGCTGTTTTTAGTCTACTGCTATTTCTGCAATTGCCAAGAGTCTTTGCCTCTGGGTTTGCAATACAGTCAAAGGTTTGCGGTGCTGATCACATAGCCTACTCAAATTCTAATGATCTTCAATTGTTTTACATTAATGGAAATCCTGTAGATAAAGTTTCATTCTGTAAGGTTCTCAAATTTCATTATGACAATCATTGTGTCGTCAAAGGCTATTTTGAAAGTGATTACTGTGGGTTGGAAGGTATGCAATTACCTGTTATGTTTTTTTAGCTTTCAAATTTAAAAGATTCAATTGTTTCGGTATTCGTAATGTCAGCTCTGTGAAGTTTACTCAGTCCTATGGTAAATTTTTGGGAAACATCATCAATCTCTTTCCTTTTTGCAGCTAAGTTATCTTTTAAGAATGGAAGAAAAATTTTGCAAAAGGAAGTGAGGAAAGAACCAAAAGGTCCAAAACCTCGTGATGGTGGTCAAATTATTCATCCTAGAGAGGAGAAGAATCATCCTGAATCTCTTTCAACCACCAAAAAAGTTGGTGTGGCAGCAACTGGATTAATTGTTTTATCTTGTGCTCTTCTCTGTCCTTGCTTTTATAGAAAAAGGAAAGCAACTGAGCACGCTGTTCTTTCCAAGGATCCAAATTCAAGTGAGTCTTCTTATATGAATCCTGTCAAATATCATAATGACAAAATTTTAGCCATTTATCATTTCGGATATGCTTCATAATTTTATGCAGCTATACCACCAAATATCTACTGTTCTTTTAATTATTTCATTTCCTCTCTGTGGTGATATCTTGTCTAGCTTAAGTTTTTTGTAACTCTGTGTCTTAATTGGCACTCTTGGTATGTGAGTGATATATTGACAGAGAAACTATTGTCTTCTTGCAGTGGATTCTGTTTCCTCTTTTGATGTGGTTTCTGCTTCTGAAAAGATTCCACCAAGTCCAATGAGAGTACCACCTAGTCCTTCTAGATTCACAATTTCTCCAAAACTTAGTAGAATTGGATCTGTACATCTCACTATGACTCAGGCTCTCAAAGCTACCCGTAATTTCTCAACATCACTACGAATTGGTGAAGGAGGCTTTGGGACTGTCTACAAGGGCCAGCTAGAAAATGGCCAAGTGGTCGCCATAAAACGAGCAAAGAAGGTAAGATGTCCGTCATATGACTTGCAATATAACTTTCGGAATATTTTTCTACTGTATGTAAGGCTTCTTGAAGTTTGGATTCTAGTTGGTAGAAGTTATATTTTGGGAGATTGTTGACATAGAAGCAGACAATAAGCAGAGGTAGATAAGAGAAAAATAGATGGAGAATAAAGGGATCAGATATTAGACATAAAGACAATGAAGATGAAGAAGAAAAGAGAGCAGAGGGGAAAAAGATGAGAAATTATGGTTTCTATACTCTCAAATAACTTTCAATGTCAATATCTATCCGATTGCATTATGGATTCAAAAATCTATAAAAAAGGAAAGTTTTAAAAATGATGTGAAAGGGTACTTGTCGGAGGTAGAACAAACTCAAAAGGTGGATGAATCCAATAATATTCATGGCATTAAAGGCCATGAAATGTGGTGATAAATAAGTAATGTCATAAACTGACAAGATAAATGGCAAATAAACCTTAGTGTCTGCATTGAAGTCAAACATTGGTGCATGGACCCTCAATAGATCTCTGTCAACTTAACTTCAGCTAAAAAATAGCTTTAATCTGCAAAACTGTTGATAATGTTCCTGAAAATCGAGATCAAGATACTAGAGCTCCCTATAAAAACTGAAACTTGTTTAATGCGGGAGTAATAAACTGATCAGATCTTAGTTATATCATCCACTGATTCAAATAGAATTGGAGGGAGTCAGGTGTAGAATGGGCTGCCCTATAATCTCAAAATCTGAAGGCAAATTGATTAAATATGCTTATGATCCTAAGCTATAATTTAGTAAGGCCCAGTATGATGTTCTTGTAGTTTCTTAGAAAGCATTTCTAGGGAATCCTCCAGAGTAAATTTGACCCATGACATAAGCACCATCCACAAGTCATGATGCCTATGGTTCACCTGAGCTGCTAGCTATAATAGTCATTACTTGATGTAACAATTTCCTAATGTTAGCATATAGTTCAGTTGATGTACTGGGTAAACTCAGTAATGGAATTAGAAGGACAAGAGTAGGATGTAGAGGATTGACAAAAGATCGAGGGAAAAGACCATTAACAATTTCAAATGAATTCTAACTGTAACTTTATGGATGAAGTTGTTATAAGAAAACTTAATGGTCTCTAGTTTATGATTTCTGTCTTGCCATGTAGCTAAGCAAATCTTGGTAAAATGTGTCAACGGACAAGATGCCAGCTTGCAGTTATCTGGAATCCGTGGTAATGATTAACAGTTTGACTTTTGATTATTGAGCTTAGTCAGTCACAATCATAAGCTTGCCACCTTGGACAAATATTTAAGTGTTTTTTTGTGTTTGAAAATCGTTACTTCATAATTACAGAGTGGAAGGCGCCTGGAAGAATGTAGGTGTAGGACAAGCTAGGCTAGTTTTAGTGTTGTTTTATTTTTCTTATTTCAAATATATTAGTCTTTTAAACCCTTGCTAGAGTTGTGTCTGGGTTATTTATTTCTGTTGGTTTTGGTTTTACTTGTTTGTGAAGAGTTCCATTTCCTAATTGGAGGTAGATTTTAACCTTGGCTAGGGGATACTCTAAGCATTCAGTGCCTCTGGAACTCCGTCACTATTGTATTGACTATGTTTTACTTATTTAAAGACTTCACTGCAGACTATTTGCCTAAGGTTTTGAGAATATTTTGGGAGATAACTCAACAACTAGGTAAACAGATTGATACCAATGTGTTATCCCATGGGTATATGGATCTTGTGTGGAGTTTACAAGTCCATTTTTGCTAGTGATAGCGTCTCTCAGGATAGTTATGTCATTTCTAAAATGATTTACTCCGAAGGGTCAGGTGAGCCTGCTTAGTTTGAAAAGGGGAGTCTTGCTAGGTTATGGGCAGAAAAAGGACAAAAGAAATTCTCAAGGCAGCTAGTGTCCCCCTGCAGTGTAGCTTGCATGGTTTGACAACAGTAAAAACAGTAACAGGTACGGAGATTTGAGTGATGAATGCAGTTACTGCACCGTGCAGAATTATCTGATTGTTAATGATGAATGTCCATGTTGAGATGAACCAGAATTAAAACAGTCTGTAGCTATATTTTCACAACACAGTTCAAATTTGTTAATGCTATAAAGGACTAATTTTCCTATGATGCTGCACTAATTTTCCTGTACAGTGCTATGTTGCATAATTTTCATTTTTCCATAATGTTTTGTGTTTACATTGGCTTCATCAGAATAAACATGCATGTGGCTAAAGTTGATACAATGAATGATCTTATTAAATTGTCTTTCTTTTAATATCACTTGTTTTATCAAATGAATGATCTGATGTACTCTATTTTCTCTTTGTAATGTGGAAAACTCATACAGGAGCAGTTTGATAATCTGCAAACTGAATTCAGTAGTGAAGTTGAACTTCTGTCCAAAATTGATCATCGGAATCTGGTGAAGCTACTTGGTTTTGTTGATAAAGGAAATGAGCGCCTTATCATTACAGAGTTTGTACCAAATGGTACACTGAGGGAACATTTAGATGGTAGGGTCACTTGCTTATAATATTGATTAAAAAAAAAAATATTAATCGGTTGTAAATATCAATGCTTTTGCTGTTTCTATGTTTATCTTTGGGCAGGTCATTACGGAAAAATCCTGGATTTTAACCAGCGGCTTGAGATAGCCATTGATGTTGCTCATGGCCTAACGTATCTCCATTTGTATGCAGGTGATGTACTTAGTTTCTTCTTTATTTCTTTTTATCACAAATAATTCCATTTAATATCGACACTATCGTAAATATTTCCATTAATATCAACACCTAGTGACGAACTGAAGAATAATGAGAAGGCAAATCTGTGAATGTCCGTATAACTGTATAGTTTGGAATGATCGGTGTAAGATTTCAAAGTTGATGATAGACTTGATGATAACTTGTATTAATCTGTGATGAGACTTGATGAGTATATGTATCATGGTTATAATATGGTGATGAGTGCAATCATGAAACAAACTTTTATTTTTTGTTTATATATTTTCAATTTGGGGTCCAAAATTGCAAAATATGTTAGAAGATCATTTCCACCTTTCATCCATACCCCACCACTTCCAAACAAAATGAAGCATGAAATGAAATTGACCTTTTGTATCTTATGCTCAATGTACCATGCAACTTTTTGACTTAAAATATATTGGATTAAATATAAGATTTAAATATTTTGGGATTATTGTAGTTCTTTCAATAGCAAATATATTTTTCTACAATAAATTATTATATGTTAACCTCTTTGTATGCATATTATGCGTTTAGAAATATTTTTATCAAAACATTATGTATTTGATTTCATTTTGACAGTTAATTAGATACCATAGGATTTACTCCTTTATTCATGCCCAATTCCATATTTCAGATAAACAATGGACTTGATCTTTGGCCGTTTTATTTCATTTCTTGATTATATTCTGTATTGATTTTACTTCTATATCAAAGGCAGCCTTAGAGTTAATATTACCTATAAGATGGAAGGGGAATGAATCTAATTCACACCTTTTATTTCAAAATTCCTTTTCTGATTATATACTGTTTCATAACCTTGCAATTCTGGCTATTGACTTTTAAATATGTAGTCTTATTAGTGTTACTATTCTATATAGAAATTTGCACAATTGTAGAAAGTGGTGATCTTCCTTATTCAATGAAAAATGATGTAAGTTAAAAATTTTCATAAGATGTGCCAATTGCAACTTTCTTATCCCTTTATTAACCATATTATTAATCAATGCTATTCTCATGCATGTGTTATTAATTATGTATTACATTTTCGTATGCATGACCAATGCTAATATTGTATCTTTTCTTGAAATAGAGAAGCAAATTATCCATCGGGATGTGAAGTCATCCAACATTCTTCTGACAGAGAGCATGCGAGCAAAAGTGGCTGATTTTGGATTTGCCAGGCTTGGTCCAATGGATTCTGATCGAACACACATTTCAACTAAAGTAAAAGGAACAGTTGGTTACCTTGATCCTGAGTACATGAAGACCTATCAACTCACCCCTAAGAGTGATGTATACTCATTTGGGGTTTTACTTCTCGAGATTCTAACTGGACGCCGTCCTGTGGAATTGAAGAAACCAGCTGATGAGCGGGTGACTCTTAGATGGGTAAGTTTATCTTCATCTGTCAATATTTTGGTTCATGACAGTTGCCGTTGGTGTTATGCTGAATTACCAGGGAATAGTAGTTATTTCCTTCAGGCAACTCAACCCTGGATCAGTTTTCCTGATTACATGAGACTTCTTGCACTACAAAAAGTAGATTGAAATGCTGATATTTCTCTGAATATATGATCTTTGGGTATACAAAATTCTGTAGTGTGAGTGTTGCTTGTAAATAGCTAAAAACTCCTCATCTGCATTCCTATTAATCATACATCCAAGTTACAGAGTTGCACGGTCTTTAATTCGCCAATAACCATTTCCAAACTTGAAGCTGTTGCAATACAAAACTTTGCTCAGGTTGATCAAACGGCCCCCACTCTTAGAAAATCATTTTTCAGGCCTAAAGTTAGGAGAGTACAAAATAATGATTAGTTGAAGCTTGACTTGAACCCATGAGTTCAATAGGGTTAGTCCCTTAAACTTAGATGCCTGCAGCTACTGATGCTAAAAGAAAGTCAGTTACCAGTTAACTATGTTATTCAGTCACCAATCATAGGTAGAATATTGTCTGGAATCATTTCAATACTAAATATTAGGCCCAAGTGCGAAAACAAGATTTCCAAGTAGGAAATCTCTGAAAATGTGTGGTTTTGATTGTGCAGGCCTTCAAGATGTACAATGACGGAAACTTACTAGATATGGTGGATCCTTTGATGAAGGAAGTAATCAGTGCAGATATACTCCTGAAAATGTTTGGTTTGGCAATTCAGTGTGCAGCACCCATCCGAAACGATAGACCGGATATGAAATCAGTGGGAGAGCAGTTATGGGCAATAAGGGCAGACTACCTTAAGAGTGTAAAAAGAGGATAGAGATCAAAATCTTGAGAGTGGCTTTTTTTTGTTTTCTTTTTCCTTCAGTTTCTTTTTCAGCTTATTGTAGACGATTGATTGAAAAAAAAAAAGGGAAAAAAAAGAATGTTGTCTTTAGCAAAAGTTGACTTCAGTATTGTCTTTCTCTTTGGTTTTAAGTTTAGTTATGAGGTTTTCTTCAAATTGTTAGTGCAAGACACTTTGTATTTTTCTATCCACTAGAAATGGGACTGGGAGATGCCCTAAGTTCTTGTACAGCTCTTGGCTGATGAGAGTATTAAAAGGAATCATTTGTATTTTTTGTTTCATGCAGTCCTTCCTTCTTCTTTTTTAGTAAAATTGACTGCACTTTTAGCTATAGTCTACATTTTAAAAATCGAAAATAAAAACAAATTAAATACACTCCATTCTCTCTTACTTCGTATGCAAAAATATATAATAAAAGTGAAGATCATAACACGAGGAATTGAGTCATGATAAAGAGTTACAAAAGTTAGAACTTTTAAAATTTTCTTTTGTTGATTTGATTCTTTATGTTTTTCAGTTCTTCGGACGCAAGTTTAAATGGCAATGAATTGTCAGTTTTATTAGGGGAATGATCAAGGCATCTTATGAAACAGATATATAAATTATATTATTTTTTCAGATTTATACAAGAAAATTCTATGGTTTTCATCTTTTCACCTTTTTTTTTTAATATTATATATTACATTAAAAATTTATCAAGTTACGAATATTTATACTCAATATAGGTGGTGTCTGCCTTCGATTTGAAAGAAATTTTACTCTCATTTAAATATGATAGACCTCATGAATAATGGATGGTCTCACAAATAGTGGGGGATGAACCCTATAGGTGATAGGGTTTAACAACATGACCTCTCTTTTCTGCCTGGGTACCGGTCTGTTCTTGCTAGCCCGGTGGATTATTGAAATATGTGATTATGTGAATTAACCACACTGTTTAATACTTCATAAAAAGTTTCGCATATTGACAAATGTGATTGGATTATAATTAAATCATATTTTTTATGATTCCATGGAATACAAGGGAGTTGTTAAAATCATCAAACAACACTGACATAGAAGCTTTCATAGAAGGGCATCAAAATTTATTTATCAAGGCTACTAAATGCATATATACCTCAATAGAGCAAAATCTTTTACAAATAATTCAGTCATTAGACAATCACGTACTCATTTCGTGTAAGATTCAATGATTTCAAGTCAAGCATGTCAAATAGTGACTGAATTATTTGTCTCTACCAGGTTCTATTCGGCTCTGGATTGAACAAATTGAAGAACAATGGTACTAATCTTTGAATGATTTCTGTTACCTCGTGCAGCTCAAGAAGATTATTTACATGCTTCTTTTTGTGGGTATGTTTTGATGGTTAACTAAGATCTTCCTTGAAGATTTTAGAAAACAAGCGTGGAAAGGAAATCCTTAATCTTTTCCACCTGCTTCTTACCAGCAAAGGATGCAAACCCAATATATGTTCTGGCATGAAATCATGCCTTGTCAGTATACCGACCACTGGTGATCTCTGCAATTCAGCACAGAATTTAAATTAGAAAGTGATGTAAATGATGAATAAGCACCACTGACATCATCAAAGATGAAAGAAAACGGAAATAGAACTCATGCAAAGGCAGTAGAGAGGAGCACCCCATAAACATTAGGCTTTGGCAATCAACTATTCACATAAGGAATCCCCAAAAGTTGTACTGAAACTGGCCCTTATAAATTTTTGATTGCAACTCAAGCATCTTGAATAATGACATGGAGTGTTCAAATTGATGGAGTTTAATGCCAAGTCTAGTGCACTTCAAATTCCTACACTAATCAGTTGATGCAAAGCACATTTGACTTATTGTTCATCTCCATGCATTCAAACACTCACTGTCAAGTAAAAATCATTAAGCTCAATGAAACAGCCAACTATTTAAAACTATAAGTTCCTTCACGTAAAAGGTCAAATTTCAATTAATGGACTATTGTCATGTGAATCCAAACACACAATCCATAACAGGATTTTCTAATATGGGTTATTAATCCAATTCATTAGTTAGGACCATGACTAATTTGGTCTATGAATGTGAACCATGGTACTAATTAGAAAAGTATGTAATTCATGTCGGCATGCTCTCAACTACTGGAGTAAATTTAGATAACTCACTAAATGCAGGAAATATGTAATAAGTTACGCACAATTTATGGTTGAAGACCATGTAAAAAAAATGGTAAGCAGAAGTGACATAGTCTCTTACACCGGAGATCTTTGGTATCACCAGCAGGTGCCTCAAACCAACTTGTCGAAAAAGTAGAAGAGCCTTAGCTAGCGACATTGTCTCCACAACAGTATAAGGCGATGCATTAGTAAAAGGATGCAAATCTAAGTACATCTCCATCTCTTCCTCTGAAAATTCAATATCTTCTATGTTATCAACATTGCCTGAGCCCTTTTTCGCAAAATCCCCTGCTGAGAACTCTCTGAAAGCATCAATGCCAGATGAATCTGGAGTGGACAAGAAAACTTTCTTCTTTAACAGTGTGATAAGATGGGCCCGAAGGATTAAACCATAGAGAACCGATGTCTCAGAAACTGGATTCTCATCAATCACTGGAAACCCATTATGTCTTGTAGTTCTGAGAACATGAACAATATTACCAACTTTCTCAATGCCATGAAAGAGCTGAAGAGGGCCCATAACTACATCACCAACTGTCAGTTGCCTCATGTAAGGCTCGGCATGAGCTTCTAGATAAGGAAGGCCCTTTGCCTTCATAATAAGGTCGTATATATTGCCGTTAAAAGCATCCGCTACAGTCTTGGAAACAAGAAGAACCAACATTATCAAGGGTAGCAACAATAGATTGTTGGTCAGTTCTAGGATAATAACACATAAGGAAACTGTCATCCTCATAGATCCACCAAGAAGCGAAGCGGCACCCAGCACAGCGTAAAGGCCATGATTAAGATTCGAGTGTGAACCAACTAACATTCCAACAAACCGCCCATAAGAAGCCCCAGTAACAATAACAGGTACAAACAGACCCGCAGGGGCTACAATCCCATAGCTAATGATGCTCAGAAAAAAGCATGTGATAAAAAAAGCGAGGACTGTCGAGTAGTGAAACTCATCATCAGTGCCCTTGCTGAAAAGGTTTTTGATAGCATCGTCATTTGTGTTGAATATTAGACTCGCAAGATCATTGTAATAACCAGGAGGACATTGGAATTTCTTGTAGTTCCCAGAGCGGCCTATCGTTGGACATGCTTCTGTTGCATGAGATGGGCAAGGACGGCAAGAGGCAAGCCATGGCAATCCAAAAAGAAGACAGGATGTCAAAATGGATATTGTAGAAGCGAGAAAAAGTTTATAGGCAATCCCCTTCCTGGACAAGGGAAAAGATAACATAAATGAGCTTGGCAAACAAATTCTAATTCAGGCACTGAAAAAATTATTTCCGCAAACATGAAAAAGCAAAAAGGAGAGCTTACTCATGAATGATATTGTAAATCCGGAGAACCTTGTCCAAAAGAAAATTGTAGACACTCCCCAATATGCCCCCTACAACGGCAAGGAGAAGAACAGCGGGTACATCTACAAGGTGATATGAAACATTTGGTGAATATACATCAAACATTATGAGTCCGCCTGTACCAAATAGCCCACACATGCCACTATAACAAATATCAATAAAAGCCCTGAGCAGAATTGCTACAATAGCTGTTGTGAAGAAAGCTCTCCACACCAGGGCACTCCTCCACCTGCAAATAATTTTGAGCTTAGTTTTTAACAGAAAAGATGTATAATAACTGCACGCATTGTTGTACAGCAAGTCAAAAATCGCAATACTGAAATCTTTCTGTTTGTTAATTTTGTTAATTACCAAAAGTAAGAGTGCACCCCAATAATGAGCTCCTTTGCAGTAGGTACAAGATCATTACAGGCTACACATATTTGCAACTATTTTATGTTGATATCTCAAATATTCATGTCACGAGGGAGAAAAATCTTAGAAATTGTTTTCTTGATTCAAATTCACATATTGCACATCTAAAACATTTTGGTCATATCCAATATTTCTAAAAATCCAACTTGTATTTATTTGGAGGCAAAAAGAATACTTGTTTCTAAACCTGTTGATTGACATCAATTAAGAGGTGCTGCTACTAATAGCATAAATAATGCAACTTCATGTACCAATTCTCTACAAATATTAAAATAGTATAGGAATACCAAAAAGTGGAAATTTCTAAATTACCTTGCAAATGAAATAATTGAAAAGGAAAAAGAAGGTAGTATTCAGATAATAAATGACTTTCAAAGACATTAAACAAAGTTCTGCTGTGTAGATTTGCATACCAAGATGCCATTTCTTCAATAGCAAACAGCAAACCACCAACTGGAGCACGAAAAGCAGCAGCAATACCAGCAGCGGCTCCACATGTTACAAGATCCCGCCGGTCCCGGTCATTTTTGAAGAAACGTAACCATTTCCATGTTAAACCATATTTCTTCGAGCCACCCTGCCCCAGCAGGGATGCAATACATGCACCAGTATGTACCATGGGGCCTGCCTTTCCAACAAGAAGAGAAGCTGACACTGCAGAAATGCTTCCAACGATCTACACATTGAGCAAACGTGATAACAGCTTTACTGTAATGTAAAAATGTGCCAGAAATGTTAACATAAGATTTGTAGAACAATATTTCTATACTACAGCTTTTCACAAATATTTTCGCATCAGAAGCACCAAGGACAATGTCAGCACTCTAATAAAATATAGAAGAAACCAGTTAGAATCTGCCATGAAAAACACTCTGTAGTGCAACGTTTTACAAAGAAACATGAAGTATCTTAAGCAGGCTAATGACTCACTACCCAGTGATGTCACTTACCGCATCTTTTCATGGCAATTTCCAAATAAGATGCTACATTCTTAGGGATAAAACATTTGGGACACAAACGGAATTCATATTATTCAGCAAAGCGCTAAAATTAGAACGATCCCAAACTGAGCAGTATACAGGCTTTTGTAAACTAAAATACACAATGAATCAAGAATCCTAAGATATTCAATGAAGACACTGAACGCACCTTAATAACCAAAGTCCGAAGTGATAATATTCCAGGCGCATCCACACCATTTAAGTAAGCTTTCACTTCCGGTATCCCAGAACCAGCGGCTGCGGGGGCAACAACCGCCGTAATGATGGACGCAAATAGAGTGAGAACTAAATTAGGAACTGTAAACGACAGAAATGCCATTCCAAACCTGTGATAAATTTCCAGAATTGCGCTAGCGTTTGAGATTTATATTTGCTTTGCATGAAATGGAAATAGTCACTGAGGTTACCTCTCTGCGAGCATCATATTGGAAGTAATTACAAACTTGATGCCTGCAATGTTCTCAACAGCAAGATTGTTAAAGAACCCAATAAGGCCAACAATTAAGCCAATCAGAAAACAGAGTGACCATTTCATGAATATATATTGCAATATCTGGGTTTTTCGACGGGTCCTCCAGTCTTGCTTGAAAAAATCATTCTCAGCAATCCTGAAAAAGCCAGAGAAATTGATGAACACAACAATAAATCCCTCAGAAACAATAAAACCCAACAAGCAGAGCATGAAGAAGAGCATACGTACTCATAGTCAAGGCTTTCGATAGGGCAGACATTAGCGCCAACAATTGCGACTTGAGAGGTTGAATTGATGTTGGAAATTTGGCGTGAAAGTAAAGGCAGGGTGAGAGATTCTTGGTCATGGTCTTGCTCTGCCTCCTCCGCAGACACCACCGCTGTATTTGGGTTATCAGTAGCGGTGGCCATTTGGTTTTTTTACTTTGTTGAATATCTACCCGGACTGAATTTTAGTTGTGGACCATATATTGGACATGAAGAAAGGTAGATAAATGAAAGAGGAAGAGAAAGTGATTGGTAGGAATTGAATTGAATTGAATTGAATTGAATTTCAGTTAGGAGAGTTACAGAACAAATAGAATTCTAGCACTGAAGACACTACGTAATTACATGCGCCTACTGGACACCTCTCTCATCATGACATGCATTATGTCGTGTGTCTAAAAAGCTCTGTTTCGTGTGCTTGTGTCTATATATATATATATATATATATACATTAAAAATTTTAGGAAATTTTCTAATGATAATCACTTTTTAATCCTAAATTCACAAACTATTCAAAATTATATTAAAAAATAATCTTTTGTTTTTTGAGGTGATAGTTTATATGATCTGAAATTAGGGTTCATGCTTTCAAATTATTACGAATTTAAGTAATAATAAAGAGTAAAAATTTGATATTTCGTGAGTAAATTTTTTTTTAAAATTTTAAAATTTTTTAAAAAAAATTAAAAAATAATCAATTCAATATTTTTTTAACAAAATTGCTCTCATAAGCAATTTCATAAAAAAAGTTAGTAAAAAATTATTTGTTTAACTTTGTACACTTTCAAATTTGTAGAAAATTACAAGTAAAAAATTAATCATGAAAGTATTTTTGTCGAAAATTTTTGAGATAATTATTTTTTAATATAATTTTAAATAATGGTTAAAAAAAATTTAAAGACTAAAGACATGTCAACCTCTTTATTATTCGGTAAAGCTTGAGTGTCACTTACAAATTTATTGTATATAGTGTTAATCTTTTATTTTTTACAAATAATATGTGTTTTCTTTCTGTTGTGAGAGGTTGAATTCAAATTCCATACCACAAAAATTAAAAAGGAATTAAGTTTACAATTAAAACTAATATCTAAAAATTAAAAAAAAAAAATCATATACATACATCTCAATTTAAGAAGGTTATAGACTTCGTGGGTGGAGTCAGTAAGTTTGGATTTTTTTTTTTTTTTTTTTTTTTTTTTTTAAATTTAACATTTTTAAATGTAAATGGATATCCACGTAAGCAGTATCCGTATCTAGCTGTCGACATGTGGAACAATTATATTTGCTGCTTCGGAAACTTCGTCGTTTGGGCTATTTGCGTGTGAACCGAAGACTGGTTGGTGATAACTCTGTGCGGAGGGTAAGGATTGTCTGCTGCACTTCCCATTTTAACAAACGTCACCATCCATTACGCATCATGCAATGACGTCGTTTTATATTTGTTTAATTAATTTTTATTTTTTTTACTTTTCTGGGCCCACTGATTAGTTGTAAGCATGAATAAAAGTTTCAGTGGTCCTAAACTCGGCCACGTCCTTTGCAACATTAAATGCGGAGCGTAGCCAACGTTGGCATTATTTAATCCTCCCATTCCTACGTACCCTTCTAGAATGAAATTAATAATTAAATTGTAGTGTCCCTAAATTTGAAATATTCTTCTCAAAAAATTAAATATTTTTTATAAAAAATCTTTTTAATTTTTTAAAATATTAACATTACAATAATGTTTATAATTTTTGCTATTAAATAAAAAGAAAATTCTACTTATATCATTAATAAAAAAGTCTTATCTCATAAGTAAAATTCAAATTCATGTCCTCTATATTTAGAATATAAATTCTATCATCCAACTAGTAGTTGGACAGTTCATTTAAAAATATCAATTAATATAAAAGTTTTCAAATATTGATTTGGTTACGTAGAGAATTGAAATTGAAATTGTAATGTAGTGGTAAGTTATCTTTGTTTCTAATAGCTTAGCCTAGGTTACATAAATGAAGAATAAAGACAGAACTACTTATGTCTACGCTCAACTGCCATACACCATACTTTTATTGTATCTTTCGATGAAACCAACCCCAAGAGGCAAACAAAGGACCTTGGGACCCAACAACAATATCATATAAATATATTAATTAATCCAGTATTTTATAATTTATTATTTAATCCATTAAATTTTAAAATTAAAAAAAAAAAAAAAAAAAAAAAAAATATATAATATAATATAATAATTCATCTGCATGGATCAATTGATAGATCATTGAAAAAATGACACCCATTTATTATTTTTTTTTATATGTACAATATACTCGTAGCATATATAAAAAAATTAACAGAGAGAGTTTAATAAAATCATTTTCTAACACAACTAGTGAGGTTCACAAATTTTTTTTCATAAGATATACTAGTTATTTAGAAAAATTCTGTTATATTACGTCTCATAATATTAGATTTATTAAGAGTTTATATAAACTCTATCGGATAAATTAGAGTTTAGATATACTATATTATAGTGCATTTTAAAAATTTTCTAATTAACTGAGAGTTTTAAAACTCTTGTCGTCAAATCTATTAGGACTTTATTTTAGAATAGAATTTTATATTACTAACCACTTTGTTTTAGGATAGGCTTTTTTTTTTTTTTTTTTTTTTTTTTAATGAATGGAGCTAAATTTTATTTAAATGAGATATGACATATGACACATTAGATTTGTATGTATCTCAACTCTTAATTATACATATATTTATATAATATTAAAAAAATAATTGCCAACCATTTTGAGATAGATTTTCTTTAAATAAATGAAATTTTATTTAAATTAAATACAAACTTTTGTGAACAATACTAAAATAACACATGTATTAACTTTCTAACTCTCCATAAATTTATAGTATAAAATCATTAGATGTTATGTACAATTGAGTAATATTAAAAAAAAAAAATGCAAAACACGCTTTCACAAGAACATGCTCCCAAAGAACTGATTCCTTGTTCTTAATAAATTGGAATATATTCAAATTGTATTTATTACAGCTAGATCGGCATTTATGCCTGTTAATAACTCATAATCTCATATTCCCCTCTCAAATTTAAATGTAATATGGCATTTATTGAGTCAATAAATTTTTTTTTTAATTTTTTAAAGCAGGTTATATTATTTTGTTTTGTCACATAATAAATGGAGGTTGAACTAACATGTTAAAATAATTATTGTTAATTTTATTAAAAAAATAATTAGTTAAAAAGAAAATAAGTTTAACTAATTAATAAATTTTATTTTTTAAAAAAATATTGTGAATTTCAAAAATAATTTGATAAATTAAATTTTATTATCAAATGTCATTACAATGCTTCACTTGAGATATTTTAATCGACCAAAGAATAATGTTTGATTGTGTCGTTAATCTTGCTATCATAAACAAAGGTCAACCCAAAACTTAAAAAAAAAAAAAAATTATAAATATTTTATTCCAATTCAATTTTTTTTTTTTTTTTTAAAAATAGTGTTATATGGCATGAAATAGACACCAATATTTTACAGATAATTCATAGTTGTTATAAGTTTTATATCTTATATTATACATTAAATCTAGATTCCCATATCCAAGTTTATTAATATTCAATTGTATTTTTAGTATACTTTTTATGCTTATCAGCTTTTGGTCTCATCATTATGATATTTAATTAATTGATTGATTAATTAATTCCTATATGAAGTGGTCCAAGTTACTATGGTTTCTACTTTAAGAGTCATATCACATGATGTCACATATGGGGTTATGGGTCAAATTGCTCAAACAATGCTAATTTTGTCCTTTTTTTTAATTCTAACAATTTTTTTAATCACTTTAATTTTGTAGATTCCCTTTGGAATGTAAAGCAATTTTTGCCAATTAGATAAGCAAAGTGAATAAAGAATCTTTTCCTTCTTATTGTGTAGTAGTGTGCTGTCAAATTTCAAATTGCTCTAAATTATTTGCACAAAAAGTTTTAAAAAAAATTCCCAAATTGAAAAAGTTGTCAATCAAATTCTAAATTTAATGAATTAATGATACCATTTCAAGAGCTGGAAAAGGCAATGGCTTTTTGGGGTTTTTTTTTTTTTTTTTTTTTACTAAATTTTGGAATTGGCCAAAACAACATGTGTACCTTCATTTATGTACAAAGTTAAAATCAAGGCACCTTCCTTTGTCTATATAACCCATCTAAAACGCCAGTGATTGTTCTGGAAAAAAAATAATTGATGGAAGGATTTTAGAAGAATGGATTTCTTTTGTTGGGTAGATGTGATTGTGTGAATAGTGATTTGTGTTTGGTTGCTAAGAAAATGAGGGAAAATACAAAGAAAAATGAATTTTGGAGAATCACTCGAGTGTTGTCGCTACTCAAATTTTGGAGTTCTACCCTTCTCAATCTGTACTAAGATTACAATTCGAAGGGCATATGGGCTGGACCCACTACTTTGAAAGCCCACGTTCATGGAAAGAATATTTTCTCTTCCATAAAATTTTTAAGGAAGAAAATGACATCTAACCGTAAATTTTAATGAAATAATAAAAAATATTTTTGTCTTATTATTTGACTCTTAATATACAATTATGACTATTCTAGCCTTAATTTTTTTCACCGAAATTGAGAGAAATGCGAGACGGAGGAGAGAGAGAGGCATTTTGATTCAATTTACTGATTTCATTCAGAGTTCTTTTTTTTTTTTTTTAAAAAATTTTTCTTTATATTTTCTCTAGTTTTAACAGGACCTGTAACTAGAAAATTAGCTTTAAATATTCTTAAACTTAAAAAATAACTTGATTTCATTAAGAATGCTGGACTGTTCAAGATGAGTTAACAATGACATCAACAAAACGCTTATGATATCATGTAAGAAACACAAACAACTTCAACAAAATCTTAGCAATTAGAATGTATTCAACCAAATATAGACAAACTTAATATTTAAAAGCTCAATTCACGATAATTCCATATTATGAATATGTTATGAAATTGAAGTAATTAAAACAAACAGAAATTATAACAATAATAAAATAACACAGAATTTACGTCAAAAATTTTAAAAGAAAAAATCATGGGAGAGGGCGGCCAAATTTTACTAAGATGAAGCAGAAAAAATAGTTACAAGTTTGTCCTAAACGCCCAAATATATACTTTGAGTTTAGGTTAGTCTAATACCAAAAAAACGAAATATAGATTTGTACAAAACTTGATCTTTGATTGTTTCAGCATATCTTGATGTACTATATTGATTACTAAATATATGATACAAATTTTATAAAATAGTTGTATTTAAATAAAGATAAAATATCTAATATTTGAGTTGTCTAATTAGATAGAATTTTATATATTTTATGCTTAAAGTGTCGTTAATATATAGATATTTTTACTTGAATAAAGTAGTATAAGTAAGGGAGAATGCTTATTACCCTATGCTTTTTGAGATAATATCCTACTACTCTCTTATATTTTTTTTTAATATCTCATTATCCTCTTAAGTTTTGATTTTTCCTTTTAATATTTCAAATATTTTTAATTTTACCATTTCGTAAATCAATTGAACTGAAAGTCAAAATCGAAAAAAAAAACGAATTAAGAATGGTAATAGAGTATTAAAAAAAATATAAGAGAATAAAATAAAATGTTATATTTTAAAAAGTACGAGGAAAATGAATATTGTGCCTATAAGTAACTATGTAAAAGTTTTTATATTCTTTGTAAATTGGGTAAAAGTCCACGGCTTGGTTTTAATCGTTTCTAAGCTCAGTAAAAATATCTCACAATGTGTTTTTGGTTCATGAATGTAAGCTGAGAAGCTGAACCACATAATCTTCTTCTTCTTCTTCTTGATTTCTACTCAATTCTCTTATTGGTTAATTTGAGTGTAACAAAACAACATTATGATAGATTTTACAGCAACCATCGATGGTGATATATGTATACATTCATGTATATTTATATACATACTATACATATATGTACATAAACATTTATATCATTATAAAAGGCGACTTATTATGATTTTAGAAATTTGAGTATAAATATAAAAATCTTATTTATTTACAAGTTCATAAAAACAAAATGGAGGATAATTTCACTTTTGATTAAAGAATATAATAATTGTTTGTGATAAGGTTAAGCTTAATATCTTTTACGGCCTTTATAATAAGAAAAAGAAAGTATGAGTTATTGCTTATTTGCTTTTTAACTTTTTCATTAACTAAAATGAATTTTTTAAATAAAATATTAAAAATTTGTTTATTAAAATAATTATTCAATTTTTTTTTAAATTATATATCACAATCAAATGATTAATAACCTTTTGTAATCATTTAATTTTTTTTGAACTTGAATTCATCTTACGGTCAAATTTTAAGTTTATTATAAAATATTATTTGTGAAATTTTTATTAAATTTATATTTTTGTTATTTATCTTTGTTGTTTCTTATTATATATAGATTATTTATCCTTTTATTTTTTAATTTATTATGATTGATATGCCAATGTTCTAACAAACGTAGGTTTACATATATAAAAAGAAAATTTTATAACTAGATTATTATAAATTATGAATAAAAGTAACCAAAGAACAAATGGATTTTAGTCATTTGACTAAAAAAAATATTGATTATTTTGAATAATTTTTGTTGGTGAGGAGAGAAACTAGTCACATATTTTATATTAATTTATTAATTACTCATTGTAGGGGATTGTTGAGGCTACAAATTAATTTTCAATTAAAAGCATTAAAAAATGTTTAAACATTAATTAATATATCTTAGTGAAATTAATCTGAGTTATGAGGTTAGGTTAGATTAGATCAGTTTATCAGTTTGCAAATAACAGATCTTATCTTTTTTTTTTTTTTAAATTGTTTAATTACTTGGACATTCAGAGTTGTCTTCTTAGTCTTTATTTTAATTAACCAATTGTCAAAGTCCATAGCATTTTCCTATTGATAGTGATTGATTATTTTATTTTATATCTTCCATCTATATCAATGAGTATTAATGTACTCAGAAAAGTCAAACTAGTTTTGCTATTAATTATTATCATAATTTTTAAAACTATTTAATAAAATAAATAATTATTATTATTGTGCGAATAATTTTTTTTAATATTATAATTCAAATATTTATGCATATGAATAATCAAAATATCTATAGTTTTAAAGATTTTAACAATTATCACTCGTGGTATAATTTTAGAGATTTTAATAAAGAGAATGTTTATTTCTTTTTACTTTTTCAATTAATATTTTATTATTTTATTTAATACCTTATTATTTTTTTTTATTTTATTTTTCACTTCAATTAATTTATAAATGATAAAATTAAAAATATTAAAAATAGTAAAAAATAAAATTAAAAATTTAAACACTAATAAATATTAAAAAAAATATAAAAAAATAATAAAATATTAGTTAAAAAAAATAGAGTTACAGATATTTTTCCTTTTAACAATTATCGTTGGTGGAATAACTTAAATATCTTTGTACCTATACAAGTAAGCTCTACTATTGTGATAAAATAATAAATGTGTTTCTTACTATTTAGACCATAGCGATACAATGAATCGTTTAAAATAGATGTTTTGTTTATAGTAATCATGTTTTAATTTTTTATCATAGTGAAATTTAGACAATAAATTCTATTTTGATAATTAAATATTTAAACCTTTAAATAATACCAAAAATTATTAAAAAGTATTTTTTGTTTTACAATGTTACCTGTTGTCTTTGACTTGTCTTTTCACATCTAGAATTTACTGGGAAAAAATGGCTTTATCAGTAACATAGTTTTGACGGCGACGTGGCATGATTTTACTGGTCAAGTGATTGATTGCGAGAGGCGCTTGCAAAAGTTGCTAAATACAGTCCAAAAGCATCGCTTTCTTGTCGGCAAATGGCGCTTTCCCTTGCTCTTTTAATTCTTGTCCTCCGAATATGGTCTGCGCCACTACCGCCCTGTTTTGTTGCCATCTGTCCGCGCGGTTCTTCAATTTCAACGATTTTATTATTTAATTATTAATATTTATTTACAGTTTTTCAAAATAATTGAAAAGCGCAATCAAAAACAAAACAGAACTGCTCTTCTCCGCTATTGCAGAACCAATCTCACAGTACATTCTCGACGAATTCTGTACCTTAGTGAATTTCTCGCGGTGAAATGGGGTTTATTTTCGGGCTAGTTATCGGGCTGGCGGTCGGGCTGGCTATCATCGTCGGTTTCGTACGGTCGGAGAATGCTCGATCCAGGCTCCGCTCTGAACTCGTTAGTACTGTTGATTGTTACTAATTTGCTACTTCAAAGTGTTTTTCTTATTTTGTTTTTGAAGTTGTGATGTTTTCAGGCAACAACTGTTGCTGCGTTTGCTCGGATGACAGTGGAAGATTCCAGAAAGATCTTGCCTGCTGAGTTCTATCCTTCTTGGGTTGTCTTCTCTCGGCGCCAGAAGTTGACCTGGCTTAATAGTCATCTTGAAAAGATCTGGCCCTATGTTAATGAGGTACAATTGTGTTATTTCTTTAGTTCTAATCAGTGAGAAAATATAAATTAATGATTTTGGTAGTTTTAATGACAATTATTATTGTTTTTTTTTTTTTTAAATGTGATGTATAGGCAGCTTCTGAGTTAATAAAGTCTTCAGTAGAGCCAGTACTGGAACAATATAGACCGTTTATATTGTCATCGCTCAAATTTTCCAAATTTACTCTAGGGACAGTTGCACCGCAATTTACAGGTTAGTAACTGCCGTGTAATTGCCATTTTCTATTTTGGTTATCATAGGTCAATGTGCTTTGTTCTTGCTAGTATTAATGACTAAATATATGATTGTTCGTCAAGCATGCTGATTGTTGCACTTTGGTAGATTTTTATTGCACATAAGTTATGTTTTGGGATTTAGGTAATGCGACTATTAATCTACTTTATTTTACTAAACACTTTAGGTTTTTAGGTGTTGTGTTTTCAAAGTTAAGTAAAAATATAGTGTGTTGGTATTGGTTCGGTGTTTGAGCTGATTTTATTTTACTCTTTTTATGGACTGCTTTGATCTTATTTATGCTACATAACCAATAGTTGTGTACCAAAATGGCGATTGAACTAATTTGGATATTTTTGTCATTTATATGATGTAATGCCCTCTAAAGGTGATGCTTTTTATTTTTTTACTTTTATTTCAAATGAGTTAAGTAGCTTGGTCTCTTGTTCTAATATCTTTTAAGTTTTTCAAATTGTTATGCTTTAGGAGTTGAAATTATTGAGGATGGAAATAGTGGTGTTACAATGGAGTTGGAAATGAATTGGGATGCTAATTCAAACATAATACTTGCAGTCAAGACCAGACTTGGGGTAGCACTACCTGTACAGGTAATTAATGCTCATGCTTATGCTTCTTTTCATCTTTATCTCCCTATCTAAGAATATTTCTTGCTGTATATTATTTATGTTGGTACAAGCTATAACTTAATTTATACCGACCTTCTAAACCTTAAAATTTGGCAAAATGAATAGGCAGCTTGTGAGTGATTTGATGTTTTTGAATGGGTTGAATCTTGTAAAATGCAACACAATTGTGGCTCTTTGCATTTATACTGTTGGAAACAGATTCACTTGGAAATTTTGAGTTTCTGGAACTCTGGTGCTTAGAAACTGAAACCTAAGAAAATTATATCTTGCTTTTTCTTTTACCCAAAAAGAAAAAAGAAACATAGAAAAATGAAATGTATTGTATATACAGAGTAATCTCATGGGAAGCTTTGTGTGCCAGGGCTTTTTACGTGTTAAGATTAGTTTTCTTGTTATATACAACAATATGCTACCTAAACTCATTATGCTTCCTGTCTAGAATAATATCAGTTGATATTTTGCCTGTAATTTTCTTTTGCTTAGGTGAAAAATATTGGATTCACTGGGGTATTCAGATTGATCTTTAGGCCGCTAGTTGATGAGTTTCCTGGCTTTGGAGCCGTTAGCTATTCTCTTAGACAGAAGGTAGAGTATCTATTTCCGAATTTCCAAAGCTTAGGCCACTATTTGATGAGTTCCTTGTTTACCAAATATTCAGCTTTTGGCTTGCAGAAAAATTTGGATTTTACTCTTAAAGTCATTGGTGGTGACATATCAACAATTCCTGGACTTTCTGATGCTATTGAGGTTTGTGTAACTCCCCTCTTTGTTCCTTATAGAAATTGTATATGAATGTTTAAATGTATTTATTAATACAACAGATGGTTATAAATTTGTTAAATTGATATCTTGCATGTGGTAAGAATATTAATTTCAGTTCAAGGATCTTCTGGGTTTGATGTTTTCCTTTGAAAACATATGAATCTCAAAATTTCAATAATTTGTTCAATTCAGTTAATCATTGCAAAAAACAAAGGAAAAAGTAAACTATATAATTTTGTATCTTAGAGAAAAGAACATATGCCTTGAAACTTAAGCAAACTTGGTAACTGTGTTGACATTTGGAACCATAGTCCTTACTGCGTGTATGCTGCAACCATTGTTTAATACATTCATACATGCACAATCATTTAGAAAATTGAATATATCAAAGATGGCTTGACCATGCTACTGAATCTTTGACTTGTTGAAAATTTAGCTGTGAATGATAAATTATACTTCAACTGCTATTGCAACAAGAGCACTGATTGTCAATCCTCAATGACGGACCCAATCAAATAAGGAATAGCTGTTTCCATAGGCTTCCCGTAGCTTCAGTGATTGCTCAGCTGCATTACAGGGATAAGTTGGTTGCAACCTAGCATTTTTGTCTTTGCATACAATGTGCAAATAAAGTGAATTGTTGCTTCTAGAAGTCCATAAAATGTCAGCATAATGATTGGGAAATCACTTTGCTTAGAATTGTATTGTTTGTGAGGGAATTTTTGTTGAACAGAGGATAAAATTTAATAATCTGGTTAATTTGGTGGGTAAATTCAAGTTAATTCTGCTTAGCCGAAAACCCAAAAAAAATGTAATAAAATAAAAGAGAGAATGAAACGTAAAGATAAGAGAAGAAAGCATTTTGACTGGTTTACAAGTTTCTGGATTACAGGTTTTTGAAGTTTGGATGCCCATAATTAAATTCGTTATTCAGTGGAAATCTTTGCCATTAGGAAACTCAAATCTTTGGCTGATCAAGGATTATATCACACAAGCAATGTCCAAGTGTTGCAAATTTATTTTTGTAGCTCTACGGTGAAAAACATTGCAAAGTTATTTTTATAGCTCTATGGTGAAAAATGTCCTGCTAAATATCAATAGTATAATGGGTATATTCATTAAGTAGAATACGTTATTTGGAAATGATGTGAAATTCTGTTGATTTTCTTTAAATTATTACCAGATTATTACGCATCTAGCGTGCAACAAGCTTTTGAATATTTGTCTTTTTGAAGTATTTACATGGATTAATCTGTTTTGCACGATGCAAAGGTGCACCCAGTTTCGATCTTCAGCACTAGATTGGTGTTGTTTCGCATGTTTAACTGTTTGACAGTCAACGATGATCTAGTAACGATTGGCATATCTCACTCCACAGGAAACCATACACGATGCAATTGAAGACTCTATTACTTGGCCAGTTAGAAAAGTTGTTCCTATTTTGCCTGGGGATTACAGGTATGTTAAAGGAAGTGATGTGAGCTAAGCTTTGATTTTAACCATTGTTATGAAGAAGCTGTTTGAATATGGGTGCTGAGATAGGAATGCATATGAGTATATCTTAATGAATTAGCGGAGGTAGGTGGAAGTTATGATCTGTCCATACTATCTGAACAGCTTGATAGTGGGAGGGTGAGAGGGGGTGATGGTGGTTGTGAGTTAATTTATATTATGATATTCTTTTCAAACAATCTCTTGAAGCTCATATATTTCTCTTTTAGTGATCTGGAGTTAAAGCCTGTTGGCACATTAGAGGTGAAGCTTGTGCAAGCAAAGGATTTAACCAATAAAGACATCATTGGGAAATCAGATCCCTATGCAGTATTATACGTACGTCCTCTGCCTGACAAAATGAAGAAAAGCAAAACAATTGTAAGTTGTCTTTCTCTTTCTTTTTTCTCATAAAATTCTTGTATTTACTAGTTTTTGAATAAATTTTGTTATTTCTTCCCCAGAACAATGACTTAAATCCAATCTGGAATGAGCACTTTGAATTTATTGTTGAAGATTCATCTACGCAACACTTGGTGGTCAGAGTTTATGATGATGAGGGGCTTCAGTCAGCTCAGTTAATTGGATGCGCTCAAGTACGCCTAAATGAACTTGACCCTGGCAAAGTAAAGGATGTGTGGTTGAAACTGGTTAA
Source organism: Azadirachta indica (assembly GCA_022749755.1). Lineage (NCBI taxonomy): Eukaryota > Viridiplantae > Streptophyta > Magnoliopsida > Sapindales > Meliaceae > Azadirachta > Azadirachta indica. The sequence goes on along the minus strand of CM040446.1, from coordinate 5,384,622 downwards.
AGATTTGGAGATTCAGAGAGATACCAAAGACAGGGGAGAGGTGAGAAGATCGATACCCTTCTTAGGAATTATATTACTACAAAATTTTTGTGATCAATACCTACTGTCAAAGAATCTTTTTACATATAAGAAACACTTTCGATTTAGAGGATGCACTAGCTAAATCGAATTGAATGTGACAGAGGGAAATGATACAGTAACCGGTTTTTTATTCTTTAAACTGAAATAGATGTAATGCAGTTCCAATTCCCATTTGAGCTGAAATTGGCTGTAAACTGTGGGTGCTGATGGATTATTATTACTAGAAGAAACTAATGAGGGACTAGTTATGAAGTTTGATTAAATTTCAGCCTTTCTGACAGAAATTGAGATTTGAATTTAGATGATATGAATTATTCTGTCTTCTGAAGTTGCTGATGGAATCATATTTTTCTGTTTCAATTTTTTCATTTTTTTTCTCTTTTTCTATTTTTTCTTTTTGATTTTAGGTGCATCTGGAACTTCTGTACTGTCCTTTTGGCATGGAGAATGTGTTTACCAACCCATTTGCCTCCAAGTTTTCAATGACCTCCTTGGAGAAGGCTCTTAAAAGTGGGGTGAACGGAACAGAAGCTATTGACCATGAACAAAAGAGAAGGGAAATCATTATTAGGGGGGTACTTTCTGTTACTGTGATATCGGCTGAAGACTTACCTGCAACAGATTTAATGGGGAAGGCTGATCCGTATGTGGTGCTGACAATGAAGAAGTCAGGGACGAGAAACAAAACCAGAGTAAGATTTTGTTGACTGCATTGTGTTGGATTTTTGTCTTTTTATTATTTTGTCTGCATTTCTTAAGAAGAGATGTAACTTTAATATCTACATAAAGCTCAAATTTGTTTCTTTTTCCTTTTATGTCCTTTTAACTGTTCTGCCTGCAAAATATTTATTTTCTTTGTTATAAATGAAACTCATAAACATGAAAAAGATCTACTGTTTTCTTGCATGTCTATCTTCTTCTTCTAGACTTTGAGAATAATGTAATCCTTGGCTTTGTTATTAGGTTGTGAATGACTGTCTGAATCCAGTTTGGAATCAAACTTTTGACTTTGTCGTTGAGGATGGATTGCATGACATGCTGATTGCTGAAGTATGGGATCATGACACATTTGGGAAGGTAAATGATTTGCGGCTTTTCTAGTTGTTAAATCACTTACTCATTGTTATAAATTTTCAGCTTTTTCAGGCCTTGAATTAGACAGATTTTATGATCTTGATATATTGCAAAATCTTGGTTGGTTATTAGTTGCTTTGAGTCTAAGAGATTTTTGACTTTTCATTTGTTTAGTATTAGAGCCCTTGCCTGCTAACTCAAGTTCTTGGTTCAAGTGGTAACTTAACATAGTAATGGACCTGTACTTGATTCTCCCCAGGTGATTTGTATTTATATCTTCTTTTGCATCCATTTGAGCTTCTTTCCATTTTTTTGTCTCTATTAGGCTTGATCCATGTGACAAACCCCAATCAAAATCTGAAAAACACTTGTTTCATGATGGATCACCCGCCCTTAGATTATTTTGATGTAAATAGAAGGGAATAAGGAAACTATTATTGATCTACTGAAAGTTTCCAAGTTAAGTTTTCCATTTGAAGTAACAATCTCGAACCCCATGTTCCTGGTTTGACATGGGACCTTAAAGATCTCAAAATTTAAACAGTGGAACCGCCAATTTGCCACTTAGCTCATTTATCCGTCAGTGACTTTGAGCTGTCAACATTTTGATTTGATGAATGCTAACAATGATAATTTTAAATAATGCAGGACTACATGGGGCGATGCATCTTGACATTGACAAGGGTTATACTGGAAGGAGAATATAACGAATGCTTTGAGCTAGATCGTGCTAAATCAGGAAAATTGAAATTGCAACTCAAGTGGATGCCGCAGCCAATTTATCGCGAATCCTGATTCATATCCAGTGTATTTGAAATCTCACAGGATTCTGTAGCCTACAGCGGATGCGTCCAAGCTTCCCTGCAGTTGTATGCACACGACGTTGCTGACCCTCAACTACATATTAATTGGTCAAATAAACCTTCTTGAATTACTTGGCGGTGTAGATAATTTTTTGAAGTGACGTGAGGCATTATGTAAAATGGAACTTGAGGAGAAGTAACGTTTCTCTAATAAGATGTTACTCAATGCTCCGATTGTTGTTCAGTATCCACTTGTGTTCCAAAATTCAAAGCACGAAGTTTGTCGAAGTTTGCTGTTTAATTCTGTTACTTGAAAGCAATCACTGCCGGCTACTTTCTTCAGATTTTACCGGTTTGATAACAGTGCCGATTATGACAATACACATTCTCCTTTCATTAATAAATATCATATTTACAGCTTTAATTATGTGAGGCCTGCGCAGATATGATATTTATACAGCACCAAATTATTATGTTTGAGGATTCTTACATTAGGTGAGGTGAGGCCATGCCTTCAAACACAGCAATGTATAGCGTGTTAAGCATCATCTAATATATTGATGCGCATTAATGAGAGAGACAATTTATCAGCAACTAAGTTACATAAATATCGTACAAAGGGAAATGACAAGATATTTTAAAGATCAACTGAAATTCAGCCAAGAAATGCTCTATTGGTTCTGAGCAGCGAAGACTTGGATTGCTTCAATGTTTCTCAGGCGCTTCTTCCCCCTTTGTCAAGTCTGTATCAACTGATCATATCACAGGTGCCGGATGTCTCATCTGGAAGTGGCAAGCCCACCAGCAACGCGTAAATTATGCTTCTTCAGTTTTCTCCTTCTAAGATTGTTTCCCCTGGACAAGTACAAAGCAAGCATGGAGTCAATGTGGCCACTTCGCAAAGAAACTCATATCGTAATTGCATCACCACATTACTTGATTTTCTTTTCCATATTTCGGGCTGCAACCTAGTTTTTTTTTTGCTTTTTGAATTTTATAGGGCTCTTAATAAAATGGTGCAGTGCTTGAGTTGTCAGGATTTACCATTCTAGCAGTAGCAGATGCTATTACAATATGGAAGATTTGGGGGATAATTTATGAAATTTCTTAGCTCTTCTTAAGTATATATACATAACAACTGTGGTGAAAGATGTTAGACATGTATACTTTCCCATGAGATATTCCTAAAGTTTATCCCTGGATAGATGTTAACCGAACAAATGTCTTTGCATAATAGCTCCATTTTGAACACATTATCCGATCTAAGAATGCACAACACTATATAAATATACCACCTAGATACCTTTTAAAGACTTTTTACCAAATAATTGACTGTAAGTGTAGGTTTCAAATGCAGGAATTACCTAGGCCTTATGCGAGCAAAAAAAATGGTTAATTGGACTCACCAGTATTGATTGTGCAATACAAATGAGTCAGTTGGCACTTTTTTCCCATCATCATTGCGGTTCCAGTGGTAGAATGCATGTGACCTGTTTTTAATCTCCAGCGTAGAATGCCCATAACTGGCTTCCCTGAATGCAGAATAATCTGGTTGTGGATCTCTGAACCTGCAGAACCAACAGAATACTTTTAAAGTGACCAAAAATATGTGTTTTCCTGGTAGATAATCAATTAATTTATTTACTAAGCAGGTTGATTTCATCAATCAGGCAATTCAACTCACCTTCCAGCTAGACCTTCTTGATTTCCTCCATCCCCGACAGTAATGTAAACAGGAGCAGATTTGTCCGGCACAGGATAACGGTCACCACTGGATATGTTGTAGTTTATATTTGAGACTCGATACTGAAATTAAAAACTATCTTTAGCATCCAGAGGAGGGGAAAGATAATTACCATAGAATGGACTAATATAATATTTTAATCTAATGTGCAGATATCCTAAGTACAGCAAAATAATGTAAACTTAAAAAGATAATGGACACTGCTGGTGTGAATTTACTATTTGTTTAGTAGATAACAACTTAAATTTATGGCTAGTTCATATCGATAACAATAGTGAACCACTAAATTCATCAAAGTGGATAATTTCTGTCAAAGAGATGCAATTTTCACCTCTCAAAATTTGGCCAGATAATCACCAATTTGCAATTGGAGATGATCAAATATCTAATCTATTTAAATCTGAAATACACTGTCACATTTGTGGCTGTTAGCTAAAATTAGACCAAGGGCTTTACTCATTATCAACCGCACCGGCAATTATTTGTCAATCTATTCAGTTGCTTCTTTCTTGTTTGTCCTTCTATCTTCAAACTTCTAATTAATGGCTTTTAATAATTGAATCAAACATATGTAAATATGCGATTATGAAGTTGGTCGATCCCAAATAAGTGCTCCATTCTTAACAATATCAATATGTCAATATGGATAATCCTAAAAGACGGGAAGTCATGGAAGTTCGAATGCATACCGATCTTTCATAAGCATGGACATGGCCAGCAAAGACTACATCAACTTTGTAATGGATGAACCAACTCTCAAAGACTGCTCGCATACTTTCACCCTCCATGAAATGTGCTTCATTACTGTTGTACATTGGGACATGCATCAGAACAATTAGCCAAGGTGTCTTCTCCCTGTCAACCTTCTTGAGTTCATCTCTGAGCCACACCCATTGAGCTGTGTACTTTACTGTACATTTTAGTAATCGAATCAAAATGATGAATAGATATAGAGATACAAAAGTAATTTGCTCTCTATTGTAGACTGCGCATATTCATATATGCACCATAAACTATTGGACAGCCTTGATGATCAATTTTAGAGGGAAACAAGAAAAAGGGTCACTAGCACCCACTTCTTTTTGAACTATTAGGGTTTGAATCTCACTTTGCTGCACACAACAAACTGAAAACCTAAAAGGTTGCAGTTGAGTATAAAAATCATTAAACAATCTTCAGTTTCAATATTGAAGTTTTTCTATTTCATTTTACTAGGAGAACCTGCACCATACAAATGTGTATAGCTGGCAAAATTTGGTCCAAAGTCATAAGAGTCCCGGTCAATGGTATATGTCAAAACCTGACTGTTACTGAACCAATTAACTTGCACAATTTTAAAATCGTGCCCCATTTAACAGGTTTTCTTCAGGCAGACTTGAAAATTTTAAAGCTTAAATAATACAGTCTAGGTCCTTACCCTCAAGCTCAAACTTTTAGGTTAAGGGTAACTCAACAAAATTATGCAACATGAGAATTTCAACAAGCCATTCTGTTTTGGTGAATGATCTATCATCAAATTTCAGATCATATTGACCGACAGCATTCCAGAAGTGGAATATAACAAGCTGTAATCATAATTTCCATCATTCCTCAAATATGTTTCCATACTACCGACAATATATATCTCACATGAGATATTAGTAGTCCTCAATTATTTCCGAAACTTTCAACTTCAAAATCAATATTGATAACTAGTTTGGAGATGACTTCATGGCAAATGAAGGCTTTAAAGCTGCTAGACTCAACTGCTTTCTTACAAGATACTTGGACTTACAAGCTATAATGTCCTCCTATTTACCACTAAAATAAATACCCAGTAAATGTTTAAGAAAATGTGGGGCATCTGGCAGCAACATATTGTAGCATTAGTATTTGAAGCTACTTGCACCAAATTTATCATAAATCCATTAAATGAACATTAACCGCATCACTAGTCTACTATCATTAGTGACAAGAATTCTGTTGCTTTCTTCTTCTTTTTGCCCCTTATAATGTCGACCTTCAGCATGTTAGGTGCATATGCAATCAATATTACATCCATCAACTTAGGATGTGAGAACTAGTCAAGTGAAATAAAGAGCAAAACTAACTAAATCTCGGTTTTCAATTTCAATGCGTTTAACTTCTAAAGTACTCTTCAACTACGTCTAAATTCATTAAATAGAACATAAATGATATCTACTAAACATTAATGAAACAAATGAAAAGTTGGGAAGAAAGTGGAAGTTACCAAATGGAGAGTAGCTGGATAGCACAATGATATGGGCAGATGCACGCCTGATAGCATACCAAAGAGGATTGCTGCTTTTGGATGCCAAATAAGGTGTAGGGTAACGATGGAGATAGGATTTGAAAGGAATAACCTCTCCCTACATGCATGTATATTTCAAAATGTTGAGAACTAAACAAGATTATTTTTAGGTTATTGATAAGAACAAATATTCTTAAAACCATTAAGACCTATTGGCCTTGCTTGCTTATAAGAAATAAATAATGTATGCATGCTAAACAATGTCAAAGCTATGTCATTACTTTATATATGACTGTACAATTAAGTGTAACGTATCACAAAACAGGAGACAACGATAATAGAAATCCATTCACTCAACTGATATTCAGATAGAAGAAGCTGAGAACATAATTCAACGGTACCACTTGAAATTTAATCAAGAACATTGCCTATAAATTCAGTGAATTCTAGCAAGGACTCGTTAAAATTTTCTAATACTTCTACAGCTTATGAAGTTATGGAACCATAGATATGCTCAATAGAACTGAGAATTTGCTAAATGTTACCATGGCTAATAACCTGAGACACGGATGATACAATTTTGCTTTGCGATCCAGAAATAGTACACAGTTTGTTGATTAATACATATCCCCCTTACTAATAGGAAAAAGAAAATAGAAAATGAACCACAAAGTTCAGGGAAAAGTAAAACTACTACCTAAACTGGCTGAAAAGAAAACATTTAAGAAAGAAAAAGAACGGAGGAAACTTGAAAACATAATCATAACTGTTTTAGACTTATGTCTTGAGACTGTGGGCACTATGTCCCTAGCGCTGTTGGGAAAAGTTCTCTCTCAATGATCCACAAGGTATTCACTGTTTCCGTATAATTTATTTCGGTAGAAAACGGGAATTAACCTTTATCAATGGGAAATGCCCACAGTATTAGAAAGAAGATTTAAAAATAAAAACTTACATGATAAATTACAATGATTATGTATAAAACTTTACCATGTAAGGCATGAACTCTATTTCATGATTTCCAGCGGACCAAATCCATGGCTGGTATGCGGCACTTCGCTCAACAAACCGACCCCATGAATCCCAGCGGATGCCAACATCATTAAACTGATATCTATCAGCATAAGAAAGATCTCCGACAAACAAGACAGTCTGTCCTTCACTATGCATGTAATGCTCAAGAGTAGACAGAGAATTAAATGTCTGCCCCAAGTCACCTGAAATATACAAGTAACGTGTTCATAGAAAGAATTGGTAAAAGAGCAACATATAAAAAACGTTTTGATAAGAGTCTTGAAATGTATTTGAATCAATGTAAGCAGGAATGAGAGACAAATCCATTTCTCGAAGCCGGACAAATGACCATCAGCGCTTGATGCAGGACCCTAGTTTTATTATTTGACTTAAAACAACTTTAGGATCCATAAGCACTAGGAGGCTCTAACAGATCTAAAGTTTTCATGGGAGAAGTAACCTTAGCATATAAGAGAATACTTTATATAGCATGAACTGCATGATTTTGAGCCAGCTACCAAGTAGTTCAACAATGACATCAGCTGGTAGTTAAGGAATTACTTTTAAAACAGTATGAATGAAGCCTCTGAATTGATCGTCTGCATAATATTAGTTTAAGAAAACTAGAAATGTTTTACTGTATACTTCAAATTATATTCTACAGTTAGGTGCCCAACAAATTGGTTAAATAGTTATTGGCACAAAGATGGAGAGTAACAGAAACTGGCATTGACATGTTCATTTATGCACGTACATACAAAAAGGAACAGCAGTAGAGATGCTATTATTTGAGCTGCTTGCTTTAATAGAGGGAAAGTCATTGTAATATTACTGGAGTTACAGGGGATACAACTCACCAATGATTCCAAATTTGTATGAAGCATCTGGATCAACCTTTGGTGGAGTTTGAAACCAAAATTCTCGAGAGGAATCACCACTCCCAATCTTATAATAGTACTTAGTATCATACTGAAAACAGGAAACCACTTGCGTAAGGAACTAAAGTTCACCCAGAAAACCCCCCTAAAATTAGATGTGCAATTGAATGTGATTGAGTTTGGCATAACCCAAACCATAATTTTAGATACAACATTGATTGTAACGGCAAGAGAACAGTGTTTACCTAACATCCATTGATATATGTTGCGAATGATAGCAAATAATAGACAATATTAATGGCCTTGCAGCTATTTCTAAGAAAATATGTGAATCATATCAATGGATACATATGTGCATGACTTAATGCATTAATAAATTGCAATAATTTTCTATTACAACTTGGAATAAGAAATAACATGCAATATTTGAGGAAAATTATGCCATTATATAAATATAAACAATCCATAATCAATTAATAATTACCTCAAGGCCATCTACAAGACATTGATGGATGTAGCCAGACTTGTACTTGTAAAAGGTGTAGTTTGTCACTTTCCCCTTAGCAGTAAAATCATACTTGTTCTGCAAAGTGCCATACCACACTTTGCTCAGCCCCGGTTCATGAGGTGTCACCCATGAGATAATCACGGCCTTCCCATCATAGTCACCTTGGGTAATATGCACCTAGAGTTGAAGTGAAGAAAGGCATTACAAGTAAATAGACTGAGAGAGGGATGGAAAATAAAACAACACACACAGAGGTGTGTAAGAAAACGCAACATCATTAACCACAATAATTTCAGGTATCTTCAAAGAAAAAGCGAACTTTATAGGTTTCAGCAAGAACTGAACTACACAATTTCATAGGTTTAATCTATCAATCAACAGATCAGCCCTCTTAATTTCAAGAACAGAACTACATAATGTCATAAATGTAATTTTCATATCCACGGTTGTGTTGTTTCTTCCAATATTTATGATCAAAGAGCATTGGTCATTTGATATTGTTTTCTGTATGACTGAAATCAAGAATCCTATTCTCTCAGTTGTGTTTTTCCATTTGCATTCAGACTAGTATTTGGTGTCCAAATTTTTCATTGTTTTCGATCTTGAATTTGATCTTTCATTAGTTTCTCATTGCATTTCACATCACTAATACTTAAAATTTAGTAATCAAAGAAGAAAGAGGAAAATTTTGGACTCCATTCACTAACTTTCGTTCTCATTGACTTAACTTTCACGCAATGTCGTCAAATGCCACTAATAAAACGGTAAAATGGAATAAAAGAATTACCTAACATCCCTGTACTCTTATATTGTCTCACTTTTTACAGCACAAGAACTGTTCGAATAAAAGAACGAAAAAAAGGATAAAAGCTCGCTCACCTGTTGCGGCGCATTATGGCCCTTAGGAACAGCAAATGCTTCGTTATCGAGCGGAATGTCAGTGGAAGGCCACTCCGAACGGATGAATTTACTAGTCATCCCTGCTCTACCGCCATTAACAAAGCTCAACAACACAAATGCCGTGAATACGAGGTGAAGCAACCGCGATTTCCTCATCGTAACCTCCACCGTCACTGCTCGATCCAATCAGCCAATTACAACACCACATTCCAATCAACGAAAGAAAAAGTATTCAATGTCTAATAAATCATATATACATAAGATAAGAGAGAGTGAGAGAGTATCGTACCTCGAAACGTTTACAGAAGAGAGAAATGGAGATTGGAGACACAATGATTGTTTAATTATCGAGACATTTATACCTGCTATTTAATTATTAAATATGGGCAGTGGTCCGTTGGAGAAGCGTACTCTAGCAGCGAAAAGCGTGCCGTGGCGTAGGATAGAAGTGATAGTTGTCCGTCTTCTTGTTCGTTGTTGGTTAGGTGACAGAATATTCTCCTCATTGAGTTGCGTGGCGGATAAAAGATTACATGTTATTTTAGGTGAGGGACCCAGTTAACCACTTGCCTGTCACGTGACACAGCCAATGTTGTTGTTATTATTATTATTATTATTATTATTGAAATAATTTACATTTTATATTAGCTTAATTTAGGAAAACTTTTAATCCCATAACTTATTTTATTTTTACTACAATTAATTAGGTGAATCACTTGACCTGGATATTTTACTTTCTTTTATGATTTTAAGAAAATTTATATCAAATTCAAAAATAATTAGTTAGAATTTTTCAAATTATCTCTGGGCTGTGCTGATAGGCGTTTAACATTGAAGGCCTATATGTTTTAAGTCTTTCTAAACAAGTTACTATACACACTTCATTTCTATCTAAGGACACCCATTTTCTCTTATGCGATTTTCTTTTACCTCTTTCGAGAGATGAAGCAATAGGCTTAACATAACTTAATAAAATAATACATTAAAGGCATGTTTGGTAGACAGATCTCGACTATACTATTCCATTATTCAGGATAAAAATTTTTTTGTTCAGTATTTGATGTAGGAAATAAATTGTGTAAAAGGTAAAAATAATGTAGTCTACACTTTTTAAATTTGCCCACCCATTCTCTTAGGTTTATTTCGAATTATATTATTTTTATTTATTTTTTTAAAAATAATTTTTATAAAAAATAAAATAATAATTTTTTAAATTATTTAATTATTAATTCAAAATGATAATTTATAATTGAATAATAAAAATAAATTTTTTATAATTATTATATTATAATATAATCACACACCGAACATAGTATTATATTAAATTTTATTTAGTACAATTCATTACATTCTAATTCAATCCACTTTATTATAATCTAATATAGTTCAATGTATTCTACGAAATGCACCCTAAGAACACATTTGAAAGACAATACAGCCCCACATTATTTTATTGTTCGGATACTGTTCAAGATAAAATTTTTATTCAGTGCAATCTATTATAATCTAATCCAATACAGTCTAGTATATCTTGTTAAATGTACCCAAAATTATCATTCCTATTATTATTAATATTAGTATTTTTTAAGAAAAAGGATCAATAACTCTCTTTTTTTTCTTAACTTTTAGATATAAATATATCTAATTGTTAACATTAAATCTAAAATATATAATTATATATATATATTAGATTTAATTTTAATTGTTAAATGTACATAAATTTAAGAATTAATAATTGATATACAAAGTAATAAAAAATGAGGCTATTAATCTATTTTCATTTTTTAATATCTATATAGTATATATAAATATGACGGGTGAAGTTTTTATACAAATTAAACCCACCCACGATGAGTGGATAAATTGTTGGATGACTATATTTTTGGTGTATATCAAAGGTATGATTCCTGGAAGCGAAAGCACAAAAAGAAAAATCGAACATAAAAGAGAGTTTGTTACTAGACGTCACATCTTATAGTGGGATGAATTGAATGAAAGCTCTAATTGTTAATTGATGCTCAGTGAAATGAATAGGACTTATCACATTGCATATGCAATGTATTTGCTCATTTTTTGCCCCCACCAAGTGAACTGACTTCTTGGGCATGAGGTCTATTTTCAGTTCTTCAAGCAAACAAAATTATAAACTCGTGCTTCTTGTTATGGGGTCATCATTCATCAACTAATTTCGATCTGTCTAGACTAGACGTTTGCCACTTTTTATGTTACGAATAAATAAATGAAAAATGATAATTATAAAAAATAAATAAAATATTTAAATTAATAAAATTTTAACAAATAATAATGGGCTTAAATATTTTAATTAACGCTAAAATTACACGAAATTTAAGGTAATATTATTCTTACAATAAAACATTTAAAGAATAACAATTATTTTACTCTTTAAATTGTTAAGAATAAATTTTGTGTGATTTAGCTCTTACAAACTTCAAATTTATAGAATTTGACTCACATAATTAGAATTCTAATTTCATTTGCGTGTGTATATATACATGATAAGGACCAATTACATTTTTAATTTTATAAATATTTTTATAATACAACTAAACCATTAAATCTGAGTATTTTTAATGATTAAAATTAAATTTAATATTACATTAATTATAGTGTATTATTTAAGAGTGAGTAGGAAAAACAGATCAAATAGGACCAGACTGGAATATGACCAGAATTAACAGATTTGGTTCGGTATTTTATATAATTTAATCCGATTTCGGTTTTTAAAATAAAAAATTTAAATTTTTTTGTTCGGTTTTTGTTTTAATTTAAAAAATTCGGACCAGATCAGATTTATCATTTTTTAATATTTTTTCATGCAAACGACATTTATTTTATTGTATTTTCATAAAATGACATTGTTTGGTGCATTAAAAAATTTTTTAAAAAAAATAATAAATTTACTTAAAAACCGAATCAACCTAAACATGGAACCGATCTATTCGGTTTTAATATTTAATTAGTCTGGTGTGGTACAATTTTTTCTTTCTATTTGATCTAGTCCAGTCTCAAAATTTTTAAAATTCAGAATTTTCGGATTTGATCTGATTTTTTAAAAACTCAAACCGACCCAAACCGTGTCTATTTTTAATATTATTTTTATATATAAATTTAATATTAATTATTAAAAATATTTAAATTCAACAATTTATAAATAATTTATAAAAATATGTGAAATTAAACAACTACTAATTTGTTCCCGTGTCTATTCATATGCCTTTTAACAATATCAACATTCGTATCATATTTAATCTCATCATTTTACTCAAATCTCTTTGTCCTGTTGCAGATCATTCCATGATCCGAATATGCTAAGTTGACTTGAGTTGACTAGTATTATATTCATAAATATATATTAAACAAGTATTTTAACAATTTTGCTTTGTTACGTCGTCTACTTGTAAGCCACATATTGCATTTGAAGGTGAAGTGTAACATTATTTATTAATAATTTTATTTACCAACCAAATCTAAATGCATTTTAAGTCGTGTTTAACTGGTTAAACATGGAGAAATACTTTGATACTTTTTTAATACCCATTTTTATTGTATATCACTATTCACTACCTCGTTTACATTTTTTAATGATTTATTATTTATGAAGCATGTCGAATTTATGTGCTTTTATTGTATTTTTATAATTACTAATTGTACTAATGTATTTATTTGAGGACAAACTTAAATAATCCAAATGTATTATGCTACACATGAAAATTATGTAGTATATATAATTTGAATTTCATTAATTATAGGAGTCGTTACATATGATTTGAAATTAATGCATATTTTATATATAATAAAAAATAAATGCATTATTTAGTCGATACATCTACTAAATTCAGACAAGCTAGGCAGACGTTTGCCTCGAGGCATACTAAACCGTAAACCGTCCATCAAAATAATCAGAATCAGAAATCAATCGCAACTTACCAAACAAATCATACTCGACGAACAAAGGCCCTCCACATCAAACGGTCCACATCTCTCCTTCCCCACGTGGCAAACGTTGCTCAGTGAATCACGAAATATTTATTTATTTATTAAAATAAAAAAAGTATACGCCAAATTAAACACATAGATTCCATCTAATATACCGTGCCGTATATGTATTTAATTTTAAATACAAAAATAATAATAAATAAATATATGAATTAAAAATACATGCACACTGAAATTGTTAGTTGGTTTAATGGTTTAGTTGGGTAACACAATAGTAATACCGACGAAGACGAAGACGATGACGATGATATCTGACTGGTTGTTGCCTTCGTTCTTCTTCTTCGCAATACAAAAATCGCATCTTTCTTCTTTGTTTATCTTTAATTCTCGGGGACTTTCTAGTTTCTGTACAAAGATTTTATTTTATTTTTTTTGGGGTCTCTTTAAAAGTGACGTTTATGGAGGACCCATCGAAGAAGGAAGAGCAACCGCGAGTACTCAACGTTTTAGAAGCTCTTAAAAAAGCCTCCCACGACCTGCAGGAAAATCCAGGTTCTAATTCGGCTGAGTTCAACTCGTCCGCCGTTAAAGCTCTGTTGGAGCTGGAGATGGAGTCGGATACGATCCTTTCTAAAGATCCACATCTGTGTACGCTCTCTGAACATCTCGCCGACCTCAAAACCCTCGTTGAAACTTTGCAAAAATCTCGTGGGCACAGCTTAAGAAGCTTCTTGACTCGCAGAGTCTCCACTTATTCTATCTCCCGAGTGGCGGGGTCGATCGAGAGTGAAATTCAGGCCTGGATCGATAGAGAGAGTATGGAGAACCTTACGAAAGCTTTGAAAGATCCGGGTAAGAACGAGCACGAGTTGGTGAAGTTATTGACTCAGTTCGAGGATAGAGTTTTGCAAGGCTTCAACCGCGAGTTGCAGGGTTTGGTGCTGAAATCGAAGGTTTTTTCTTTGCTTGAAACGATTCTCTGTAACTCAAATTATTCAAAGAGAATAAGAGAACAGTCTGCATATTCAATCGCAGCTTTAATTCAATTCAACAAGGATGTTTTTGTGGGTCAAGTGTTGATGGGACCAACAATCCATGCTTTATTAACAATGAACTCAACACATTCGATCAGAGTTCTGTGTTCATTGATCAAGTCAATCAAGTCACCGCTTGTTGATGAAATTGAATCAAATGGTGAAATACCAAAAATCATATCTTTATTAGACGTTAAAGATTTACAGATCAAACTGCTGGCAATGGACTGCATACTTGAAATTGGTTATTTCGGGCGCAAAGAAGCCATTGAAGCAATGTTGAGAGAAGGGTTGGTACGGAAACTGGTGGAGTTGCAGAGATCAGAATTGGGTGGCGATTTGATTGAAATGGAGAGATTTGATGAGAAAGAAAATGAAAAAGGAGTTAATGTTGGTGGGGTTGTTGAGAGGAAAAGAGAGAGTAGGCAGAAGAGATTTTTGGAGAGCCATCCATTTGCAAGCTGTGTAGCAAGATTTGCAGTACAATTGGAGGTTGGAGAAGGTTTGAGGCAAAGAGAGAAAAGGGCATTCAAGCAAGACATTTTGGTGGGAGTAAGGGAAGCATCTGTTTCAGATGCTGAGGCTGCCACCATTGCTGCTGAAGTTTTGTGGGGTTCTTCACCTTGAAAGAAATTTGTAATCAAAATCAACATAAAAAAAGAATTAGATTAGTCTATAAATAGTTGATTCTTTCTTCTTGTGATTGTGTATGTAATTAGGTGCTGCAAATGAATTGCTGAATTGAATAAAGTGAATGTTATAGATTCTTGGTATGAAGATGTGAAGAAGCGTTTTTGCTTGATTTTAGAAGACATAGTGGCAAAGGGTAACTTAGGTTTCTTGCTTTAGAGAGACTTGGAATTCGGGAGATCTGTAATTAACTTGTGTAAATTAACTACTTCATTGATTTGAGGAGAAGTCTTGGCCTTGTGATGGTTGAGGAGGCCTCGCGATGGTTGAGGAATCAGTATATTATAAGGCAGGCTACTATCATATTCCTTCCTGTCCTTTGGAATTCTATCATTTAGATAAAAAAGAATTGTCAATATAATATTTACCTCCCCGAACTGTTACTAAAATCGTTAGCTAAAATGGTTAGTTGATTATGAGATATAAGGGTAAAAGCATAAAATATCATATATTTTTTATATTTTTCAAGTGAAGAAAAAATCTCTTATTTTAATCCTATAACCTTCTTTAAAAAAATTCTTTCAACCTTAATTTTGTTTGCTTAATTTAATCTTCAATGGAGATTTTTCTTATCATTTTTCCAAATTTTGTTACCAATAAGTGGTCAAAATGTTTATGCCCTTGTACTAAGAAGAGTTTTATTTTCTTCATCATCTTTAACTTAGAGATTATTAAAAAAAAAAAGATAAAAAATTAATTGTACCCATGTTTTCTCCAATCTTTAGACTAATTATATAAGTAGTATGTTGAAGGTATGTTATTAATTGTATGTTTAAGAATCAGTTAATAAATGGTCCAAAAAGAGATAAGTTACAATCTTAAATTTTAGGGAAAGAATGTGATAATATCCTTTATAAGGGTATCTTGAAATTTCAGGAAAGGAATGTGATAATAACCGGGTATCATGGTTTGGCATATGCTTTTGGCCAAAAGGCATCAGATTCTGTAATTAAAATATTTATTGGGGAGACTGCCACTACTTGCTGTTAGCTCTGGTTTATGATTACGCACTTGCCACTTGCCTGCGTATATATGTTCGGTTCTTTCCTTTTACAAGACATGAGTTCAATTGGGTTAGGAATTAGAATAAAGAACGATACAAAAAGGTTATGCTTTCTTTTTCAAAATAATCAATACAGACACTTGGCACAATGTGATTGGTCAGAAGTACCCACACTCTTCTGGAAAATGCAGTTGTTTCCAATAATAGCATGCAACAGTAAATTGTTCAATGATAGCATTTGTCACTAGCAAACTTGAGTGACAAACACTGGTGTTCTATCTGGATCGCCTGCCCTTCACAAAAAACACATCCCTATCATTATGGTTTCTAGTTCTGTCATAATTACTACTCATTGAAAGCTAATTTATCTCAAACCCAAACACATCCCAAATATGCTAAGCAAAAATCAATAAATCAGGAAAACATTCCATTACAGAACAAAGCAAAACAAATTTAATGCAAGTAAAGAAATCAGCATAAGTTACAAATTTTAATGGGACTTAATGCAGGCTCATAGTAAAATTAATCTTGGAAAAGAAAAATTGCAAAACAAAATTGCTTGGCTTACTTTTATTTCAACATTCTATGTGAATCAAAAGAAAAACTCATTCTGAATTAGTTCCTGTACATTAATAACCAGATATATGTGTCAATAACCTCTTCGGAACATTATTTATTTATCTAGCTCTCTCTGCCACAATTTCCAAATACTAACTCAATAAAATTGAGGTGAAAAAATAAAGGAAAAAAACCTGGAAAGGGTACAGCAAAACTCATTTCTCCATTTTGTCCTCCATTTCACCGAGAGACAGAAAGATACACCCCAAATATAGATTACTTTATCCCTACCTTTTTCTCAATTTTCTTTCCGACTCAAGGGGGAAAAAAAAATCTAAATCCTTAAGAAGCTATGATAACTTATCCTGTTTCCAATGCTTCCATGCTTCTCTCTTCAGTTGCCTTGCTACGTAACAGGCCCTTGAAAAGTGTAAAAACTGCAAGCAGAGCAATTTCCATGTGCTGAGAGCTATTCAACTTTATAGAGACCTGCCCCATTTTTCGGCTATTTATATTGGCATTAACCATTACTTTCGTGCCTCTGGTTGGCTGGAACTCAGATTGGAAACCTCCATTCAATACCATCTCTTTATTATAAGATAGAGCTGTCATCGTCAAACTAACATTTTCATTCCTCACAGGGTAGTCTCTCCCCCTTAAAACTGCTTCAATACTCCCACCATATGCCACCTGCCCAGCACCCCCCACTTGCCCGGCATTCATTACCAACTTCAGTTGTTTCCCAACCAATAAAGTATCTTCAAGCTTTGCACCAACAAAATTCTTGTTCCCAAAAGACATCACAGAAACCCCACAACCAGTAACATTGTGCTTGAGATTCCTTAGCTTTGTGTTGCCATGAACTGTATAGATCATATCTTTACCAGCAGATTGAACATCAAGACCTACACTGTAGGTGGCCCCTGCAGGATCTGCATAAGCTGCAGCACACTCGGACTGACTACTGAAATCATGTTTGTCCTTGCTTATCTGCCCCGTGATTGAGGCAAACATATTCCTTTTTATTTCCACAGCTGTCTCCAAGTTTATTCCATCAAAACCAACATCATGATCCCATCCTTGGGGATCAAGAACAGGCCTCACAAGCCACTGGTCACTTGCAACAAGGCAACGATACCTGTGGGCAGGGCAACCTGAGTCAAAACTAAGAGGGAGAGCCATATCTGGTAACAGGATAGCTTCTGGAGACATCTGGTCATCAGTATTACTGTCATTTGGAATATTTCCCTCTTTAGAGAGCTTATTCTTCTTACGCTTCTGGGACTCTTCTTTTAATTGTTTCTTCAAATAAAGAATCTCTCGGTAATCAAGCTCATCAACATACGCTTTTTTCTGGGATTTAGACAGTTTCTCAAACTGAGCTTTTGTTAGGATTTTTATTGGTGGTAACTGATCATACTCATCTTCCTCATCCATGTTCGAAAGTAATATCTCATCAATTTCATTCTCTGCATCACTTGGACTTGATAATGAGCGGTGACACAGAAAAGATGAAAGGAGATGAGGCATAGAAGGCACTCGAGTGTTACTCAAAGGCCCTAGTTCAATGCTGTCTCGAAATTCTAAGAGGTTGTTGGCATCACCAAGAACTTTGGTGCATATGCATAATAAAAAGAAATGAGATTTCCAAATCTGTCCATTTGGAAGAATATATTCTCCCTTAAAATTTTTTCTGCACTGAGGGTGATTCTCAACTAAAAGTACTGGAATATCAAGCCTTGAGTCAGATACTGCCTGGTGTATATAGTGTTGCACCAAATCTGTGCATTGGGTCACATAGGGCTCGTAGCTAACAGGATACCCATTGGGTCCTTCAGGAAGAGTTGAAGAAGAATGCGTCATGACAAGGATGGTGTTGAACCAAATTGCAGTGCCAAAAACTTCAGTCATAAGCTTCAGAAGAGGGAAATCACTATAGCCCATATTGATAAGGTCAAGACGTTCAAAGTACAAAACAATATCTGGTGGGGATTTTCTAATGAACTTTTTCACAGAGAGCATAATGTTCCTATTTCTCCTCAAATTTCTTGTAGAAGAAGGTAAAAAACCAGGGGTATCAATGAAGGTTATTTTAATCCCATGGACAGTTCCCACAACCTCTCTAATATGATCAGTGGCAGGTTGAAATGCATCTGTCACGGTTTTGGATTGGTCAAACATAGAATTTATGGTCGCACTCTTGCCAGTACCTGTTTTCCCCAGGACAAGTATTCTAATTGAGAAATCCAATTCAGGCATGCCAGCTGCCTCTTGCTCTCTTGCTATTGCTCTAGCTCTATCACTTCTAAGATTAACTGTTTTCATATCTGATTCTCCTGCACGTATCAAAGTTGCCAAGTGAAGCCGATACAAGACCTTTGCAGCCACAAGATTATCTTGTGACTGCCCAACACGTTGGAGAAGACGTAAGAACTTAATTTGAAGATCCTCAATCTTTACCAAAGGATCCATCTTTTGCTCATCAGCCTTATAATTGTAGGATAGAGAAGGATCTTCAACTGAAACTCGTTGCAGAGATGAAGGACGCTGGTTATCCTGATTGACATCAGAAGGGCACCATGCATCAGGAGGTACTGGTGCCAAACTGGATGTGTGAGCTGAACCAAATGAATAATGTCACAATAAGCTCTTACTTTATAAATGTAACAATTACAGACGACATGAGCAATTCAGAGACTCAAACTGGAACCCAGCCTGGAAGCAATTTCTCACAATCTGAGGCAATGGATCATTAGCATTGTCCCACTGGAAAATGTAGGGACCAAGCACCAAATGGTGATCATCTAATTCTAGGTCAACAGAAAGCTTGCAAAGATCATGTTACTATATAAGGTGATCAATCTTGTTAGATTGGAGACTTGAAAAAAGCTCAAAGAACTCCACACCATGAGAATTACAAATTGAACAGTTCAGCACGGTCAATTGCATAAACTTAAGAATATTGCAGCTTTCATAAGAATGTCTGCCCAAATATTAATAAAAGTTCAAAAAATGATCCAATATATAGAACTCAGATGTGCACAAGTTTGTAGACCCAATGTGGAAATATTGTGATATTAATACATGTTTACGTGAAACTAATTTATCACTTATGCTAAACTACCAAGCAGCTATGGAGGTTCCAAATTTACTTAATGGTCTACCATCAATGAATCAATCAAAATGACACATAACTGCCAAAATTCTACTCTATTGAATCCCAAATCTCGAAAATTCCTAATAGTGTCACCTCAAAACCAAGGAACATATCATATTCAAGACCAAGGTGCAGAAATAAAAGCCAACAAGTGAAGAACCAGGATGATTAACTTCCAACTAACACATGATCTCCCTCAACCAAAAGATATAATGAAAAGAAACACCACAATGCCATACATGTGACAAAGCTATGCCGATGAAGAGGACCACGAAAATTTCTCAGGTTATTCTCTCTTTTTTGGTAGAAATTTGTCTGATTGGCTGACCTAGAAAAGCAAGTGCATAATATGAAGGATAATTTGGCACTATCAAGGTAACCTAGGAAAACAAGTAAAGTTTGATGACAATTATTAGTCTAAATAATGCCATAATTGACATAGAAAACAAGCTATACTGGTTCTATTCATGGAGAAACAATAACACCATTATTTCAAACAAATAATCCTTCCTCCAAAATTAAGTGTTTATTTCATTAAAACTAGAATACAATCAGAAAAGTAAAACATTAAAAGCCTTATGCAGAATCATCTTTCCTCGTATAAGTAAGTTAACAAGAATGTATCTATTCCTTCACGGATATTCAGCTTAAAATGATCAACGTATAACTGCACACAAAAAGAAGAATAGAAGAAGTAATACCTTGGTCATCAAATTCATCGTCGCGAGATCCCCCGTGAAAAAAACTTTCATTGCCCGACAATGGTCTAGATGATGCCAATAATTGAGAGAAAACCCACTCTCTAACACTCTTCATTTCTCCTAATGATTCACATAAAAAAAGTCATGACTATATGGTACTGAATTGTCAAAAACAGTATATTAATATTAAATCAAATTGCACACAGACAAGTCAAATTTGAACACCAGTGAACAGCATAGAATAAACAATTTTTAAAACCCTTAAGAACCCACATCCAAAACAACCTCTAGGAATCGATGGCACCATTAGTTTACCCCCATTTAGTTGGAATTCACCAGAGTCACTAAAATTCCAAGTAGTGGCTGACCAATCAAACACATATTGGCACAAAATTCAGGAAAAAAAAAAAATTCATAAACAGCAAATTCCAACAGCAACAAATATAGTAATAAGGTTGTAGCCAAGATTCAATTACCTCTAATGAAGAAAGAAAAGTCAAAATTGTGGAGGCAGACCGAAAAAAATAAACGGCGGCTTCAGCCAAAAATATTTATCTCCCCATCAACAAGAAACCAAGAAATAAACGGAGAAGCTTATACGTCAATAACAGAATCGGAATCCGTGCTGACGGGGGTTTGGTATCTGTGCGGCTATAACGAAAATGAGGCTGAGAAGCGGACAATCAGATAAGACAGAGATAGAAGAGCGCTGGGTGTACTTTGGTTGTTGTCGACGCGCAAAACGCAACAAAAACACGAGTTTCACGATCCAGGCGGAAAATCAGATGCGGTTTTTGAGTCGATGAAAACACGACACGTGTCATAAATAGTAATGAAATAGTGAAGTTTGGTGGTCTCGGGTGTAGCTGATCATTGTGCAGTTTTAGATATGTGATTGACACGTGGCGCTGCTGGTATTGGGCTAGTTGAGTTGAGGGCGTGAGATTTTGTTTGGAATATCTCGCGGTACGTAATTCAGATAACCGATGATACGACAATTTCTCGTTTCTTAGCTTGAAGAAACTCGTTACCTGTTTTCATTTTATTAATACTATACATCCCTAATATTAATTAATTGAATAATAACAAGTTATGAAAATAAAGTATTATTTTGATTTATGTGTTTTTGATTATTTTGTGGTCTTAATTTTAATTTTGTTATTAAGGAGATTCTCGTTTAATTTTACATATATATTTTTATATTTTTTAATATTAAAAATTATACGTACAATTTATTCATAATTAAATAGTAATATCAATCATCATATAGCCCAAAATATATATATGTATATATATATATATATATATAATACAAAACATTTATCAACCCAAAAGAGACCAAAATAATTTTTTCAAGCTGACAAAATGATCAAACTCAACTAGAGGAAACAAATTCTATGTATAGATATAGCAATTGCAAGAAGCAAGGAAGGAAAATTAATTAAGGAATGGGAGACCAATGAATTGACCCAACGATTGTGCATTGTTTTGATTGGTCTTTTCATAATTTGAATCAAATTCTAATATACTTTACAAAAGTTTTGCCCTTTCGAAGAAATAGCCAAAAGTATAATAAACAACTTGTCTTTTTATAGTTGCTGCAATTGTCTTCATTTTTTGACTTTATGACTGTCCTAACTCACTATATCAAATTAATTAATACTAAAATCGATTTATTAATTAATTTGTATCCATCGTATTTGACAAATAACGAGACTTTGGTTTTAATTTCAGATGGATTTTCTGTCAATGCAACCTTAGCTAGTCCTGAAAGAGCAGAAACAATTAATGTGTAAATTAATGAATAAATTAAATAGTAATATTAATAATCATATAGCAAAAAGAAAAGAAAAGAAAAGAAAAGAAAAGAAAAGAAAGGGTATATATATATATATATATATATATATAAACTCAACTAGAGGAAACAAACAAGGAAAACCAGAGGAATGGGTCCATTAAATGACCCAATGATAATGAATTTCTTTGATTAAATATATAAGATGTGGAATATTTCTTTTTTCTTTTTCTTTGTTTTTTCCATGAAAAGACCTATTACCTAACATGCACGACAAATTTTTGTCCTTAAATTCATTTCATAATTTGAATCAAATTCTAATTAACATGCTTTAATAAGTTTTGCCCTCTTCAAAGAGATTAAAAAACATAAACAAAAGGTATAATAAACAACTTTATGACTGTTCCAGCTTGTTACTTTGTACTAATAATCAAAGTAGTTTAATTTCTGCAATGACTAGGGTAATTATAGTTAATTAATATTAAATTCGATTTATTTACTCGTATCAACCATATACGAGAGGTAAAGAAATGATTTAATCCTATGAAGAGACTGCAAATAATCACTATAAGAACACATCTTAATTAAAATTATTCTATTTACATTTTTATCTAGAATGCTACAAAAATATTTTACATTGTTTTTCATATATATATATATATATATATATAGTTTGACTTTATTATGTACTGATTAAGAAAATATATGTATTTTATGTCCCGTATATCATTTCAACATTAATAGTTTAGCATATAGGACCAACTTTTAAACAAGAACAAGAAAAATGAAAAGGAAAAGGACAAAGATATCACTTACAACAATAATTTAACTTAAAAAAAATTTAATTTTTTTTTTACGCGGTTAATATATATGTCTATTTCAGTATATATGTGTGTGTGTGCTCGTCTATTTTTTTCATAATTTTTTTTTTAACAAAACCAACATCTCTCCAATTCGATGAGTCCCTTTACATGGCAGGAAATAGAAACTCTAATTAAGATTAATTTATTTTGAAATTAATTAAAGAGAAATTAACCTGGCTACGATGTTTAGAGTTTTAGTCAATTTATGATAGATAATATGTGTTGATTTTTCTAGCCTTCTTGAACATAAAGCGGTTGTGGGCTCCTACTTTTTGAATTTTATACAAAATACAAAACGAAAAGCAATTTCTCCGCTAAGTTTTCGATTGAATAGAAATCACCATCACCATGAGTGTCCAGTCCAATCAATTTGTCGTTTTTATTTCTTTTCACGCATTCCTGTAATTCCATTTTGAATCTAATTGTGATCTTATATTACATAAATGATCATATCATCACTAGGAGTTTTCAATTTCATTGCATGTGTACACCAAATTAATTAAATGAAAGCAGTGTTGTTGTAGCCATTCAAGCTGACCCTGCAATTCACTTTCCCTTATTGACTTGCTTCAAAAAGCTACAGATACGCTCAGTTTCTACCTGCAGCTAGCTAGCTATCAATGGCGCCATCTGATCGCTGTCGAGGTATCTACTTGTCGAACAGTGCAG
This sequence comes from Azadirachta indica, assembly GCA_022749755.1. Lineage (NCBI taxonomy): Eukaryota > Viridiplantae > Streptophyta > Magnoliopsida > Sapindales > Meliaceae > Azadirachta > Azadirachta indica. Next base: position 5,360,942 of record CM040446.1, on the reverse strand, counting down.
TGTCTAAACTCACTGATGAATCGATGAAGTGGGCAGAAAGAAAACCTATTGGAATTAGATTTAATCCAAAGGATCAAGTTCTGGCAGGCATTTTTCTTGTTCGGAAGGTCTTTGGTCGTACTGCCGATAGCCCCGTTTTCCAATTTTTTAGAGACGTCAATGTTTATGATCACGAGCCTTCGAAACTCTCAGGTAATTAGTGATTAACCTTATAAAAATAATATATATGTAATTTGTTATAAGTTTCTTTAATTTGAAATATTGTATTGTGTTCAGGTTTGGCACATGAATTTGGGGAGGGAAAGATGTATTTCTTCACAACTATAAAAAAGAAACGCTCAAAAGGAAGGACAATTATTGAAAGAACAGTACGCCAAAGTGGATGCTGGAAGAAGACTGGGAAACCCTCGTCCATTGATGATGTTATATACGAGAATCAAAATCTGAGTGTTACGAAAACATCGTTGGTCTTCTGCGAGAAAATTGGTGCTCAACAGAAGAAGACCCAGTGGTTAATGAAGGAGTACATGCTAGACTTGAAAATCTATGAAGGACTCGGAATGGTAGGATAGCTTTTATGATGTTTAATGAATAACACGGACTATATATGAATCATATATCATCACTTATGTGTTTAATTTGATTGTTTCTAATTTTGCAGTCAGATCCATTGGTCCTTTGTGTTGTTTACTGGAATGAAGATGGCCAAAAAGATCAATGTTGTGAAAATTGGAATGGTTCCGGTGATGACGCAAGTAAACAAATCTCAGTGCCAAATATGGTAGAAGGATCTTCTCCAATCTCTGATATTACAGATTCAAGTTCTCTTCCTCCTACTAAACAAAACGATCCAAACCCATGTTGTCAAACAAAACGTGGTATGCACTCTGCTCTAGACAATCCTAGTAAGCGCCGTTGCCTCGGCTTCCATATTCTTCCTGAAATCTCTGAGAGTCTTTCTATTAATTATCAACTCGACCCTGGCTCAAACCTTGGATTGCCTGAACCAATAGCCGCTCGTCAGAGTTCTTTGCATGAACCGGCTGTTTCAGAAACCCGTTTTCCGATACAGGATGCAGATCAATCTCAAGACTCACTATTCGATAGTTTACTGATTGATCGGCTGCAGTTTATGGAGCCTCAGTCATGTGAAAACCCTATCTCAGCTGTGACTGTCGGTCCTTCGTCCGGTGTAACTGCCAACACAAATTTGTTGGATCAATATCAAATCTCAGTGCCAAATATGGTGAAAGGTTCTTCTCCAATGTCTGATATTACAGATTCAAGTTCTCTTCTTCATCCAATACAAAACTATCCAAACCTTAGTATGCACTTTCCTCATGACAATCCTAGGAAGCCCCATTTTGGCGAGTTCCCTACTCTTTATGAAATCCCTGACAGTTTTTCTATTAATTATCAACCCGACCCTGGCTCAAACCTTGGATTGCCTGAACCAATTGCCGCTCATCAGAGTTCTTTGCCTCAACCGGCTGTTTCAGGAACCCCGTTGCTGATACCGCATGCGGGTCAATCTCGAGACTCATTATTCGGTAATTTACTCGTTGATCGGTCACCATTTATGAATCAAGATCCTCAGTCACGCGAAAACCCTATCTCAGCTGTGATCGCCGGTCCCTCGTCAGGTGTAACTGCCAACACAAATTTGTTGGCTCAACATCAAATCATGGACCCCAACCGGCCTCTCTTTTCCCCAGTAACCAATGAGCCTTTCATGTTTCATGAGCATTGTTTAGATGACTCCTGGTGAGTGGGGTATATTGTCTTTATCATTGGTCATTGCTTTTAGCATTCATATCCTTTTGTATTGGGCTTGACTTTTATGTTCATGTAGGCTCCAGAAAATTGTTAATGAACATGGATCAAATCAGCACCAGCAGCCCGAGCCTTCACTCGACCGAATGGATCAGATTGCAGAGGAGCCTAGTAACTACGAAATGACATGTAACCTGAGTGAGCAACAACCAGCTGGGATGACTCCCATGCATCACTTTACAGCCATTGAAGAGCACTTCTCTCTTTGGGATCAATTCGATCCGATGAAGGGAAGTTCATGGTTATAGATAGCAGGCAACAGGTAATGGTCGAAACTTACTCATATATAGCATTGGTTACTCTTATTTGCTCACTCCTCACTCGTGCCAAAAAAAATAAAAATAAATAAAAATACAATTCATATGTTCCTATTATTACCAAAAATTTAATTAGTGTATCATGATTCTTCCCCTACAATGACATGAGCATTGAGTTCCATGGAAATGTCTGTCTGAATGAGACAGAATGAGATTGGGAACTATTCTGCTTCCAGGACGATTGGCTACGAAGAGACGTTTGAATTGCTTTCTCAGCCAATTAATTTCATCAACTTTGCTTCAGTTGTACAAATAGAAGTCTTAGCTAGAGTCAGTGTTTCTGAGTTGTGTTCAGTCCAGTGTGTGAATAACTGCTGTCTGTGAAAAAGGGTGTTTTTCTGTTGCAAGAACATTACGAAAATATCAATAAAAAAAATCAAATTCCTTGTTCTTATTGCCATCATTTTTTAGTGCTCATCAGTGTGATTAATCTAAAAGACTTCCTCCCAACAAGAGCCTCGTGTACCATAATGCCATACTCGGACTAAATAATAATTTCGATTGACCCATCCAGATTGGAATCCTGGTTTTATTTTCACAGAAAGCACCTTTGTTCATCATCTGGTCTTCATCTGGATATTTGTCTACGTTGAACGAGAATTAGTGTGATGCTGCAATAACTCCCTTCAATTGAATGAAATTCACGCTTCACTTTCAATCTTCGAACACTTCCAAGTCTTTAAACAGGGCCCTAAAAATGGTCCAAAATTGATGAAGAGAATTGGAAACCTGCAGAGTCTTCAGAATTTAAATCGACTTATGAAATCTCCCACTTGAAATTAGAAGTTAATGATATACAATAGGTAGGCGTTAAGCCACGCTGGGATTGCATTTGCTCAGGAAATCAAAAGTCAATATTCAATTATTGTTCTATGTATTATACATTGTTTAGAATTTGGATCAAAATACGAAAATCAAATGTGGTGCTTGGTTGCACTACTTTAGAAATAGGCATCATTGATAATAAGTATCTAATACTTTTGAGAAAGTGTTAAAACAATTAAACATGAAGGATTTTTTCATAAATAATAAAAGTGTATAAGGATTTATTGACACTGAGTAATGATTATCGGGCATCATTAAGACTATAATACCATTAATCAATGTGGCATCATTTTGATCCTATTTCACATAGTAAAACAATGTCGTTTTCATACCATTTCAATATTATTTCTATTATATAGAATGTGAAAAAACATCATCATCCTTGGGATGTATATTATGTTGTTTTATGCATTTACACAATATCCAAAATCAGTTTTCCATGCTAAGCCAAAAATTTTTCACACTTAGCACCCAAAAATTTCCACACTAAGCACTCAAATCTTAGAATAACCTCAAATCAAATACATTCACAATTAAAGTCACCTTAAGCTATGCTTATTTACTTTTTTTACACAAGATTATATTTGATGACCACTAAAAACCTTCGAATCTAGCGCAGGCGACTAACATCTTTGATTCTGCTTGGGTAAGTAATCAAATTTTTAAGTCTTCAAAATATTTTTTTCTTTATTTCTATTAAGTGTATATGGATCTTATTATGTTAATTTTGTTTTACAATCACTGAGGTTGGAATTTTTCAATGTTGATTTTGTTTTCGAAAATCTCGATTGACTTCATTCTTGATTTCTGGTATGTTTTCATTCCTAACATTGATTTGGGAGTTATTTTGCACAATGCATGTTATTTTATAACCATAAAAGTATAGGCCAAGATGCATGTTCTTAGTTTTTAATAATGGATGCAATATGTACAACTTTTTGGTGTGATTGAGTTTATTTTATATTGTTTTATGTATTTTTAATTATGTGCTTTTTTTAGTAGTATATGTTATTTTTATGTATTTTTATATTAAAACGGTTGAATTATATACAAGTTTTTATATGCATGTGTTTATAGACTAATTGTCCACAATGTTGTTAAATTATATTAATTTTTTCGTTGTTGCATTATTTTGTTATATTTTTTCAATTTATGTAATTTTCATTATATCTTTTCGGTTGTTTGGTTTGTTAATTTGGGAGCATTGTCTGTATTGCTATGACTTTAAGGTATATTCTTTAAGTTATTTTGCTTGCTATGATCATTGGTCACTTCGTTAATAATGTTTTATGTTTGATTTGATGTGATTTCATAATTCGAAAGTTATGTTTGTTGTTATATTTATGTTTAATTATGATTAGTGGACACATTGGAGGTGTGATATAAAGTGGTTGTGAAGCAGTGAATTTATTACTGAATCTGTTGGATATTGAAGTATTGGTTTATATGTTTATATGGTTTTTGCTTTTATTTGTTGTGAGTTTATAATTGAGAGCTATGTTTGTTGCTATATATTGTAGTTGTGTTTAATGAACACGTTAAAGTGCTTGGATGTTGAAGTGTTATTTGCTAGTTGTTTATTTTGACAATCCTTTATGGTTCTTCACATTTGATATGTCCTTTAAAATTTATAAATCAGATTTAAAAATAAAAAATAGAATAAACTGATATGGACTAAACATGTTATAATATATGAGAAAATGGGATTGATAAATTCTAAAATTTTACAATGATTAATTCTGAAAATTGTAGATGTTCATGCGAAATTGTTGCAATATGAAATTTCATACACTTGAACATATTAGAACACATTTGTTTGAAAAACTAGGTATGGAGACAAAGAAATCTTCAAAGCTTCGTATTGATTGTTTTTTTTCGTACTTTTTTTTGTAAAACCTTTTTGTTTTCATTAAAATTAAAAATACTTAATTGTCAATTGCCTTTTCAAGTAAGGTCTTTTTGAAGTTGTTAATTCAACAAATTTTCTGGAGTTGATTTAAGATGGGTTTCAGAATTGGCTGGATTTCTTAAGACTTGCACTTATCTAACTGAGTATGAGCGAAGATTAGGATGTGTTGCATTTTTTGGCATTCCCAGATCATTATGTTTGGAAATTTATGTAGAGAGAGGCTTAACAGACCTAATTGTTGTTACATGCTGCAGGATGATATTCAGGTTCGATATTGGTTTTAGCCATGAAAATGCTTTTCTGTTAAGAGTTCTAAAATCAATCTTTAGATGTTAGCTAACGAATCCTCTACTGCAAACAAGAAGTGGTGTTCATTGAATCCTTCATAAAGCATCAAAGATCGATGGTTAGTTTATCAACTTATGGTTCCAGTAAAATGAAAACCAAAGGCATAGAAAAACTTCAAGTGCCCATACGTAAGGATCAAGATCCTATAAATTCTGATATTTGTTCTTGAAGATTCCTACAATATTAGAATGAATCAATGTGATTATATACGGTAATTAATAATGAGAGAGGGTTGCTTTTGCATGTTCAAGTTAGCTTGTACAAAATTGAAATGCAAAATTTGTATTCTAATTGAAATTTTATTTATGTAGATACTCACAAAGTCTAAGAGTCTTTTGATTGGACATGAACATTTGCAAGTTACAGAGACTTTCAGATTTATGACCATCTCTTTATTCCATGCAGGAATCTAGTCATTTTATCTGCTTTTTTTGAATGCAAATTCAATGTAGAAATAAAGAGGCGATAATATTTAGTGTCTACCCTAATGCAGAAATTTGTGCTCGCATGAAAAAACAATGTAAATTAGACTTTACTTGTGATTTCTTCAAAGATTTGGGACCCCAACGATATTTACCCCGTTGAATATACACGACAGCCACATCATCTTTATTTATTATAATTTGCAATCTATTCATACAAAATTGATTATTTATCGGGAGTCATTAGAGATAATTACAAATTTGATGTCCCCGGTAAAAATTTAAATTTATGTCGATACAAAATCGAAAATTTATTACATCTTTCAAATTCGAAAAGATTAAACGATCTATTTTTCTCATACTAATTTCGGGCTTTGTGACTTTGTTTCTCATTGGATTACGGTATTTTCCATTCAGTTTTCTAAATACCCTCCATGTATTTCTCAGTGCACCCAGTTTGATTCGTTTAGAGGTTTGTACGTTAGAAATAGCCCATGGATACTGATATGGGCTTCCTCTTTGAAGTCAAACGAGCATGGGCTATGTCTATACAACTAGGTCTAACAAGGTCCCTTTTGTACATATTTACCGTAAAAATTATTAAGTATAATAATAATTCTTTCAAATAATAATAATAATAATAATAATAATAATGATAAAAGCAAGACAACGTATTCAATTTTAAAAATTAATGTATGAAACTAAATAATATTTTTTTATTCATAATTTATCAACATATATAATAAACCCATGATTTGATATATAACATCTTTCTAGATGATTTGATAAGTTTTATATAATAAAAATAAATACAATTACGAGGATCTTTTTAAAATTGCTATTAAATAGAAGTAAAAAATTTTATCTTAATTTTGCAGCAACAAAATTTTCAATGTTAAGAAATAAATAAGTTTAAAATATTTAGAATGAGTTATCGTTTAACAATGAATGTTAATTGATTCAATTAGTTAAAACATTTTTCGGTGATACAAGAAATTTAAAACTCAAAAATATATAAATATATCTTCTATGTTTTCATATTTAATTTTTAAATGAATTTTTTTAAAAAATAATCAAATTAACACCATCTATGCATGAATCATATGATTCCATCCTTCTTTAGTTTTAAAAAAAATAATAGTTAGGACAACATCTTACAAATATATAATTATTTATCAACATCATATTATGTATACATGCTTTTTATATATTGTAACAAATGACATTATAATTCGTCATCTTTTAAATACATACAATAAAATTTAATTAAATTATTTTATACAAATGTTCATGCATCTCCAAGAGTTATGAAAAGGAATCACAAAAATGGAAGAGAAATGTCTAGTTTCAATCAAGAAGAGTATTTTGTGTTTTAGATCAATTTTCCACTATAAATTCCATTATTCAATAAGGTAAAATAGAATCCTATACCCTCCTATAGTATCATATTTAATGTTACACACATTTTTTATTTATTTATTCATTTATTTTTTTTAATTTGATCACGATGTGAAAATAAATAAAGAAAAAGAATATTAAAAAGATATAAGAATCTATTCTTAACCAAAATCTAATATTAAATAGTTGATTGCATTTTTTAAGAGTGAATAAATTATATATGTACATATAAATTTTTATTAAAAAAATTTTCTTGTATAAATTAATATGACATTGAAATAGTGGGAATCTAGTTGCAGCTAATTTTTAAAAAATATAATTATTTTTTGATTATTTTTTTATATATAAATATTATAAAAAAATAACTCACGTATCTCTTTAATTTGCTATAAATGGAATTTGTTAGTGGCACAAATTCTTTATATAAACTATGAAATATAAATTGATATAATATGATCATGTTACTTATCACATAGTTCATATTATTTATTCTAATTAATTACAATAATTTTATACTTCATATTTATATAAAAAATTTATATGGTTAAGTATTATTCTATGTATTCGAACGTGCTGTGTTAGTAATATGTATCTTAAAAAATATTAATAATATTAATAATATTTTAATTTTTAATGGAGATCTATTTTATTAAATTTTATGATGCTTTTGTACCTTATTATTATTTTTTTTAAAAGAAAAAAAGGAAAGAAAAAGTGAGAAGATATTAATTGATGGGACATAAATTTGGAACCTAACAAAATATTGTTCATACATTCTCCATTAGAACAACTTTATAGTACACTTTTCATAGAATTTCTTGAGAATAAAAGGCAAAAAAGAGCAAAATATTAAAGAATCAAACCTCTAAATTAAATTGTCATAACTAGAAATGATACAAATTGTTACACATCCATCAGTTATGGACCATAACTCAGCATCTAAATTAGTCTAATGATATTGACATCATTATATTTCCACTTCATAATCTGTGACAATTCACGATCATCTTATAACATCTTAATTATAAATATTTCTCTAATTATTTCAATTAATTTTATGATTATATTTTAATGTCAAGAAGTTTCAATAAAAAAATTAATGATAAAATATGATAAATAATACATAATTGCATGTCAGAACATAATATTATTACTTAAATATCTTAATTATTTTTTAAAAAATAATATATATATTAAGAAAGATATAATTATCATTATTTTTAGAATGCTTTGTGTTTAAATCCACGTGCCCTTTTTCTTATACGTGAGTTGAGGATCTAACTATGATGTTGACATTGGTATGCATTCCCACGACAACATAAATCAATAATAAATCATGCTTAGATTCTTTTCTTTTCTTTTTTTTAATAAATGAAAGAAAATCTTTAATATATAAAAGATACTCTTAGGTAATACCATTTTATTGTAATAAATAAATAACACTTGTGCTATGTTATTATTATTATTATTATTAAATTTTAAATTAAATTAATAAGTGTCATACTGTAAATTAAAGATTGTAACTTTCAAGTATAGGTTGTCTCAAGTAATAAAGTTCAGAAGTCCGAATATCAGTTTACAGGAAATACATTATACAAGGTTCACAAATTTAATGTCTAAATATGACGAAAATAAAATGAATTTGTTATTTGTTGAATATAAATTTAATATTATTAACTATTAGGGCATTAGGAATTCATTTTGTTGATAATTATAGAAATCATTCTTTACTCATTTTTTTTAACTGAATTAAGAATCACTTAATAGATGATCTTAATTAGAAGATAAATATATTAAAATACATCATAATAACTCTTTGAAGAAAAGGTAACAAAATAAAAGATTAATAATTCAATTTATTTGTGAAAGTTATAACATACTTTATTTTTGGTTTATAGAAAATGTACAAGCATTCAGTATACCTTTTGTTAACAATGAATCAAATCTCCTAACAAATCAAAACACTTTTAAGAAATAGAATTCACTCAATTGAAAAGATTTTACATTGAAGCACAATTTAGAATGATAAAAGAACAATGCTATAAAATCAACAAAACTACACCCTTAGCCCTAATTAATAATTTAGAAAGACATTATTTAATTTAACTTCAAATTACAAAAAGGAAACAAAATAATAACTAAGATCCCTTTTCCTCACTTTCACATCTTCCTTTATTTAGGTAAAATAAAAAATACTTCACATGTGTGAACATAATTTGCCAATTTTTAATTAATCACGCTTTACCAACTTGTAAAACATTTTCAACTATCAAAATCACTGAAATTTGTGAAATAGTTTTCTTCAAAGTTGTAGGTGGATGACTCAACTTTATAATGGTCTATATCTCACCTTTATTGATTTTGTAGAACGTAAGTTGTGTTAAAATAAACACAAATATTCAAGTTGCATTGCTCCACCTCTCTTGTAAAATGATGGCTCTTTTTCATAGCCAACTAGTTGAAATTTGAGAATGTGTAGAACATAAACAATTTAGAGCTCTTTGTTAGTTTTCTGGAACACCAAATCGTATAATTGTTGGGTACATATTTTGGGGAAAACGGCCAAAATACAGAAGCATATTGGGCTGGTTTGAAGATACACTTTAGAGTTCTGTTGCAGCCCAATTTTGTCCAATTAATTGCTTAAACTAGTCCAACCTTTGGCTTATAAAGTTGTGAAATAATGAGTTTATGTTTGTCCGGCCTAAAAATCATATCAATTGATGTTTTGGATTGAAAGATACGCTCATTATACGAAACCTATGCAAAACTGACTATTTAGTTTAATTCATGTTTTACAATTCAATATAAAGGAATATGCTTCATTTTTAGCAAACAGAAGGACATTATTAAGTGTAAATTATAATATTTCTCTTGATAAACCTACATTTTTAAACATTCATTATACCTCACAACTAGCTTATTATTAGTCCCTAGTAATTTAAGCAATATCATTTTTAGAGTTGATTTATAAAATTTACATTCAAAGTAATAATCATTCCTCTTATTTTGATTTTTTTAAAATAAACAAACTCTCACTTAAAGATTTATTATATATGTATCAAATACTCATCAGTCAAGTTATTAACAAACCTTTTTTTTGTGCTTTTTATAATTAATATACATTATGGTACTTAATTGGAATCAAACAATATTGATTCTAAATTTTGTCAAAGTAAACTTCTTTGGGCAAAAATTATTTCTATCTTTTTTTTTGGGCTTTTTCTCTCTCTTTCTTTTTTTTTTTTTAACTTAACCTTAACCTATGTAGCGAGCTTTTGGTCAATAACTCCCAGACTGGTTGGCCTTAGGGTAGGGGTGTTAAAACACCCTTACAAACTTAATTACTTGAGTTAAGCCTACGAATTTATTCATACCAAAATTTTATTGTTTTAAGCGAATATTCACTATTGATTAGGTAAGAAGCCTGATTACTAAGTAAAAGTTTTGGTTAGAATTTTTACTTTTTTATTTATTTTTTTCTTTTTTGATTTTTTTTTTAACCCTTAATTGCTATCTTTGATAAAACAAAAGAGCTCAAATATTGTAAAACTCCAATATTTCATTCACAATCATGTATCAAAGTGTGTGTGTGAAAGATGATTTATAAATATTTATTGATTGAGTATTTGCGTAAAATTTGTTATGTGATGATGATGTGAGAGTCTATAGATTTAATCAATTAAAAAAAAATGAATGATAAATCTTTTATTATGAAATTCAAAAATTAAGACAAATGATAATGCATATCTACTAAGATGTGTCTCAAGAGTAAGATTACTCTTTACTCTACCATCCTTACAAATTATGAATCTAAATTTTTTTTTTGATATATAAAAATAGCTACTGATGTCAATTACACTCCCCCAACCATATTGTAACATTGTCCTCAATGTTTAAATGCAAAGAGGTACAGTATAAAGAACGTTACCTGAGATAGTAATTATTGAAATACAAGTAAAACCTGAAATAAACTTAAGCAAAAATAACTAAAAAAAAAAAGACAAAATGCAATGAGTAAAAAGATAAGAAAAGTTACAATTGAATCAACAAATCCAACTTTTGCTTTTTACTACTTTCACTCGATCATTCTAATCGTGCCATTGTTGGATCTGGTTCATGGACAAAGTTCTGCAATTAATGGATCAAGTCATTAACAGTTAGAGCAGAAATGAGGAGTTTATGAGCTGTCTGTGAAATAAAGTTTTGTTCTACAGCATGATCAAGAAAAGACAACAATTTGTTAAAGAAACCATTAACATTTAATAATTCTATGAGTTTTTGGTAAATGGAGAGTTATGCTCAGGATGTAACTTGAAAATTTTTCTCTAAGGTCCCAAAACCACCTAGTAAGGCAATAAATGTATCTGTAAAATCAAGTATTTTAACAATTCTTTTATGCATTGTTAAGACCATTAGGTTTTCTCCAACCGTTTTGCCAGTGATGTTACCTGCAGATAAAGTCTTTGGTATGATACCTACGACTTTACTTCCTCTTACATGTGCGGCAGTTGACACATATCCCATTAACCTAAGGCTTCCTCCCCCATATACTAGGTTAAGTTTTCATTCAGCTAAAACTTGACTAAAGTTATCAGCTGCTTTTACAAACTCTTCACGTTTTCCCAAGGCTTGACTCACAAAAAATAAAAATAGTTTTAAATTGACGAACAGAAACTCATTCCATTTTTGCAGTCTTTTACCCTCGTCAGTGATTCAAATTTTTGCATGAAAATAGAGAAGCTGAGGTGTTGCATTTATATAACTTAAAAAAAATAAAATGCATTAATTAAACCAATAGAGGTAGGTTAGCTGTTGTCACAAAAGTTTAAATTTAAAACTATAAAAATGTCAAAGATAACAATTAATATTGGAATCTAAAACATAAAAATTTCAATAATGACAGTTGAAAATTAATATTTTACGTCCAGTAACGACTTAAATGCCTTTATGGGTCAAGCATTGGTTTTCCATCTAATTTTCTTATAAATTGGTAAACAGGGGCTTTTAAAACCAGATTCCAAAAATTATAACGATCACGTTCTTTTTGAAATTGTGTGTACAAATTGAGAATTTCACGTTGCACATATCTACTAAGATGCGTCTTAAGAGTCTGTAAAATATTATCTAAAGACTCCTTACTCAGTCCATCTTTAATGAATTGAATTTTATCTTCTTTATTAGTAAACACCATCCCTAAAAAATGACATTACTTGTTACAGGTTGAACGTGCACATTTATGACATACTTGTAACCTTTTCGATCTTCATTTCTTTACAAAAAAGCTCTTATCTAAAACAGGCATGCGTGAAACAAATGAATTAGAAAACTCACTTGCTAAATGTATTTTTGCTTCAATTATCCAACGCACATCTTCAAGAATACCTTTATGCATAAGCACTCTTAATCTTGCACACCTAACTTGGTACATTTTTCTTATAACATCTTTAGGAAAGGAAGGAAAATATGTTTTCAATTTAGAAAGAATGACATCCATAATGAAAAGAAGAGAAAAGAAAACAAAAGGAAGTGAGAGAAAAACCTTTTTTTTTAATCAGTTATTTGGGCAACTGAAAGAACCGACTTAAAAGAATCACGAAGTACCGTTATCCACCACTTGATCGAGAAAACAACTAAAAACAAACAAAGAAAAATCATCAAGTGTTATGAACAGGTTCATTTAGAGTAATAGACTTTACCTCTCTAGAAAAATTTTCAAAGAATGGCTTTAAACGATGTCCATTAATTTTAAAAACATTACCATTTTTTGGGTTCTCAATTTCAAAAGTGCTATGTGGGTAAACCATCTTGACAATAAAAAGACCTGTCCATTTTGAACGAAGTTTCTTAGGAAATAGATGCAATCTTGAATCATACAAAAGAACTTTTTGTAAAGGTTCAAATGATATATTTATCATGAAACACTTTCATTTTAATTTTGTAAATTCTAAAATTCTCGTAAGCTTCATTCCTGATTTCTTCGACCTCATCTAATTAGAGTTTTCTCAATGATCATGCTTTGCCTAAGTCAAAATTAAGCATTTTAATGGCCCAAAAAGCTTTATGTTCCAATTTTACAGATAGGTAATAAGCCTTTCCAAAAACAAATCTAGAAGGAGATATGCCAAATAATGATTTAAAAATAATTTGATAAGCCTAAAGTGCATCGATTAGTCTTAAAGACCAATTCTTACAATTTGGGCTTACCGTTTTTTCCAAAATATATTTTATTTCTCCATTGGCAAGTTCAACCTGTTCACTTGTTTGTGGGTGATAAGGAGTAGGCACCTTATGTGTAATTCCATATTTTTTCATTAAATTGTCAAAAAGTTTATTACAAAAGTGTAAACCTCTATTACTTATTATGGTTCGAGGCAATCCAAATCTTGAAAAAACGTTTTCTTTCGAAAATTTCAAAATAATTTTATGATCATTATTTTTGTAAGAAATTGCCTTTACCCATTTTGAAACATAGTCAACTCTAACCAAAATGTATTGATACCCAAAAGAGGGTGGAAAAAGACCTATAACATCAATACCCCAACAATCAAATATTTTAATGACTAAAATATAATTTAATGGCATCATGTTTCTACGATTTATTCCACCTAATTTTTGACAACGGTCACATGTTTTACAAAATATATATGTCTTTAAATAAGGTGGGCCAATAAAATACACATTGCAAAATTTTCGCAATAGTTTTCTTTAAAAAGAATAACCACCATATACTTCAGAATGACCAAAAGAAATAATATTTTGAATTTTATTATTATATATACATTTCCTTATAATTTGGTCAGGGCAATATTTGAAAAGATATAGATCATCCCAAAAGAAATTGCGTACCTCCCTTAAAAATTTCTTTTTGGCTTCAGTATTCCGATGATTTGGCATTTGATCTGTAACAAGAAAATTGACAATATCAGCAAATCAAGGTAAAGCTGAAACACTTAAAAGTTGCTCATTAGGAAAATTGTCATTAATTAGTGTTGTCTCAATTGGTTCTTCAAATATAAGTCTTGATCAGCAATCACATTTTGTACTCTTTTTTTGTCTTGAATTATGAGATCAAATTCTTAGAATAGTCGGATCTACCTAATTAATCTAGATTTAGCATCCTTTTTTGAGAGAAGATATTTCAATGGTCCATGATCACTAAAAATGACAATAGGTGAGCCAATAAGATAAGATCGAAATTTATTCAATGCAAATACTACTGCAAGTAATTCCTTTTTAGTGGTGGAATAATTCATTTGAGCACTATTTCAGGTTTTACTAGCATAGTAAATCACATAAGGTTTCTTGTCCTTTCGTTGTTCTAAAACAGCTCCAATAACATAATCGCTAGCATCACACATAATTTCAAAAGACAAAGTCTAGTCTGGAGGCTACATGATAGGAGAAGACGTTAGCAAGCTTTTAAGTTTGACAAAAGCTTCTTGACATGACTCAAACCACTCAAAGAGAGCATCTTTTGATAAGAGATTACACAACAGTCTTGATATAACATTAAAGTTTTTGATAAATCTCCTATAAAAACCATGTCCTAAAAATGATCTAACATCTTTGACAGACTTAAGAATGGGCAAATTGACATTCAATTCAATTTTAAATTTATCTACTTCAATTTCTTTTGATGAGACAATGTGACCAAGCACAATACCATTTATGACCATGAAACGACATTTTTCCAAATTAAGCACGAGATTCTTTTCTTCACACCTAATCAAAACTTTTTTCAAGTTAGATAAACAATCATCAAATGAGTCACCAAAAACAGAAAAATCATCCATGAAAACTTCAAGAAACCGTTCAATCATATCACTAAAAATACTAAGCATACATCTTTAAAATATAGCTGGTGCATTACACAATCCAAATTGCATCCTTCTATATGCAAAAGTTCCAAATGGGCAAGTGAAAGTGATTTTTTCTTGGTCTTCAAATGCAATTTCAATTTAGTTATACCCAAAATACCTATTTAGGAAACAATAAAATACATGTTCAGCTACCCTTTCTAACATTTGATCCATGAATGGTAATGAGAAATGGTCTTTTCAAGTCATTGAATTGAGTTTCCTATAGTCAATGCACATTCGCCAGCCAATAATTATTCTAGTTGAAATTAACTCATTATTTTCATTTTTGACTAAAGTAACTCCAGATTTCTTAAGTACAACTTGAATAGGACTTACCCATATGCTATCAAAAATAAGATAAATAATCTTTACATTTAAAAGCTTGAGAACATCATTTCTTACTACCTCTTTAATATTAGGATTTAGTCTACATTGCATTTGTTTAAATGATTTGACATTATCTTTAAAATATATCATATGTGTACAAATCAAATGATTAATTCCTAAGGCATGTTTATGCAATATCAGAATTTCGAGCAACTTACATTCTTGAAGAGCATTGAGTTTAGAAGAAATTATCACCGGAAAAGTTTCATTAGCACCCAATAAAATGTACTTGAGGTAGATGGTAATGGTTTGAATTCGAGTTTTAGCACGTTGAGGTAAATCTTCAAATTTTGGTCTTTGTCCATTAACTTTCAAAATCTGACAAGATTTTAAAAGGGAATAAACATTAGATACTTCAGAATTTTCATTAAAATTAAAATCATTGCAATCATTTAAACAAGCATCCAAGGGATAAAAAAAAGATGAAATATTAAAGCAGTCATGAACAAGCTCCTCAATAAAAATAACTTCATACATGTCATCATTTTCACTAGATTGCTTGCAAATATTAAACACATTCATTTTCAATGTCATGTTTCCAAATGATAGTTTTACAACTCTATTTTTATAGTTGATTATTGCATTAGATGTAGTAAGAAATAGACGTCCCAATATGACAGGAATTTGGGTACTTGAGCTAGAAACAGGTTGTGTGTCTAAAACAATAAAATCAACGGAAAAGTAAAATTTATCTACTTGAACTAACACATCTTCAAGTATTTTTCGTGGTATTTTCACAGAACGATCATCAAGTTGAAGTGTTAGAGAGGTAGGTTTAAGCTCACGTAAACTTAATTGCTCATACACTGAATATGACAAAAGATTAACACTTGTACCAAGATCAAGTAAAGCATGGTTTATCCTAAAGTTTTCAATTACATAAGAAATAGTTAGACAACTAGGATCTTTATATTTTGGTGGAGTGTTATGTTGAATAATTGAACTAACATTCTCAGTTAAAAATGCTTTCTTTTTAAAATTAAGCTTTCTTTTAGCAGTGCATAAATATTTCAAAAATTTAGCATAAGAAGGAATTTGCTTAATTGCATCTAATAAAGGAATATTAATTTTAACTTGCTTAAAGAGTTCAAAGATTTCAAAATTTTGGTTCAACTTTTGGATTGGTTGTAATCTTTGAGGGAAAGGAGCATAGGTTGGGCATTTATTAGCAACAGATGGTTCAATTTCATCGCACTTACCATCATCCTTATCGTTACCTTTTGGCTCTAATGGAACATTATACATTTTGTCCTTAAGAGGAATGGTTTTGTCAATAATGTTACCACTTTGTAAAATTGTAATGGAATTGACATTTTCAAGTTGAGCTTTATTTGTGCTAAAAACTTGACATTGAGTAGAAAGATTATGTTGAGTTTGAGTAGGAAACTTACCTTTCTCCTGAGTGCGCAAAGATGCAGTTAGAATATACAATGTATTTTTTATTTCATCGATGGCTTGTGAAGTTTGATTATTAATGTTTGTTTGCCTTTACATAAATGTCTGTAATGTTTCCTTAAGATTCTTTGAAAGTGGTGGTAAATAAGAATGGAAATTTGACGTACCTTGAGGAGGCATTATACATGCATTATTGTCATTCCTCCAACAAAAATTGGGATGATTCCTCCATCCAGGATTATAAGTTTCTGAAAAGAAGATGAAAAGGCTGTCTATAATTATTCATTGCATTTGCTTATTCATTAAAGGCTTCTTTGAAAATAGGAATATCTGGACATTTATTTGTTGAGTGCTCAATATTTTCACAAATACCACAAATTGCTTCATTTTACAAAGACTTAGCATTTCTAACTTTCTTCATTTCCATGGCTTCAACCTTTCTAACCAAACTAGCAATCCTAGCATTTAGATCATCTTCTTGAAAAAGGTGATATTTACCTTTAACATTTACAAGATTAGATCTAATTGATTTTTCAGATGAATTAGTGTTTTGCCATAATTGTGAATTTTTAGCCAAGTGGTCTAAGTATTCTAAGGTTTCTTCAGGTTTTTTGTCAAGAAATTCACCATTACACATTGTTTTCACAAATTATTTTGTTTCGGGTGTTAGTCCCTTATAAAAAAAACTTATAGTGCGCCATTTTTCAAAACCATGATATAGATAAGAATTTAACAAATCCTTAAATCTTTTCCAACGTGGGAAATATACTTCATTTGGATTTTGGGAAAAATTTTGGATTTGTCTTTTCAAAGCATTGGTCTTATGTGTTGGAAAAAATTTCTTCAAAAATTCACCTTGCATTTCATGCCATGTGCCAATTGATTTAGGTCTTAAAAAGTTAAGCCAAATTTTTGCTTTATCTTTTAATGAGAAAGAGAATAATTTTAGCCTAACAATTTCATAGGTGCAAGCTTGATCATTAAACGTGGCACAAACTTCCTTAAATTCTTTAAGATGCAAGTAAGGAGTTTCAAATTTTAAACCATGGAAACTAGGAAGTAATGGAATCATTCCTAGCTTAAATATAAAATTATTAGCATTAAGAGGAAAAATAAACCATGAAGGAGCAGAACTATAAGATGGTTGTAGATATTCACGCATGGTTCGTAAAGGTTGATTTTCATGTTCATTATGTACACTTTCCTCTTTAGCTATTGTGTTAAATCTATATGATTGTGAAGGTGAATCAAACAATTTCCAAAACAAGTTTCAGAATTACTTTTCATCAAGCAATGAGACTGAGAATCACGACACCAACCAAGCATACATAAAATGAAAATAAAATAATGATAAAATTAAATTAAAAGTTAGCACAATATAAAACAAATAGAAAGAAAAGAGGTGGTACAACCTTCCTCTTAATAAAATTAATGTAAATAAAAATAACAACACAATACTTAATAGAGAAAATTAATAAATGTGGTAAAGCCTTCCATGAATAAACTAAACAACAAAATTTAGGTGGTATATGTAAAACCAACCATAAATAAAAATGTAAATGGGCGGCTGAGCCTCCCAATAAAAAGAAAATAAATAACAAGAAGTAAATGATAAAAATGTTAAAGTTAGAGTTATAGTTAGAGTTAGGGGTTAAAATTAGTGAAAGAAAATTAAATAAGAACTAGTAAACTTTATACAAACCGTAGTCCCTGACAACGACGCCAAAAACTTGCTACAACTTAAAGATCGTAACTTTCAAGTATAGATTGTCTTAAGTAAAAAAGATCAAAAGTTCGAGTGTCGGTCCATAGAAAATACGTTATACAAGGTTCACAAATCCAATATCCAAATATGATGAAAATAAGATGAATTTGTTACTTGTTAAATGTAAATTTAATATTATTAACTATTAGGGCATTAGGGATTCATTTTGTTGATAATTATAGAAATCATTTTTTGCTCCTTTTTTTTAACTCAATTAAGAATCACTTAATGGATGATCTTAATTGGAAGATAAATATATTGAAATACATCACAATAACTCTTTGAAGAAAAGGTAACAAAATAAAAGATTAATTATTCAATTTATTTGTGAAAGTTATAACATACCTTATTTTTCGTTTGTAGAAAATGTGCAAGCATTCAGTGTACCTTTTGTTAACAATGAATCAAGCCTCCTAACAAACCAAAACAATTTTAAGAAATAGAATTCACTAAATTGAAAAGATTTTGCATTGAAGCACAATTTAGAATGATAAAAGAATAATGCTATAAAATCAACAAAACTACACCCTTAACCCTAATTACTAATTTAGAAAGATATTATTTAATTGAAGTTCAAATTACAAAAAGGAAACAAAATGATAACTAAGATCCCCCCTCCTCACTTCTACATTTTTCTTTTTATAGGTAAAACAAAATATACTTCACATATGTGAACATAATTTTCTAATTTTTAATTAATCACACTCTACCAACTTGCAACACATTTTTTACTATTAAAACCATCGAAATTTGTAAAATAGTCCTCTTTAAAGTTGTAGCCGGATGACTCAGCTATCTAGTGGTCTATATCTCACCCTTATTGATTTTGTAGAACATAAGTTGTGTTGAAAATATACTTAGATGTTCAAGTTGCATTTCTCTACCACCCTTCTAGAATTATGGCTCTTTTTGATAGTCAACCAGTTGAAATTTGAGAATATATACAACATAAATAATTTAGAGCTCTTTGTCAGCTTTGTGGAACATCAAATCGTATAATTTTTGGGTATGTATTTTGGAAGATACAGCCAAAATACAGAAGCATGTTGGGTTAGTCCAAAGATACACTTGAGAGTTCTGTTGAAGCCCAATTTTGTTCCATTAATTACTCGAACTAGTCCAACCTTTGGCTTACAAAATTGTGAAATAATGAGTTTATGTTTGTCCAACCCAAGAATCGCATCAATTAATATTTTGAATTAAAAGATACACTCATTATATGAAACCTGTGCAAAACCGACTATTTAGTCTCATTCATATTTTACAATTTAATATAAAAGAATATATTTCATTTTTAAGAAACAGAAGGACATTATTAAATATAAATTATAATATTTATCTTGCTAAACCTACACTTTTATACAATTATCATGTCGTGCATTTATATATTAGAAGGATATATACATGACATAATATGTTTGTCTCAGTTAAAAACTGTCTTTTTAAATATTTTTTAATTAGTTCGTAAACTTTCATAAAATAGATAGACTACAATCCATCTAATTAAAGTTGTTTACATATATATTTAGTTTAAAATGAACTAATATGACAATGAAATAAAAAATTTAATATATATATATGTTATGATTTGATTGGATAGTTTTATTGGGATTATTTAACCTAAAAATTTCTTTTCATTAGTTTATATTTTGTATAATAAAAGTTGTATCTTTGTTTGATATTGTTGTTTGGAGATATAAAAGTGATTTCAAAAGGGAGAAGTCATATTAGATATTTCATAAAAATTTTTCAAAATTAACCTATCTTACAACAAATTTTAAGAAGTAAGAAAGGAAAGACTTTCAAAATATAATTTTGAAAGTAGTATTATTTTTAAATATATTTAAATTATAAAAATCTAAAAATTAACCCGAAAATAATTATCAAAATTTTAATATTAATTAGGAAATAAAATTATTAAAATTTAAATAATTTTTTTCTTTCCACTTTTTTTAAAAATATAATTAAAAAATTTATTTTTTTCTGCTATAAATTATTTTGCACCAGTATATTTATATATAGAGAAATAAAAGGGTACACATACAAATATTTACCTAAAATTAATTTTATTTCATTCATTGCTATATACAATTTAGTCATTTGTATTACTACAAATTTTAACAATAATTGTTAAACACACCAAAACTATTTTAAAAGCTCGTAACACTTTTAAATATAAAATTTACTAAACACTTAAATTGAATTTTTTTTTTTATAGTTGATTATTTCTTTACCATAATAGAAGTAGATTATTTAATTTATAAACCACAACAATACCAAATTGGCTTTTAAAATTATGTAGTAAAATTTAAATTTTAATATAAAAAATTAGGTGGGGAGACCGTAGGCTTCGTTTAGTATTATGGTATATATTTTAATTATATTTTGAAACTAGAGTTAAAAAATTAGTTTATAATATCAATTTTCAGCGATTTTTATTTTTTGTATCATAATAATTATGACTTTAAAATTAAAAGAACTTGATCTACGCTAAAACAACTAATAATCAAACTACTATGTGTTAGATTGATTGATGGTTTGGTATTTGGGATATATGGGACAATATAATAAAAAAAATTGGGATATTATAATATACCCATTAGGGAAAGAGTAAATATCAATTAGCTTTTTAAAGAGTATTAGATACCCTAACATTTTAAGAAAATAAGAATGTACCATCCTGAGTTTTGAGAAAATAAGAAAGTATTCTTTGAATTTAAATTTTCATTAATTTCACATGTTAGAACATTATCATTTTCTCCAAAAGTTAGATGGGTATATTATAGTAACCCTAAATTTATTGCCCTATTTCTGGTCCTAACTTATTATTTTGATTAAGTTTACGGATTATAATAAATTGGCATATATCTAACAACTTACACCACATGTTTGGACTGATTCTTTTTTCACCATTCATGCAAAATGAAACTTCTTTAAAATAATAATATTTTGAAATAATAAGTATATCGTTATAATTTTTAATGTCAAATATTAACAAAAAATATTATTAATTAACATTAATGTTATATATTATAATTGTAATATATCATAATCATAATAATAATAATAAATAGTTATTTTAATTTTTTTGTTAATTCCTATAATAAATTATGAAATAATTTTAATAGTGTTCATGTAAGTTTGTTATTATACAAAACAATGCTATAATAATATATTGATTTAACTTAAACGATAATATGAATAATGAATAATGAGTAATATTACCTATATCAATTTTTGCATAAATTAATCCATACAAATTAAAAGGGTGGAGTTATATTAGGTTCTGGAGGTAAGGCACACAAATTTCTGAGAATTTCAATATAAAATATTTATAATTTATATTATGCAAAAATATTTATTGGTATTTTGGCCTGTTATCTTTTAAAAGTTAGCAATTTAATTATTAGTGTATGTAAATTATTTCTAAAATTTAGTCTACCAACTTCTTTTTCTAACTTCTTAGTCTGCTCAACTTTTCATTTTACCAAGTGACATTATATATTATCACATAACTTATATTTTTAGAAGACAACGATATAATATATTATTATATTAATTTATATACATAAAGTTTGTATGCAAGTTTGTATATGGATAAGAATATTGTTACGTATACAAATTTCTAGATCCGTGTTGTTTCAAATTGCAACTGAAACAACAGTTAAAAAAAAAAAAAAAAAAAAGGAAACGAGCCACTTGGCGTAATTCAATATAATAATATATACTATATGAACAATTTTCTCTACTTTTTTATTTTAATTTTTTATAATTTTTAAGCTTTTATTTATGAGCTGAAAAGATGTGACATTGCTGAAGAAGCTTATAAATGCTCAAGTCCCACCGTGCTGAAAACATACTGCATACTGAGAAAGTAGTGTTTAGAAGAAGAGGTATTCATTTTGTTTGATTGATTTGATTTGAGAAAATTATTAAACAGTAATGGGTTGTAAATACAAGGGAGGTTTGCTTCTTATCATCATTGTTGTGATCATGTGGGTCACTTCTGCAGAGGTTACTCAGGTCAGTTCTTGGCTAAGATGGCTTTTATCAGAAACAACGTAACAGTTCTTTATGTATGAATGAATGATGATCTTGTTGTTGCTGCATAATCTGAATAATCTATGTTGCAACATACTTTATGTATGCTTAAGAACTTCAGTAGCATACAAAGTGATCATAAGATTGCCAGTTGGAGAGCTAGAGCTAGAGCTAGAGCTAGAGCCAGAGCCAAAACTCAAGTGATTTTTCAAATCTAGTTTAGTTTAATACATCATATCCTATGCATTTACTAATGATCTTTTGATTTTGTTTCAGGTTGTTGGTCTGCATGAGTTCCTTTTGTTGATATTGAATTGAATTTGCTATATCTTGCTGATATTATTAGCATTTACCCTTGTTTCTTATCTGCTTTCCTTGATTGCTAAGGGAGGTCTCCTGGTTGCTTCTGGGAACTTCTTTCTGTTCACCAGGTTTTCTCCCTATTGCTTGCGTATATTTCTTGTCTTTCATCTCCTAGTTTTACTGGATTCTAACTAAAACAAATATTCTCATATGGTTTATCCATGAAACCTTTCCTTAATAGGTGAAACAATAATTATAGTTCAATAAGAGACTCTTTCTAAAGATGAAACGCTTTAGATTCTAGTTTCCACGTCCTTTGATTCTCATTTTGTCTGTAGTAACTTTTACCTGACTTAAATATCTGTTCGACAGGGTTTATTCAAAAACTATGAGCATCCATTTGGAGTAACATATCTTGGAACCTCTCTTTTGGTCCTTTATCTTCCTCTAGCATTCATTAAGGATTGGTTACTAAAATTTTTGAAGAAAAGATCTAGTAACAGCAGTGACGATGAGAAAATGCTTGATAAGTCTTCCAAAGAACTTGATTCTGGTGAGCAAGTTAGTTTTGAAAGCGGATTGAACTGCAATAAAGAATGTGCCATAGAAATTTGTCGTGGAGGGGAAGCAAATGAAATAGTCTTTGAATGCAAAGATAATGAGGAAATAGTGAAACAACACAACAAGCTTACTGCCAAGGAAGTTGCTACTGTAGGATTCTGCATTGGTCCCATCTGGTTTGTAACAGAGGTGAGATGAGACTGTTTGAACTCTAAAAACTTAGCTATTTGTCTTGACTCTACCATATGGAAACATAACTTAAGACTGAAGTAGTCATCTACGTTATTCATTTTCTGCAGTATCTGACGAACGCGGCACTTTCACGAACGAGTGTTGCTACTGCAACGTTATTGAATTCAACATCGGGGCTTTTCACCTCTTTTGATTAGTGTACTTCTGGGTGAAGACAAATTTAATGTAGTGAAAGTAATTTCAGTTGTAGTCAGCATGGCTGGTGTTGTTATGACAACACTTGGGAAAACGTGGGCTGCAGATGGATTTCAATCAAGCATATCCAAGTAATTACGTTTGTTTCTCTTTCGATTAAGTATATTTCTGTTCTGTTAATTGCTTTCTGATAGCTTCAAAGATGTTTCTAAGCTTTTCTTTTTGCTTACCTTGTTGCTGTTATGAGAGCAGGAAGCACTCTCTTTTGGGAGATCTTTTCGCTCTTCTCTCGGCGGTGACTTATGCACTGTTTACAGGTTACATATATATCCATTTTTATTTAAAATCTAAATGATTATGATGATATTAGTTGTTCTCAAAATCTAAGAAATCTATTATGCAGTGCTGCTTAAAAAGTTTTGTGGAGAGGAAGGAAAAAGGGTAGACATGCAAAAGTTACTCGGCTACATTGGATTGTTCATAGTTGTTTCCCTTTGGTGGCTTGGTAAGTTTGAACTGCTTGCTAGCTTTCTATATTTTTCAACTACAACAATTCTAATGGCCAGTATTATGTTCTGCTTCACAGTATGGCCTTTGAATGCAATGGGGATTGAACCCAAATTTGCATTTCCCCATTCAGCCAAGATGGCAGGATTAGTAATAGCAAATGGTTTTGTCGGAAACTTTATCTGTGACTATTTCTGGTATGTTAAACACGGAGAAAATTTGTTCTTGATATTCAAGTCTTATTCTTTGAGAATGTGAATAGTCTAAATTGTTGATGGTTTGTGTATGCTTGCTTGCAGGACATTAGCAGTTGTATGGACATCGCCACTAGTTGCTGCCCTTGGAAATTCTCTTACAATACCACTTGCCATGTTAGAAGACATGTTCATACATCGTCAACGTTATTCACTCATTTATATGATTGGATCGGTTCAGGTAAATTCTGAATATCACCACTGTTCATCTCTCCTCTCTATGATCGGCTATTTGTCTGGGATTAAGGAGTGTTCCGGTGATTGTATAAACTTCAGGTATTCCTGGGATTTGTGATAGCCAATCTTGCAGATTGGATTTCACACAAGTTGAAACGTCTTAACATTTCGATTCCTCTTTGCTGATTCTAAATTTCATTACCTTGATGATGCATGGCCTACACTCATGAAATAGAAAAATGGCTCTCCACATTTCCTGTATATGTGCTGTAGACCTGCTGAAAGGAAAGACTTGAGGTTGCCTGACTATTTGCAAGAATGAACAAGAAATAAAGCCTATGTACATCAAGACATTGTTGTAGCAATCCCCTCCCACCAACAGAAAGTTTAAGATACGTCCTATGCAACATATTATCCATTACCACAATTCAACAAAACACATACATTTAGTTTGATTGAAAACTGCTAATCATGCAATTGTAAGAGACAAAATATATAGATGACATGAAATCAATAAGATAGTTGAACTGCAAATGTTTTACAAATTCTTCCTTTTCTCTTCATATGGCTCAGGAATTTGCAATAAAAACCAAGTTAAACTGCATGTCTAAAAGTTCATGAATCATAATTGAAGTACCCAAAATCCTATGTATGCAAATCACAAATCAAATAAAGAAGACATTAGGTATCATCTGTGTATACAATTCAATAAACAATCAATCCTCATTAGACAAGCAATAAATTGAGAAATTGGCTGCAGTACTAAGCAATTCAGGCTTTTGCTTCAAAATAACTCCATGTACATGCTGCTGATACTATAAGTAAAATAGGACTACTACAATGTTAGACCACAGAGGACCCACAGACAAAAAGGATCGACCTGTGAATAATACTTTAATAAGCAGGGAAAAATTGTCATATCAGAAATCATTTTAAATGAATCCCTACCTTATAAAAATCAAATTTCCCAAATGTTGTAATGCCTCTAAAATTTAGGCTCACTTTACACTCCAATCGAGTGATTGTAAATTACCGTTTGAAACACCTTGAGCAATCAGCTAAGTCATTCATCAATGACTACAGCAACTTGACGAAATCTGTATTCGTTCTATGCCAGATTACTATTCGTGGCATTTGATTGATATGCAATGCTTGGTGACCACAATTTCCAATAATTCAGTCTAACTTGTTTTCTGTGTGATTTGAGTCAATAAGCAAAATTTTTCACTTCCCTTCAGCAAATCATGAAGCAACCTGTCTCTCACTTGCTCTGTAATAAAACATCTTCTGCACATAAAACATCATATATCCTTGTGCAGCCCTTACAATGCTTTCATTGACTTGTGTGATCCACGCATCATCACACTTATACCATTGATTACTTAACCGCAAATATGTCACATAATGGCCAGCATCTAGCTTACCTGTGTGAGTGACAACAGCAAACAACTCAAACTCTGACGATGGTTCATTCAAAGCATCTGACTCATCCCCATCAAAAGGGAAAAATCTGTTCCCAAATCGACCCCTCAAGATTGAAGAAGAGAGATAAGGTGCCATGTCCAATGAAAATGGGAACTGAAGGTAACGGTCAACCTTCCTCAACATTTTTCTAACAGAAGAATGCTCAAATCGCTTTATGTGGAAACAAGAAACCAATGGAAGCTTTCTTATGGACATCTGTTTGAGAGACTCCTGCCTAACCTGACATTGCTGGCAGAAGAATTTTTGGTCAGAACCTAATCTTTCAGCTCTTGTAAACCGGTCCAAGCACCCCATCAAGGTAGATGTTCCACAGTTTTGGCTTGAATTCATGCTGTCTGCCTCACCATTGCAAGAATGATTGGACTTAGTAGATGATGCCTTCGTAGAACCACCTTGATTCGGTTCCAAGTCCAGTGAGAAGTCAACACATGGGTCATATGTTGTTGACGTGAAACCACAAACCATACACATTACATCAGATCGCAAGATACCAGAGAACACTCTGTGAGCAATACAACAGTCTCCATTGCCTGCAGTACCAAGGAAACAAGATTAGCAAAACTGATATCATAATACAAGAGAATAAAATTTTTCATTAATAATTTAATTTTTTATATATATGAAATCTCCAGCAGTTGTAATCAGAAAATATCCCATCTAAGCATATGATCTCAAATTTTTTCCTGAAAAGAATCCTGCCACCATACAAAATTGACCATACAAAAATTCAAATGAATAGTAACTCAAGTCAACTGTGTTCTAGGATGAAATTAAGACCAAAAGTGATAATGCTTCTAAAAACAAAGTATAAAATTCACTCTTAAACACAATGCAATACCAGTATACAGACTGGCATTCTATGTCAAAACTTGTCTGTATTGCAATTAATACAACTAAGAACCACTAGAACCTACATGCAACTAAGTAACAAGTAAAAATCTTCAATCTGATACAAATGTTTTATGACTTCCTTTGCTTCCTGTTCTGACTTTCCAAAAGTGAGATAGAACACTAATTACCAGAAGCACACAATCTTGAACAAGACGGTTGCAGACCCAACACATCTCATGGTTCATCGTTATTAATATTATTTGCCAACCTCCAGTAAATAAAACTAGCTAAAATTGAAAGACAACAAGCGTGCACGCGTGCACCAGAAAAGAAATGAAGGGATAGAAAAAGAAAGTTGAGCTAGGAAATAACATACTGACAACTAGCAGGGACTTTGCCAGGTTTAAAGAAAATTCCAACATCTCTGCCAAGTTTGACGCAGAGCACATGAGAATCAAAATTCCCCCAGAATGACAACGAAGTTTATGCTTGCAGAAAACCTAATGCCACTCTCCCCCTTCCTTTGAGACTGGTATCAACTTTGTCACAGTAAAAGACCCTATAAATGGCAAAGGTTGAGTTAACATGATAATTATGATGACAAGAAATTCCTATTATGAAACCAGTAGACTAAAGAAAAGTTTGACTTACAGGAGTGAAGCAGATGAAATCAAGCCTGCAGGTTGACATTGAGTATTAGCCCTAAATCTGCATGGCAACTCCTAGGGCAACAGATATGAAAACCTAAACCCACACCCTGCAGTTAAATGTTGTGGTTACTTCTTAATCTTTGACAATATTATGATCATCCTGATCACAAAGAATCACTAGGAATAGCAAAGAGCAGGGCATAAACAGTGCATTTAGAGAACTCTATGATCCTGTGGTCTTAGCACGAGAGCAAGTTTCATTCATGCTTGATACTTTGAAAAGTTATGACTTCCCGAGTGACTTCATCAAGATTAAACTATATCATGTACTCTTCAGACATTTACAGGTTCCAGCCTGTTAGTTACGGCTTCCTTCCCCTTATACCTTAAAAAAATGGCATTCTATTGATGATGTGCTAAGCTGACTAATTATGAAAGACCATTATAAATTTTCAGGCAACCTAAATCCATAGGACAGAAGGTTTCACTACATTTGTTAGAAAATACACATAACAAACTTATTTCAGGTTGATCAGATAGGCAATGGTACCATTACACATAAATTAAGAAAAAAATTCACACAAAATACATCAACCTATACATTAAGGAAACTTAAAGAATTCCGTTAGTGGGCACATTATACAATACCCAACAGCTTAAGAAATTAAGGTCCTAAACAGAGCTGCATGAAAAAAGTCTTACACCCTAATATTTTCATTCACTCAAATAAACAATCTCAGAAAGGCAGATAAAAGCAAAACTAAAAGTGAATTTGCTCACCAAGTTTGTGGCCTGTGACTATTTATCAAAATGCATGACAAGAATATGGGATCAAAATAAAACACACCAGATATATTCATTTGACCATATAAACTAACAATCCATTTTATAGCCTCTGATCAAGCAAAACATTTGACCAATATCCACACAGTTAGAGATGCCTGCTTCTGAAGTCAACGCAACCAAAGTAACCAGCATAACTACCAACTCATGGAAAGATAGAAGACTTTATTTTATAAAATGCTAAAGCAAAAAAAGTTACCTTGATTACGAGGCTTGCGTTGATCCTTTTCCACCTTCTCATGAATCCCATCAAGCATTGAAATGAAAAACTCATGGGCGTCCTGTTGTTCATAACTTGCTAAGTTCGCAGCATGTTGCCACCAACTGCAAAATGCAAACAAGATTTCCATTTCAAATCGTACACTTCATTCTTTAGAAAGAAACAAAAGAAGAGAGGTATATACACCAGTCAGTTAAAAAAAAGTTCACTGTTTTACTAGTCTACACACTGTACTACTACTACAGCTAACTTTCGGTCCAACCCGGCAGAGATCACATCAAAACAAGGGTCCCCATCATCACAAACCTGTGTAGAAACTTGGCAGGACTATATGGCGTCCGATCCCCCGAAAATACTGCAGAAAACATGGCATCCATGTCACAAGCCAAACACATTTTAACACCATTCTTTGACTGACAGTAGTATCTGTTATGTCGATCACTCAAAAAGTAGTTTCTCAATGGCGGGGTGTGAAACAATGCCTGTAAAACTGAATTCATAAAACAAGTGTTCCCCAAATTATTCAGTCCCCGTAATCCCCGCGGTAGATCGCCATTGGTTGTGCTCGAGCTATCAATTGGACTTGCGTTGCTAACCATTAACGCACGTTCGCGTAGATCCGGGCTCCATGGACGGTAATCGATACGTCGTCGTTTACGCAGATTTTCTGGTTTCGAGGACTGAATGATACTGGTCGTGTGGGCCAGGACCACTGCGGCGTCGAAGTCACAGTCGTAGACCTGATCACGGCACGCGCAGCAGAACAGCTCGGCCCGATCCACGTCGACAGCGATCTCGTGACCCGGGGGACTGCACGTGGACGTCGCGTGCATCGCCGCGTGGGAGGAATGTGGAGGCGCGTGACAGGAGACGGCAGCGCAAGCCATGCATGCGTAGAGTCGGGGACGGGAAGCGTCTCCGCACGCGCCGCAGCGGGGAACTTCGGAGGGGTCACGTCGGATGGCGGCGCGTCCACCGGGTGGTTTGACCCGGAGGCATTCCTGGATAGCGCGGAATGGCTTGGAGCCGTGTCGAGCGCGGAAGTCGGCGAGGTGAGGACAGGGCTGGGGAAAGTTCTGGCCGTTGATTTTCTGGTGGTGATTGATCTTTGATGACATGGTGGTGGAGATTGGTGGTGAAAACCCTAGATTTGTCGATGAACATAAGGGTCATGGATCGGGGAGATTTCGGAGATGGGATCAACGGCTGTGATTGAATGAATGGGAGTGAGGGACCATGGAGAGTAATGATGATGACGATCTCGGAGTGATGCTTTGCTTGCTAATACTACTTGGGGCTTCTGTACATGGATATGTCACTTCAGATTGATAAGAAAAAAATAAATAAATATATAGAAAAATTATTTATCAGAATTTTAAAATAATTATGTATTTAATTAAAATTTTCTATTTCTGATTTCTTCGATCCAGAAAGAGAGGAAAGGCCATGGAGACAGTGGTTTTTTTTTTCTTTTTTTTATTTCTGAAATCAAAACAAGTGTTGAATAAAGAAACAGCACTGTTTGGACAGTGCGCAGAGTGGATTGTTTTGTCTTCTGTTTCCAGTTTGATTGAGAGGGCAAAAGGGTAAATAAAGACAACTAATTCATTGAATTCTAAGCCACATAGAGTGATCACTGGTGAAGATACATGGACGGCTGTGATTGTTTCTAATCAGCACGCCCTTATTTTGGTTATCTGATTCCGAAAAGTCAATTCAACGTGAGCAATAAATTCCGAATTGTGAACGAACTCTGCAGTCTCCCTGTAAACTGGATTTGAAAAGATTAGATGATTACCAAAATCTTGTAGCATTTCCATTATCCCTTCAACATTTACAAGCCGAAGGCTGCTCATACCACTTCAAGAAGTTTGTATACATTTCTTGATTAGATTAGACACTCAGTCTCTTTTTCCACCCATTAATCCATCCGAGATGATGCTTTTGTCCTATGTTTCTTAAGCGAATGACTTCCTTTCTTGTATCCTGAGAATCTATGTTTTATTATGTTCACATTTGATACAAAGTGATGTTGATCTTACAATACAATTATTCTTTCTTTTATTAAGGGTGTATTTGGTATAACTTTTAAAAGTAAAATTTTTATCCGTAAAATTTTTATAAGTAAAATTTTTAATAAAAATTTATTAATCGTTTGATTGTTACAAATAACTTTTAAAAAAATTTAAATAATTATTTTAATAGATAAATTTTTAATATTTTATTTTAAAAAAATAACGTAAAATTTTTAAAATAAAATGAGGATATTTTAAACAATTTTATCTTTTAAAAAAATTAGAAAGACTCTACTGTCAAAAACTTAAATTTTGATCTTCTTTCAATAAAAGAAAAATAACTTTTTTAATTTCCAAAAACTCTTTTTCATTGTCAACCAAACGATAATAAAAAATTTTAAAAAGACTTTTATCATTAAAAAAGTCATTTTGACCAATGAAAAAGTCAAACCAAACGAGTACTAAGAGTATATTTGTAACTATAATACATCTACATAATTTTTATACTTAAAATGTAGCAACAGCAGCAAATTAGGAGAAAGAACAGTTCAAATTTTAAAACATTCCCTACAAAAACCTTGCATCTTGAGATGACCCAATAAGTTTTTTCTTTTCTTTTTCCACTTAACACAAATGGGGGTCAGTCTACTACTAGTCTGGATTAATACTGTTAAAGCATGGTTAAAAATCTGCACCCAAAAACGACGGTTTTCTACCAGAAGTAAAATAGGGAAAAGTCCTAATCCCAACAAGCAAGTATGGGGAGTCAAACCTGGAGGTAAAGGGTGGTTTCTCCAAGGCGGGAACAATTATGAGATTAACAATCGATTTCCTCTTGCCCACTCATATAATCTAAAGAAATGGAAAAATAAAATAGATATCGCGTCACATGACTCAAATAATTTCACCAGCAAGCATGCGAGGATGCCATTGTTTTATATAGTTTTTAGGAGAGTTAACTGTTGTTTCAAAAAGATAAGCAAAGCCACCAACCAGTTCAATGATTTTGTTCTGTACTTATTTGTTATTGTTGTAGTGTAGGTTGGTTGTAACTATTTAATTTGGCCCCTTAGATCATACCAAACCTACCTAACCTGCCCATAATTTCGACATATTATTCAATATAAGCTTATCTTGTTTTCTTGTTTGTTATTAGCAACATATTTACATGTTTGGTTTTTTCTTCTCTTGGCAAAATTTAGTACCCAGTGAAGTTCTAGTGATACTGCAGAAGACAACAAATCTCCAGAAAACAGGAGCACCGATTTCTAGCTGCTCGTATTGTGATCAGATTATCACTAATTGCTGTAAATTTTTTGTGTACATTAATGGAAAACAAGTTAACAAGCTGAGGACCTAATGTACATACAGATGCATACCGGGATTCACGACCTAGGAACAATGTATGGAGAAGAGCCTCTGCGCTTCATTTTGAGCGCTTCAATTGACAGTCAAAAGCTTTCTGCATTGCCCTCCTGTAAAAGTTAAGAGTAATGACTTACAGACTCAAAAATGTAATGAAATTTTTTATTGGTACAAACATAAATGCTCATAATCATCTAAGGTCAAAAATTGGCAAGCGGATCATCTAACATACCTGCAGCCAGCAAATCCTGATCCAATTCTCAATTTAAACTGTCTGTCAAGTTAAGATGTTGTCGCATATACAATTCATAAAACCAGCACAATCCTTTTGCAAGGTTTGATGATCCACTTGAACATCAAGGACTGTGACAACCACATAATACCATAACCTGTAGGAAATGTTGAAACTAGAGCAATCACATCTGTTGATTATTTTTCTCTTACTCTTTTACTTCTAAAACAAATAAAGGAAACGGTAATATGAACTTCCATAAAGAAAATCTATAATGAAATTGGCCATTTACGTATTAAGAGTTTCCTCCCATGTTTCTTTATCAATACAAGCTTCTTTAAAGTAAAAAATATCACAATGCTGGTGATGATAAAGTCCAAACAAACAAATAAATCCCAACTCAAACTTATATTTTTATGGACGAAAAGCAACATATATTTTCACAGCTTATCATTATGAGAATTTATCAGGCTGCCAAAAGTTGAATGAGAATATACAACACTATATTCAAGGAACAATGATGTTCATGAATTTCCTCTTGGCAAATGCCAACCACCATTTGTTCGGTGTGCCATTAGGTCTATATGCAACACCCAACAGTCTCCCACTTGTTTCCTCTCTTATCTGCTTCAGATAATTCCTGAACAGCTCTGCAATTTAGAATACAAAAGTCAAATAAAGAAATGAAGAACCAGGGTCTGCAAACCCGAATGAGCTAGTAAAATCACATGAAACCACATATCATGTAGCGGACTCAAACCAAACATTTTTAAGGTAAGATAAACATCAGCATTCATATATTTTCTAATCCAACAACTCTTAGCACATAGAGCATGAAGGTAAATGATGGAGCTCATCTAAAGTGACACACGTTGACAAGTATAAAATAAGACTACTTTTTTGCAGATCTTACCAAAAATAAAATCGATCATTCAGAATAAGGCTTCAATTAGTAAATATTTAGATAGTAAACATAACTCTAAGGCATGCACACTGTTTTAATTTAAACTATCTTCCAAAAGTTATTAATATAATCAAGAAAGTCAAAAAACATCCAAAGACACCACACGGCAAACTATTTTCATTATGCTCATACTTATCCTTATCTGTACATTCTGCTTGTATCAGACAAACAACTTAATATAAAACAAGGAAAGGGTGGAAAAGGGAAATGCTTTAAGCTAATAGGTGAAAGACAAAAAATCAACTTGACAAGACATGAGCTCATGTAGGAATAAAACTAGTAATTACTAAAAGAAAGATATGTAAAGGGAAAAAGTAGGATGACCAACAGCAGAGCCTCACAAACTGTTCAAATGTAAAGAGTATCAAACACAGCATTAAAGATCTAAGGCACAATTATACAGAAAGAGCACAATCATGAAGCATTAAGAAAGATATGATAATTAAACAAAACACTGATCGCATAACTGGAAAAATGTTTCAGAAATCCTCAGACACTTTCAAAATAAACAACTTTGACACAAAAAGTGATAACAAAAGCACAAATAGATTGATAGTCTTTACCTGCTTCCTGTTGAGATTGAGGAAGAGCAAAAAGGCCTGGAAAAGGAAAATTAGGCTCTCCAGGCACTGGAACCTTTTCCAAGCCCAAGTTAATAATTGCCTTGGTTCCCTCAGCCAAGGTTCTGCAACCTTCAAGCCTCTTCAAAGCCACATTTATGTAGAATGTCAAATATATAAGGAGCTTATCAGCTGAGCTTTTAATATCAAAGTTTCTAAAAAAGACATTGGCCCGAAAGAATGTGATTGCTTCGTCAACAATATCAGTTCTGTCTGCACAAAACACATCTCAAAATCAACAAATAGAAAAAGAAAACGACTCATTTTTTGGATATTTAGGTTATAAAATGTAAATATAACCTTGATTTGAAGCTGGGGCAGGACCCTTTATATGGCTTTTTAAAGGAAGTAAAGGACATCCACAAGCTTTAGTAATTCCTTCCTCATCTACAAAACTTGAGTGATAAACCTGCCACAAAAATCATCTCTCACTTTAACCCCATTGGTAAAGCAAAATACACCGAAAACAAAACATTAAGCAGCAACAATGCAACCAAATTATACCTATAACTTAAGAAAGCTTTATGTACGACATGTTGTAAAGGCATTCTTTAACAGTTTTAATGCTGCCAGAAAAAAGACACAAATCTACATAAAACTTGAAGCAAAATATCTCTAATCAATTCCCATGTCAAGTATTACACTACCTAAATTGCAAACCATTATCTAATTACATGATAGACAAACAAATCCCAACACTAAAATTTAAACAAGACGCTTGCAAAGCTAAACTAAAAACAAATTCAATCTGACTCTAACTAATCAACTGATTCCAAACAGTACAAAAATATTCAAGCATTAAAGAAAAAACTAAAATTGGAGAATGATTCTCATACCATTTCTCAACGATCGAAGCTCAGAAGAATCAAACTCTGATCAAATGGGCACCCACAAATTCCTGCAAATATCAACATCCACAAAATTTAAAGTTGAAAGTTGCATTAACGGGCCATTTTCCCCCAGAAATAAAACAAAGCTTCAAGTGAAAATGTGAAATCAGAGGTATCGACCATGGCGTCATTGTTTATTATCGCAAAAATTGATGGTCGAAGGTTTTGCATTCAAATTACCTGGATTTTTATTTCGGGAAAGACAAAATTAGTTCGTTTTCTGATTCTCTCTATCGGTGGGATCTGAAATCAATTGCCATGGTGTCACAGTGACGTGATGGGACAAACTATTATGCGTTTATATCTTCCGTTGGCAAAACGACGACGTTTCACGTTCACAACCCGCGTTTTCTAACCAAGGACAATATTCTATTTGTACCCGTTATTTTAATTAAACTTAAAGATTAAGTGTTCGATTCGTTTAACCTTTTTATTAATTAAAAGAATTTTTTTAATAATAAAATTTATTTTTTAAATTTTTTTTTTTAATATTATTTAATTAATAATAAAAAGAATTTTTGATAATTAAAAAAATTATTTTTTTTATTAGAAAAAATTCAAAATTTAAACTTTTAATAGTAGAGTTTTTTTAACTTTTTTAAAAAATAAAATTATTTAAAATATTCTTATTTTATTTTAAAAATTTTACGTAATTTCTTTAAAACAAAACATTAAAAAATTATCTATAAATTAATTACTCAAATTTTTCTCAAAAGTCATTTGTGATAACCAAACGATTAATCAATTTTTATTAAAAATTCTATTCATAAAAGTTTTACGGGTAAAAGATCTATTTTAAAAAATTTTATTTGAAAAGTTATACCAAACAGACCCTAAATTTTTAATTTTTTTCTTTTTAAGTCTAGCGGTATGTAACACGTCCACTAATTAGTTTTTACCATTATTTTTAAGAGAAAAAGACATAAAGTTTCCTAAAATTTGATTTAATGGACACATAAATTCTAATAGTTTTAAAAGTATTCATAAAAATTTTAATTTTTTCAAAAAAATGATTATATTCTTATTAAAAACAATTATTTACAAATATTATTAAATCTTTAAAATTTTAAAAATATAATATATTTATGAAAATACATTAATAACATAAAATTTATTAATGTATTATAAACTTATAAATTTTATAAATAGTAAATTTTATTTTTTTTCATATTTTAACCACACATAAATATAAATTATAATATAATAATAAGTATTATATTATAGTATATTTTATTTACATATTAATATTTATTTATGATTTATTTTATTTATTTTCTAATACTTAATTAATATTGAAGTGTTACTACATTATAAAATAAATAAATTTATTTATTTTAGTTATAATATATTACAAATCTTATTTATAGTATTTATAAAATATATAAATTTATAATATGCTAACAAATATTATATAGTTAATATACCATAAAATAATATTATGATTTATTTTATTAATATATTTTTAATACATATATATTATATTTTGTCACATTTTAATGAATTTTAATAATAATTTTTGTTGAATAACTATTACGACTAAGGGTATAATTGTCTTTTAAAAATAAATTGGAACTTTTATGAATATTTTTGAAATCATTAGAATTTATGTGTCCATTAAGCCACATCTTTGGGATCTCCATGACCTTTTTCCTATTTTTAATTGATAATTAGCACCAATAACATTTTGCCCCTAATATTAAACCAATATTTAAAGTTATTTATTATAAATTTATAATATACATAATATTTTGTTTATATTAAACTGCATTATTTTTATTAATTATTTAGAAATAAAATTACCACCATCAAGATTACCATAAGTATTTTATTAACTCTCATCAATTAAGGTTGTCAAGTATATAATTAGAATTTTCTTTAATTGATCTATTCAATCATATTGAAACTTTCTTTTGTTGAGAAATGGATAAAAACTAATGATCACAATCTAATGCAGACTTTAAACAATAAAGAGTGACAATATATCAACACCACCATCACTACCAATATTTTCAATTTCATTTGATCTATATAATAGTAATTTTGACACAGCACTATTTACAGTCATTTAATATTGGTTTTATAAGATGATCAATTTTTTTATTCATTTACCAATAAATGGAAGCTCGAATGCTAATATATTTATATGGTTGAAAGGATAAAACTAACAAGAATTCTAATAATGTCATCAATAACTTCAGTGGTGATAGAAAAAAAAAAAAATTAAGTAGTAGTTAGTAGTAATTAGTGGTGATTTATTTCATGTCTTTCATAATAATTGAACAAAAAAAATCTTAAATATTGTATTTAAGTGGCAAAATAATAATAAAAACATATTCTTTGTCTTTTAAAATGATGTATGCACTATAATATCTAGTTAAATTTTAATAAGCTGGCTACAACAAATTTCATGTCCTCTTAACTTTTGAGGTTGGTTCAAATAAAAAATATAAAGATTAGAATATCAAAATATAGAATATTAAGTCATGATCACTCCATGTATGAAAAATAACTAAGTTATTTTGCAATAATATTGATTTATTAATTGGGAAAGAAGATTTTATGAAAGAAATTTAGGTTACAAAAGGAGAAGAGAAGAATATTTAAAGAAAAAAGAAAGATTGGTTTAACTTAATATCTAAACTTAGAAAGAAAAAAAAAAAAAAAGCATTCAACCTCAAATATGGGGATGATAAATTTTTCTGTAATTTTAGGTATTCATTAATATCTTTCTTATTCAATGAGAGCACGAGATTTTTCATGGGTATGGGTTGAATATAGAGGAAAGAGCTACATCGGTATAGGGTTGGTGGTCTTTATGTAATTACTAATTAATATAAAAAAAGGGTACCCCAAAAAAAAAAAAAGTTTTAAAGATAGTGCTTTATATGCCTTGACATTAGAAATTTGTATTAGAAGTTGCATATTATTCTAACATTAATATTCACTCCCATCGCTATTCCTATAGCTATTAATAGATTGATACCTTAAATATTTGTTATAATCAAATTTAATATTTTAACTTTTATTGTACTCAATTACAAACAAAACAAAATAAAAGTAAGTAGATGATAATAAAATGTAATTTGTTTATAAGTGTTATAATTATATACTATTTATAAGTCTATTAATATATAATTAAGAGTTTATTTTAATGTATCTAACTCTTAGATTATCTACTCTCGTTGAAGAGGAAATGTATAAAAAAAATTATAGGAAATTCCTACTCTTAAGTGATTTGATGTGAATAGTTAATTACTCGTTAGGGACCCACCAAAGAAAGTACGAAACAGAGACATCTATCTCTGGATTATTCTAAGCCACATGATCATTTCATTGCCTTTGTGATTCAGTTTACTCCACTAGCGACATTTCAGTACACCAACCAACCAACCCCAACAACTAAACGCAGCTCGGCTCGGCTTCGCTTATTTCATTTTTAAATTGAAATAAAAGAAAAGATTCAATAAAAATAAATAAATTTGCATTAATAAATTGGGATAATAACATATTTCTCCTTAAACTTTATAAAAATAATAAATTAAGAAATAAATTTCTCAATTTAACATCTTAATAAATTACTATAATTTGACACGTCACACCATAAAATTCAGTATTTTCATAAAAAATTATTGATTTTAAATTTTAACATTTATTTTATATATAAACATCAAATTATTCACAAAAAATATTTCATTTAATTTGAAATTTTTTAGATCTAACTTGAATCAACTAATCACAACAAATTTATTATTATAATTATCAGTAGGTCAAAAAATGGGTTCTTTAAATAATGATGAACATTTGCAACAAAAATTATCATTCAATCAGGTTAATGATTTTTTTAAGTCTTTACTTAAAGGTATATAACTAACGTAATTTATTAGATAACAATATTTAACACCCACTTGCCAATTTAATAAGTGAGTGTCTTGAATTTAATTTTATAAAGCATCTTTCATCACCATTTGTTGAGAATAATTACAGTTTAGCACCCTGAAGTTTTTTAAAATAACAAGCTGTGGCATTCTATAATGAAATAATACTTTTTTTCCCCTAAAGTTAACTCCATTAAAGATCCCTCAAGCAAATTGAGGCAAATGAGTAATTTGACTTTAAAGCTTACTAATTTTTTTTTTTTTCTGACAAATTAACTCATAGTTAAATTGAAAATATAACATGCACTAATTTTTATTTTGAACTATAATTTATGATTCCCGTAACTCTCAAATTGGAGAAATATAATTCCAACAAAAGGTGAAAATTGACCCACAAATCAAGTAAAGTGGTCTTACATTTTACAGAATTCAAACACACTCCCTCTAGCGTGCTTACCACCAAACTATTAGTTTTGGTGGCTTTTATATATCGTTTAAAACAATTATATCTTGAATGACAAAATAATTAATTTAAAATTCTTATAAATTTAATTAATATTATTAATACAAATTTTATTTATATAAATATATATAATAATGTTAGATTATTACCATACATCCTAAATGATTATTTTTCTTTACTCCCGTATAAATATAAAATATATGGTAATGATACTGCCGTGTTAGTTTGCAGTGGCGAATCTATGTTAGAGCTTACACGAGCCCTAACCTTGCAGTCCAGTAAAAATTTTCAATTTTAGCTTTTAAAAGTATGCTTTTGTTATTTTAGTCTCTCCAAATTTTAAATCATTACATTTTAACCCCCTCTGAAGATTCATCCTAACCCCACCCCTATTAGTTTGCATACATAATAATAGTCTATATTTTTTTATCATATTATTTCATTGTTACAACATACATGACAGCAATATAAGTCTATTTATTACCAAGAGCATGTTAGAATGTAACTAAGACCTAATCAATAGGAAAAAGAGTAACACTAGATATTCAAAACTAATACTAAAAAATATTTCTCAAGACAAACAAATGAAGGAAATGACAATTAGGGAAATGCTTGTCAAGCAGAAGCAGCAGCTTCCACCAGAAACTGTTTTACGTTGCTAATGTAGTCATCCTTTGCGTCTTCCTTCGATTTTTCCGTCAAACAAAGATTTGACCGAAAAGCTACAATAAATGAAAGGTGTTTTTTTTTTTTTTTTTTTTTTCAATTTAATCAGTTACAAAAATAAAATATAAATAAAGATTAAAAACTACAAAATTCTGTAACTACCTTCTATGGCGTTCCATGAATTCCACCTTGTCCCGTCCCTCGTGTTGAAGTTTAACGTTTCCGGATTGCCTGCAAAAGCAATCAAAGAGATGGAATGTTAAGGGTGCTGTGGTAATTTTGTAGGAATTTTAACCGTCAACTGACAATCGAACAAATTTCGCGGGAGAAATGTGTTATTTTTATTCAAACGAACTCCATCTGATATTTCTTCAAATTTTAGGGGAGAAAACTATAATTATCCCACTTTGCTTTTGAGCAATTTTTTTCTTTTGCCCCTTTAATTTTTTAGATTATTATTTTTTAAAATGATCAATTTATAATGCAATAACTCTGATGTAAAAACTATAAAAAATATCTTAATTCATTTAATATATTCTAATTTTATAAAAAATTTTAAAAATTAAAATCCAAAATTGAAAACGTTTAATTAGAAAATTTAAAAGCAAGAACAGAAACCTGGTAGAGCCGCTGCGCCAATATTCCAACTTTACCCTTGTGTCAAACTCAGGTCGACTCGATCGATTGAGTTTTTGCTTAACTTAGAAGTAATCAATAACATAAATCACTCTAAAATCAATCAAATTTTACATTTTACAATCAAATGGTAGCCAAGAAGGCAGAGTTCATGACCAAAATTTTTAACTAAGGAAAGAAATTAAAAATGTTTAGACTGACCCCCTTTTTTTTTTCTTTTGTTTTCTTGCTCTCTAAGTAACACTGACATAAGAATATTACACACACCATTACCTTTCAGCAAACCTCTAATTTCTCTAAAAATGTATCCTAGAAACCCCAAACCCTACTATCAAGCATCAGAGCTTTGTTCTACCAGAACTTACAACTCATTCCGGTGAACAGGACTCTCGAGACAAAGAATGATAATATAGAGGTGCATACGTAGCTGTACATGGCATTCTAATGTGGCAAACATTAGTCATCGTGGAGATGAAGATTTAGTTAACTAGATTATGCTTGTGAATGATGATGTCAACACGTAAGGTATATTGGCTAGAGGACCTCGTTGTTTGGCAAGTTCGTGAATGTCTTTCACGATGTCAAACACCGCCTCTGGTTGTGCTAGTTTAAGTGCATTCTCCGACATTCTCTTGAGTTCATCTGTCTTGGTGCTGAACCATTCTGACACAAGTCTAGCGGTTTCTTTAGGGCTTCGAGTGAAGACACCAGCCCCGTTGTCTACTACATATGGTACATTGCCCTTTTCCTGGTGTTGCCAGATGAAGGGGAAGTGTTTATAATGAGGTTCAAACTCAACTAAAGGAAGTAAATTTGTAACAAGAAATTTATTGCATACTTGTCCAGGAATGTAATCATTGAGGATAATAGGAAGTCCCCTGATCAATGCCTCTGCAATTGTACCGGGTCCAGCCTATACAATACATCCATGAAATCCATTAGTCCAAGCTACTTGAAATCATTTAGGGGAGCAACAAGACACGATGTTAATAAACATACCTTTGTAATTATGCAGTCACAAGCTCCCATCCATTTTTCCATCTGTGTCTCAAACCCTCGGACCTACATGAAAAAAATTTGTTTACTGAATGTGCACAAAATATATTTGTTATCAATGTTGTATCTGATAGCTTTGAGTGTAAGCAAATTACCTTAACCGGGATCTTCCATTCCTCAGATTCCAGTGTTGAGGCAAGAGTTTTATTACGTCCACATATGATTATTAGTTGCCCGATTGGTTTACCAGCTTCTTTATCAAGCAGTGATTCTCCCAAGGCCCTTGCAGTTTCCTTAACAGGACCCATCCCTTCTCCACCTCCCATTAGTAATACTGCAGGCAAGTTAGGGTCCATTTCAAGTTCTTGTCTTAAATCATCCTAAGCAATCAAGAAACAAAGCAAAAACAACATAAAAAATCGGAACTCCGTGCGTGCTGCAACTAAAGCAAAAGTGTATCACATTATCATCTAGCTTGACAAAAGTTTGCTTGTATATGATTTGAGTCACCCACCTTTACAAGAACTGCACGGGCAAAAGAAGGCCGGATAGGCAATCCGAAAACACGAATCTGGGACTCTTCTAGGCCATCTAGTAAAGCCCTCTTGGCTACCTCATTTGAGGGGCAGTAGCACCTATTTACCCTTGGATGAAACCTGAATAGAAATTCAGGGTTAACATCTCTAGATAAAGTTCAAAAAATGGAACTTCTTCAAATTGCTTCATGAACTCACCATGTAGGATGGCAGGTATTCAGGTCTGTGATAACAGTAACAAAAACAACTTTCTTCTGTAGACCTTGCCATTTAAGAACCCACAAAGGAATGTGCTGCATCAAAGGATGCACACTAATGATAATGTCTGGCTTGTACTCCATTAAACCTGCTTCTACCTCCCTTCAATTACAGGTTGCAACAAATTATTAGATACTTTCATTACATTAAGAATACAGATATTGAATTCACTAATAATAATATTTTCACTGCTTATTAACGTGTAGCAGTTTATCAATTACAAGTGGGCAGTAAATAATCATCTCAAGAAAGAAGACAACTATAAAATCACAAGTTAAAAGTAGTGAACATATGCTTAAGTCATCAAAGCAAGTAACAAATAATTGCAACATATGATATTTAATACATTTCGGAGACCATACTTTTAATTGTTCACATGTAAGATAAGAACTTCTATAAAAGAATCATCATCCACTTGCAGATAATTTATCATCACTAACAAACAACAAATTCTGCAAGAATAATAATACTAATGGTAAAAGATTAAATGTGTTTCAGAGGAATAACTTAATTACTTCGCATAGTAGGCAGCAATGGCTGCAAGATAGCTGCTGTGTATCCATTTAGGAGAGGTACTGTGAAATGCAACCTTCCATAACTGTACATGTTTTACCATGAATTTGTAAGATCTCTCCAAGTCATTCAATGGCCATCCGGCATACTCTTTGCAAACATCTTTCACAAATATCTGTACAAACAAGGAAACATAATCATATCAGTCACAACATCATAAATCAAAGAAGA
The DNA here is from genome assembly GCA_022749755.1 of Azadirachta indica. Classification (NCBI taxonomy): domain Eukaryota; kingdom Viridiplantae; phylum Streptophyta; class Magnoliopsida; order Sapindales; family Meliaceae; genus Azadirachta; species Azadirachta indica. The sequence goes on along the minus strand of CM040446.1, from coordinate 5,317,962 downwards.
ATTCAAGCAGAGAACCAAAGAAATTTCTTTGTCAGCATCATTTCTTCAGGAAATTAAAGAACATGACCTCAGAGTCCATTGAACAAAAGAATTAGAACAGTACTGTTTATAGACGGGAGATCTAAAAGTAGAAGTATTAATATGTGGAGGAAAGACAAAGAAGAACAACCAGATGAATCCATGGTGCAGACAAATATGCACAAGCTCTACATGCTCAAAACGTCAAACCAGAGAACTTGAAACAGTGAATAATAAGAAAAAGACGGAATTTATCCCTGTTAAAAAATGAAGACAAAAGACAAGACAAAGATTACAAAGAATCATGAAAACGAAAAAAGAGAATCAGCCAAATTACCCTGTACTCGTCTCCAAACTCAATCTTGAAAGCATCGCGAATAGCCTCAGCCGAAGCTCTGTGACCTCCACCCGTATCACTCATCAGAATCAGCACATTCTTTGTCCTCTCAGCTCCAATCTGCATCAGCTCCATCGTTGTCTCATCATCATCCTGATAATCATCCTCGCTATCAAACGAACACTTCTTATGATGATTGCTCGTGCTACTACTCATGCTACAATTCCCATAAACTCTCTGCCAAACCTTCTCTGTAATGGAAGCAGCCTTCTTCGGGTACGCCACCGTCATCACCATATTTACAACCAAAAAATTCAGCTAGAACCAGGAATTTGAATGAAATAAAGGAAAAAGTTAAAACTCCAGATGGAGGTAAATAGCAAATAATGTTCCCGCCACCGGAGAATGGTAGTTTCCGGCGGAGAGGTGGAGAGAAGATGTCTGCGGGACAGAAGACAGGGGATGTGGTGCGTTTTTAAGGTTGGAAACTTGGAAGTCTTAGTTGGCAAAAACGTGGTGTTAGAAGTTAGAGAAGTTGGAAACTGGAATTATGCTGTGGAATTTTTTCTTATGTTGTGCGACTCAGGAAGAGTGTAATCAATTTTATAGCCGTTTGATTCGCATTTTTTATTGGAATGTTCTGATGGGAAGATTCGGATCTTCACTATGTTTGAACAGTGAGTTGTTTTTTTTTAATCTTTTTATTAATTATTAATTTTTGGTAGTTTTTGTTAATAGGTCCTCTCACTTTTAGTTATTTGCTTATCTGACCAACAATTTGAATGGTTGTTAGTGGTTGGTTTTCTGTTAGAAAATACGGTTGCGTCCTCTCTGTTGGCACCTGGTTGCTAAGGTTGTTATTGCCGTTGGACTTTAACAAAAATTGAATTACCCCCTTTTTATTTTACATTTGAATCTTTTACGTATAAATTTGTGTGTCAATATATATATATATATATATTTAAAATTAGAAAAAATTTTCGCCCAAAATTAATATTATATATATTTATTTATTTATTTTATCAAAATTTATGACTATAATTTTAAATTTTCAGTTTAACAGTATTATAATTTTAAAACTGTATTATTAAGATACAAACTGTACGTACAAAAATAAACATAACAATGTTATATTATTATGATATATTTCATATCACTTAATTTCTTTTACACTAATTAATTTGAATGAATGAGTTTGTATACAAATTTGTATATATAATCTACTCATTTTAAAAATCAATTTTCAATCTTGATATTATAATATTATTAACATGAAATTGATGCATATGAGTTGCTTTTAAGTATAGTTTGAGTGGTTTGAGACATGTTTGACTTTTTCAAATTATCTCTTATCCGAGTAATAATAGAAACATCTCGAATTTAAATAATAATAAAGACGAGTTCGTTGTTGCTTAGGTGAAGTTTCTAATTTTAATCAAAAAATTTTATTAAAAAAAAATTTTACTGCCTATTTATTAAATTTTTCCCAATTTTATTTTCAATTTATCTGTAAAATTTTTTGGTGTAAACACAAAATTGGAGTCAATTGATCTACCAATCCAATTCTATGTAGAATGTCGATCTTTTTTCTAATTACTAGACTATTTTTGCTAACGGAAAATATAAAGAAATTGACATTTCCATAGTTGATAAACAAATTTCAAGTATGTTGTCAAAAGAGTCCCTTAATAATAAATAATACCACGATAAAGATGGCTTACTACTTGTCAAGCGTCTATACCAAGTAAACTAATTTACCCAATTTATTTAAAAAATTAATAATTAATTTTTTATTTATGAAACCCTAGAAAAATAAATTCACAAAAAATGGCACATGAATTGACTATAATAATTGTTGATACGACTAAAACCTAATAAATTAAATTATGTTATTCAATCTCGTGGATAGAACAATGCTAAACATACTCTCAATTTTATTTAATCTAATGCTGATTATCATATAATAAATGATATTTCGTCATATTATTTTTTTAGAATAAGCTACTGAACATCTACACAAATTCTATTTTATTATTAGTTTAGTCGAACAAATATTAAATTATCCTAAAAATAATAAAAATAAATTGGTTTCAAAAAATTATTCCTTAATATGCTCCAAAAATTATTTTTGAAAATGAAACTTTGCTAACTTTGGCTAAAAGTTTACTTTTGATTTTTGGAAGTTCCAAGCGTATGTATATACTCAAACTCAACCCAAAACCTTATACTTAAAAACACTTCTTCCTTTTAATTTTCCTTTTTCTTGTTCTTTCTTTAAGGCTAAAAAAGACATCTATCTTTAAGAAAGAAGGTGCATTGAAGGCCCATAGATGATATGAAAATGAATGGAATACGTGATGTAATTTAATTATTGAAAGGGACAAGTGAAAAGTAGAGGGCTTAGAATGGAATAAATTGTAATAAGACAAAATTATAAGGGTATCATCGCAAAATCAGAATTAAGATTAACTGGAGCCCATATGTGGGGCCCAATTCTTGTGGGTGATTGGTTATTTGAAGCAAATTAAGCTGGCGGCACGACCAAGTCAGCAAGTTGGGTGCGGCTGACAGCTGTAACGTGAGGACAACTATTTGTCTCACTAATCCTTCAAATGGATTATTTTCATCTCATACTCTAAATTTGTTCGGATATCAACGTGAGATAGTAAATATTATGAAATTACATTTAGAGTAAAAAACATTGAGACGCTACATTACAAGACAGAAAATATAATCTATCTTAATCAATTATTTTTTTCATTAGTTTCTTAATTAGTAGAAGGATAAAAAAGTCTTTTTATTTAAATTATAATATATAAAGATATAATTTATCTCAACTAACTACTTTTTTGTTAGTTCTATTAGTTAATAGAGGGGTAAATATATCCTTTTATTCAAATTCTAACAAAAATATAAAAAACGTGTTTACGATGATTTGAACCTTGACTTGGGTTATGAATAATGTAACGATTAAGACTATACCACTTATACAAATGAATTTGCTTATCATGGAAAATGTGCTTATCATAGTACTAATTATTTTTAAATTATAATTTACTAGTGTTAAATTTAGACTTTATTAATGCGAATGTAAATAATTTTCAAATTTTGAATATCCTTATAATAGATGTATAAAAGTCAATTTTGTAAAATAATTAAAATGTATAAGTGGGATGTTATTTATAAGTGAAGTCTAAGGTTTAAACAATAACAAACCCCTTTTTCATGTTTTTATTAGAATTTTCAATAAAAATATGTCTTTGGAACTAACAAAAAAAAATTGATTGAGACAAATTATATTTTTTTGTAACGCAATATCACAACGAGATTCCAATAGAGTAGTAGAAAAAAAATAACTTTTTTTTAATAAATAAGATTGTGTTAAAATATGTTATTTCTGAACAGAAAATCGTTTTTTAAGTAGTGTTTTCAATTGATTATGTATTTCAATCAATATTCAATTGGTTGGTCTGAGGTTATCTTAAGTCGTTTCGTAAAGTACTTCATCAATTTTATGTGTTACAAATTGAAGTATTCAAATATGAATTTAAATGTCTTTTGAATTGTGATTGATATTGTTCTAAATTTTATATTTTATATCAGGAAATTAAGTGATTATATAATTTTTAAAAAATTTACTGAAAATATATTTTAGTTTTACTATAGAAATATTCTCCTTTTTGTTGATGAATACTCATTTTCATTTTGATAATTAATATTTATCACTTTTTTACATTCTTATACTTCAGTTAACTATAGTTGTGAGTTGATGCGATCTTATTTTCTAATACTTTTAAAGTAAGAAAAATTAATTTTTCTAAATATTGTTAATACTTATAAGATTAATTATTAATTTTTTTTATCTAAAATCTAAATAAATCTAAAATTTAAATAAATCTCTGAATAATATGTTTATTTTTTATTTATTATGTTTGAATGTAAATAAAGATCTAAAAATTGGTAATTTTACCTACTCATCCTTGTTAATAATTAAGATAAATTCTATATATTCTAAAATAAATAAGATTTACGAGAATATTTTAATTCATTACAACTAGAAAATATATTTAAATTTCATATTAATTTAGCGTTAACTTAAATATTTTAACTTATTTTATATATTTATATATAATTTGCTAAGTTTTTAGTATTAAGTTAGAAAACAAATACCTTTTAAACATTTAAATGACTGAAACTAGATTATATCTAGACTTTTAATTAAAAAGCAAACATGCACTAAGACTTAATAATCCACTGAAGATAAAAGGATCAAAAAAATAAATAAATAAATAAAGCAGATAATTATTTTTTTAAGTTTGATCACTAAAATATATTCAAGTATAGAGAAAACACACTTATATATTTATATATAGAAAATTCATACTTCAAAATTATTATGTGATACAATAGATGATGATATATATATATATATATATTAGTAAAATTTATAAGAATATGTTGGTATTTTAAAAATGCTACTATTATTACAATACTTAAGTCTTTTAAATGCTACAAAAAGATAGAGTAATTATAAATTATCACAGAAATTCTAATAATAATATTTTTTTCTTGCTATACATTGATTTTAGAAACATTTTAAAATTGATACATAGAGTAGAATGGTAACATTTAGGCAATGTAATTAGAAGTGATTATATAACTTTTCTTACGTGCTATTAATTTATTATTGTAGTATCCAATTAATGCTACAAAAATAAAAAAAAATTTAGTTACTTTGGTTAATATTGCCTTCTCAAAATATTACCAATCACATATGATGGTATTTTTTAGATATTATCGTATCTAATTTTTCTTGTAGTATGCTTTTTGAAGTAGACAATAAATTAAGTGATATTGATTGTTTTTAACTTAAAAAAGTATCTCTATTAATATAAATATTTTATACAGTAAAAAAAAAATAACGTAACGATACAAATTAAATTTTATAATTTTTATCAAATTTTAATTTTGACTATTCAAATTAAAATCAAACTAATTTCTCTGCCTTTCTAATTTAATGAACTAAGGACTGATCCTATCATTTAAAATTGATCCAAATTCATCAATTTGAACTCACATTTCAATTTTCATTTGTCATATCTAGATATTTCACAAATGATAATATATTGAATTATCTTACACTTTTTAAATTATATCTAGGTAACCATCCAAGCACACTATTTTTTAGAACAATTTTTTTAGTTTTTATCAGTAAATTCGCAAAGCAATTCTCTTTATTCTTCAATGATTCTTTTAATTTAATTATTAAAAACTTTCCATTAGCATAATCTAGAAATGATTGGCAACTTTAAATTATACCTGCTTAGCTGCAGGCATATCCTTCTCGCTATTCCCAATTATGATTAAAAAATTATAAAAGTATGATCAAAATCGAATAAAAATATCAAAAAAATAAAATTGCACATTCCCATTCTCAAGCACGACTAAAAATTAAAAATCATATAAAAAAATAAAAGCACGATCAATTAAAAATTAAAAGGATGCCATTCCCTATCATCATAAAAAATTAAAGATAAAAGATAAAAGCATAACCAAATAAGATAATAATAATAATAATAATCAAATAAAAAAATAAAAGAATGATAAAATATCACATAATAAAAATCCAATAAAATAAAAGCAAGTCAAATAAAATAAAAGCATACCATTTGGTAGTATGATTAAAATTCAAATGAAAATAGAATCGTGATTAATAAAATAATAAAAATCAAATAAAAAAACTATAAAATATTAAAAATCCTGCTAAAAAAGAAAATAAAATAAAAATAAAATCACGATCAAATAAAAAATAAAAAAATTGCCATTTGCAAGCAGGATTAGAATATTAAAATATAATTTACACCAAATACGACCACAGTGGGAGTCGAACCCACGACCTTTTGATCCGAAGTCAAACGCGCTAATCCACTGCGCTATGCGGTCTACTGATAATGAAAGCTTAAATTATATTTTAATATACATATCAAAGCATGGTTAATATTTTCAATACACTTACGTAAGTGTTAATAAATTTTATTTTAAATAATATTAAATATTTTAAAAATATGAAAAATATAAAATCCATATATTGAATTATAAATAAGTTATTCAATAAAATAATTAATCGTATTATAAACATATTCACGTATCAAGACTTTTAAACAAAATCCTAGTTCAATTATTAATCGTATTATATCATTATAACTTATTTATAATCGTGCTATTTTAAATTAACTCAAACTCTATAACTTTATGTTGTGTTCGTTTTAGGTTAATAAGTTATGTCAAAAATTACCACCCTTAGTTAAAATAATAAATATTTACTGTCAATTTTATTATTTTTATCTCCCAATCTGTAAAACAAAAACCAAGTTTAAGATGAAATTTGTTTATAACGTCATTAGTATACTCATTAATTACTCATATTGCCTACAACCAATATGAACTTAACAAATATATGTTATTTTAAAAATTAAAAAAAATCAAGAGTATTGATAATAATTATTATATCACAAATTTAAAATATGTTAATTTTATCGGATAATCTAGTTGAAAATATTCTCTCATAAAGAAGATAATGCTATGTTTGTGTGTGTATATATACATATATATTCGTTTAAGTTTATATTAAAGTATTTAAAATTTAGAAAACATGATATACATTTAAAAAGATACATATCATATTTAATGAAATATAAAACGTGAGGTATAATTTATTGATATTGATTTCATAATCAATAAAATAATTTTGTATTTTATTTAATTATGACGATAGTACATATACATCAATTAAATCATAATACATTTATTTTTAATAAACAAATTAAAATTCACATTTATTATTTATCAATGTGCACAATTTTTAATAGGATCATTTAAACCCAAAATGTGAATAATAATTTTATTCAAAATTTTTTCATAATTTTAAAAAAGATTTTAGTCAAATAACAAAATTGGTATATTAATAATAATAGGAATTTAGTTTAATTTTTAATTAATAAATGTTATAATATTAGTTGAATTTGTAATATTCTAAGAATAATATGATTGTGTCTGATTTATTTAGAATTATGGGTATAAAGAATATTTTGTTGGCTTCAAATAGCTTAACTCCAATTGTTGTCTAAAATTTCAAGCAAACCCTCACAGCTTTCTCATAATTCCATTTATGCCCCCAATATTCAATTCACATTTTCCAAAATACCCTCACCCGATTGGCCCTATAAACTTCGACCATAGACTCACTTTTCTAAATTTCGAAAGGCCCCAAAATCTAGGGTTTTCTTCCTTCTGAAAACCCCGTAGGTAAGCTTCTCTTTTCTCCGCTACTAGTACGACTAGGGTTTAATCTCTCTCCTTTTTTTATACATCCTCGCTAGTATCTCGTTCATGTACCGACTGTATTGAATAATTTCATTTTCGCTTGTGTAATTCAGGCCTAGTGACGCGATACTGTTAGAGTACTAGTAATTCTTGAAATAAGTTGACAATGTGGTTCATCCATAGTATACTTTCATTTTTTGTTTTGTGGATTCATGGGTTTTTGTTAAAAGTTTGTGCCTTTGACGGATTTTCTGATTAGATGTTGATGAACCCTGACAAGGTTGACTTTGATAGTGGACTGTTTTTCAGCTGACCCTATGTGGGATATGCTGAGCGTTTGGTATTACAGTCTTTTTGATATAAAATTGCTAGATTTGTTAGATTTGGCGGGTGGTGCATGCCCCTTGTTTTGTTTATACTCTTTTAGTTGCAATGGCATTGTTCAATAATAGCTCAGAAGTGCTGGGATTTCCTTTGGCATGACTTTAACTTTTGTTGTTTATATTCCGGAATTGTTTACTGAGTCGTAGCTTAAGATGTCACTTATTTGTTTGCTGTAATATTTTCAAAACTATTAGTTTATGCATGCCGTAGAAAGTATGATGGTAATGTTATGTGGTTTTTGAGAAAGATTTGGTACACATTGCCTTTGTGTTAAAATTGTGGTTGTTCATGCTGCTTGTCTTTGAAATACAGGTTGGTGATGTTTTATAGCACACATATATAGATGATTTTAGATACTAGGAAGAATACAGGGAGTAATTCGCAATGAGTTTATTGTTGGCTTGTTATTTTGGAGTTCTAATTTATTCACTAGTTATAGCAATGAAGGTTAGTTTAGTGATCAGGCCTTTGCTCTGCTCCCACATGCTATGAGGTTTGATTCTTCAGTGATGAAGACCTGACAAGAAGCCATGAGTATACTCCCTCCCAAATATTTTAAGGTTCAGGGAGGGTCGCTGTTTCAAACTCAAGTTCACTAAGTAGGTTTTGGGAAGCAAAATCTTTTACTTGTGGCTATCTGACATATTGGATGTGGACCTAGTTTATAATTCTCTATATCTTGGTCTTGTTTCCCTTACCTGTATTAAATTTAGTTATATAACTTAAAGTGTTATAACGTGAAATCTTATCTTTGGCTGTCTTACCGTTTGTTGTCAAGGTTTATGTGACAAACTTGGTTACTACATTAAAGTATGATTGTTATTGGGGAGAGGATATTAAATTGTTACTTTGTCATTTTGCGGACAATGGATTGTTGTCTAACAGAAAACATGTCATAATTTGCATAAATTTGTAGTCCCATCAGTCCTATTTTATTTATTAAGTCAATTTTTCTTATCTGGGTTTTGATGTCCCATGGAATTTTTTTTTTTAAATTTATGAATGTCAACTTTCTGTAGAACTTCTTTTGTGGATAATTGTAAAATCCATGTGTGTTTGTCCTCATATGTCTTGACATTATACTAATTGCCCTTGTCTTGTCAGTTTTCTTGTTAATTGTAAATATTGCAAAAAATAATTTCGTCCAATCATGAGTTTTTGGTTATAGAATTACAAAATCTTTTGGAAGGTGGAAAAATGTATATTACATGTCTTTCTATATAACCTCTCTTCTGGTTGTTTATATGAATTTCAGAAGTTATTTGCAATGGTGAAGGGGAAGCTTATATTAATTTGCCAGTCTGGCGGTGAATTTGTAACTAAGGATGATGGATCCTTATATTATGATGGAGGAGAGGCAAATGCTGTAGCTATTAATCCAGAAACCACATTGGATGATCTCAAATTAAAATTAGCGGAGCTTTTGAACTTTGACCATAGATCTTTGTCTATCAAGTATTTTCTCCCAGGAAACAAGCAAACTCTCATCACTTTAGGTAATGACAAAGACCTAAGAAGGATGTATGATTATCATGCAGGCTCAGTGACGGCAGATGTCTTTGTTATCGGGAAAGCAGGCTTTGATCGTGAAGCAGTTACTATAGATGCTGGCAGGTATTTTTCCGCTTTTTTAATATGCATCTTACTTTTGGTAGCATGGTTGCTCTTCTGAAATTAATTCTTGCTGAATCCTTTTTATTAGTATTTTGTTGAATATGCATTGTTTAACAACTGTGATATGCAGGGGCTTTTTCGTGGTTGCATTAATGAGAAAAAATAGGTCTATTGCTAATTTTTCCTTGCTTTTGGTGGTTCAAGTCAGTCTTTTCCATCGTCCATTGTGATTGGTGGTATTTTGGTGACTTTGGGAATTTTGCAAAATTTTCTAGAATTGATTCATATTATTTTCCACTCGCAGGGCAAGTGGAATAAAACTAGCTGAAACCGTGCCCTCTCTCAAGGCATCTCAAGCGACACCTGCTGGACCCAGTGCTACTAATCTCACTCCTGATAGTCCTGGAACTGCCCGCAGCCCAATTACATTTGATATCAGTTGTACTCCTGCTGATACTGTTAAGAAGCGAAGGCGTGGTGCTTCCAAGAAGACCACTGCCAAACGTGGTGTAGTTAGTAAAAATGTCCGGAAGACAAGGAAGTATGTGTCTCGGAAAAAGCGTAAGCAGAGCGACTCTGAAGAAGATGAGGATGAGGAGGAGGAGGAGGAACGGGATACTAGTCCTGAGCCAGATGATTCTGATGGCGCCTTAAAAGTTGCTGCTCATTTTAATAATTTATCACCAGAAGAAATGGTGGCCATGTGGAAAGATAGTATAACTGGTGTTGGCCAGGAATTCAGAAGTGTGATTGAATTTCGTGATGCGCTGCAAAAGTTTTCCATTGCACATCGTTTTAGGTACAAGTTTAAAAAGAATGAAACTAATCGTGCAAGTGGAATATGTGCAGCTGAAGGTTGTTGTTGGAGCTTTTATGCATCTTGGGTTCCGTCTGAACGAGTCTTTAGGATTAAAAAAATGAATGAAACACATACATGCGGAGATTCTTCAAAGACTGCCCACCCAACTAAGAACTGGTTGGTGAGTATTATAAAGGAGAAGTTGCGAGAGAGCCCACATCACAAGCCAAAGGAAATTTCTAAAAGCATTCTTAGAGACTTTGGTGTTTCACTGAACTACACACAAGTATATCGTGGAATTGAAGGTGCTAGAGAGCAACTTCAAGGTTCATACAAGGAGGCATATAATCAATTGCCTTTGTTTTGCGATAAGCTTTCGGAAGCAAATCCTGGTAGTATTGTAAAGCTTTTGGTTGATGATGACAGAAAATTTCAGCGCCTCTTCATATCATTTGAGGCCTCAATTAATGGTTTCCAAAATGGTTGTCGCCCGCTTCTTTTTCTTGATTCTACATCATTAAGATCAAAATATCATGAGATCTTGTTGGTAGCCACTGCATTTGATGGGGAGGATGGTATTTTTCCGGTTGCACTTGCTATAGTTGATACTGAGAGTAACGAAAATTGGCATTGGTTTCTGGAGCAGTTAAGCTCTGCAGTGTCAACTACTCGATCTATAACTTTTGTGTCTGATAAACAGAAGGGGTTGGTGGAGCCTGTGCTTAAAGTATTTGAGAATGCTCATCATGGTTATTCCATATACTACCTGTTGGATGATTTTATGAAAAACTTGAAGGGTCCATTTCATGGAGATGGGAAAGGTTCTTTGCCTGTCAATTTTCTTGCTGCTGCTTGTGCGCCCCGACTTGATGGGTTTAGGGTGTGTGCCGAGCAAATTAAACGGATTTCCTCGAATGCTTATGACTGGATCATGCAGATTGAACCAGAGTGTTGGACAAATGCAGCTTTCAAGGGTGAGAGTTATCATCAAATTAATTTTGATGTTTCAGAGTCTTATGCTAATTGGATAGAGGAAGTGTGGGAGCAGCCCATCATACAGAAATTAGAAAGGCTTCTGAGTAAGATAACTGAGTTGATAAATAATCGTCGAACAGCTTCAAGCGGGTGGTCTACAAAACTTATTCCATCAAAGGAGGAACAAATAAAGGAAGCAAGTCAGAGAGCACGTTACCTAAAGGTATTGTTCTCTTCTGATACCTTATTTGAGGTTCAAGGTGATTCCACACATGTTGTTGATATGAATAAAAGAGACTGCACTTGTCTGGTGTGGAAAGCAACTGGGCTACCTTGCCACCATGCTATTGCTGTCTTTAATTGCACAGGCAGGAATGTGTATGATTATTGTTCAAACTACTTCACTGTTGATAGTTATCGTTCAACATACTCCAAGTCCATTAAACCTGTTGAAGGCAATTTCAAGCCTTCACCTAAAGAAAAAGCTCCTGCTGAAGGAGATGAGAGCGTACTTCCTCCTTCCGCCTCTCGAACACCATCAAGCCATCAGAAGAGAAGACGGAAAATTCTGGGAATCGAGCATAGAACAGTTACTTGCACAAAGTGTAAGGGAATAGGGCACAATAAAGTTTCATGCAAGGAAAACATCGTAGAGTAGAGCCTCTTTGCTTGTGCTTGAAATCGAATCTGGTATGTATTACGATGTACATTATTAATTAGGATTACTTCCTCTTTGTCATGGTTTTGCTTTCCAGTTTGTACATCATGCAATGCTTGGTTAATGTCTCCTGAACCTTGTATTTATCCATTAAGCCAGATTAGCTAAACTTCTTTGGAGCTTTTATGTGTTAAGCCTATATTTTAAATTTAGTTTGCGGAGTTTTTTTAACAATATCACAGTCCTAAAATGCTCTGGATTGTGTAGACAAGAGTTTTCACAGTTGATTGCAGTCAGTTGATGGAAAGAGAGAAGGATTTATAGTTGGAGAACAGCATTATTCGATTGGAGGATGCAATTACATTGAAATTATTGTTGTTAACTCAATAAGAAAAGTGCTGAAGCAGCTACTACAAACTGGTCTTTGTAATTCTTTTAGGCATATTGACGACTGGCTTACTATATTTTCTTTGTAATACATAATCTAATTAAAATCTATGTAATATTGCGAAATAAAAACTATAATTTGTCTCGATCACCTATCTTTTTGTCACTTCTGTTTGTTAGTAGAGTGCAAAAACGTGGGTTTATTAATTATTATATTTTATGAAATTAATTCAAATTATATATATTTTGGGTTATTTTTACATATTCTCTGTAAAGTTTGTAAAAATCTCAGTTTGATGGAAGGTTTGTGAAAAAAGATATAAAATCTCTCTTATAAATATACAACTATAACATTTGTCCCCTAACAGTAACAAAAGACAGAAGGCAGTAAACATATTAAAATACTCTCAAATCTTCTCTATGGGTCAAACAGCATCAATTATCTGAACTTTCACTTTGAACATAAAAGATATAAAACCATACAAAATCCCTCAGAATGAAAATTATAAAATAATTTTATGGCCTAAATCTTGAAAATTTTTGTAAATAAGTCTAAAAATCCTAAATGAACACAAAATCTGTTCACTTCGATTATCATCAACAAAAAAAATGGAAAAACTTATTTAGTTGTAAGAATCCATGGAAGCAGATTTTCAAAATACAAGTAAATATAGAACTGTAAAACAAAATTGCAAGTGCCCAATGAAAACATAATAACTAAACTTATATAAAATTTCCTCTAATACAATGCAAGGCCTAATCGGGCAGAAAAAAAAATTAACTAAACTTAATTTTTTGAAGAATCTAATGAATTAAATTAAATTTAGATATTTAAGAATTCTTTTAGTTTCATATATATCTCACATCCCTAAAGAGAAAGTGATTGGGCGTAATTATAAACTAAGAGTTCTTTCAATTTGAATAGGCACATACACGTCCAGTGGTTACGATTAGCAATTTTTTTTTTTTTTTTAAAAATCTATTGAGCTTAATATTTGTTGTCAAAAGTGGGAGTTTGGCAACATCTTTTTATATTCGGCCATTTTTAAAAATTTTATGTATAAAATAGAGCTTAAAATTCATTGTGAAATATATGGGAAGGAGCTATATTATTACACGTAGCCAATTCAAAAAAATTTATAAACAAAATGAAGCTTAAAATCTATTGTCAAATGTTTTAATTCATTGTGAAATGAGAGAGTTTGATTTTGAGACTAAATTGTTAGAATAGCCATTTTGAAAAATTTTATATATGGATAAAAATGGAACTTTATAATTCGTTTTCAAATGTGAGACGCTAATTTTAGGACCAAGATAATATATTATCTATCTTGAAAAATTTTATATATGGAGTTTAAATTAAGTTTTCATTGTCTAATGAAATGACATGAAAGTTTGGTTTTAGAACTGAGTTATTACATTTAATATATCATTTCGAGAAAAAAAAAATTTGTGAAGATTAAAATTCTTCATTTATTGCGAAATTTGCAATATATATATATATATATATATACAATAAAAAGAAAAAAAAAATAAAGAAAAGCAAAATATCAGTTAAAGCCCTATTGGCGCCAACTTAAAAGGCCTAGGGTCTAAATCTTCTGACATTCTCTCTTGCTTTGCTCCGAAACACATCCTTAACACGCCCTCCCTGGTCTATAACGAAGGCATTTTATTCTCTGTGATCTTTTCTCTCGCTTCTCACTTCTCACTTCTCACTTCTCACTTCTCTGCTTCTGCAATGGCTAACCAAACGAAAGAGCTGGTTCCCTTGCCTACCAAAGACGCTGAGGTTACCACTGCTAATCCTGTTGTTCGCCTTACTACTCTTCTTTCCAGCAGAAGCTTCTTCACGATGCAAAAGAGATGGATGGCAAGCTTGGGAAGAATGAATTCTTAGGTTTGATAAAATGGGGCATGAACCATGAGAAAGCAAAATATGTGACTGAGACTGACCAATGAGCTCTAGGAAGCAGTTTTCTATGAATTTTAAGGTTAAGACGGCTCTTCAAATGCTCTGGACTTTCCCAAAAAAACTCAAGAAGTGAAAAATACTTTACCTTGACTTAAAAATTGTTTTACTTTTCTCCTTTATGTTTGTTTATTTAAGTTTTTTTTTTTTGCCTATAATTTTCATGGTGATTTGCTTAGTATATTTGTCATCTCATTTGAATATGTCTTTTGATAATATTAAAACTCGCTAATCATGATTTATGGATATTTATAAAGATGAATATAGTCCGGATCGATCCAAGTTTTTAAAAAATTGGACCGAAACCAAAAATTTTGGGTTTCAAAATTTTGAAACCGGACCAAACCAAATATAAAGAAAAAACTACACCGTATTGAACCGATTACCTATTAGAATTAGATTAAAACTAAACTGATCGGTTCGATTTTTTGGTCGATTATTTTTGAATAAATTTATTATTTTTTAAAAAATTTTTTAGTGTGCCAAATGATGTCATTTTGTGAAAACACAGTAAAACAATGTCGTTTATATGCAAAAATATTAAAAAATAATAGATCTATTTGCTCTGGATTTTTGGGACCGAAATCGAAATTGAACTTAAAATTTCAAATTTTTTATTTTAAAAACCAAAATCGGACAAAATTGTATAAAATACTAGACCGAATCGATTACTTTCGATCTGGTTTCGGTCCAGTTTTCTGCCCACCCCTAGATGTTCATTGAGAGAGAGATGTTCATTGTTTAGATGTAAAATGTTAATTTTCAAGATTTGGGCTTAGGAGACTTGTCGGAAGTAAGTTGATAAAAGATTTTTGGGAATTCAAGTTTCCTCCCTTAACTGATTTGATTTAATAAATATTATGTATATTGCAACTCAAAAGATAGGGAAGCCCCCTAGGTACAATAGATGGTTTTTGCCCCAATATGTCACCATATTGTCACATGCCGCCAATTCAAAAACAAAACCACCGAAAATGCAAGAGCATGAGAGCGCACAACTTGCAGAACAAGCGCGCACAAATTTCGGATTCTCTTACCCTTTTGACTGAGGGTGCTTATTTGTGGATGAATAGTGCCTGCATGAATAGTGAACCAAGAGTGGAATGGGAGAGATGGACAGCGTGTAAGGCGTGTCGAGAGTATGCCTAACTTCCTACCATAGCAACCGAGGCTAAGCCTGACAGCAACCCTTGAAAGCAACCACCTTAAACATCATTTGGCTTGAGCACGCCAATCACAAGGGAAAAGCAAGCTGGACAATACACATGGTAGCTTAGAAATTAAGTTCAACTTCCTTAGAATTGTGATCCAATAGGCCCAAATTAGAGTTAGTGGTGTTAAATAAGATATTTGTGTATTTTATGTAAATAATTATATATAGATTTATTTTAACCATTGAAAGTGCTTATGTAATTAAATCATGGCCCTCTATTTGTAAATATATATTGTATAGTGTTGTGTAATAAAACAAGAAGAACCCATTTCTTTCCTTCTCCAATTTGTGCAGCAACCTCTCTTTCTTCTCCACATTTGCTCCCATTTTGAGTGTCAAATTAATATACCTCACGGCTAAATTAAACACACACTTAAACACAAATTGATCTTGGGTTTTCAAAGACTTATTTGGACAATGTATGTGAGTTGTTCTATGTGTCGCACGTAGCCAGCATTATGTCAAATTTCTAGCACGTGACAATATGCTAGCTTCTTATTGATATTCTACAGCTAGCGTTGTATGACAATGGCACTTATCACATACATACCTGCTTCATTGTTGGATTTGTTGACTGAAAATGCCCATTTCTCATTAACATCCTTTTATTTTTTTGGATATCTTCCTATTGGCAATTCCTAAGCAGTCTTCCTTGTTTAATTTACCCATACCTTATGAAATTAACAATTGTTTGTTCTCTCTTTTTCCAAGTTGTAATGTTTCGTGTGGGGATTGATTCGTGATCGTTGGTTGTTTACTAGTTTTTGTTGATTTTAGTTTTAGGCATGAAGATATATACAGTATTCTTCAGTGCTTGTTGCATTTAAGAACGTAATAAGATAGAATTGATCATGAGTATCAAACTCGAATTTTCTTCTGGGATGTGCTAGCTGTTGCATCAATGGCTGTATAACAGAAAAACAAATTTGTTGTTTAAGTTCGGTTGTTGCTGAGTTGTGTTTATGGATGTGGTATTTGTTAAAAGTGAATCGTCATTTATATTTGTCTTTTCCCTCTATTATTTATTATTATTATTATTATTATTTTTTTTTTTTCCTTCAGTTCCATGCACCTTTTTCTACCAAACAAATTTAATCTTATAATGTAGGAAAGCAAGCAGCTTATTACGAATGTTTACTGCAAGAGTTTTAGATGGGATGGAATATGATATACCTTTTATCCAACAACATAACATACGTGGGATGAATGTACCGGTTATTTCACATAATTTTGCTATATATGTTTATTTTGAAATTAATTTAACTGTGGCATTGCTATATATGATAACGAAAGCAGAATTTTTAAAATATGCAGTATGATTGTGGTTATGGTAAAAATATTTCTCATTCTATTAAGAAACTCGGCATATTTGTTTTAAAATTTTAAAAATTCCATAATATTAATAAAATTTTAAATTTGTAGGTAAATATATTTATGCTTACCACATCAATTATTATTATTATTAAAAATAAAATAAAATCAATTTCCACTTGTTTTCACCCCCAACCCCTTCCTTCAACGCCTGTTTTCACCTTCGTAATCATTTAATTCATTCTCTGTTGTCCGTAAAATAATCCTTCGTGCTCCCCTCTGCATCTATTTCATCCCCGTGTTCGCCGCCCATAACCCTAATTCAGAACCTATTAACACGACCCATTTACTTCCCTCGCACCAGCTCAAAATCGTCATAATCAACTTTCGCAACTACGGTTAATTCCTCCCGAAAACCCTCGTCTCTCAGGGCCATATAGTTCTCGCCCATTCACGATTCAACCACTCTGACGCTGCCAAAAAACCCTGCGTTTAATTTTTCGTCGACCCACATGACCTCTGCGAAGAACACCTATAAGTCATTTTACTCGCCACTTCAATCATCTCCACCGAATAAGTCCTCAAATCGTTACCATTGCAACGTTTAAAGCAAAACACGTTGTTTTTCGATGTTTTTTCGGTGAGGGAGTTCCCCAAGAATCTTTTGTTGGATGTTTTACGGTTGATTTCGATATAATTTGTACTCATCCCATGTTTGGTCCACAAAGCGCCAAAAAGAGCTGGGCAGGGCTCAACTTTGTCTATGAAAAAGTGAGAGTTGCAAAGGAAGAGTCGAGAATTTCACGTTGTGATAAGTTTTTAGACATTTTTGCGAAAGAAGGGTGTGTTATGGTGGAGATGACCTTTACAGAGCATGATTTTTAGACGGTAGGGTAACATTTTCATGACTCATATGGTTAGGAGAGCGTTGGAGACGTTGGAACTGGAGTCCACTCCTATTAATACAAAAGGTTACGAGGCTTTGTTGGATTTAGTGGAGAATACTGGGGATAGTTTTGATTTGTATTATGGTTTGTTTATGAACAATAAAAGTGCTCTTGAGATTTTGGAGAGGCTTGATTTGGGGTTTGAGGCATCGAGAAAGCAGTTGTTCGGGAGTTTGCATGAGGTGGTGAGGAGGCAATTGTTTGGTGAGGAAGAAAGAGCGAAGATAACTTTACAAGAGAGTTCTGGAAGTGGGACTGTAATGACAGATGCTTCTAACCTTCAAATGAGGTATGTTTGTTTGACTGTTGTTTGTTTTAGTTAGTTATATGGATGCTTTATTTTGATTTTTGTTTGTTTTATTGTTGCTTTGCTTGTGGCAAGGCAATGATGCCGTTTATAAATATTTAAAACATTGTGTCAAAATTTTATCTTGTGGGTGCCGTTTATAAAAATTTTATCTAAAGTCAATAGCTGTTTCTCTCTAGCATCAAGTCAAAATCAAGTCTCATAGAGCTAATAAGAAGCTGGTTTTGCTCTGTTTTATTCTTCTGTAGCTTTGGTGGCTTTTGTAACTTCTAGATTTTTTGAATGGGATTAGCAGCATCCGTTAAATTTTTCTTCAGATGTTGCATTAGTTTTTACAAGTGGTGAAATTTTAAGTCTGTTCGTTTCCTATTTAAGAATCCAAGTCCTCGTAAGAGGAGGCAGAGTATTCTATGTAATGCTTAGACTTTTATCAGAACAGTTATCAAATATTTCAGAAGCTTTGAAGCTCTTCTAATACCATAGAGTCAATACCAAAGGCAAGATTTGATGCCACAGAACCTTAAGTTTTAATGCCTCAGGAATTCTAGTCAGGACCTAAATTTTTTGATCTTCTGTCATTTCAACCTTCTCGTTTCTTTGAGCAACAACTAATTCACCACTACTAGATCCTATTCTAAGCACTTTCAGCGGACTTTATAAATTTCATTCCCTAACCTTGTCTTGGTCAAAAATCTATCTTATACATGGTTACCAAAACCCTAATTTCAAACATAGCTCCTACCCCTTCATCCATCATTCAGAGTGAAAACAACTGAAAGGACTTTACACCTTCGTATGTCACACATGTAGAGCAAATCTGTTTTTTTAAAAAAATAAAAGATACAGAATCTTTATGAAGGTACAAACTATGAAAGGTGCAGTCACTTTCTACATACACTGCAATAACAGAAAAGGTCAGAATTCCCAACATGAATAAAAAGGAAACAGAGAACAGGTTGCTGAGTTCTGAAGAGCGTTGCTACATCATCAACATACAGTCAAATAGCCAAAGTTGTGTGGACTCTTTGCGTATATTGGAATGACTATAATACATATATGCATTCTTACTTCCTATTTAAGTAAAGGCATAGTGGAGGTTCTCATATACCAATTTAACGGGCTTCTTCCATCATTATCAGGAATATCAAGATCAGCGTTCCATTTTGAAACTATGTGATAGAGGAAAGCTGTCTGACCATATTGAGCAGCAACATGTGTAGTCTGCAATCAAGTCCAACTAACAATCATGCAACAATCTCGATATAACTCTGAGGAGATAAAAAATGCATATCTGCTCAATGATTGTGGCAAAGAATTTTTATTTTTCTCTTCCCAGCAAGGGTGGTAATACTAAGTAGGTTTCATGGAAGAAACCATCTTCAAATTGAAAACTCTCATGACATCTTGAGCTATCCGCGGGCTTGTATTTGGGCTGATAATTATGGAGGATTTCTCATAATACTTGAAAGAATTGAATGACAAGATATATTTAATTTATTTGAATGACAAGATATATTTTATGCAGATCACAGCCGAATTTTAATTTTTATTCATTTTTTACTAGATAGATGAGAATAAGGTATAAGAATTTTTTATTTCTATAAATACGTCAAATTCATATATAAATCAAATCAAGTGGATTACCTTTCTTTGATATAAAAACAATATCAAGAATAAACAATTTTCTTTTTTCTATCACGAGACTCATCCATAAGAATTAGAATCTATGAAAATTTGGATGAAATAAATATAATATGCTAAATAATTAGTGTGATGCATTTTGTTGTGCATGCAAAATAAAAATTTATAAATTAAATTTAAAGTATCAATATTTTATATATAATTTTCTATTGTGTCTTTGCCTTGTATTCAAGAAGAGTGGTGGAAGAAAAATAACCGAGAACTTGAAAAACCGGCCGAATTGGACCAAAACTGATAGATTCTACTGATTTTACATATATTTAGTCTGGTTCTGATCTAAGTTTTAAAAGATCAATAATTATGCGTAGTTTCGATATTAGCTTAAAAAGTCTAACATCGGACTAAAAAATATTATTTTATATTTTTATCATCAAAATGATATTATTTATATACATTTTAGCATTAAAACATTGTCATTTTACAAAAAAAAAAATACAAAATTAAAAATCGAATCAAACTAAATCAAAACCTATTGATTCAATTCGACTTGAATAGTATGCAATCCAATTTCGGTTCGATTCTAATTTTTAATTCCATTCAGTTCAATATTAAAAAAATAAAAATTTAAATTTTTCAGGTTTATTCTGATTTTAACAAAACTCAAATCGAACCTAACGATATCCATCCTAATAGAAAATAACAAAAAAAAAAAGTAAAATATATTTTTGTTGCTTTATTGACCATCATGTATACATCAAATATAATTTATTTACAAAATGTATTTAAAATTGAGGGGTGATATGATTTTATTGAATTTAGATAAGAATTGTGCCATGATTTTAGTGAACGAGATTACTAATATAAAAAATAAATATTAGAAAAAATTTCCATTAAAAATTAGTGTTTAACAAATATTTTATCTACTTTTTTTTAATATTATAAATTTACTAATATTTTAACTAGAAATATACGGAAATTTTATTGAGAAGATAACCTGCAGTTGTAATACCCCTAATATTAAGAGATTGTCTTCAATAATGAAGAATTATGCAATTATAATACACCTAACATTCAAAGAGACTGTTTTCAACAGTGAAGAGTTCCTATCCAGATAGCCTTAGGAAAGACTCACATATTGTGAGAATTCTTACCAAAACCTGCTTTTAATAATTAACAAACATTTTAACTATGTATCCCACAGGCATCTTCACATGTACTAGGTTGTATTAAAATGGATAGATTGGATTCGATTGTACAATGAGATTATAAAAGATAACAATATCATATAATTGACAATCATTGTTATTTTTCAACCTCATCCAACATAGTTATCTCAGCTTAAACTATAATTCCTACTCTCCTTTAGTATCAAACATATGAATAAAATCTGTTGTATTTAAATCAAAGAAAACCAAATTATTACTTAAAATTACTCTAATCACATGAAAGAAATCATTTTTTTTTTTAAAAAAAGGTCACTGATTTAATGTTTTCTTCCTCCATGAGCAGGTTTAACAATTGTTCAATACTCCCTAAGCAAATAAATTTGAAATGTTTACATATGACCGAACATTAGGTTTATGTTTTGATTAAATCAAAACTGAAAACACTTATAGTTGTGAGAATCCATGGCAGCAGATTTTCCAAATACAAATATAAATATAGAACAAGTAAAACAAAATTGCAATTACCCAATAAAAACATAATAATTGCAGACAATTATTAAGGTATAAACACTCTCAACAGCTCTAAAATCTGTAATACAATGCAAGGCCTAATTCCTAGCCCTAGCCTGTATTATGTATAGCAGTCTGCTCAGATATGTCAACTGCCTACCTATACACCTAAGTTTTCCATCTAAGTATCTACTGTCTCCCTTAGATGATTAGTATCATAAATTTAATTAAAGTCTAACATCTGTACAAATTTACTCTTGTGCTCCTGAAGATCCAACCTGCGATAAGCCTGAACACAGCAGGCAGGGCGGGTCGCATGTATCTTCCAGGGGTGTTCTCTGCTCCAGGCAGTCAGCGTGATACACATGACCGCAAACTAAAACAGCGACAACAGAGTATTCACCAGAAGCTAGCGAGTTTCCCATTCCAAGAAAATATGGTTTCCTTCTTAATAGCTTCTGACAGATCCCACATATCATCTTCACTCCAACTGATGCAGCATCCATTATCGAGGAACTGAAGCGAAGCCTATCAGGCCTGCCAGATGGTTTTTCCCTAGTCTCTGAAAAATTGACAAAAATTTTAAATTTTAGCTCCACATAGTATGTTCGAGCACAGAAAATAATATGACAAAGTACTAATTAAAATAGGTATGTCTACCACCATGAACAAATCACTCTATGTTCTCAACGTGATAGACAATAAAATGGCTATATGAAGCAGAATAAAAACTCTCTCTGTTCTGACCTATAAATTATTGGACAGAATGAAAGAAAAACTCGATACCTGCATGGCTTCCAGGTTCTGGGTTGCATTGACCAGCTAACTTGAAGGAGGGTCTCTCATCACGCAAAGTAGGACCCTTCCCATGGGAACTTGATGCATTCCCGTGGTTGCCTGAGTTTCTACGAGAGTACTGATGGCTATAGTGATGACGTGATCTTTTCAAGAACACAGAACGACCAACATTATAGTGATGGTGTGGAAGAGAACTGTGGGCATTCAGTAACTTCATAGAATTATCTGAGACATCCACTCCTGGTGAAAAAGGCTTTAAGTCACTGGAATCAACTAAACGTGTTGATTTCTGCAATATAAAAGAGAAAAAAATCAAGAAACAATTATAAACATGTTGGTTACCAAGGATATTAAAAGTATAAAAGCGAAAACTTTAAATCCAGTTGCAGTTAATTAACTCAAACAAAAGATGCAAGCTGACTTTCTATGATATCGATAAAAAGATAAATAACAAACAATAGGGAAATAACACAAAAGGAGGTATTGTTGTACACACGAAGAAAGCAACTAGAACAAACCTCTTTTGACAATACTTCCGTCCCAGAAGAGCGCGGAATGTTGTCTACAATGAAAAGGAGCAAAAGTGAGCTTTCCATGCACTTCAAAAACACAGCCTACATTCTTGATAACCACAACATAAAAACAATTGGACAAACAGAGTTCACAAGCTCAGCGTCTCTGAATCCAGCACGGCAAACAAATGCAATCATGGGATCAATACAAAATGGGCAATACCATTGCACCTGTTCTCTGAAACTCCCAAGCGAGGACTTCAACCTCAGAGAAGTACACCCCAGGGCAGTACCATTTTACATTAATAAATGCAGAGGCCAAAATTAATCCAATTTATAGCCGGTGCATTTAAATTTTAGAACATCTGAAGGCTGGAAAAGCACAGACATCTGGACAATACCGGACAAATACTAGGCAACTAAGAACAATAGAGAAGAGATAAGTACTTAAGCATTATGTACTCACAAGGCAAAAAGAATTGTCACACAGAAGACGAATCCAATTCAACTAAAATCCTCATCAAATAAATCAGTAAATATTCACAACCATGAAGAGAATTGCCCACCATATAAAAGAGTTCATTCAAAGCAAAGAAGTCAAATGCAACAGGTAGAATTGAAGAAGAAGGAATGCACATGGGGCATGGCACAGAGCAAAATATATTCATTAAAAGGAAATTAAGATATCACTTAAAATAGATCATCACAAAATTTAAGATAACAGTATTAGCATTTTTACTAATCAGGTTTTACAACAAAAAGAAAGATTTTTTTGTGATCATGTGTTCCTTGATCAAGCCCTAACCCTTCAATATCCCTCCAGAAAAACAAAAGATATAAAACTCCGAAAAGAAAAATTATAAACAAACCACGTAAAAGGACTACGAAACTCTAAAAACCCTAACTCAATTCAGCTGCAAAATCTCCACTGCAAAAAAGATTAAAACCTGCCTTCTCCTCTTCTTCTAACTTTCCACATTTCTCCAAGAACCAAACAGAAACAGTAAGTAAATGTCCGAAACAAAAACTAAAAAAATAAAAATAAAAAATAAAGAAACGTACCCGAAGAAGGAGGGTCAATTTGGTTAACGGTGTGGTCAGCACTTCGCTTTCTCTTACCCATGATGGTAAAATCAGGAAAAATGCAATAATAATTAACGGCCAAGAAAAGGGCGAACCCAAATTCTAGGGTTTAGATTCTGTTTGTACGGTATTGCGGCGTAAGAGCAGCAGGCAACGGACAGAGCTCCTCCTGGATTCTTAGGATTGATGACTGGGGATGTACGGTCATTGATTGATTTCTCGTACATCAAAACTAGCAGAGAGAAATGAAGATGAGAGTATATGATACATCGGTTTCTCTTTTTCACTTAATAATAATAAAACGGGCGACATATCTGTGTAAGACATGTCGTTTTAATTCCCTTCCGCCTCCGTAGATTTTTATTTTTTAATGTATTTTATTTAAAGCAAGTGACATGTTATCCGTTGATATTCGAGACTTTCCGTCAAATAACGTCCATTTGTCACTTTCTACACAGAGTTTCCTAATCCTTTGTTCACATTCGGACTGTTTGAAATTACTATTTAGTAAATTTTTTTTAACATAATATTTTTAATGTTGAACTACTTTTAATCTAAAATCTGAACTCTACTGCAATATTCAATCGTAAAAGCTCGAATCTCTCCCTCAAATTTAGTGTTTTATCACTAGCTATTGGTAGGGATGACAAACAGAGACTGATGTTCAGCAGCCGAGCCCCACAATTTTTTTATAAATTGTTATTATAATATTTTTATAATTGAGATCTATTTATTATATTTATATATAAACTTCTTTTATTTTATATAAAATTTTATATTAATTATAAATCGTTAGATATAAACACATTCAACGGTTGAGATTTTATCTGATCATATAATTAACACGTTTATAATTAATACATATATCAAATACAATCTTAACTGTTAGATATGTTAATATTTAATAGTATACAATTGATATATATTTTGTATATAAAAAAAAAATTATTGATCCTACCTTTTTATTATTAAATGAATTAGTTTCAAATTAAATTAAAGTATGTTATATTTTTTATTTGACATAATAAGAATACAACGCGTTAATTTAAATTGTCACCTCTAACTACTAGTGGGTGGTTTATTTTAACTTAAAATTAAGTTAACATAAATTTAACAAACTTAAACGTATCTTTTTTAAGATTATTTAATTTTATGGTAAATGACTAAAATGTCTTTAATATTAGTTTTAATAATTTTATATTAAGAGGAAGTTGTATTAGAGTTTAGAGGGGTTTGTCTCTAAGTCTTATAAAAACTTTTGTCTTCTTATATAAATAATCTCTTAATCTTCTTAATTATGAAATATTAGTAGTTTACCTTTATATTTATAAATTGTTACTAAAAATTTAACTTACTAACTTTATTTTTTTAATATTTTAAGCTTCTTAACTTTGCATTTGTAGCCCTACTTTTGATTTATACACTCTCAAATATTTTAATATAATTATTGAAATATTATATTAATTAGAGTCTATTGAAATATTAGAATTATTTGTAATTAAGTTTAGATGAAACCTTGAAAAAATTAAGTTGTCACGATACATCTAAATATTAAATTTTTCATTTTACGTTGAGATAAAAAGATAAATAGCATTAAATTAAAAAGTTGTTGTCTTCTAATATAAAACTTATTAATTATAAAAATTTAGATACCTATAATTACTTTTATTTTAAAAATATTATATTATTATATATACAATTTATTTATATTACATTAAAAATTTTTACTTAATATCAACAGATTACTTTGAATATATCTTCATTAGTATAAACTTTAACGATATCAGGAGAATCGCTCCTCTTGACACTAACAAGTTGCTAGCACTGTAGATTTTTATCAGTCACATAAATAACACATGTAATTAAGCATATTTAATATTATTTATATATATATATTAAATATAATAACAAAATTTTAAAATTAAATATAATAACAAAAATTTTAAAATTAATCAAAGTTAAAAAAGTAAAAAGTTTTCCTTATCATTATGGGCCTTCGGCCTTTGACGAATGACACTTGAATTAAGGCTGGTAAACAGATTCCTTGTTACCTTCTAGAAGAATTATCGCAATTTTAAAATTACTTTTGATTCTTTTGAAGAACGAGGGTGTACTTAAAAGCCATTGGGGTATACATATACTTATGGGATCTTCTATTTCTATGTGTTACACGTATAATAATAATAATAATAATAATAATAATAATAATAATAGTAAGTTTTTATACATATTATATTAAAAAAGTAAGAAATTACTTAATGACTGCAACATGTCGTAGTGGGGAACAAAGTACTGTACCCTATGCTGTTGACAATTATCAAAGGCATAATGAATCAGACGGTCCATATTTCTCTCTGGCAAATCAATCAAATCAGAAGTTTCCACATGCACTAGATGCTTATCCGAAGTTTCCTGCTGTGATTTTTTATTTTTTATTTTATGCTCATAATAAGTCCAAAATTATGACACGCCAATAGAAACTTTTTTCACTTTTTGAGTTTAACATCGTCGTTCGTCAAAAATTAATTTTTTTCAACAAATAAAACTTCAATTCAAACTCGTAAAAAGGGCATATTTAGAATTGATCATCTATTATTCTAAAATAAAATAATGGGTTATTTTTTAATTGGCTACTTTAAAATTAGTTATATTTCGTTGTGATATAAAAAATATTATGAGATTACAATTAATTCATAAAAACTAAAAATATTTTATTAAATTATAAATTTTTAACGACCGTCTAAAATATTTTAGCAATGTTGGCGCAATGACATCATGTAACTTATTGATATATTTGTCATCTTTATAAACTGTAAAGTAGCGTCTTAATATTTGTTATAAATTAATGAAATAATATCAAAAGTTGAATAATCATACAAAATTATCTTAAAAAAATAAAAAATTTAAATTAGTTAAAAAAACCTAAACTTAATTTTCTAATTGGATTTAAAATAAAATTAAAAAATAATTAACTCTTTCATGATTACAGTAATCTCACCATTAACAACAACTGCTTACCACGCCACGAACATTGCTGATTGCTAATAATTTTTAAGTGACGAATAAAATTTGGTTAGAGGAATAAAGGAAACGTTGTTGATTGGCGGTAAGTTTGACACTAATTTCGAAGAAAATATGAAAAGTTAAGTGATAAATGATTTATAATTTAAGAAGAGAAGAAAAAGAAAAGAAGAAGAGAGTGCATTATGAAGGAAAGTGAAGAAAGAGAAGAGAATTGGGTTTTTCTTTTATATTCAGGAGAAAGAAAAGTAGATAGCAATGTTTATCAAATAAAGTAGTGGATAGATTTTGAAATAGAATCAAATTTAAATTTAATTGGGATAATAACATTTATATCCCTAAATTTTTTAATTTACATATCTCAATTTTTTAAAAAAATTAAAAAAAAAATTTCTCTTTAAGTTTTATTAAAAAAATAATTTTGTTTTTTCGTCGTTAATTTTTTTCGATGAATGATATGAATCTGTAACTCGTTGCGATATTTGTGATTCTTATAAATTATAGTTTAATGTGCTAATATTTATAATATTATAATGAGATATTGCATTAAATTAAGTAATTAGATGAAATTATTTTTTATTAAAAAAATAATTTTATCTTCTCACCGTTAAATTTTTTTTAAATTAACGTTGATAATTTCTAATTCATTAATTATCTTAAATCTTTTTGTATTGAAATGTAGCGTTATAATATTTTTTATATCATAATAAAATATAAACAATTTTAAAGTAGTCAGTTGAAAATAACTTTAAAATTATTCTTTATCAAATCAATTAATTAATAATAATTTAAAATTTTAGTAATATTTATTATATTATATATATATATATATATATATGACAACGAGAGAATTCTCTCCCTAGTCTTAAAATTAAGTAAAATACGGTGATTATAAAATATTTTTAATTTTTTATATTATCTAGTTTTTAGTAAAAACAAAACCCCTTTCCGCGAAGCTTCTAAGCCGTTCGTTTATTGTAATACTAATTTTATTAGTTGAATGTCAATTTCAATTTCTCATTCGAGAGAAGAAGATGACGTTGCGGACGACATTTTTCCTACTCCGGAAAAAGAATAGACGTCGGCCAATCCGAATTTTATCTTGTCCGGTTCCTTGTCCTTTTCTTTCAACTTATCGGGCACCGACACTTGGCATTTTACTTTAGGAATTTCTACAAGAGAATATTATATAAAAACAATCACTGCATTTGATTTACGTGTGAAAAGAGTTACTGCCGTTCAAGCATCAACTACATCTTGATTTTATCATTCGAATAATTATTTATTTATTTTTTTTGAGAATATGATATAATATATTTATTATCAATTTATATAAATGTTTGGCGTTGCATGAGTAAAACGTGAAGCTTTACGAGACGTGTAAACAGGTTTAAAACTTTAAATCAAACCCTACAAGAAAATAACGTTTGGTGACATGAGTCTAGTCTAGGACGGGCAGGCACAAAGATATGGGCCTATGGGCCCCACTCTGACCGTTTACCGGTCTTGACAGCCTAGTCTCAACTAGTTCACCCTGCGCGCCAAATCTTTCCTTTCTTTTTTATTATTAAAAAAAAAAATTAATATTAACTTCGTTACTGGTAACAAGTGAAGTGAAGTGATGTCTGAATGCCCAATCGTACCAGTCTGGTCTGTTGCTCATCAATATTGTTGTGACAAAATACTAAACTGTATTTCACATAATAATTATAATATTATTTTCCTGTAAATATAAAATATTAAAGTTTTGAGCTGTCTATCTTTTTGGGACAGACACGGACAAAGATGTCACGTGCTTTCCACGCTGTTCCTACTATTCCATCAACTCCGTTATATTTGCGAATAACAAACTCTCAATCAATAAAATTTAATAATTTTCCAAATTAAAATTTAAGAATATTATAATTAAGAAAACATTGAATCTCTTTTTCATAATTATTATCGAAAAATTTAATAATATTAATATTGTTGTTGAATACTTAAAGCTATATTTAAGAAAATTCTTTAAAATTGCCTATTTATTTCGTTTTTGGTTGGAAACATAGGGAAAACAGAAGGCAGCTAGATTATTGACGTGGGGTCCATGGATTATGCTTCGCCTTGTTGGGTTTTAAGCATCTGATGTTGCGTGAATGGTCTTGATTCGGAGATCAGATCTGATCTCCATTTCATTCCGTCTCTACGTGTAAATGATATTAGTGGGCCACCCACCACTATCTTCACATTATTATTATTATAATTCCCTTGTTATTATTATTAGGTACACCATGCAATAAATCAATGAAAGCGAAATTCCATCAATTATAAATCAACAACTTCTTAATATCTAACAAATTGGAAAAAAAAAATATAAAAACATAAAACGAAAAAAAAGGAAAAAGGCCAAAAAAAAAAGCAGAGATTCGAGCAATTTGAATGCGTGTGAATTACGCCCCTTCGACGTTCATCTCATCCGAATAATGAACACGTCAGCTCCAACTCAATCCGTAACGCATAAATTAAATAAAAGTAAATACTAAATAATAAAATTCTAATTTTGAAGTAAAGCCTTCAAGTCTATCCTTACTACTGCTATATTGGGTAGTAGTTGATAAGGTTTACTTTTACTGCCACGACATCGTTTTGACTTTTATGCCGTACGTTATTATTGTGATATTATCATTAATTAATTAATTAATTAATAATGACAAATACAGCTTCGTGTACCATACTTTGGCTAGGAACAGTGGACCCACTCGAACAGATTGATGTCTAATGAAACTGCCAATCCTAGGAAAGGTGGAACTGCGGTTTCAGTTTCTTTTCGCCTTTTGTTGATATTCCTCCACCCTTTATTATTTTCCTTTTCCTTTTTAAAAAGGCAAATTCTTAATGGAATTTCACTTTTTCGAAAAATAAAAGAGAAATTCTTCTGTACGTATCCAAAACTTTAAATTTACCATATTCTAAACTTTACAATAAAATATACACCTTACATTTTCGTATTAAAATAAACTAAATAATTTATTCACAAATTAATTTAATTAATAAATTCTATACTTTATTTGATCAACAAAGGCAGCCAAAATTTTTTATAACTTTTTACACCACACCGTATAACATATAGTAAAGTAAAAATGTAATATTTTTAAAAAAAAAGTTAAAGGAAGTGGATAACACTGACTATAAAAAGACGTGTTTTATTTATTTATTTATTTATTTTCATAATTTTTACGATGATTAAAAAAAAAAAAAGTTTGACCGACTATAACAATTATTTACCACAATTTAGTACGCCAGACATTTTCTAAACACCGCCAGCGTGGACAGATCTAAAAGTGTGGAACTATCGACTCTTCCCCTTAAATATCAACTTAATTTTGTTTTTTTTTTTTAAATTAAAATTTATGATTGCCACCACAAGCTTTCCATCGCTCCTCTTTTGTCTATTATATAAACTCAACCAACCCCACACCTTTCTCTCATTCACTGCATTTTCGTTTACACTCAACACCTGTCGTTCACTCTGTTTGTTAATTCCGTTATGGGTGCGGCAATTCTGCCAGATCTCGGCGCCGAGATTCTCATTCCGATATGTGCCGTCATCGGAATCGCCTTCTCATTGGTTCAATGGGTGTCTGTTTCCAGAGTCAAGTTGTCTCCGACCAGGGACTCGCCGTCGAACAGCGGTGGTAAGAACGGGTACTCTGACTATCTCATTGAGGAAGAGGAAGGTATTAATGATCACAGCGTTGTTATGAAATGCGCCGAAATTCAAAGTGCCATCTCTGAAGGTATAAATTTTTTTTGAAGTTTTGTCTTTGCATGTCGTTTTTGTCTGTTTCTGTCTGTGTTTGTGTTTGTTTTACGTTTTCTGAAGGTAATTTTTAGATCTTTTGAATTGTTTATCAGTGCTGTGCGTTTTGATCGGTGAAAGTTTGGATTTTGTTTTGGTTGACGTGTTTGTTTGAAGGCTGGAGAGTGTGTTTATGATTCAGTTCTACTGTTTGTGAGTGTATCTTGTTTTGAACTTCTGTCTGTTTTGTTGAATTTGTCTTGAAACACTTTTCTTTTCTTTTCTTTTCTTTTGTTACAGCATTAAATAATTTTTGTTTGTTAATAATTTTATTTTTTTAATACTGAATATATTTTAAAGGTTAACGGTGATTAAATTTTAAGCAAAGAATGAATGGGTCGTTTTTTGGGTGCTTTTATTATTACATGCTTGTTTCCAGATCGGAGGTGATGGCTGCTGTCCCTCGAATCCGGTCCCACAATGTTTTATTACTATATTTTGTATCGACATTTATTTCATTTGGTGTCATAAATGTAATGGGTTCATTGAGATCTAGTCCTCAGTTATATAATTTCCTTTTTGGATTATAATGAACATTTTAAATCTAGCACATGACTAAGCAGATTATATTGAGGATATGTTGTCTTGATTTGATGATCTATTGTGAACCATGTGATGCCATTTAGCATAGGACTCTGGTGCACACCATGCATCTACACCCTTCATGTCCTATGTGGGGATTTTTGTTTCCATTGAAATTATAATTCATCTAGTAGTTGGAATTACTTTCGGTAATGCTTCCATTTAGTTTTTGCATACCTTAAACGGAGCTAAGTATTTTCTAGAGGATCTAATTTCCAGTCATTGCTTCGTGTGTAAAATTGATACTGTTTGATGTGACAACACTTGAAAGTTTAGTTCACTTCAGAATAAGTGTAAAATTGAATGACTACATGAGGTCATTTGATCATCTTGATGTCCTATATTAGGGGGCATGCAAATTATCATGTTGCAGAGTGCCTTTACTAATTCATATGCATTGGGCACATATGATTTTACTTCATTATTTCTGTTTCACCTTGCAAATAGTATTTTACACAATATCAAGGATAGTTCAAAAAGTTAACCTTACCAATATTATGCAGCATAGTTGAGTTGATTCTTTCAAATCTTGAATGAAAAAATTATCTTGAATTACGTAATTTCTATCAGCACTTTTAATATTTTGTGGAATCATTTTGGATAATTGTCATCGGTACCCTGAATGCTGTTTTGTGAGACTTTGTAGTTAATAGATATTGTATATCAATTCCTTGCGATAAATCCTTTAAAATTTATGGTCTGAAGGTATCTTTTGTAAAGAAACAAAAAAACTATGTAAGTTTCTGACTTTCAAGGATTTTTCACTCACTGCCACACAAAAAATGACAGCAAAATCTTGAAGCATATCAAAATGAGATGCAAACTCCTAACATTTTATCTATTCTATTCTGATGGGTTAAACAGTTGCTCAGTTAGCAATATTAAAAGATATAGTTTAACTTTTGTTCACTCTATTGGCAGATGTTAGAATTTTTGTAAACAAAAAGACCAATTTGCCAAAAATTGTAATGAGATTTAGGAAGGAATGTAATACATGGAATTTTATGCATTTCATACTTATTTTAATATCATCCAACTGGCAGAATACCTTTAAAAAAGTGAGAGAATTGCAGTCAATGTGTGTGAAAATAATCTAATGCATGCACCCATGCACACGTGATGGTTATTTCAAAAATTTGTTTTCTTATATTATCATTTGTTTTTGCCTTCCAGGATCAATCTCTTACTAAGTTTCTTAGTGGAAAGACTTTTAAATGCTAATTTTGAGTTTTATTGATGTTACAGGTGCAACTTCATTCCTTTTCACTGAATATCAGTACATTGGTGTTTTCATGGTTATTTTTGCAATCTTGATTTTCCTTTTCCTTGGCTCTGTTGAGGGCTTTAGCACAAAAAGTCAGCCTTGCAATTATGACCATTCCAAGATGTGCAAGCCTGCTCTTGCCACTGCTGTTTTTAGTACTGTATCCTTCTTGCTAGGTGGTATCACTTCAGTGATCTCTGGGTTCCTTGGGATGAAAATTGCTACCTATGCAAATGCAAGAACTACCCTGGAGGCAAGAAAGGGAGTTGGGAAGGCTTTTATCGTTGCATTTAGATCAGGTGCTGTCATGGGTTTTCTACTTGCTGCAAA
This sequence comes from Azadirachta indica, assembly GCA_022749755.1. Lineage (NCBI taxonomy): Eukaryota > Viridiplantae > Streptophyta > Magnoliopsida > Sapindales > Meliaceae > Azadirachta > Azadirachta indica. The sequence goes on along the minus strand of CM040446.1, from coordinate 5,284,975 downwards.
TGGTCTTTTGGTGCTTTATATTGCCATCAACTTGTTTAAGCTGTACTATGGTGATGACTGGGGTGGCCTCTTTGAGGCTATAACTGGTTATGGCCTGGGTGGTTCCTCCATGGCTCTCTTTGGCAGAGTAGGTGGAGGTATCTACACTAAAGCTGCTGATGTTGGTGCTGATCTTGTTGGCAAGGTTGAGAGGAACATTCCTGAGGATGATCCGAGAAACCCAGCTGTAAGCATGACCATCCTTCGAAGAAATTATTGTATTTTGTACTGTGGTTGTTTCATTAATGGGATTTTATTAATTTTGTATCATATTGCCAGGTGATTGCTGACAATGTCGGTGACAATGTAGGGGATATTGCTGGTATGGGATCTGATCTTTTTGGTTCATATGCTGAGTCATCATGCGCTGCCCTTGTGGTTGCATCAATCTCTTCATTTGGGATCAATCATGAGTTAACAGCAATGTTATATCCTCTACTCATCAGTTCTGCGGGTATCATTGTTTGTTTGATCACCACTTTATTTGCAACCGATTTTTTTGAGATCAAGGCCGTCAAGGAAATTGAGCCTTCCTTGAAGAAGCAACTTATCATCTCCACTGTTCTAATGACTGTTGGAATTGCAATTGTTAGTTGGATAGCTCTTCCATCTTCCTTCACCATATTCAATTTTGGATCTCAGAAAGTTGTGAAGAACTGGTAAGCTCTTTGTTGCTTCTTGTATGTTGAGACTAGAATAAAATGCTTGTATAGAACAATTGTTTTGTGTAAAAGTCTATTGATTTGGGAATATCAATTGAATTGTGTCTGCAGGGAACTCTTCTTTTGTGTTGCTGTTGGTCTCTGGGCTGGGCTTATTATTGGATTCGTAACTGAGTACTACACTAGCAATGCATACAGGTAATTAGTGTTTGTAGCAATTTTTCTTTTCTGACTATTCTTTTCCTTGATCATCATTTATTTTTTGCTATCTTGCAGCCCTGTGCAAGATGTTGCTGATTCCTGCCGTACTGGAGCTGCTACTAATGTTATTTTCGGCCTTGCATTGGGATACAAATCTGTCATTATTCCTATTTTTGCCATTGCAATAAGTATTTTTGTTAGTTTCAGTTTTGCCGCTATGTATGGTATTGCTGTTGCTGCCCTTGGAATGCTGAGCACCATTGCTACTGGATTGGCCATTGATGCATATGGTCCCATCAGTGACAATGCTGGAGGCATTGCTGAGATGGCAGGCATGAGCCACAGGATCCGAGAGAGAACTGATGCTCTTGATGCTGCAGGAAACACCACTGCTGCTATTGGAAAGGTTTGGAGATTTCTTTTTCCTTAGCTCCAGCCATTATTCATCAATGTGTAGCATTTTTCAGCTGTTTTCCATAACTTATTAGGTTGCAGGTTTACTTGTTTCATTTTACACATACAGGGAAATAGGCCTCCTGCTACAGCAGGTTTTGTCCTGATATACTTAAAAATGAAAAGTCACTTCCAGTTGAAACAAACTAGATTTGGCCTGTCTTCTAGAAATTTCTTTGGAGTACTGGTTTCAAATCACCTACCCTCAATGCGCCTTTGTTTATTTGAAGATTATAAATTTTTTTCTCTACAGGATGAGTTCTTTTTCTCGGTAAAGCCTAAGGGTATTCATGTTATTCTGAAGTAGAATTTTCTTCAGTTTTGGTGGCTTGTAGCTGTAGGCCAAACGCTCAGATAAATTTAGCCAACAAAAATGAAATCATTTCTGCAACATATAGCACCATAGAAAGGCTATATCAAGTCAAAAGCCTGGAGAAAAGTAGCTAAAGTAGAGAACAAAAAAGCACACATTTTATAATATAATGCAATATTTCATTGCATCATAAAAAGCAAAACACATGTAAACTTGTACACACTTTACAAGAAATTGTTGCCTTGCAAAATAGTAGATTTTAGTCCAAATTTCAAAATAGATGTTTTAGCTTGTGTCTGCAACCCCCTCGCCACAACCAAAACAAGTACCTTTAACAAGAAAGAGTTGCATTAACGAATATTGGATCTTCGTTTTTATGTTTTGTCTCCAGGGTTTTGCCATTGGTTCTGCAGCGCTTGTGTCCCTAGCACTCTTTGGTGCTTTTGTGAGCCGTGCAGCTATTTCAACAGTTGATGTATTGACTCCAAAAGTGTTTATTGGTTTGATTGTTGGTGCTATGCTTCCTTATTGGTTCTCTGCCATGACAATGAAGAGTGTGGGAAGTGCAGCTTTAAAGATGGTTGAGGAAGTGCGCAGGCAATTTAACACAATCCCTGGTCTCATGGAGGGCACTGTGAAGCCCGATTATGCTACCTGTGTAAAGATCTCCACTGATGCATCCATCAAAGAGATGATTCCTCCTGGTGCCCTAGTCATGCTCACACCCCTTATTGTGGGGATCTTTTTTGGTGTGGAAACCCTCTCTGGTGTCCTTGCTGGTTCCCTTGTCTCAGGTGTACAGGTAAGTGCTAAAACAGTTCCATGATTATCTTTATATTAGGTGACAAAATTAGTATGCGCTTTTCATTTGTGAGTGTTTCTTATTTATGCCTACGACAGTGCAGTCACAGCCATCTGATTACACATAATTATTCTAAATACATTCTCCTCCGCAATCTTCCTCTAAATATGTGTATTTTTGTTGATGATTACAGATTGCTATCTCTGCATCCAACACTGGTGGCGCTTGGGATAATGCCAAGAAGTATATTGAGGTATTTATACTTCACAAAGTGATATTTGTACGTTTTCATTCTTCAAAAGCCTCTGTTTATGTGTTGTGGCTTATTTTCTAATAACTATTGTTGGATGATAGGCTGGTGCTTCGGAGCACGCTAGAACTCTTGGTCCAAAAGGATCAGATCCACACAAGGCAGCTGTGATCGGTGACACAGTTGGGGATCCATTGAAGGATACATCAGGACCATCACTTAACATTCTGATCAAGCTAATGGCGGTTGAATCACTCGTCTTCGCTCCATTTTTTGCCACACACGGTGGCCTGCTTTTCAAGATATGGCATTAGGAGACTTGACAAACAGGAGTGAACGTTCTAACACCTTTACTCTCCTGTTTCTGTTGGTTATTTTACTATGTATCTTCCTCTTGAAGATGTATATTAGTATGCCATGGAACGTTGACCCTTTGAAATTGTATCTCTTAAGGTTGGAGCTGGGGGAGAAAATTTTCCTACCGAAGGGTTGATGATAATGATGATGATAATTTGTCAATCCAGTGAAGAGTTGGAAGTTGGAACTGCATCATTTGTTAAGCTGTTTTTTTTTTTTTTTGCATCATTTGATAGCGAGAACTGTCTATCTTCTAATTTCATTACTGATTTTCTTGCTTTTGTAATAGTTTCTTTGCATCTTAATGTGAAAGTTTCCAACAAATCCCAATTACAAGAGTTCTAAAATTATAAGAATTCACCATTATATTCTTAGGAATTCTGAACGACCCCAAATAAATCAGGGACTCCTTAAAAAAAACCTAAGAAAATTTTGTATTTCCGAAATTGGCCCCCAAAAAGTCTGTAATGACGGTGGCAGTACAACACTGAAGCTTTTGTTGGCAAATGCAAATTGCAAGTCCATCGGTAATACCCAAGTCAGATATCTGATCAATTAAGCATAGATAATTATCATGGCCCATCTCAAGTACAATTACCGCTAAATAATTTTAGAGGTATTTTAATCTGACACCTTATGCCACATTAATTGTATTCTTACAAATATATTTGTTTTTATAATAAATCCAAATCTTCTTATTAAATCTATGCTTAGCACATGATTTGATTAATTACATATAAGTGCATTCTTATAAATATAATTGGTCAATATTTGGTGATTTGATTTACACTTTATAATAAAGCTAACCCTCATTAGCTCTAATGCTTATCAGTTACCACATTAATTATTATTATTAATTTTTTAAAAAAGAAAATCTGTTTGCCAAATTTCAATTATTATTAAAAAAGAAAAAATTAAAAATAAAAGAATTCCTGATGATTTTATACTTTCAACTTGAAGAGAATCATTTGCAAAACAGGACCAATATAAAAGGCCAAACTTTGCTCTGTTCTTCATCAATTTCATTGCCATTTTCAAGCAAAAACCAAGCTCTCTTTCCATGAAAATCTCTTTTGTCTTCTCTTTTTTGAACTCTGAACTCTGAATAACAATGCTGTCTTTCTCACTTACTCATAACCGTCACATTCTTTTGCCTCCCAAGCCCTTCCTTCATCCTCTGTTTTCACTTCCGCCGCCATTCCATTCATTCTCTGTCGTCCGCAAAACACTCCTCCGTGCTCCGCTCCGCATCCAATTCATCCCCGTCTTCGCCGCCCATGAACACCCTGATTCAGAACCTATTAACACGACCCATTTACTTCCTCCGCACCACCTCAAAATCGCCATAATCGGCTTTGGCAACTACGGTCAATTCCTCGCCAAAACCCTCGTCTCGCAAGGCCACACAATTCTCGCCCATTCACGATCCGACCACTCTGACGCTGCCAAAAAACTCCACGTTTCATTTTTCGCGGACCCACATGACCTCTGTGAAGAACACCCAGAGGTCATTTTACTCGCCACTTCAATCATCTCCACCGAACAAGTCCTCAAATCGTTACCATTGCAACGTTTAAAGCGAAACACATTGTTTGTAGATGTTCTTTCGGTGAAAGAGTTCCCCAAGAATCTTTTCCTGGATGTTTTACCGGTTGATTTCGATATAATTTGTACTCATCCCATGTTCGGTCCACAAAGCGCCAAAAAGAGCTGGGCAGGGCTCAACTTCGTCTATGAGAAAGTGAGAGTTGCAAAGGAAGAGTCGAGAATTTCACGTTGTGATAAGTTTTTAGACATTTTTGCGAAAGAAGGATGTGTTATGGTGGAGATGACCTGTGCAGAGCATGATTTTTACGCGGCAGGGTCGCAGTTCATGACTCATACGGTTGGGAGAGTGTTGGAGACGTTGGAACTGGAGTCTACTCCTATTAATACAAAAGGTTACGAGGCTTTGTTGGATTTAGTGGAGAATACTGGGGATAGTTTTGATTTGTATTATGGTTTGTTTATGTACAATAAAAGTGCTCTTGAGATTTTGGAGAGGCTTGATTTGGGGTTTGAGGCATTGAGAAAGCAGTTGTTCGGGAGTTTGCATGAGGTGGTGAGGAAGCAATTGTTTGGTAAGGATGAAAGAGCGCAGATGACTTTACAAGAGAGTTCTCGAAATGGGACTGTAATGGCAGATGCTTCTAACCTTCAATTGAGGTATGCTTGTTTGACTGTTGTATTGTTTTAGTTGGTTATATAAATGCTTTATTTTGATTTTTGTTCGTTTTATTGTTGGTTTGCTTGTGGTAAGGTTGCTATTTTCAGCTTTATGAACCTATAAATTTCATTAAAAAATAAGGGAAAAATGATTTGCAATGTGATTTTATATTGTGGAGTAGGCAATGATGCCATTTATAAATACTTAGAACATTGAGTCAAAGATTTATCTTGTAGATGCGTGCATGTCTGGACTTCTACATTTCATTGAAACCAAGGGGAATAAAACTACAATGTTTGTTTGATACTCAAATCTGTAATGATGCTGGTTTTATATGCTTCAGACATCATATCAAAGATTTTTTTTTTCTTTTGCGTGTAATTAAATAATAGGATTCAGTTATTTTGGGTCTTAAGTTTTAATTGGGCGAGGTGACCTGATTTAGTCTGAGGTTATGAGAGCCTAGAGTAGTAATGGCTAGATGATGAATTAAATTGTTAACAAAAAGGAAGCATGTTAATATCAGCTCAGGGGTTTGCGGGTGTGTAGCTGGTATTACTGCAACTTTGTTCTGCTGATTAAATCTCTGTTCTGTCTTGTTGAGATTTATAGATTATTTTCTCATATGAAAGTGTTGGGTTTTGAGTTGTTTAAGTCTTGAAGAAACACATGGAATTTATTGAGGCAGACGATTATGACTTGTATAAGAAGCAGAAATATACCCTTCTGACAATAAAATAAAAATCTTTATACAGATAAAAGTAGGCGGCAAGAATCAAGAGAGGTGTACAGAAACACACGATAAGGGGGTGTGTACCAGAAGTGTATGGGAGACACATAGGGTATGACACTAATTTGGAGAATACGTCTCCATATTGTTTTTAGTTGTGGGCAAAAGTGATAGAGAAGTAGAGAAGAAAATGCTCATGGATAATGTAACATGGATTTAGGCTTTTTAATTGTTTATTTTTCACATACAATATACCATGATTAGGGTGCTTTTTCCTAACAGAACCATATTAATGATTTATTTATGAACTTTTATTGGAATGTTCAGGTCTAAAGATGCTCCTCTACCACAAGAATACAAACCGCTGGCCTTTGGCTGCATAGATGACAGCTCAAAGCTCAAGATTGCCATTGTAGGATTTGGAAACTTTGGTCAGTTCCTTGCAAAAACCATTGTATGCCAGGGCCACACAGTTTTAGCCTATTCTAGAACAGATTACTCTGATGTGGCAAGAAAATTGGGGGTTTCTTACTTTTCTGATGCAGATGATCTTTGTGAAGAGCATCCAGAAGTCGTTCTTCTTTGTACATCGATTCTATCAACAGAAAAAGTTCTGAAGTCATTCCCACTGCAGAGATTGAGGAGAAGTACACTGTTTGTTGACGTACTCTCTGTAAAGGAGTTCCCAAGGGAATTGCTTTTCCAATATCTGCCGCCCTATTTTGACATTCTCTGCACACATCCAATGTTTGGACCAGAGAGTGGGAAGAATGGATGGAGTGGTCTTTCTTTTGTTTTTGATAGGGTCAGGATTGGAAGTGAAGAAGCAAGAGTATCAAGGTGCAATAGGTTTCTGGATATATTTGCACGAGAAGGGTGCCGAATGGTGGAGATGACTTGTGCAGAGCATGATTGGCATGCAGCAGGGTCACAGTTTATCACGCATACAATTGGAAGAATTTTGGAGAAGTTGGGTTTGGAATCAACACCAATTAACACAAAAGGTTATGAGACTTTGTTGAAATTGGTGGAGAATACTGCTGGAGACAGTTTTGAGCTTTATTATGGGTTGTTCATGTACAATGTAAATGCGATGGAGCAACTGGAGAGGTTAGATTTGGCTTTTGAATCATTGAAGAGGCAGCTGATTGGTAGATTGCATTGTGTCCTTCGGAATCAACTGTTTGAGAATGCAAAGGCATACCCTGTTTTGTCGGAGAAGCCTGTGCTGTCAAAGCTATCTCCAAACACTGTTGCAACTGCATCATCTTTGGAGGCTCTTAAAGTCCAAAACAATTAAGCTTTCTGTTTATGCTTTAATGGTAAGTAGTGTGCTTATTTTATTTCACTTTTCTAAATCTATTGGTGGCTTTATATTAATTTACGGTCTTTTTAAGCATTCTTCTGTGGTAAAATACTTCAAACTTTTCCTGTAATTCTGTTTGTTTAACAGGCTCTCAAATCTACTCGTATTGTTGCGTGTATTTCTCTGTTTGTTTTTTTGGGTTATAATCTCACTCTCTGTTAGTGATTTCCATTATTTTGACTTGCCAAACAAAAGTTTCTCCATGAATTTAACTTGCTTGGTGCAAATTTCTTATGCTCATCAATTTTCTTGGTCAAGTTTATTCGACTTTGAGATTACTCCCTATCATTGTGAACTGTCTCCAAATTTTAAGCAATTCTATTCCTATTTTATTTTTGTGGTGGCAGGTAGTGAGAAAGTTGGTTGCGTTATAGGGTTGGTTCACAAAATATTTCTGCTGTTTATCCATGTGATGCTACCTATCATGCACACTGATTTTGTATGCACAACTTTAATGCTTTAAGGAACTTAAGCTTCATTTGAGTGCAATTATATTTTGTATTTTTTTGTTTTCTTCTTATAATTATCAGTCATTGTGGCATTAATCTGGTTTCCTATTTGTTTTGAAGGATCCCATTATGTTAGCTGAAGTGGATCTAGTGGTAAAGAAGTTGCTAGCTTGCGCATCCTTATTACACTGGATTAGCTGCACATCTTCTTGTGAATTACCATGTATTGGATATTTTTATGGCCATATATGTAAACAAATAGAGGCATTGGGAAGGAGGGGTTTCATGCAAGTTGAATGCTCTGCAAAGCAGCGAAAGGTCGGTTCAGTTGTTTTGAAATAGCAGGACGCTGGGAGACATGCCGCCATTTTCGGCTTTTTTGGATAGTGAGTTCCATGTCCCACCTCACCCTGTAACTGGGTTTTTGTCTCATCTTCTTTTATCTGAGTAGCAATTGGAGCTCCTCAGTTGTTCTTTTGTATCTTTAATTCATTCATTAAATTTTTCTGTCGATGTGAGTTATGGTGACATCAACCACGAACCAATGCTGTTAAATTTATAGATGAGGCAGGAATAAATAGTTTCTTTCGAATTCGAAGCAACTGCTACACTACACAACTTTGTAGATAATCTCCAGGATTTTAAGATAAAGTTGCACAGTAACCACAAGAACTAGAAACGGGAATAAAAGTAAACTAAATGATTGCTGCTTCAATGGGTCTCCTCCCTCGCTGGAAGTATTCAAAAAAGTAGCTAACGTAATTTTTCACCTTCTTGTACAACCTTGGCCTTTCATCATTCATTACTCCATTCACTGTTTCAATCTCTTTATCCGAATTGGGAGTACAGAACACAGCCAGAGAAATTCTTTCCCTTTCTGAATTTGTCACTACTCTGTGTACTGGGCTCTTGAATATTCCATTGCTCATTATCTGTGTCATAACTCGTAAGTTGTCATGCTTCTACAAAAATTAAAATGCCAAATTAATTGTACAGCTATGTGAGAAAAATATCTCAGCCTGATCCCCAACGTTAATGACAAGAGCTTCAGGAATGATGGGAACTCTGTACCACTGATTGTCTTTCAGGAATTGGAGGCCTTCCACTTCTTTGTCTTGCAGGACAATGGTTAAAGCTGATCCATCAGCATGTGGCTTTATGCCAATAGCCAGATCAGGCCTTGGACATGGAGGGTAGAAGTTGAATCTGGCCAGGAATATTGCTTCTTCACCACACGTCCAGAAAGCAGTTCTCTTCCAAATTTAATGACGCCGCCATAGCCTTGAACAGCACTTGTATTATCTCTTCTAACTTTTTGTTATATTCGTTTATAGTTTCCCTGCAGAAATTACCACGAAAAAGGTTATCCTAATTCAATTAATTAAAGCCGCAACATGATACCTGTAGTTATCAAGTTACCTAAAAGATTGAGGGTCTTCTGGCCAGAATTCGAGTTGTCTTTGATGCTCTGGACTGATAGTAAGGTACAATCGATCAGTCCAATCGAGTGTTTGTTCCTGAAAAATAATAATGTCATTCCCATACCCTTCAGGGCTGCCATCTTCTCTGGTGTATTTCAGTTTCGTTTCCGGTGAAAGAGCAAAGAACTGCTTTGTAACTTCACGCAATTTGTCTAGAAATGCAGCTTCACTCCATGATTGATTGCCTGCCACTCCAAAATTAAAGCTGAGCATAAGTATTAATCCTTGTGAATCAATTTAACTTGAAAATTGTGCTGCAACAATATCAGACCTGGAAACAGCCCCAGAAACAGAGAGCTGAGCGAAGTTTCTCAAGCTCTTTTTCTCTGTTGGATGATGGAGACGTCAGGAGGCCAATATCAATTGTAGGAATTTCCATGAGCGGTAGAGAAGCTCCAAGAGTTGCAGCATCACTGCCTTTGTAGATATATTTTTCCGGTAATTCCTGGCCGCTAATGATCAATTCATGGACAGTTTTTGACCTTGCTTCTTCTTTAGCAGGAGATAAAGTTTCAGCCATCTTGTTTCTAGAAAGCAGTTCCAAAATCGAACGACTGCTACTCAGCTAACTTGGAGAAGATGACAATCAATCAAATTGAGATAAAGTTGTAAATTTCTTTGATATAATTTTATTCTTTGCAAGAATTTATTCAAAATTTTATTAAAAAATGTCTAATGACGTCAGCTCTTGCATAAGAAAGACAATGAATCAATAATTATTTATGCAACGCGTTTAACACCTCATTTTTATTATTAATTTAATAAATTTGGTCACTTCTTAGGGAGAAAGTTCAAATTAAAGATATGATTTGTGTTATTCATATTGTACAAAGTTGAAGTATTGGCCAGTTTCTTGATCGATTTTTCTCCATATATATATGACATTTTTAGAACCTTCCAAAATTGTAAAGAGACCAAAGAACAGAAATTACTGAATCATGGAAACAGAAAAAATCAATCAGAGATAGCTCTTGAGATAGGTTTAGGATGATTACTATGCAAAAAACTATTTCTGAGATAGGTTTAGGATGATTATTATGCAAAAATATCCTACTATGGCTTCTTCTTCTTCTTCAGCTTGTGAATATCAAAAGGTTATCAGTTTGTAAACTTGTACATTGCGATGGCATTAAGTGACTTAACATTTATATTTAATATTTTACAATATTTTAAAATAGTATTTTTAAATGAGAAAAAAAAAGTTGAGATGGTGATTATATTGAAGAAAATAAAAAAGTTTAACTTCTTAATCATTTCTTTCTTAATGTCTCTCCAACTTGATGAACCAAGATTGATATAATTTTTAGTGTTTCAATTTTGTTTCAGACATCTAGTGGTGTGAGCGAAATTGTAGTGGGACTACTACTAGAGAAAATAAAGGCTGGATAATATCTTTCTTTTTTGAGGGAAAAAATAAAATAAAATTAGTTGGGAATTTTAACGGGACTATTTGTATGTGAGAAAAAAAAGGTTGGAATAACGGGATATATATGTTCAAAAACAGGTTATTTTTTTTGACAATTACTCATATATCTATGTATATTAATCTAATTCAAAGAGATCATGTATGGATAGTTCTATAAGAAATAAGAAAGAATGACTGCAACATTCCAGATCACGCCAGAACTAATCGAATTATTATTATTAATACATAAGCAAGGAATTAAAGGAGACATAATTAATTGAAATTTGACAATAGTAGTAAAATTAAGATCATCTATTTATGAAAATTAAAAGAAAAAAAAAAAAATCAATGAGAAGTAACTAGCTCCAGAAGAAAATCCGCAGAATCGGAATCCTTACATTCCATACCATGTTTTTACAACCCGTTAAACATTTCGTTGTTTTCATCTATTTCGTTTTTGATTTTCATGATGGTAAAACATGATACATTCTTCATCTTCTTCCAATTATCAACCAAAGCTTTCGATCCATCTCGCTGACTGATTTATCCACTCTTGAAATTTCTTGCCTCAATCTCTCAACCTCTTACCAATCTCGTCAATATCATTCTTCAGCTTCTTCAATTCTTTAGAAAGAACTACATTCTTTGCCCTTCCCTTTGTCCTTTCCTTCCCTTACACTTTCATGCATCGTGATCTTGAGTCTCCCAAATTTGAGAACTTTCGACATCGCGATCTTGAGATTCTCATAAAGGTGACATTCCCACGTCTTGATATTGAGACTCTGAGAATTGAGATCTTCTGATGTTGCAATCTTGAGACTCCGAGAATTGAGACCTTTCCAGAAACTTCGAGAAAAGAGAGCTTTCCACATTGAGATTTTGAGACTCCGAGTCTTCAGTGAAAATTAATAATTGAAAATATTATTGATTGTTTGAATGAAACCAATCAATAACACAGTTTATTTATCTATATGTAAGCATATATACTAATTTTATTGAAACAAGGATTCTTCATTTATGAATTAGTAAATTCAACTCATTACTCATTTTCTAATGATAACACAGTTTAGTTTAGTTTCGGTAGGATTGAATTTTGGAAATTAAGAAATAGAATGATATGAGAATTAATTGATCAAGTGTTTCATTTAATTCATGGTTTTATCATGTTCGAATCGTTTTTCAACTCTTGGTAGTCCAGAAAGAGAAAAATAATGTTTGAACGATATGAAAACAGAGATTAATCATGTCTAGAATGAGAAAAATTAATGAAAATTACTATCTCCTGAGGTTTTCCAAGATCATCCGCAGACTCTACTCTTTGGTATGGTCCGACCACCAACCAATTAATTCCATATGTTCATCATCTGATTGTTGAGTGCGACATACATGATCATCATCATCATCATGAGAATCGATCCTTACATTACATTTCATACCATGCATCATGCTTCCTTTTCAAGTTAATTAGTAATCATGATATCTTTCGTTTTAATTTGACGATGGTGAAAAGTTGTACATTAATGTGTTACTCCAATTAATTCCTTAATCTTTAATTTCCCAAGCATCAACCACAATTTCCATATTAATTTCTAAGGAATTATCCAGTTCTAAAATTTGTTTGCTCCAATCTCTTACCAACATCATCGATGTCATTCTTCAATTCTTCAAAAACCACTACCCGACATCTTCTCTTCTTGATATTGAGTCACCCAAGATTAACAGAGAGCTTTCAAAAAAAGATAAATAGTTGATAATATTATCGACTCCTTGAACAAAACTAATTAATGAATAACTAAACTTATTTATATTAGTATTTATCCTAATTATATATAAACAAGGATTCCATGAGTAAGGAATTTAGTCTTCAATTAAACCCTATATATGGTAAAATCTTTTTCTGTGATATGTCTTAGTGATACTTTTTGTTGCTGCAAACATCATCATCAATGGTAGCTTGTGTGGCCTCGATCGACTCTCAATATTCAGCCCTTGGAGAGGAGTTTGATCACGTGGACATGAATTCTTAATGATCTCATCTCATCAGAAATATTATTAATTAAACTGATCTTTCTTATCCTATCCAAACTAGTTAGTTTGTGTTACTCCAGCTTTGTAATAACTAAACTTTGTAGTTATCTTTTTAATAAACTGTAGCTAGTTTCTTTTAATAACCTGGAACGAACGCTAAATATTTTTTTAAAAAAAATGTAGGCAGAAATGTTTTAATGAAATGCAACTATGCAATAACATTTCCATTGATTCTGAATTAAATTAACACAATTGTCTTAAATCCTTTCTTTTCCAGGATAGCATGGGATGCCCTGCCTATCGTTTTAGTTAAAAAAAAAAAAAAAACACAATTAATGAATAAGGTCATCCCCATTACTGTTACCAGTTAATTCTTAATTGATTATGCAATAACACTAAATTGATCAATTTCTGTCTAAGACAATTTCTAAGGCTTGTCCGAATTGTCCAGCCTATAAACTGATATTGATTGTGTGTGTTGGAATACATTTGGATGATTGAAAATATTAAGATGAAATATTAAAATAAAAAATCAATAAAACATAACAGAAAAGAATTGAAAGATTGGATTTTATTGAAAGATTGAAATAAACTTACAAGTTTTGATTGAAGATTGAGTACAGAATTGGAGTGTTGAGACTCGTGAGGTTCTTGGGATTCTAGAAGAACTTATGTTGAAGATCATATGCAGTAGTTATAAGGCATGATCATCCAATAAAATCACCATCGATTGGTTGATGAGCTAATCAACACAAATAATAGTAACTTCATCAGTTTTCTCAACGAAATGTCGGAAATCAGCTACGCATTCTCTTATTTGCTTTGATCCTGGCATGTTCATCAATCTTGATGGCTGCTCTTGCTAGTTTAGCTACTTCTGATGTTTATGATCCAAATGGATCATCGTTGACCAATTCTTCTTTCGTGATGGCTTTCTTATTATCGAAACTTTCTTCCTTTTCTTTGAAGGTGAACTTTGTTTAGAGAACTTGTTTCAAAGTTTCTTGCTTTCTCTTTTGTGTTTCTTCATATGCTTATAATGAGCCCATGAGGCTATAGACGTGGACGTGGAAGAGGATGAGGAAGACCATTGAATTATAACAATAATAAGAATAAAAGAGGAGAAGACTCAACAAGAAGTCGTGGAAGAGGCAATCCGAACTCAAGGTACAATAAGTCTCAAGTTAAATGTTATAATTATAAAAAATTTGGCCATTATGCATTCGAGTGTACAGTTTCCAATAATAAAGTTGATGAGAAGGCCAATTATATGAAAATAAAAGTCAAGAAGAAGAAACATTATTGCTAGAATTCAAGGACAATAACAATGGCAACATTAATCAATGGTATCTTAATATTGGCATAAGCAATCACATAGGTGGAAGTAAGGATATGTTCGTGGAGTTTAATGAATCGATTAATAACAATGTCTCCTCTGGACATGAGTCCAAAATACTCATAAAAGGCAAAGGTAACATCTTTATTCACTTGAAAGATAGAAGACATCAATTTATTTCAAATGTTTATTATGTGCCCAATATGAAAAATAATGTTTTAAGTTTAGGACAACTTGTAGAAAGAGGTTATGATATTTGTATGAAAGATTATAACCTTTCTATAAGAAATAATAAATGTAATTTAATTGCAAAGGTGGCAATATTTAAGAATAAAATGTTTTTATTAAATATTTAAAATGATGTAGCAAAATATCTCTAGATTTGCTACAAAGATGCATCATGGGTATGGCATCTTCGACTTGGGCATCTCAATTTTGGAGGTTTAGAACTGTTATCCAAGAAGAAAATAGTGAGAGGCTTGGCTTACATCAATCATCCTGACTAGCTGTGCAAAAAATGTTTACTTGGAAAGCAACTTAGAATGAGCTTTCTAAAAGAGTCTACTTTTAGAGTCAAGAAGCTACTAAACTCATACATACCAATGTATGTGGTCTTATCAAGCCAAGTTCTCCAGGTAAGAGTAATTACTTTCTTCTCTTTATTGATGATTATTCAAGAAAAACATGTGTGTATTATTTGAAAGAAAAATTCGAAGTTTTTGGTGTGTTCAAGAAGTTTAAAGCACTTATGGAGAATGAAAGGGGATGCAAAATCAAGGCTATGAGATCCGATCGTGGAGGAGAATTTACTTTGAAAGAGTTTTGAGAGTTTTGTGAAGCAAATAAAATCCCTCATCTTTTAACTATTTCGACATCCTCCCAACAAAATGTCGTTGCTGAGAGGAAAAATAAAATCATTCTCGACATGGCATGAAACATACTCTAAAGCAAAATATTGCTAAAAGGATTTTGGGTTGAAGTTGTGGCGTGTGCATTATATGTATCTAACTGATCTCCTACTCAAAGTGTGTAGGGAAAGATGCCATAAAAAGTTTGAAGTGGAAGAAAGCTCAATATCTCTCATAGAAGAGTTTTTGGAAGTATAGTTTATATGCATGTACCGGATGAAAGAAGAATGAAGTTGGCTAATAAAAGTGAGAGTTTTATCTTCATCGGCTACGATTCAAATTCAAAAGGCTACAAGTTGTACAACCCGAACAACAAAAGGGACGTAGTTAGTCGAGATGTGATATTTGATGAAGAGGGAGAATGAGATTTTGGTCCTGATATAGATAATTTCAATTTCTTTTCCCAATTTGAAGAGAATAAGGAAGCATCAACAAGGTAACAAAAAGAATGTCACCAAGAACCCATCACCTCATTTAGTTCGCCAACAAGAGTTGATGATAACAATTCACCATCATCCTTTTCAAATGAAAAAAATGAAGAATGTACAAGGAGTCTTCAAGATCTCTACGAGGTGATCGAGAGGATGAAAAATCTCACTCTTTTCTGCTTCTTTGCTGACTGTGAACCTGTGAATTTCCAAGAAGATGCGCAATAAGAAAAATGGAGAACTACAATGGATGAAAAAATCAAGGCCATTGAGAAGAATGACATATGGGAACTCATTACTCTTCCTAAAGGGCATAAAACCATTGGCATCAAATGGGTGTACAAGGTGAAGAATAATGCAAATGGAGAAATTGAACGATACAATACAAGACTTATTACGAAAGGCCATAGTTAACTAGCTGTAGTTGACTATAATAAGGTATTTGCTCTTGTTGCTCGATTAGAAACTATTAGACTAATTATTTCCTTGGCAGCTTAAAATAAATGGAAGATTAATCAAATGGATGTAAAGTCTACATTTTTTAATTGAGTACTCGAAGAAGAAGTTTACATCGAGCAACTTTTGGGCTATGAAGTAAAGGGACATGAAGACAAAGTGTTGAAGTTAAAGAAAGCTATCTATGGGTTAAAGCAAATACCAAGAGCATGGAATAGCAGAATAGACAAGTACTTCCAAAACAATGGTTTCACTAAGTGCCCTGCAAATATGCTCAGTATATCAAGATAAAAAATAGAGATGTTTTAATCATGTGTCTATACGTGGGTGATTTGATCTTTACTAGAAGCAATCCAATTATGTTTGAAGAGTTTAAGAAAGTAATGACCAAGGAGTTTGAGATGACTAACATTGGATTAATGGCTTACTACCTTGGCATTGAAGTCAAGTAAAAAAAAGATGAAATTTTCATCTGATAAGAAAACTACACAAAGGATATCCTTAAGAGATTCAAGATGGATGATTGCAAGTCGATAAGTACACCGGTTAAATATAGAGTGAAGCTATCAAAGCATAATGAAGGAGAAAAAAGTAGATTTAACCTTTTTCAAGAGTTTAGTTAGAAGTCTACGTTACCTGACTTGCATAAGGCCTAATATCCTATATATTGTTGGGTTAATTAGTTGTTACATAGAGATGCCAATAACCACCCATTTCAAAATTGCAAAAAGAATTTTTCGTTATCTCAAAGGTACAATTGATTTTGGTTTATTCTATTTATTTTTAAATGACTACAAGGTTGTTGGATTTAATGATAGTGACTGGAGTGGAGATATGGATGATTGAAAAATCACTACTGGATTTGTATTTTTTATGGGTGACACTGTTTTCACTTGGATGTCAAAGAAGTAACCAATAGTCATTTTCTCAACTTGTGAAGTTGAGTATGTGGCCACAACATCATGTGTTTGCCATGCAATTTTGCTAAGAAATCTTTTAAAGGAGTTGGGATGGGCACAAAAAATGCCAACTAAGATTTATGTTGATAACAAATCAACAACGGTTTTGGCAAAGAATTTAGTATTTCATAATCGAAGCTAACACATTGACACTCATTATCACTATATAAGGGAGTGCATTATTAGAAAGGATGTACAAATAGAATATGTGAAGACATAAGACTAAATTATTGATATCTTCACCAAGCCTTTGAAAAATGAGACATTTTGTGCATTGTGAAGACTATCGGGAGTTACCAAATCAAGTTTAAAGCGTGGGGTGAAAAGGGGGAGGGCGCGCGGTGTTTTGGAAATTAAATTTGATTTGACTCAAAATACATTGGATTTGTAATATTTAGTTCTACGAATAGTGTGACCCAATTTTTAAATATTTGTAAGAAAATATTTAGATATTTATTGAATAAATATCTAGATATTTAGTAAAAAAAATTTAGATAAATATAGTAAATATCCAGATATTTATAACAAATATCTATATATTATTATGAATATTTTTAAAAGAAGTTTTATAACTATTAGATTATATATGTGTTAGCACAATCTTAATCGTTGGTTAAGGAGGTGCCATACTATAAATAGGGTTGAGCTTTTTCATTATTAGTTAAGCCAAAAATTAGAAATAAATAAAATTGTAAGTTCTCCTTCTTTTTTATTCATAATTGTTTCTAACAAATTTATTTTCTTTTATAATATAAGCCCTCCACCCTCCAACAGACACTTGTATTTTTTTCTCTTCCCCCAGTGATTTATAGGACAATTGATGGTGGCAATAAGTTGACTAGAAATGTATTATGGTAGTTGATGAGTTGATTTACGGTGGCCATATGGCAAAAACGAGCAATAATAAATGATAATCAAAGTGAGCAGATTTTGTGTTCATTTCGATTTTTGGACTTGTTTGTAAAATTTTTCCAGATTTACAATTTTGTATGGTTTTACATTTTTTATGTTCAAAGTGGAATTTCAGATAATTGTGTTCTTTGACTTATAGAGAGAATTTGGAGGTATTTTGGTAAATTTATTGCCTTCTTTTAGTGGAGAAATATTGTAAGGGAGGTTTATGTCCCTTTCTCTAGATCTTCCATCAAATGAGATTTCCACAAATCTCAAAAGAATTATGTGAAAATACTCCTTAATTAGATGTTTTCTATTACAATTAGAAGCACTAAATCTCTTGTGGAAGCTCCAATAGAGATCAATTTCTACCGCTATTTTTCACTTCATATTATTAATGTTTAATTAATTTTTCTTTCAGCACGCAATTCATCAAAGGTGCGTTGACATATATTCTGCAATAATGCTAAAATAAATTAATATTGGTTTATGATTTACTTGTACTTAATTTTATTATGTAATTAAAATTGTATTGGTTTTGTAACAATGTACATTTATAATTTTTGTGTATTGTTACAAATAATTATAATAAAAATTATTTCATCAATGTATTTTAGATGGATATACATATATATATATTATATTTTATCAAATTTTAGAGGTCTAATAATTTTTTTTAAATAATAGTTATTATATAAGAGTGTAATTATTAATTTTCAATAAATTAGGACTTTGTGAAGTATTTTTAAAATTATTATAACTAATAAGGGTATTAAACCAAATCTTTGGAACTGAAATCTACTTTATACATATTTCAATTTCGGAATTTTGCTACATATCCCTAGAATTTTTAAAAAACAGTAAACACCCCTAAATTTTATAGCTATACTAAATACTCCCCTTAGTTTTAAAAAAAGGGCAACTAACCCCTAAGTTAGTTTGCCATTAATGTGATATATATGCTAAAATAACTCTTAAGGATTTTATTTAAAAATGAAACCTTTCCAACTCATTGTTGTGCTAATCTTCTTACTGTGCAAAAATGGCCATGGTAGGCTTGTTATGCTAGCATGCACTTTTTACATACAATGGGAGAACTCCCTTTGAAGTTTTCACTAAGAGTGCGAAAATTTACAACTGTGTTATAGATATTGCTTCCAAAAATTAACCCCTAGTAGTCTTCTTAATTATATATCTGATGTACATGGAACAAGCAATATATAATGTAATATTGTCAATTAAGTTAGAATAGTACATATGATCATTTTTATTACTTTTCTATTATTATTAGTACTTTTTAAAATTGGAAATGAATGTTTAATAATGGCATATATACACTATATGGTAAGAAAGAGATTTCAACATATTGTAAAAATTCTAAATAAGTAAAACATAATAATAAATAAAGACTACATCGTCATAAGTTAATGTATAAATAATGTGAAATTTTCATACACAAAAAGGAAGTTAAATAAGGGAGAAACAAAAAAAAAGAAAGAATGATCGTTAAGATAAATACAAAACTTTTAAGAGTTTTCAGTTTGATCTAACAAATCCCTTCCTATTTTTTCGAACGAAGGAGTTAATATTGCATTGTTGCATTACAAACTAGTACTATAAATAGTGCACAAAGATGTGTTATTTTCACATAAAAATATTATACGGCAAGTAAGCCCTTTGCAATTATTTGTTCAGACGATATGGCTCAAATCAAAGTTTTCTCAATCATTCTTGTTGTAGTCCTCTTGCTAAGCATCAGTATGTTTGTTTGATTTCCATTTTTCTCACTTTCTTTTTTTCTAATATTTCAAAAAATGTGTATATATTTTTTGTTTCTAATTAAAGGTTGATTGATAAAACTAATTAATTAAATTGTATGAATTATGATTAATTTTCTTTCTTAAATTTGTATATTTGATTAGGTTGCAAAGAAGTAAATGGCTCAAAATGCTGTAGAAACCATCCGAATCAGGGACATTGTGAGCCGGGTAAGGATGATGCTTCTAATACGGGTAAATGCTGGAAATTTTGTAACACCGAATGCAAAGGAGCACTTTGCAAAAAGAATGGTAATAGACATCTTTGTCATTGTATGTGCTAGTTAATAATTTCCTTTTAATTTAAAAAAAAAGTAAATTACAATGTAATATATATCAATAAAATTTCCAATCAATGGAGATGGGATTGAGAATAATTATTATATGACTCAATCTCTAGTGTTAATTTCTTCTTGCAAAACCAATTCCATGTGTTGACATCCTCATTAAGAATATAAAACAATTAAGCAATAATTAAAGCCATAAAACCAAATAAATAAGTAAATTAAAAACAAATACCTAATTTAATATATATGTTTAATTTATTGAATATAGCGTAAAATCTTTGCAGGAACAGAAAGTTTTATCATACATTTACTACAAGAGTATAGTGTTTTCATATACATGATCCACAAATTAAGCAGCTAGCTACGAACTAATTTAGAGAGTGAAAATTTATAATATGTATTAAAATTTGTTGCTAGAAATATATATATTGATTTAGAAAAGAATATCCGTTTATTAAGTTCTATAGTATCTGAAGAAATTAATTTGTAGGATGTTTTTTTCTTTTTGGCGAAAATCTTTTAAAGTGTTTTAAATATCTACTTTAAAAATAGACACATGAACTAAATTTTTTTTTTGTACGTACGTTTACAAAATGAAACTAATAAATTATGAGGAAAATTTTTATTATATATTTTCTGTTATAATAATGGGCCATTGACTTTTTAATTAATTAATTAATTAATTAGTATCATAATAGAAGATTAGAAGCAGCAGATTTCTTGTGGAAACCATATGAAGCCATTAATTTAGATCTATTTTTTTCACTTTAATATTAATATTTGCAAATACTAATTTTCTCTTAAAAACCTCCAAAGATTCCTGAAAACTTAGGGAATCAATATATGAACATGTTATGTTGGGTTTTAATTCCTGACTTTATATTGAACAAGTTAGAGAAATTATTATCCCACTTATAAGACAACTTCGAAAATTAGAAGCACATTAAAGAGAAAAAAACTGATGGAAAAGAGTAAAGAGATAGATCTCAAGATTTGGCCTTAGACTAGTATTCTTTTTGCTAAAGCTCAAGTCCAGTAAATAATTTTTGTCCACTTAAAAATCAGTCCATTAGAATTAATAAAAATTCTACTAAAATTAACTAGGCCCCCTTATTTATTATTGAATTACTTACAAAATATTAAGTAGATTTAACTAATGAAAAAGTTGAGAATCAAGGAGTATATGTTTATTTTTAAAATATAATACAAGGACTATATGTTTATTTTTAAAATGTAATGAAGTAATTAAAACAGACTAATTATTTACATTAGGATATAGGATGAGCCTATTTGCAAACCAAAATCTAATCTTAACACTCTTGTTATTTGTAGACTCGTATAAAAATATTTAAAAGTTAAAGTTTATTTTATACACCTTTAAGTGCCTAGATAGCCCTTAATTAAATGCTGTTAATTATGTAAATTTTTTACATACACCTATAAAAAAATTCATCACACGTAAGTACCTTTTTATTTTTTAAAATAAAATTTCAAATTTAATTAAAATTTTAATAATTGGGAAATTTTTTCATATTTTATGTGATATATACATTCTTAAAAGAATTGTCATTTAAATCTTCCTAAATGTTGATTTTTTTTCCTTATATAAATGATTATAAAAAAATTATGATAAATTAAATTTGATATTAAAGAGAAATTATTTAAATTTATGGTAGACATTTACATTTAATATGAGTTTGAAGAGTAAATTCACATTGTGAAGTTGTACCCTGAACGGTCAATTACATAATTAGTATTTTTTGTAATAATTTTTTTTTATTAGAATATGAGTATTTAGAGTAAATTTTAGGATGTAAATATACTCACTCCTTATACAATAGAACTTAAAAATTAATTATACCCAAACTATTGTAACAAATATTATCAAATAAAGTATTGAATTACTTATTAAATTAATTTTAAGCAAAACTATTGAACATGTTTTATATTCTTAAAAAAGTATTTTCAAAACATTATTTTTTGCTAGCCAACCAAGAGACATGAGTTGGAGCCTCCCTTTACGCAAAATGTAGGAGTCTTTTATTAGTTGTGGTTATAAATCTCTTTATGTGAGAGGTTTAGTTAATTTTTTTTTTTTTTTTTCAAAAGATAACAAGCTATTAGTATTAAAGTTAAATTGAATTAGTTATTTTACATCAAAATTCAATAAAATCCAAGCTTAGGATTCAATTTGGTAATTGATATAAAATTAATCATTATTTAAGTGTGAAATAGCCGTAAAAAAAATTATGTATCATATGTTCATACAAAATAAATGTATAATGTTATATCTCAATAATTGTATTTATAAAAATTTGGCAAACATGTTAAAAGATTAAAAAAAGTATGAATTTTAATGTGTTTCAACTCTTTATTTTAGTAATTATCTCAATTCTTAATGTCAATAATATAATATATTAATTCATATACTCTTGGAAGGTAGAGGGCTTATATTATAAAAGGAAATAAATTTGTTAAGAATAATTATGGACAAGGAAGGAGGGAGAAGCTTATGATCTTATAGATTTATAATTTTTGGCTTGATACGTTTCTCAAGCTTTTAAAAAATACAGTGAAATAACACATCTTATTTATATTATGATACTTCCTTAACCAACTATTAAGATTATGCCAATTCACATATAATCTAATGGATATATATATCTTTTTTTAGAAATATTCATAATAATATTTAGATATTTACTAAAAATATCTAAATATTTGCTATAATTATTTAAATATTTTTTTACAGATATCTAGATTTTATTAACAAATATTTAGATATTTATTTCATAAATATCTACATATTTTCATACAAATTTTAGAAATTAGGCCACACTATTCCTAAGCCCAAATCTTACAAGCCCAATTTCCAAATCAAGTTTAATTTCCAACACCCCTCTTTAAACTTGATTTGGTGAATTTTTTCTCCATCCTCGTCCATGTCCATGACATCATTCTTGGTCATTGTCTCTTTCACATTCTTGTTGTCAAAACTCTCTCCATTTTCTTTGAAGGTAAACGTTGTTTAGAGAACTTGTTCCAAGGTCTCTTGCTTTCCCTTTTTTCTTCTCTTCATATCCTTGTAACTAACTCATGAGTTCTTTAATAATTATAGACTTTAAATCTTTTTAGAGTTTGAAGACATACCTTCTTTACCTTTTCGGTACCTTTGTACACATTTTGATGTATCTCTACAAGCTTTTTTTACCGTGGTTGCATTGGCAGCTTTTTAAAAATTGTCTTCATCCAATCCTAAATGGATGAGGTGGAGAGCTTTCTTGTGTCTATTTTTTGAACCATTCATGTAAAGAACTTTCTTGTCTCTCTTTCTTGAGCCTTTCATATAAAGAGCTTTCTTGTCTCTCTTTCTTGAATCCTTCAAGAGATCCTTTTGAAATTGAATAAGGGTAGCCTCATCTTTTGGCACATCATACACTTTCTCAACAACTTCCCACACATTTTAAGCTCCTAGCAAAGCTTTCATCTTAATATTTTAATTATTATAGTCGCTCTTAGTAAGAATTGGAACTTAGAAGAGAGTCATTCTATTGCTTGCCATAGTTAATCACATTTTAGCTTTGATACCACTTTGTTGAGCTCCTATACCAATTTGTTGAGATCCTATACCAATTTGTTGAGCTCTTATACCACTTTGTTGGAAGGTGGATGGTTTATATTATAAAAGGAGATAAATTTGTTAGGAATAATTATGAACAAGGAGGAGAAGCTTAATATCTTATTGATTTCTAATTTTTGGCTTGAGAAGCTTTTCAAGTGTCGTGTGATTCTTGCAGTTTGCGTACGATACCTGCAAGTGCACAGGATCGCAACAAGTAATATAGTAATAAGAGGATGTCGATCCCATGAAAAATGTTACTCGATTAAGTGCCGAAAATAATTAATTTTGAATTTATTTAAAAAAATCGAATAACTTGAGTAAGAAAGTAAAATAAACAAAAATTAACTATTTAATAAACTAATTAAAAGAAACAAATTAATGGAACAATGTAGGGTGAATGATTTCATTTTAATTAGTTGCATCTAATTCCTCAATTAATGTTGCTCTGATTTAATATTTGTATTGTTAGTTAATTATCCTAATTTATTCGACAGTCTCTTTCGAGATCAGTTGAATCTACTTCACATTCACTAATTTACTATATCTCTATGTGAAATTAATTAAATGGAAGTGCATTACGATTGGTGATAGTTTTCAATTAAACTACGTAAATCATACAATTTACGGTATTTATCCAATAGTATAGATATAATATTCACTTCTTAGCACATATCAATTCACATTTTATTCAAATACTGGTCAAATATTTAAAAGTATTAATTATCATGATAAATACTTAATACAAGATATCAAATAAAAAACAAAACAGTATCAGAAAATGGATGCTTTCAATAAATTAAATCATTACCCTAAAAAATAAGTCTAGCCACACATGATAAAAAATTTAAATCTCATAAACATTAATTCAACAAATGATAACATAGTCAATAAACATTAATTTGTTGAATTTAAGACAAAGTAAGACGAGGGAAGAGATAGAACTATGATTTGGAGAACTTTTTCCTTCCAGAAATCATGCTTCCACCCTTCTCTTCTTCCAAATGTAGCTCTCTCTCTCTCTCTAGATTTTTCTCTCTCTCCTTATCTTCTCTCTTTGAAACTCTATTCCCCAAAGGTGGCTCATGGAGTCAATTCTTGGAAAAACATGAAAACCTAAAACCTACTAAATCTAGCCATCTATTGGTGATTTAAGAGTTAAAAATCATGCAAAAATCGTTAAGTTTGAACCTAGGTGGTGTAGGGGCGTTGTTTTTGGCACAGGGGCGTTGAGGAGGCAAAAGGCATGGCGTAGGTGCGACATGTTTTGGCGCGGCTACGCCATTGATTCTACCAACGCATGCGGCATATTTTAATTGGCCTCCTTAGTTTAATTATTTTGAATGTGGATCTCTATTTTGACATTTTTGCATTTTAGTTCTTATTTGCTTGCATTTTGGTTCCCAAGAATAAAACTTTGTATTTTCATAGATGGCTAGTGAATATATTTTTATACTCCGTTTTCATGTTTTTCATGTTAAAACACATCAACACCTACAAAAAATAAAAGTAAAATATTTAAAAAGAAAAATAATTATTTAAAATGGACTAAATAACGTTAAGTATACTACTTAATGAAAGATGATTTAAACATAATTATGTAGCAAAAATTAATATATCATTAAGCTTTTCAATAATACAATAAAATAACTCACCCCTATTTATATTATGGCACTTCCTTAACTAACTATTAAGATTATGCCAATAAATATCTAATCTAATGGTTACACATTTTTTACTGTAAATATTTATAATAATATCTAAATATTTACTATAAATATTTAGATATTTACTACAATTATTTAGATATTTTTTATAAAAATCTAAATTTTTATTATCAAATTGGGCCACACTATTTTTAAACCCAAATTTTATAAGTCGATTTTTTAAATCAAGTTTAATTTCTAACACATATAAGTTTCATAAATGTATAATTGGAAGTTTTTACCATCAAATTAATTAAATTTAGCATATATACGTTTTCAAATCTTACAAATTAACGCCATTTCTCCAACTATAAATTGGCATCCACTTTAGCCATTCTACTCATCAAACAATTAAAAGCAAAAGAAAAATATCTGCTTCTAAAATATATATATATATAATATTACTGTTAGCAAGCATCATGGTGAGCAGCATTGGAGTTGATCAGTCGATGATGATGAAGGTTATTGGGTTTATGATGATGATGATGATGTTGTCAATATCATCAGTGTTTGGTACTTCACATAAAATAGAAGAAAAACCTGTGTCTGCACACGCGCCTTTACCACCAGAACTTAGACTCTTTTACTAGAAATGTGAAGATGCTTTATCACACCACTGTAGAAGAGATCTAGCTGCCACTATTTATAGGAATAGAACACTCTCTGATACTTGTTGCAAAAAGCTTGTTGTTGCTGGAAAACTTTGTCACGATCGTTTTTTCCTCATATCCCTCTTTATACGTAATGAAACCACTCCGTTACAAGTTTTCACCAAAAGTGAGAAAGTTTGGGAACATTGTGTAGATGTTTCTGGCTCTAAAAATTAATTAAATAGGAATACCTTCTTCTCATGCATCAACATATATATATGATCGATGTAAAACATGCAATAATATATATATTCTCAAATATATTGGAATAATATTATAACTTCTATAAATTAATTAAGTTTTGCATGCTTTCAATTTAAATTTTTATAATAATTTATTCAAAAATACATTTACAAGTTTCCTCAACAAATAAACTAACCTCCAAAGGAATTAATTAGATGTTTTCCCAAAATTAATTAAATAGGAGTACCATCTTGTCATGGATCAACATACATATGATCGATGTAAAGCATGCAACAATGTATTATATATTGTTGAATCGAAATAATATTATAACTTTTATAAATTAATGAATTTTGCTTTCACGATTAATTTTTTTAAATAATTTTAGAATACATTTACAAGTTTTCTCGTTAAGAAACTAACCTACTAGGGAATAATTAGATGTTTTCTATGAGGGATTAATATTAAAAGTAGTAGATCTCTTGTGGAAACACTTGAAGAGATAAATTTAATATTTAATTAATTTTTCTTTCAGTATTGAATGCATGCATGAATGATTAGCATAAATTCTGCAATGCTAAAATAAATTAATATTTATTTATGATTTACTTTTATTTAATTTTATTACATAAATTAAAATTGTATTATAATTATTTATAACGGTATACATTTATAATTATTGTGTGTTGTAATTACAAATAATTACAAACAAATTATTTCATCAATATATTATTAAGATAATATTATTTATTTCATTAATGTATTTTAGATAAATATATTGTATTTTACCAAATTTTAGAGATCTAATGATTATCTTTTGTTGAATAATTATTATTATATAAGAGTATAATTATTAGTTTTCAATAAGTTAAGAATTTTTGAAGCATTTTTAGAATTACTATTACTACTAAGAGTACTAGCCCAAATATTTAAGACTAAAATCCTCGCTTATTTTAGTTTTAGGATTTTGCCTTTTACCCTTGAATTTTCAGAAAACAGTAATATATCCCCAGATTTTTGGGTTGTACTAAATACTCCCCTTAGTTTGAAAAAAAAAGGGAGTTTGTACTTAATTTATATTTATGCTGAAATAACTCTTAGGAATTGTATTTAAAAATGAAACCTTTTCTAGCAGTCGTTGTGGTAATCTTTTTATTGTAGAAAAACATTGCCATGATGGTTTTGTAATGCAAGTATGCTCTTTTTCGATATAATGAGAGAACTTTATTTGAAGTTTTCACTAATAGTGAGAAAATTTGGTAGGACTGTGTTGTAGATGTTGAGTCCAAAAATTAACCCTTAACTCTCTTTTTAATTATATATTTGATGTACGTAGAGTTAAGGGTGTTCAAAATCTAATCCGATTCGACTAATTTGCTCAATCTAATCTAGTTTTAGTGGATTTGGTGGATTAGTGGCTCAGATCATATTGAAAAACTTAAAATCCGCTCACAGTGGATTGGATTTTGAATTTACATTGTTAATCCACTAGAATCCAATCTGCTAGAAGTAATATAATAGTATTTTTAATAAAATATTTTTTACTATTCTCTAATTTATACTATTAATTTTACCATGTATAATTAATAATAGTAAAACTTTATACTATTTGGAAAATTTATTAACTATTGGGTTGACTTGTGGGGTTTATGGGTTCTACTGGACTCGCTTTTTGAAAAATGGAACTCGAGCATCCTGAAACAATTACTGTAAGTGCTTGTGCCGATCTGAAACATGAGCACACATGAACTCAACTGTGCTCAATTATTTTTTATGGGTGTAAATTGCTCTTTGTAAGAGGGTTAGTAAATTTTTTTTTCAAAAGAATAAGGGGTTATTAGTATATAAAATTAAATGGAATAGGTTATTTCACATCAAAATTTAATAAAATTGAAACTTAGGATTCAATGGGGTAACTCATTTAAAATTAATTATTATTTAAACATGACATAACTGTAAAAAAAACTATGTATCATATGTTTGTATGTATCTTTTGTTCATACAACGTTAATATATAACTTAATATCTTGATAATTATGTTTTAAAAAATTTGTAAACATGTTAAGAGATTAAAAAAACAAGTATAAATTTGAATGCCTTTCAACTCTGTATTATAGTTATTAACGCAATAAATCTCGAGTATTATTAATTCAAAGATAAGTTTCATAAATAATTATAAGTTTTACCGTCAAATTAAATTTAGCATATATACGTTTTCAAATCACACAAGTTAAAACAATTTCTCCTACTATAAATCAGCATCCCTTTCAACCATTCTACTCATCAAACAATTAAAAGCAAAAGAATAACATCTGTTTTTGAAATATATATATACAATATTACTGTTAGCAAGCATCATGGTGAGCAGCATTGGAATTGATCAGTTGATGATGATGAAGGTTATTGGGTTTATGATGATGATGATGATGTTGTCAATATCATCGGTGTTTGGTACTTCACATAAAATAGAAGAAAAACCTGTGTCTGCACACGCGCCTCTACCACCAGAACTTAAACTCTTTTACAAGAAATGTGAAGATGCTTTATCACACCATTGTGGAAGAGATCTTGCTGCCACTATTTATAGGAATAGAACACTCTCTGATACTTGCTGCAAAAAGCTTGTTGTTGCTGGAAAACTTTGTCACGATCGCTTTGTCCTCATATCCCTCTTTATACGCAATGAAACCACTCCGTTACAAGTTTTCACCAAGAGTGAGAAAGTTTGGGAACATTGTGTAGATGTTTCTAGCTCTAAAAATTAATTAAATAGGAATACCTTTTTCTCATGTATCAATATATATATGTGATCGATGTAAAACATGCAATAATATATATATTCTCAAATATATTGGAATAATATTATAACTTCTATAAATTAATTAAGTTTTGCATGCTTTCAATTTAAATTTTTATAATAATTATTCAAAAATACATTTACAAGTTTCCTCAACAAATAAACTAACCTCCAAAGGAATTAATTAGATGTTTTCCCAAAATTAATTAAATAAGAGTACCATCTTGTCATGGATCAACATATATATGATTGATGTAAAGCATGCAACAATATAAGATGATGATCCAAATAATGGTAAATGTTGGAGTTATTGTGTCATCGAATATAGAGGAGGTATTTGCAAACAAGTTGGTAATGATCATCAATGTCATTGTGTGTGTTAATGACTGATGATTTTTTTTTTAATTTTATCTACATATTTTTAAATAAAAAAAGTACAATATTGTAATATCAATAAGAATAATATAACATATACTAGCAATATGTATAATAGTTTGTACATTATATGCCAGGATGCGTACAAGAATCCATCTTCAGCAAAAAAGGCATGAAATAAATAATAACTAATGTGTTAGAATTGAACACATGAAGCAAGCTAGAGAAAAATTAATGGGAGACAAATTAAGCATGACGACTAGACAAAATTAATGTGTCAATGTTTAATTATTCATTTTCATTCTATACATAAATCAAACTCGTAACATGAAAATAATGAAGCTAAAAGTGTTTTAATTAATTCTAGTAAATTTATGGTGACTATCATTGATGAAAAGATCCAACGATTGCAGTTATATATTAAAAGTGATCAATTGTACTTTTTGTTTTTGGAGAATGGCGATGGCGAATCATTTTTCAAGATTTGGGCGTAATAATTCTTAAGCAATTAAGGGAAGAAAAGATGGAAAGGAAAAACCTTAGGCTAGCATTTGTTATCAAATTCACTGAAGGCCTTGCAACAAGTAGCACTGCCTATCAATTCAATTCGATGGCTTAGGACTGAGGTTATGACCTCTTCTATGCAACCATAGACACTTTTGAAAGTTGACAAACACTTCTCAGTAGCTGCATGATCATCACGTCCAAACAATAGTGGGAACAACGATTCAGTTAGTTCATTTCCTGCACTTAGAGCAACCTTTATGAATATTGAACATGCAGGGATCAACTCTGTCGAGCTCGCTTAAGACATTTTAGTTAAGTGTAAATTCTTTGTCCTCAATATTAAAGCTGACGCTTTGTGTATTCCTTATATCAATGATTATAAAATATAATCAATTAACTTTGATATTAAAGAGAAATTGTTTAAATTTAAGGCAGATAGTTATATTTAATGCACATGTATAGGCCAAGTTACATGTTTCCCTAATAGTAAATTATATACCGAGTATTTTGTATAATAAATTTTTTTATTAAACTATGAGTATTTTAGGATAAATTTTAGTTTTTGAGTATTTACACAAACTATTGTAATAAATATTATCAAAAAAAGTATTGAATTAGTTTTTAAATTAATTTTTAACAAAACTATCAAACATGTTTTTTATGTTTTAAAAATAGTATTTTCAAAACATTATTTTTGTGCTGATAACCATAGAATTGAATAGGTTATTTCACATAAAACTTTAATAAGACCGAAATTTAGATTTCAATTGGGTCACTGATTTGAAACTAATTATTATTTAAACGTGAGATATGGGTAGAAAAAATTACATATCTTATGTTCATAGAAAGTCAATATATAATTTTATATCTCAATAACCATATTTAAAAAAATTTGGCAAATATGTTCAAAGATGAAAAAGAAAAGTATGAATTTTAATGTGTTTCAACCCTTTATTTTAGTAATTAATTCAATTCTTAATGTCAAGAATATTATATATTAATTCAATTACAACTTTCATAAATAATTAGAAGTTTTACTATCAAATTAATTAAATTTAGCATATATACGTTTTCAAATCTTACAAACTAACGTTATTTCTCCTACTATAAATTGGCATCCCTTTTACCCATTATACTCATCAAACAATTAAAAGTAAAAGAAAAACATCTATTTCTTTTATATATATATATATATATATATACAATATTATTATTGGCAAGCATCATGGTAAGCGACATTGGAATTGATCAGTTGATGATGATAAAGGTTATTGGTTTTATGATGATGATGATGTTGTCAATATCATCGGTGTTTGGTGCTACACATAAATTGGAAGACAAACCCGTGTCTGCACATGCGCCTCTACCACCAGAACTTAGACTTTTTTATAAGAAATGTGAAGATGCTTTATCACACCACTGTGGAAGAGATCTTGCTGCCACTATTTATAGGAATGGAACACTCTCTGATACTTGCTGCAAAAAGCTTGTTGTTGCTGGAAAACTTTGTCACGATCGCTTTGTCCTCATATCCCTCTTTATACGCAATGAAACCACTCCGTTACAAGTTTTCACCAAGAGTGAGAAAGTATGGGAACATTGTGTAGATGTTTCTGGCTCTAAAAATTAATTAAATAGGAATACCTTCTTCTCATGCACCAACATATATATATATATATATGATAAATGTAAAGCATGCAATAATATGTATATTGTCGAATTAATATATTGAAATAATATTATAACTTCTGCAAATTAAATTAATTTTTGTGAGTTTTGAAGTTAATTTTGATAATAATTAATTTAAGAATACATTTACAAGTTTCGCTTGGCAAACTATTCGGCAAACGATTTGGATGTTTTCCATTAAGATTAGAAGCTGTAGATCTCTTGTAGAACTCCTGAACAGATTAATTTATAATGCTATTTTTCACTTCATTATTATTAATATTTAATTAGTTTTTCTTTCAGCATTGCATTCATTAATGGTCAATATATTATGCAATATTAAAATAAATTAATATTTACTTATGATTAATTTTTATTTAATTTTATTACGTAATTAAAATTGTATTGTAATTATTTGTAACAGTATGCAATAACTATAATTACAATACAAATTATATCCTTACTTTCTTTTGCTTTAATATTTCAAAACATATACGTATATATATTTTTGTTTGTAATATAATGGTTGATGGATAAAACTAATTAGAATAATATATCAATTATGATTAATTTTCTTTCTTAAATTTTGGGTATACATTCAAGTTGTAAAGAAGTTAACGGTTCAAAATGTTATGAAAACCATCGGATTAGGGACATTGTGAAGAGGATAAGGATGATACTCCTAATACGGATAAAAGTTAGAAATTTTGTAACACTAAATGTGAAGGAGCAATCTGCAAAAAAAAAAGATGGTAATAAGCATCTCTGTCATTGTAAGTGTTAATTAATAATTTCTTTTTAATTTGAACAAAAATTAATTAATTATTATATAATATCAAAAACATTTTCAATTAATCGATATGGCATTGAGAATATATAATTAATTAATACATGTTACTGATCAATATTTGGGATTTCTTTTGCAAATTAAACCAATTCCATGTCTTGAAATATATCCTCATTAAAAATATAATATATTTACAAACTAGAACTAATTAAATATCTAATTTAATAAATATATTTATTTTATTAATTATTAACCGTAAAAATAAAATCTATACTGGAAATTAAGTTTTATCATACTCCTATTATTTATAAGAGTGTCATGTTTTCCTATAACATTGCAAAAGCAGCTCTCTGATTCCAAGGTGTTGTTAATGAAAGCTTTATTTCTTAAAAAAAAAAAAAAGAAATCTTAGGGAATAGCAAATTGTGAAGAACATGACATTGATTTTTTTTTTTAAACAAAAAATTTTTGGTCTCAATTTAGTTGACTCAAACATTCGAGTCGAGGAAAGTCTTTACCCTAGCTGGGCTTATTGGGCTAGATAAAAAAAATATAGAACCAAGTCTAAGTCATGTAAACATGTTAAAAACCCTCAACAACTTATGTGGATTTCTTGTATTAATTTTTATAGTAATAAATATCATCTATGGTTAGGCCATGAATTAATTGAGAAAAAAATTTCATAGTTTAATTTTATTTTATTAATATTGGAATATAATTTTGGTTGTTTTTTCTATTTAACTACCACCGTCTTAACAAATTACACAACTTGGCATAAAGTGCAAATTTGTTGTGATAACTCTGCACTTTTTATTTATACACCGTCTAACTTTATTTCATTCTTTGATTAAAATTCCTTTCTTTGAATCAAAGTTTTAACAAAAGCTTATTTTCATCAAGATTTATATAAGATATTGGTAAAAACTATTTTATGAGTATTTACAATTAAAGTAAATGTTGATGCGGGAATTTTAGTTAACCACACTAGGTCTAGAGATGGGTTTGGATATTTCTGACGTGGTCAGTTGGGCCACACCAAGTCTTTATATCTAGAAAACAGGCAATGTGGTCCAAAACTAGTCCGAGGGTCAACTAGCCAAGAGTCTTCTAAAATGGTGAAATGGATGTCGTTTGCTTCTCACCCAACCACTTCGTTTAGCCTTTCTAGCCTCCGAACTATTTTGAACTCAAGATTCCGACAAGCTAGTCTATAAACTTCTTGCGAAACAAAACAATGCTTAAACATGAGTCGCCTCTTTGGCAACTTTTTCTCGATGCTTAAGTCAGTGTCTAATTGGAGAGGAAAAATGGCGTGAGCTAGATAAGCTCTCCATAGGTAGAAATGGAGAAAATATCCAGGTGATATATAGGATAGAGGCCATGGAGGTGGTGACTTAACACAAAGTTGGTAGGGTCAAAGGGGTCAACCTTTTTGGAAAGAAACAATGACCACAAGAAGATATTTTTTGTTCATTGTTGATGTGAAAATTTTGCAAGCTCGCACTAAATGAAGATGTAGGCCTAGGTGTTCCTGAAGTGGTCAGCTGGACTATGCTAAGTCTTTGTTTCCAAAGAGTAGACAACGTGATCCAAAGCTAGTATGAGGATAAGCTAGTCGAGAGTCTGTTAGAATGGTGAAATGGACATCGCTTGTTCCTCTCAAAACTGTTTTGTTCAATCTCTTTTGTTTACAAATGGTCTTAAACCTAACATTTTGTCAAGCTATTTTACAAATTTCTTGCAAAACCCAACAAAGATCAAATAGAGGTTGCCTCTCTGGTGACCCCTCTCTAATGCTTAAGTCAGCTTTTAATTGGAGAAAAGTTAAAGGGCATGGGTCTTGCCCCTTATCTATATATAAAAATGAGATGTTAAGAGTAGAGTAAGGTTTAAAATAGTTAATCAAGATCAAAGTTCTTCACTATTTAGAGAAAGTAACTATGGAGAAAGTTTAATAGAGCACTCATGAGCATTAATAGAGATGGAGTATAGCATAGGGAATGTCTTTCACAGTAGAGTTTATGTTTCTTGAGATGTTTCTTGAAGAATGGATTTTTCCTTTCTTGCATGGTGGATAGGATAAGTGGCAACTTCAAGTGACTCTCTATACACACTAATAGTGGCTATTTTTAGTGTATGAGTATGAGTCAAGGAAAAGAGAGAAGATCCTTTCTTAGTAAGATGAGCTCTCTAAACCTAGGAAAATGTTATTCTTATTAAAAACTCCCTTTAAAACATAAAAAAAATGCTTATATATAAAAAGAAAAGCTTGAACTAGATTAGTTAGCATATGTTACCTTAACCTTCATCTTGCCATTCCTATATGTCCTATTTTTATTGGCTCTTGGTGGTGCCATGTAAGTATGACACGTAGCGAGCCTAGATTAGTGGATCTTGCCTTGCCTGTGTTTTACTGGCATGTGTCCTTTTTCTACAAGTTATAGGGATTATATTATCCCCTTTTGACTAGGTGGCGAACTCTTATGGGCTTAGCTGTCCTGGTCTCTATCTAAGCACTACTAAAACCTTTCAAGGTTCTACTGAAGGTCGACTTTGCTTGTTTCTTGTCTTTTGCTCAACTCAAAGGATGTCTACCTTTTATTTGGTAGTCTTCCTTTACATTTCTTAGGTGTGAAACTTGGAATAACAATTACCAGAATTGAGTTGAGAGTAACTCCAGGTATGCTAAGGTACTATGGTAGTTCTCTCGACATTATTTGCTCGTACCAAGGTCATGGCCTCAGAAGGTGGTATTCATCCTATAAACTACCTCGTTTATAACTGGTGGGGAGCTCAACTTATGGTGGTCTACACCTTGTTCAGACGTGAATGGAGCTCTTTGTTCATCTCATAGTAAAGGAGTTGTGAGGTGGGTCATCTCTTAAGGTGCCGACCTGGGCTCTCATAGGCTTATATTCTGCTACTTGACCGGTTATATTTTTTCATACAACATAGGTTCCTTAACTTCTAATAGCTGAGGCAAAGCTGAAGGCATTGGAAGCTATTCGTAACCTTTTGTTTCCTTTACAGCGTATTTTTTTTCCTTTTAGATGGCCTCATATTTAATACCTTGGGGAATAGTGACATAATGTATAGAGGCATATGGTGATGTAACACTTATAGATACATAGCGACAAGTAGTATGGCGATAGACATTGGGCAAAAAACACATGGTAATAGAGCACCAAGGTCAAGATTGAGGTCGTTGAGGTTCCTGATGGCAATAAAACACCAATGTCAAGACTGATTTCCACTAAGATTCCTGATGGTGATAAAATAATAAGGTCAAGACCGATCTCAACCAAGGTTCTTAATGGAGATAGAACATACGGCAATATATGGTGAAGCAACACATAACGATATATGGCAAAATAACATAAAGCGATAACATGGCGAAATAACACATGATGAGACAACATATAACAATAAGCATATGGCAGAATAGCTTTTAGATGGCTCTTAATCATACGTTCTCAGTTTGGAAGGACCAAGTTGTTCACCACACTAATTGGGCTTACCTCAATCAACTTGAGTATGGTTATACTTACGGCGACTATTCAACTGGTCCTCTGGTTTTTATGGTGGAGGTAGTAAAATACCAAGTTGTCATATAAACAAGTCCTTATGTATTAGAAGAGAGCTTAAGTTTTGACCATCTAGTTGACCTCCTCGACTTTTCCTCCTTTTAACTAAGTCTGTAACCAAATTCTTTTTATTTTAGCTTTCCGTAAACTCAAGAAGAGCTTGTCTCTTTAATGGGCAATTATTGTGGCTGGGCTTTCGGGTGTATTCTCAACCACCTTTTCTCAAATCTTCGGACACTACTATATAGCTCATTCGGAGAGCATGTAATTTTTGGTGGAGTTTTTTGTACAGGTTCCCACAGATGGCGCTCACTGTTGATGCAAAAATTTTACAAGTTCGCACTAGGTATAAATATAGGCCTAGGTGTTCCTAATGTGGTTGGCTAGACTGCATCTGGTTTCATTTCCAAATAGTAGACAATGTAGTTCGAAGCTTGTCTAAGGATAAGCTGACCAAGAGTTTGTTGGAATCATGAAATGGACATTATCTGTTCCTCTCACAATTGCTCTATTCAACCTCTTTTGTTTATAAACAGTCTCAAACCTAAGATTCTACTAAGATATTCCATAAACCTTTTATAAAACACAATAAAGATCAGATAAAGGTTGCCTATCTAGAGACGCCTCTCCGATTAGACAAAGGACGTAGGTCTTACCCTTTATGTATATATAAAAATGAGATTTTAAGAGTAAAGTAAGATCTAGAAAGGTTCATCGAGACCAAGAATCTTATTATTTAGAGAAAGTAACCATGGAGAAAAATTGATAGAACATTTATAGAGCATCAATAAAAATAAAGTAGAACATACGAAATGTCTTTCATAGTAAAGTTCATATTTCTTAAAATCTTTTTTTGAGAATAGATTTGTCCTTTCTTGATGGTGGAGAGGACAAGTGGCAATTTTAAAGATTCTCTATGCACACTAATAGTGACTATTCTTAGTGTATGAGTATGAGTCAAGGGAAAGAGGGAAAATCTTCTCTTGGGAAGATGAGCCCTTTAAACGTAGGAAAATATTATTTTTATGAAAAATCTATTCAAAACAAAGAAAAATATGCTTATATATAGAAAGGAAAGCTTAAACCAGATTGGTTAGCATATGTTGGCCTAGCTTTCATTTTGCTATTACTATGTATCCTCTTCTTATTGGTTCTTAGTGGACCTATATGAATATGATACATGGTAGGCCTAAATTGGTGGATCTTGTCTTACTTGGGCCTAGTACCACGTGTCCTTCTTCTATAAACTCTAGAAATTACATTATCTCTATCTGATCAGGTGGTAAACTCTCATTAGCCTGACTATTTTTGGTCGCCACCTGAGCATTGTTAAAGCCTACCAAGGTTTTGTTGAAGGAAGATTATGCCTATTTTTTATCTTTTATCTATCTCAAAGGCTATTTACCTCTTGTCTGGTAGTCCCCTTTTACATTTCTTGGGCATGAAACTTTGAATAACAATTACCAAAACTGAGTTGAAGGTAACTCTAAGTATGCCAAGATACCAAGGTCGTTCTCCAACCTACTTGTTCGAACCAAGGTTATGGCCTCAGAAAGAGATATTCATCCTACAAACTACTTCATCCATAACTGGTGGGGAGCTCAACTTGAGGTGGTCTACACCTTGTTCACACGTGAGTGAAGCTCCTTGCTCATCTCATAATAAGGTAGTCGTAAGGTGGGTCATTTTTTATGGTGCTGACTTAGGCTTTCATTGGTTTATATTTGGCCATATGTCCGATCATATTTTTCCCCACAACATTCATTAATGGTGGGGTTTTATGATATGTGTGTGTGAGTCATGGAGAAAGAATGAAAATTCTTCTTAGGAAG
The DNA here is from genome assembly GCA_022749755.1 of Azadirachta indica. Taxonomy (NCBI): domain Eukaryota; kingdom Viridiplantae; phylum Streptophyta; class Magnoliopsida; order Sapindales; family Meliaceae; genus Azadirachta; species Azadirachta indica. The sequence goes on along the minus strand of CM040446.1, from coordinate 5,247,440 downwards.
ATGAGTTTTCCAATCCTAAGAATGTTGCTTTTTTTTTTTTGTTTTATGTCCCAAACCCTAGAAAAATATGCTTATATAATAATGGAAATACTTGAATTTGATTGGTTGCCTCATGTTGCCCTAACCTTTCATTTTGTTCTTTTCATGTGCCTCTCTTTATTTGCTTTTGATAATAACATACCAATATGAATGTGGCGAGTTGAGATTAGAGGATCTTACCTTATCCTATCCTATCATCACATGTCTATTCCTTATTGGCTGTGGAGATTATGTTGTCCCTCACAAACCAGGTGGCACATTCTCATTGGTTCCAGCTAGTACGCGATCCCTACCTAAGCATTGTAGAAAGTCTACTAGAATCCTATTGTAGGCAGCCTTATGGGCTACCTGTCCACCACATTTTCTAAAGGTTATCTACCCTTTATCTAGTGGTCCCCCATTTACATTTCTTTTACATGAAACTAAGCATAAAACTTTTAGTGCTATACTAGAATAACTCTATCCATATTCAAGGATGAGGACCATTTTTTGTATCCCACCTATTCGGACCAGATCATGGCCTTGCAAGGTGGGCTTTTTTAACACAAGGCAAATTAGAGTATATTCACTCACTTTTTGGCGTATTGGAGCACATACACGTATTCTTTAGCGTATTGGAGCATATACACTTATTCTCTTGCGTATTGAAGCACTCAGGCCATCTTTCTAGCACTCTTCACGCATACCACGATATATGGTTACGCAGTTTGGCGCCCATTCTTGTTGGCTATGTCAGCTATGATGGGGAGCCTAACTCGATGTGACAACATTCTATTAGACAAAGGTGGGGCTCCCTAATTTAATCTTATTGAGGTAGTTATGAGGCGAGTAAACTCATACGGTGCCGGCTAAGACTTTCGTGAGCTTACTTCCTGCCATGTGTTTAGCCCATATTGTTTCCCACAATATTAAATAGTTTTCCTTCTCAAGTAGCAGTGCAGTCAATAGAATCCATGTCACTAGTCATTAGTCATTAGTATAAAACAAAATTTTTAGTTATTAAGATTAACGATATGTTTAAAATTGAGGTCTTGGGGATAGTGTTAAGGAAAAAATTAATTGTACATTTAAAGTTAAGTAGAACTTATAACATATTTAAATATAACTTAAATAGATAAGTGATTGATTAGAAAACATTAGTCATTCTACAACTCTACTCAAGAATACATGATATGGCACTAAATAAGAATCATAGAAAGGGGAGAAAATTATAGAGAAAAGGCAGAAAATCTAGGGGAAGGCAGAAAATCTAGGGGAAAAGGAGAAAAAATTAGAAGAATTAAAAAAGAAATATCATTAGTTATTAAGATTAAGAGTACGTGTAAAATTGAGGTGTTGGGAAGAGTGTTAAGAGAAAAATTAATTGTACTTTTAAAGTTAGATAGAAGTGTAACATATTCAAATATAATTTAAATAGTTAGTTGAAGTATAACATATTCAAATGTAACTTAAATATATAAGTGATTGACTGGAAAACCTTAGTAGTTCTACAACTCTGTTCAAGAATACATGATGTAGCACTAAATAAGAATCATAGAAAGGGGAGAAAATTACATAGAAAAGGCAGAAAATCTAGAGAAAAGGGGAGGAAAAAAGAATTAAGGAAGAAATATCATACTCTTCATTCAATATTCTCCGAGTCTTTCCTAATAACAAAAATTAAGGCCCTTTTTATAGTGATCATATATGCAAGAGAACAAGGGAAACAACTCTCATGTAAAAATAAAAATTCTATTCTAACATGAACAACAACAGTCAAAGTAGTTGAAACAAATAATTCAATAAGACTGTAATAAGAAAATAAGTCCTAGTTCAATTAAAATTAACCCTTAACCCATTCTACATCAATACATCAGTGTTTACTAAAAATCCAGACAACTCTGTTCTCCATAGGCTTTCAAATAAACTCCCATAGGCTACTATAACTAGTAAGACGTTGAACTAAATGATTGCTGCTTCAATGGGTCTCCTCCCTCTCTGGTAGTATTCAAAATAGATGCGAACATAATCTTTCACTGTCTTGTACAACCTTGGTCTTGCCTCATTCACCACTCCATTCAGTGGTTCAATCTCTTTATAAGAATTTGGAATACAGAACACTGCCAGAGAAATTCTTTCCTTTTCTGAATTTGTCACTACTCTGTGTACTGGGCTTTTGAATATTCCATTACTCATTATCTGTGTCACAAGTCGTAACTTTTAAGTCATGATTTAAGGGAAAAAGAATACAAGGTATTATTCAGAATCTACGTGAGCAAATTACCTCTGCCTGATCGCCAACGTTAATGACAAGAGCTTTGGGAATGATGGGAACTCTGTACCATTGATTTTCTTTCTGGAATTGGAGGCCTTCCACTTCTTTGTCTTGCAAGAGAATTGTAAATGCTGATCCATCAGCATGTGGCTTTACGCCAATAACCAGATCAGGCCTTGGACACGGAGGGTAGAAGTTGAATCTGGCAAACAATGTCGATTGTTCTCCATACATGTCCAGAAAGCAGTTTTCTTCCAAATTTAATGACATCGCCATGGCCTTGAGCAGCACTTGAGTTATGACTTCTAACTTCGTGGTATATTCATGTAAGGTTTCCCTGCAAAATTTACCACAAACAAAGTTAACTTTTATTTTTCAAATATCATTCCTTTTCTCAAAATTTCTCTAGCATTATTATTAAAGCTAATAAGTGAACAACGTTAGCGAAATGGATTAGCAATTTCGTAAGAAAAGATTGACATTCAGGGAAGTCAGGTAGAGAGCCGGGAATTCAACTGTTTAATTGAAGTAAAAGATTGGGAATGGTCTATGCTCATGAACATTTTTTGTGTTTTCTAATTTTGATAAATTTTTTACTTATGAATTGTATGATTTCCAGGCAGGACAATGAAATTACCTAAAAGATGGAGGGTTTTCAGGCCAGAATTTGAGTTGTCGTTGATCTTCTGGACTTATACTGAGATACAATCGATCAGTCCAATCAAGAGTTTGATCCTCTGAAATAATCATGTCATTCCCATACCCTTCAATGCTGCCACTTTCTCTGGAGTATTTCTGTTTCTTTTCTGGTGAAAGGGCAAAGAACTGCTTTGTAACTTCTCGTACTTGGTCCAGAAATGCCAGTTCCATTCCATGATTGATTGCCTGCAACTCCAAAATTGTGCCTCCGAGCATAAGTAAACCACAATCAACATGTTTGAGTTTAACCTAGAAGAATCAAGTTTACTGTCAACAAAATCAGACCTGGAAACAGCCCCAGAAGCTGAGAGCTGAGCTGAGTTTGTCAAGTTCTTCCCTGGTGGATGATGGAGATGTCAAGAGGCCAATATCAATTATAGGGATTTGGCCAAGCGGCTGAGAATCATCAAGATTTCCAGCATCACTGCCTTTATAGATATAATTTTGTGGTAATTCTTGGCCGCTGATGATCAGCTCTTGGACAGTTTTCGATATTGTTTCTGTTTTTGCAGGAAATGAAGTTTCAGCCATGTTGTTTTGAGAAAACACTTCCAAAATTGAAAGACTGCTCCTCAGCTAGCTCTGATTTGCACGCGGAGAAGATAACAACCAAAATTAGATTGTTTGTCTTTTATGTTTTAGGTTAATTTGGATAGGTTACTTTTTCTAACTCATAGCAAGTTGTGGCTTTCAAAAAAAAAAAAACCTTACGGGTTTTTGGCAAAAATTCAGACTTCGATTTTGTGTCGTTGAAAGCGAAGAAAAGCAGGTCTAGTTGTTGATTTAAGAAATAAATTATTACTTTTTACTCTAAAAGCACGTCAGTGCTTGCATAATACACACAATAAATAATTATAGATTTCTTTATCCATAGCCCAACTTCGGGTGTTGGGTCGGGATTCAATCGGAAGGATAAGATTGTCCAAATATATAGAGGATATCATCACGTTCTTCCTCTGGAATTTCGGATTGTTTGACTAAAGATAAAAAATATGGGGTTTTTACACATACCTCCCCTGAGGTTTGTGGAAATCCCAATTTACAGAAAGGACCACAAACCTCCCTTACGGTTTGGTCCTCAGTTTACTGTTCTTATTGGGGTAAAATGGCATTTAACTTTACTGATTTAAGGAGACAAAACAATTTCAGATAATATATTTAACATCTGTCGTTACAGCTTACTACCTGATAGGATTACAAAATCTGAGGTTATTTTGTCAACTTCATTTAAATAAGCAAACCATCTTCTTCTTTTACTGATGTTTTCTCCTTGCAAACTTCCATATGGGCTTTTGGCAACATACGGAACTTGACATTCTGTTTGAACTATAGATCCAGCCTGCATCAAAATAAAAGAAGAAAAGATTTGAGGAGGGATAGATATATTACAAATGAGGACATGCTTGCACATTTCATATTATAATTTACTCCATATTGTTCTAGATTGAGAATCAACAAAGTTGCCATTCGGACCTTGCCAACATTGGTGTTGTTTGCATTTCTAAAATCTATTGATCTAAGAGCAATCTATGCAAATAGAGCTATAAATTTAAAAGCAAATTATCGAATAAAATGTGACGTTATAAGAAATATGTCTGGATAGCTAAAGGGATATAATTTTTGTCGGTAGAATTTTTGGCATTATAAGAGCATCCAGCGAGACAATTTCCACAAGCTCAGCAGCTAGGCATTTGTCGGGGCTTCATTAGATTGGATGGAGGTTCGTCAAGATAAAAATTCATGCTCAGCTTCATCAAGTCTTCTGAACTTTCTTCAATCACCCCATTGGCTACTTCTCCCATGACTTTGGCAGCAGAAAACTGATAGGAACACTATATTCTCAGCGTGGCAGCAGCAAAAGCTTCACAACTGTCCCAATCTCTTTCCCATTCCCTTGCCCATTATGGAATATTCCTTTTAGCACGAACTGGAGTTGGCAGCATCACTCCAGCGTTAATTAGTGACCCACCACCAAGCCACAACCCATTATTGCTGCAGAATCATCTTGTTCGAAGACCTATTATTCATGCAGATATGCAAGTTTCAACTGCTAAAAGACTAGAAGTATTTTTACTTTGTCTTTCTATGAACGTATAGGTTTTGCAAAAGCAACCATGTAACAAGCATAGAGGAAGAGAGAATAACCAGAAACAAAGCATCTCCATCCTCACAGCAGACATGAACTTCAAACAATCAGCTGGAAAACCATGAGCTCCCCATTGCCGACCTTTCTCTAGTAGACATACCTTTATCCCTGCCATTGCCATCCGGAAAGCTGCAACAGAACCTCCGTAGCCTAATCCCATAACAACAGCATCAAAACCATCTTGTTCTTCATCAGTACTCAACCTTTCCAAATATGCTTGTTTCTCCATACCCTTTTTTACAAAAAAATAAAATGGAACAAGGGAAAAAGTGGAGGCGAATTCCAGTTTCAGAATTAAGCATATTTATAGATGCATATACTGCCAACAATGAAGATCCAAAATGTACTATTTTGTTCTTTACTAACCGTGTATTAAAAAGTTGAGAAAGTAATATAATTCAAATAAAACCAAAAAATAGAATAAACCCAATTGAAGATTGGTTGAAGTAAATGTAGTTTTCAAACTCTTTGTTTATTGGTTGAAGTAAATGTAGTTTTCAAAATCTTTGTTTAAATCTTTATTTTGTTTGAAAAAATCAAACAAGTATTCAAAAAAACAAACCTCCTATTTGCATAAACATTTATGGTTTCAAGTTTCAATATTTTATTATTATTTGACTTTGCAAATTAAAATTTTAGGGCATTTTAGACATTACACCCAAAACAATTAAGAGACAAACACCGTAAGGAAAGTTTGTGGCTTTTTCCCCAAATATTTTTACAAATTCATATCTCCACAAACTTCAGGCAAGATACGTGGAAAAACTCTTAAAAAGTATTTAAAATATATCACTTTTTAAGAAATTGTTAATCAATTAATTTAAATAATAAATTTATTCAAATACTCTTAATTACTTATATTTTAAAATATAAATTTTTTTTATTTTTTCTTTTAAAATACTTATTTTTATTTTATTGTGTGTTAACTAATTCAAGTATATAAAAATAAATAAAATAATCATAAAAAAAAATAGAAAAAAGAAAAAGTTGATTTAAATTATAAAAATATTTTTTTTAATAAGCATTCTCCTAGTAGAGACTGTATTAAGCAAGAAAAATTAGGGCTATAAAATTATATAAAGAATTTCCTTTCATCAAAATTTATTTATAAACTTTTAAAATCAAGGAAAAATAAATATTTTGCAAATTCCACTGTTACTAACTATGTAGGGATTTATTTTTTCTGTGGGTAGATTCCCAATTAAAGCATTAATTAAAAAAATTAAGTTAGAATTAGGTGCCTTTTTTTTTTAATTTAAATGTCTAGATATAAGTGTTAAATTGTTTACTTTTACAAAAAAGTTTGAAACCGATATTTTACATATATACCCTTTTTAAGTATTACATATATTTATTTTTATATTCTATGAAAAATTTACTTATGTTGACATAATAATTTATAAATAGAATAATTTCTAATAAATTAAATGAATAAACACATTATTTTTTCAATGATATATAAATTCTTTTCTTTACTTTGTATTGTGAGTAAAAAAAATTATAATTAACAATTTAAATAATAATACGAAAATTAATGATAAATTTAGTTGTAATATTGTTCTAAGTATGTAAGAACAGAGAGAAATGATAAAAAAAGTACAAAAATATTGAATAAGATTTAAAATTTAATATATGTAAATAAAGTAATAAAATAAGAGTGTTATTGAGAAATAAAAATATTAATTTATTCAAACATTTAATTATTATTTAAGTTAAAAATTTTAAGTTAATTACATTCAAACTTTTTAGTAAGTTTCAAATATAAGAAAAAAAGCCTCTAAATATCTTAATAATTTTATTCAAATTTTAGTTCCCAAAAAAAAAAAAAGAAAAAGCAAGCATTTAGTCTTCAAATATATTTAGTTCATGTAATATCACAGCCAATTAAATCATTGTCTCGTGTTTATAAGAAATTTAAGTGAAAATTATATTTTAATGGAATGGAAAAACAAAAGATTATTTGGAATAGATTTATATTAGTGAACCTATCAACACTACCATTGACAAGTTGTCTTCTGAGGGGAACATTTTTTCGCATTTCTATTTATCTGGTTTACTTCTTTGTTTACTGTGTTCCCACACTTTTGAAACCCCTTTTTCTTTGAAGTGGAAACATTTTATCATTATATATGTATGTAGTATGTATATTTCACTTTCATCTTCGAAGTAGAAAAACCTTCGCTGATGCTTAAAAATTGCCGTGAATCTGATATCGAGTTTAAGTTGAAACAATATCGATATAATACATACAATTAGCTAGCTAGGTAAAGGCACAATAGATCTAAATACCTTTTAAGAATTAAATCGTAAGTTGTGTCATAAAAGGTACAAGCAGGTTTAAGTCGAATCTAAATTACATAAAGTTAACTGTGAGTTAAACCCACTTGAAATACCTTAACCCAAAATATGATCAATTATACAATCAGGATTAATGCAAGGAAAACACAAAAATTCAAAACTATAAATCCAAAAGATAAAATTACCCGAATTAATATAAAAAATATTATGACTTCATCAGCTCCTTTATTACTTTCATTTCCATATCGAATGTTTTCTTAATTTTACATCTATTAATTAGTGAACTGACTGTTTCATAAGTAATTAAACTAAAATTAATTTTTTATCAATTAAGACAAAATGTCTGATATGTATTGAAAGCAAATCATGTTAAACTGCTCTTGTCATTAACTTCTTGACTCATTAATTACTACCATTTAAATCCAGAAAGTCAAAATGAGGATTAAATGCAACGTCAGTTAGAAGGATCCACAGTAAGCCGTACGCAGAAAGGCATGAAATTGATATGTATATATAGCTAGAAATATATCTATTAATGTATCATTTAATTGTGCATATTAAGCTAGAGAAAAGTTGGACAAAAACACAAAGAATATATTAAAATAGACAAAACCCAATCACTCAATTATTCATCTGCATTTCCAATACCCAACATAAATCCAACTCCTAACATCAAAATAAGCTAATAATAAACTTTTTCTTTCAACAAAAGAAAACCTAGACTACGTAGTAACAAATCTTATTTTTCATTTTAGTACTTATAAAATATGACTACTGTAAAAAGATGACCAATTGCAGTTGTAACTTAAGGGTTTATTGCTTTAGTTTTTCGAGGATGGTGATGGTGACGGTGCCGTATTCTTCAAGATTTGGGTGCAATGATCCTTCAGCAATGGAGGGAAGTAAGGATTGAAAGGAAAAACCTTAGGCCAACAATTGTTATCAGCCTCATTGAAGGCCTTGCAACAATTGCTGCCAATCAATTGGACTCGATGGCACAAGAATGACGTTATGACCTCTTCTACGCAACCATGGACACTTTTGAGAGTTGACAAACACTTCTCAACGGCAGGATCACGATGTCCGAGCAATGGTGGCAAAGATGATTCAGCTTGTTCAGTTCCCGCTGCTGTTAAACCTGGAGAAACCATCACGAATATTGAACATGCAACGATCAACGCAATCAAACTAGCTTGAGACATCTCAATTTGGTTGACAATAAACTTTGGTCGTAAACAGCAAATTAAGTTATGTAGCTCTTGGTTTTGTTGGTGAATTTACTGTGTTGTAAATTTGGTGGTACATGGTGTGGTTCTATAGGGCATCTTTGATGATCATGTATTGTAAGTCGTAACTGTTAGAATTTAATCTTCAATGTAATTATTGTCCGAATTATGCTATTGCATCTGCCGGTTATACATACGGAGTAATCAGGTTAACTTGTTCTGGGACTGACTTTCAAAAAAATCACGACTATGATAAAGAGAAATTTAACAACTAAACTAAGTTAGAATCAAGTCTTCCGTTATATTTTTATATGGTCTATGTGTAATATTACAAACAGATCACATCATGTCCTGTCCTGAAAAGAAATTAAGTTGAAATTACATTTTTGTTGAATGGAATATATGGTTGATATATTTAGTTGATAGATTTGTCCGTTTCAGTACTCAGCTATATACATTAATTGATTACTAGAACATATATATTGTGTTGGTTCCATCATTGTTTTCTTTTTCATTAATATATAATCAAAGGCATTTATACCTGAATGTTTTCTTAATTTTGTATCTACGAATTGAAAGGCAAACTCTTTAATTCTTAATTTCTCCAATACTAGCAACCCAAATGCTTTAGTAGTTCATAAATGTTTAAAGTAATATTTATAAATTAATATATGCAAATGTATTAATTGAAAGTAAAATCATAATCAGGTTAAATTGTTTCTTTGTATTAATTTCGCTCTGTAACTGCCATTAAAATCTGGAAGCGATCAAAAAGAGGATTAAATGCAACAGTTACAAAACATTAATTATCATATTTGGCCTATAAAACCGCAACATCTACCGCCATGTTTTCACTCAGTCACAGCAATTCAACAAACCTAGAGCTTACTCTGCATTTACATATTGTCAAAATATATACTCAGACCAATATGTCTCAAGCCAGCATAACATATTCGATTGCTTTGATCCTTGCATGTGCATTCCTGATGACTGCTCCCGGTTTAGCAGCATTGCAGTTGCCAACGTTGTTCGGAAATTGTAAACCTGATGTTGACAAGTGCCTGGCAACACTCAAAGGTGTTCATGGCTGTGTAGAAGAGGTCATAACCTCGTTCTTAAGCCATCGTGTCGAACTGATTGGCAGTGCTAATTGTTGCAAGGCCTTCAATAAAGCTGATAAAAATTGTTGGCCTAAGGTTTTTCCTTTCAACCCTTTCTTCCCTACATTTATCAAGAATCATTGTGAAGAAATCTTGAAGATTGTATCGCCAGTGCCATCGCCATCCTCCAAACAATAAAAGAATTACCTGAAAAGTACTGCACTTGGTTGATCTTCTTAATTAGAGTACAAAAACCAAATGAGAAGTAATAACTTGTCATTGGTTCCCATTTTTTATATTTTAATTATTGGTTGATTTTCATGCTAGGGATACGTAAGATAATTTATGTCTGATTTTGAGAATGATGATCAATAAAAGATTTGCCTTTCTCCCAAAATTATATTTTCTTTTTCTATGCGCTCAACAAATAATAAATACATTGATTATGAGAAAATTTTAGAGAGGTGTCCTCTGTCTCATTGTTTATGGTACCAAAGCATCTAATAGAATCATAACACATACACCTCCATTTTGAAAATGTTACGACTTCATTGGATCGATATAGATCTTATAGTAGCATGTTAATAGATGACTTTATTCATTCACTACAAGCTCTGTTTTTCTTGAAAATATTAGGTTGCAACTTCATAAAATGGAATCCATTGTCAAGGTTCGTTTGGGGTGGAAATTCAAAAGTAATAAGTGACTTATTTTATAATTTTCAGTTAAATTTATGTTTGAAAAAAATAATTAACTTATTTTATAAATGGAGAACAATAAAAATATTATCCCTACTATTAATGAATATATGGCGATAAAATAGCTATATTTTCTGATTTGTGTGTCATAGAGGTAGATGCGTAAAATTATCTCATGACTCATCTTGTGATTTATCTATATATTGTGATTGTTATACATTATTATGATATTTTAACATTAAAAATTACAAGCGAATTCCTCAATTAAGTTTTACAACTCGTAATATTTTCAACATCATGATTGACAAAATACTTAACTATTTTTTTTTAAAAAAGAGTTATTTTTTTATTATAACATTGATTATTTTATAAGCCACGCACAATTTCAAATTGGCCCTGAATGTAAAGCCCTATATGATATAATATTTGAATATAATTTTTTATTTTTAAAAATAAAAATACAATGAATTCTTAAAATGCGCATTTAATTAAAATTAGTTGAATTTAATTTAAAAATAGTTTTTGCTTAGAATTTCAAAACTTAGTGCAAAAATTTAAAAAAAAAGGTCGTTTTCCTTTTCATTTTTATTTTACTGTATCTTTCTTAATAGTATTTTTCTTTTACTTTTAAAGCTCTTTCACTTATAATTTTTTTTATAAGATCTAAATTTTAAAATTTTAACTATTTTATTTAAATGGTTTTGTTGACTTGACTGTGTAAATTCTGTGTAAATAGAACTCTTTCACTTTTGCATGCAAGGACCGAATGGTTTGGTTAGAATTTCACTTATAATTTTTGTATAGTTTTATTTAAAATGAACTCTCACTTTTATTTTAGAATTTCAACAAAGATCCAGTTTGTTCAGTTCATGCAACTGCTAAACCTGGAGCAATGATCATGATTATTGAACATGCAAGGACCAAAGCAATCGAACTGGCTTGAGACATTTTGGTTGAGTATAGACTATAATCAGTAAATAGAAAAGCTAGCTCTTGGTTTTGTTGATTTGACTGTGTAAATGGTTTTGTTGACTTGACCGTGTAAATTCCGTGGCAGTGTGTGATCTTATGGGACAGGGTTGATGGTTGTGTCTTGTAACAATTGCATTTAATCTTAAATGTAACGTTTCCAAATTCCGTTGCTTCTTGGCGTAAATGGTAATGAGCAGTTTAACTTGTTCTGGGGCCGACCGTGTATGAATGTCAGGTCAGTTAAATAAAACCTATCATTTTATCAGTACATACGTATATGTATATACTTGTATTCCAATTTTATACTCTATGTAGAAAAACCGTTAATCTAATCTAAAACAAACCACCTCAATAGTTTCTGCATCTTGTAAATATATTTCCCTCCTGTCCATCATTAGTATAAGTGAAGTTCTTGGGCGAGGTGCAGATAGTCCCATGCTAATAATAGATCTTAAAAAAATACAAAATTTTTAAATATTCTTTCCTGTTCTGCTAACAGCTAGCTCAAGGTAGATGGTTGATATATTGATTAGTCCATTGCAGTGCTCAACTATATAGATTGACCACGAAAGAAATTTTGTTGGCTCCTTCATTCTTTATAGTTATATAGATATAATATTATAGATACCAAACTTTTTATATAAATTATTTGTATGAATGTTTTCTCAATTTTATATCTGCTAACTAAGAAGTAACCTCTTCTTCGGCTTCTCAATTTTGGTGATATAGTACTTATCCTTGGCTGTTTTATGAGTACGTGAATTAAATTAATATTATCGATTAATAAGAATGTCTGAAATGTATTGAAAGCAAAATCAAGATCAGCCCCAGATCATGTTAAAACCACCTCTTATCATGAATTTCACTGTTTAACAACCACTAAAATCTAGGAGCTGTCGAAATGAGATTAAAAGCAGCAGTTACGAGACATTTGCCATATATAACCACGCTATTTTGCAACCAAGTTTTCACTAATGACAACAAAATCAAGAAAATCGATAGCTTTTTACGGTCAAACAATATAGTCAGACCAGAAGATCTCGCGCTAGAATCACATATTCGAATGTTTTGATCATTGCATGTGTATTCCCGATGGCTGGTCCAGGTTTAGACGCATTTTCTGATCAAACTGGAATGTTGTTGCCACCGTTGTTCGGACATCATAAACCGGACGTTGAGAAGTGTCCGTCAACTCTCAAAATTGTTCATGGCTGTGTGGAAGAGGTCATAACCTCATTCTTAAGCCATCAAGTCCAATTGATTGGCAATGCTAATTGTTGCAACGCCTTCAATGATGTTGATAAAAATTGTTGGCATAAGGTTTTCCTTTCAATCCTTTCTTCCCAACTTTGATCAAGAATCATTGCACCCAAATCTTACAAAATGCATCGCCATCGCCGTTGCTATCCGCAAGAAAATAAAACAAGTATCTTAGAACTCTGCTGTTTTTGGATCTTCTTCTACAGGCATAGATTACAAACAACAAATCATGAGTAAAACCAATAACTTGTGATTGGTTAGCATTTTTTGTAGTTTAATTATTAGTTTATTTTCATATGTTAGGAATACATAAGATAGTTTATCTCTGATTTTGACAATGATGATGAATAAAAGATTGCCTTTGTCCCCACATTATTTCTCTTCTATATATGTTTGCTACACATGTATACTAAATAAATAAAAAAACCAAGTTCAACATTACCCGCTATTGTAGAACGACAATAATTTTTCTTTATAAATTATGGGCCGAAAATGTAAGCAATTCGCAAAAATTAAACATACCTTTTTATTTCATTATGGGCGTGACAGAGACATTCTTGCTGCTCTTCGGATTCCTTTCTGGCTGGGCTGTACTCAGAGGATCTATACTCGTCCTTGAGCAACCGGCTCTAGTTGGGTATTTCTGAAATGATGCTTTCAGTTGGTGGGATCCTCTCCGATGGAGGTTTTTATCCAAGGGTGCAATAGTTTCCTAGTTACCGGTTTGTTAAGTTTTTTCCGTGTCTTTTCATTCATTGTTCTTCCTCAAAGGCCTTCCTTTGTTGGTCCACTTTCCATTTTCTACGAAAGGGTTAGGCTATCTATCTCCACAAAACCCTTTTCGTTTGTGTTACTCTTTTCCCTTAATATAGTCTCCCTTAGTTTTTACTGAGGTTTAATGAGACCAAAAAAGAAAAATAACTTTTGGAACTGATATTTAATCTTAAGGAACATTATTCCTGGCTTTCGAAATCTTTATTTCTGATTTGAGGACTTGTAGAGAGGTTTAGAGAAATGATAAACTATGATGTTTATAGCAAAATCTTTATTTCCACAATCCTTCTTTATACTATGCGTAGGATGTCTAATTAATATCCTTCCAATTCTGTTGTTGAGTCCTCTACTTAATAGTGATAAGATATCCCTGAATTATAATACCATGATCAAACATGATCAATGCTTAGGATGTATAGTTAATAAGCATGATAAACTGTCTAGCACTACAGACGCATACCCAACATTTCTAGTATCTTTTCAGACTCGCCATAGTCACGAAATAAGAAATCTCTCAGCTCTTCTCCCATGTACCTATAAGAATACTAGCAATAACTTCTTTCATGTTTATTCAACTTAGAAACCTAAGTTGTCATTTGGTCTATACTTTTTTCATGAAACTCTACCTTTTGTTATTTCTCTCAATCACGCAAATTTGTTTGTGCATCCATTAAGCCATCCCCAAAATAATGCACAAACACAAGATAATTCAAAGTAAGTGGAATGAAATGCTACAAAATTATATTATTTGAATTCTTTTATAAATTTATTTATACACATTGATATGATTGTATTATACTACCATCACGTGTCACAACTTTTCAGAAAATTAAGATATATATTACGCGAATATATATATACACACATGTATATACATTGACGACGTGAAAATTTTATATCTCATTGTTTATGGACCCTACATTCAATAAAATCATAACACACGTACCTTCATTTTGAAATTAAATGACATGACGTTATCAGATTTAATCTTATAGTAACATTTTCATTTTCCTCACTGAAGATCAACATTTTCTTGGAAATATCAGTTGGCTCCTTCATTGTTTTCATTTTTGTACCAAAATATTTTCTTAATTTTATATCTATTAATTAAACGTACCCTCCTTTATCAGATTCTCAACTTCGGTGATATTAGTGAACTAACTGTTTTATGAGTCCATAAATTACATTAATTTTATCAATTAATACAAAATGTCTGATATGTAGCGAAAGCAAATAATGTTAACCCGTTCTAACCATTAATTTCACTCACTAACTACCATTTAAATCCAGAAGCCGTCAGCATGAGAATTAAATGCTACAGTAACAAGGATTCACTATCAGAACATAGGCATGAAATTAATATAATATATAGCTAGAGTCTGGAAATATCTAATAATGTATCAGAAAATTGTGCACATGAAGCTAGAGAAAAGTTTTATATTAAAAAGGAAAAAAACCAATTACTTAATTGTAGATCTTCAATCCCAAAACCGACATAAATCCAACTCCTAACATGAAAAAGAAGCTAATAATTAAGCTAAAACAATTTCTTTTTAAAAAGGAAACCCTGACCTACGTAGTAACAAGTCTTATTTGTCATTTTAGTTCTTGCAATTTATGATACTGTAGAAAGGATCAATCAATTGTTTTTGTGAATTAAAGATTAATTTGTTTCAGCCTTTCAAGGATGGTGATGGTGATGGCGACGATGACGTATTCTTCAAGATTTGGGTGCAATGATCCTTCAACAATGGAGGGAAGAAAGGATTGAAAGGAAAAACCTTAGGCCAACAATTGTTATCGGCTTCATTGAAGGCCTTGCAACAAGTGCTGCCAATCAATTGGACTCGATGGCTTAAGAACGAGGTTATGATTTCGTCTACACAACCATGAGTACTTTTGAGAGTTGACAAGCATTTCTCAATAGCAGGATCATGATGTTTGAACAATTGTGGCAACAACGATCCAGTTTGTTCATTTCCTGCAACTGCTGAATTTGGAGCAATGATCATGATTATTGAACATGCAAGGAACAAAGCAATCGAACTGGCTTGAGACATTTTGGTTGATCGTATAGACTACAATTAACAATGATCATGATTATTGAACATCCAGTGAAGCAAGCTCTTAGTTTTGTTAATTTCACTGTGTAAATTTTGGGGTAGAGTGGGATCTTATAGGGCAGAGTTGATGGTCATGTCTTTGTAATTGTTGCATTCAATCTTAAATGTAATTATTCCGAATTCCGTTGCTTCTTGGTGCCGGTTATAAAGAGAAACATTAAATGGTAATCAGCGCACAGTTCAACTTTTTCTGGTGTTCACCTTATATGAAAGTCAGCTGCATAAAAAAAAAATCATTTTATCAGTGCATACGTATATTCCTTTTTCATTATCTGAGTAGAAAAACCTTTAATCCATTCTAAACAAACCACCTCCTCAATGTTTTCTGCGTCATTAACAAACATATTAAGAAATGTTGTAAACATATTTCTCTTTTATCCATCATCAGTGCAACTGAAGTTCTTGGGGGAAGTGCAGATAGCCCCATACTAAAAATATATCTCAAAGAAATACAAAATTTTTAAATTAATTGAGTCTCTTTTACATCAGAAATTTCACTTCCTGTTCTGCTAACAGTTAGCTCAGGTAAGATAGTTGACATTAATTTGTTCACGAGAGTACTCAACTATATAAAATGACCACAAAAAAATATTTTGTTAGCTCTTTCATTCTTTACATTTATATTAAATGGTATTATAAACACAAAACTCTTTATATAAATTATTTTATACTTGAATGTTTTCTCTATTTTATATCTACTATAAGTAGTAATTACCTCTTGATCGGCTTCTCAATTTTAGTGATATATTATTGACTTTGACTGTTTTATGAGTACACGAATTAAGTTAATATATCGATTAATGCAAAAATTTCTGATATGTATTGAAAGCAAAATCAAGAACAGCCCCAGATCATGTTAAAACTGCTTCTTATCATTAATTTCGCTCTTTAACTACCATTAAAATCTAGAAGCTGTCGAAATGAGGATTAAAAGCAGCAGTTACAAGACATTACCATCTTTGCCCTATATAACCACGCCATTTACAACCATGATGTCATTAATAGCAGCAAAATAAAGTAAACCAAGAGCTTTTTACAATCAAAATATATACTCAGACCAAAATGTCTCGTGCTAGTATCACATACTCGAGTTTGTTGATCATTGCATGTGTATTCCGGACGGCTGCTCCAGGTTTAGCAACATTTTCTGATCAAACAGGAACGTTGTTGCCACCCTTGTTCGGACATGATAAACCTGATGTTTAAGAAGTGTCTGTCAACTCTCAAGAGTGTTCATGGCTGTAGGGAAGAGGTCATAAGCTCACTCTTAAGCCATCGAGTCCAATTAATTGGCAGTGCTAGTTGTTGCAAGGCCTTCAATGAAGTTGACAAAAATTGTTGGCCTGAGGTTTTTCCTTTCAACCATTTCTTCCCTACATTGATCAAGGATCATTGCGCCCATATCTTGAAGAATGCATCCCATCGCCATTGCCATCCACCAGAAAATAGAACAATTGCCCGTGAAGTCTGTAGTTTGTCAGATCTTCTTCTAAAGGCATAGATTATAAAAAATAAATGTGTAGTACTAATAACTTGTCATTGGTTCGGATTTCTTGTAATTTAATTATTAGTTGATTTTCATAAGTTAGGAATGCATAGAATAGTTTTCTCTGATTTTAAAAATGATGATGAAAATATAAAATATTGCCTTGTTCCCATATTATTTCTCTCCCACATGTGTTTGCTATACATACTAAACAAATTAAAAAACCAAATTCAACATTACCCGCCACTGTAGAAAGACACTAATTTTTCTTTATAAATTATGGACAGGAAATGTAAGCAATTCGCACAAATTAAACATAACTTTTAATTTCATTATTATGGGTCTGACAGAGACACTCGTGCTGCTCTTCGGATTCCTTTCTCTCTAGCAAGGCCGGGCTCCGAGCATGTAGTAATGCTTTCAATTGGTGGGATTCCTCTCCGATGGAGGATTTTATGCAAGGATGCAAATAGTTTCCTAGTTACCAGTTAAGTTTTTTCTGTGTATTTTTCATATTTCTTCTTCCTCAAAGGCCTTCCTTTCCTTAGCTGGTCCACTTTTTATTTTTTTCCCTCGGTTTAGAATATCTATGTCCCCCTCTTTTTTGGTGTGTGTTTTCTCTTTTTCTTTTACATAGTTTGCCTTTGTTTTTTCTGAGGTTTAAACAGAAAAAAAAAAAAAAAAAAAAAAAAAAGAGAAAAACCATGACTAACAGCTAGAAAATTTACAGTAAAAGAAAGGGTGTATAGCATCCTGTACAAGCAAGTGGCTTTCAGAAAATTATGATAGATAGCAGTCAGGAAAATAGTATTATCAAAAATAAGGTTTGCTTTAATGTATTTATTAATTCTAATAATTTTAAAAATATTGGTACAAATATTAATTTATTTTAAAATAATAAATAAAATAATAATATATTTATAAAAAATACATTAATAAATAGGACATTAATAAAGTAACATTTTAATATAATAATATATTTTATTTTTATTATATTATGTATATTAAATATATAATATATTTTAGTTATACATAAATATAAATTTTAATATATTAATAAGTATTGTACTATGATTATTTTATTTATATATTAATATTTATTTATGATTCATTTTATTTATTTTTAATATGTAATTCCTATTAAATTGTTAATATATTATAAAATAAATAAATTTATATTTTAATTATAATATGTTAACAAGTATTATTCATATTATTTATAAAATATATAAATTTATAATATGTTCATAAATATTATATTATTAATAAATTATAAATTATTAATTATTTCACTGTTAATAATTTATGATAAACATAATTGTTTTTATATAATTGTTTACAAAAAATTGGATTCATATAATAATTATATTTAAAAATTTCACATTTAAAAAATTTAACTCATACAGAACTTGTATGTGAAGCTTCTTTAAATGGACAGAAAACAATATTTTATTAAAAAAAATTATTTGTTATCTTTTAATTAGGATTAAACAACAAGAAGAAAAAAAGGGAGATTTTATTATTACTAAAATTTTCTTTTTTTTTCAACCTCAAATGGCCGATGTAAAATGGAATAAAACGAAAGATACCTTATTTTTATATTCAAAAATAAAAAATGCCCATATAATAAATTCTTATTAAAAAATATTCAATCTCACTCTTGTTGAACAAAAATGCCCCTAATCTCCATTTTTAATAAAAATTTTTTAAAATTCATTTTTTTTTTATCTACAAAGAATGAGATTTTGGACATTTTTTAATAAGACTTTGTTACGTGGACATTTTTTACTTTTAGATATGAAAACGGATTATTATTTTTTAGTATTTCCCATGTCAAGGATTACAAAAATTCTAAATTAGTCAAAGCGCGAAAGACTTTAACTCCACCAATGGGGTCCAGCAGTTGTTTAAGAGAAGCACAGCCAATTAATAGATCCCATGTCATAATTATGTGGGCCCCATGTGATTTGTGGGTCCTATTAACGGACTGCAAGAACAAAATATTCGAAGAGATTCCCGGTTTCCTTTTAATCAGAGCCACAAACCGGCTCTTTCGTGGACGCCTCGAGTCCTTGCAAACACTCTGCGCGATGCCGTACCTTCCTTCTTTTCTTTCTCTGTCAATTCATCATAACCAGAAAAACGAAAACACAACTCTGTAATACTCTCTTTACCCGTTCATTTTTTTCTTCAGAAACTAGAGTATGGCGAAATTTACACTCAGAGCAGATAACTTTTGTTTTCTTTCTCACAATATAAGCTCACGGAGATTAATCTTTAGCAAAAGTAGTTCAGTGAAGCGTCAAAAGTTTCATTTTTTATATTCCTCTGAAGGCTGCTTGAGGTACAGGGTTTTATGTTGCATTAAAGGGAAAGAAGATGTGAAAGAAACTGATAAGTTTGATAAAGTGCTTAGTGGGCTACGGGTGGAGGAACTCGACCCAGCGGCTAAAGTTTCTGGTCCTGGGGATGAAGAGGTGGGTCATGACTGGAGTTGGCCGCCATGGAAGAATATCCCTCAGCGATATAAACTTGTTGGAACAACCTCGCTTGCCTTTGTTATTTGCAATATGGATAAGGTAGTAGTTACTTTTTGCACACCGTCTTTCTGTCATTTCTACCGACAGATGGTGCTTTATATGAAGGGAAATTGTTTTGCAGAGTAAATGTTGGTGGTAGAATAGTAACAAATTCTGAAGGAACATTAAACAATTATGTGAATATATAAGTGATGGGAAATGAAATATATAAATCATGGCACCTTTAAAATTTTAGGGATGTTGATGATCGAGGAGAAATTGATCACTCATGTGCTTTAGATTATTGAGTCAGGATAAGGAGTCTATTAAATTTTGCTTGTTTAGTCGCTGACCTTTTATGTTCATGTTCATTTAATTATTTTTTGTTTATTGAATTGCATAGGTGAACTTGAGCGTTGCCATAATTCCAATGTCACACCAGTTTGGTTGGAATTCATCTGTGGCTGGATTGGTTCAATCGTCCTTCTTTTGGGGTTATGCATTGAGTCAATTGCCTGGGGGTTGGCTTTCCAAGATATTTGGTGGCGGGTCCGTACTTGAAGCCCTAATTTATTTTAGTTATGTTTCATTATTTGCACCGGTGTTAAGAAGAATCCTTGAATAGCCTTCAATGACAAACTATGCATTTCCTTTCTCAAACGATTAAAAGAAAAAATATTGTGGAATTTATAGTAACAAATATGAAGGCTAAGTTAGACCCCTTGAAATCACATCCCCTGAAGTCAAATTTTATGGTGTTCACACAAAAACTGATGGACCTGAATTTACTCAAGATAGGTGCCTAGTTGGGCTGTTTGAGGTTTTGGCTATTGAGTTACCACCTGACCTAAAAGTTTAAACTTGACCTAAAAGTTTAGGTTCCAAATAGGAGTATTTAAGCTTTGACACATTCCTCACATAAATTTGTTTAATAGGCTTTCATGGGAATCCAAATTTTAAGCAGAGGCAGCCCACTTCATTTTCTGTGAATTATAATTTAGTTATTACTGTTTGGATGGGGAGTGAGGGAGGATCTCCGTGCTAGACCATGAGGTTAAATATGCTCTAATACTAAGTTGAGAGTTACTACTCGACCTAAAAGCTGAAGCTTAGAGGTAAGGTCGTAAACAATAGTATCTAAACGTTAACACTGGCCATGCTCAATGTTATGTTTTTTGTGAAGAGACTGTAAACCATGAAAGCCATGAAATTGAAAAATTTTAGTTTTGAACTTAGATTACTTCTAGCAAAAAGTTAGTTTTGTAATGAAATGAAAGCAGCTGCAGCCATTCTCAATGTTCTACCATAGTGTAGCTTTTCTCCCATCATGTCCACTGTGAACCTTGGTGAAGATCACCAAATCATGGTTCTCAACAAGTTAGTGGTCCTTATGCAATATGCATATGTTTAGACACACCCCAAATATTTGTCCATGATTTGGTATTAGCCATAATTACAATTTCACTCTTATAAACATGGCAGATTCCAGTTCACAAGAGGATGGAATTTAATACATATGCGCACAGACTTTTAAACCTGTTTAAGCTGTTTAGGTAGGTGCAGTAGTCACACACTTTTTGTGCATACAACAAAGAACAGATGTAATTACAGTTGGGCAAACCAACTTTAGAAAGTATATTCTCGGGGTCTGTTGTCTCAACTAACTTTCTTTAGCTCTTTTTCCAAAAGGCATTTGGTTATATGGCTGTTTCCATCGTATTGATCATGTAATTGAAGCAATAATTAACTTCGAGTGGAAAAATAGTGTGATGGCTCTAGAAGCCAGAGACTTCTCTTATTGCACTGAACAAAAGATCCCCTTATATCCCAGATGGATGGTTCTTGAGATGCCTGCAACACAAGTTGTACATCTTGTTCAACTATTTTATTCTTCTGGTGCAGGAAAGTTCTTGAGATTGGAGTATTCACTTGGTCCTTGGCCACAGCACTAGTACCTTTTCTTGCTGGATATATGCCTGGATTAGTCTTGTCAAGGATTTTGGTATAGGTCTTCAACTTTTATTATTTCAGTCTGTCTTAAATATATATTTTATATTTCAACCTTTTGCAATGTGCCTATGTATGTCTATGAACATGTTAGTGTTCTTGTTGAATGGTTCAATTTTTGTTAAGATCAGATCATCTTGTTGATTCATGCATCATATGTGATAATTTGATAGAATCTTGATGAACTCTCTCTATGTTTCACACCAATCTCCAGCTCTGAGTTCTATGCCTTGAATGTTAACTTACTTTCCCATGAATAACGGGCATTTTTCTTCTCTTTTAAATCTAGGTTGGAATAGGAGAAGGTGTTTCACCATCGGCTGCTACTGACCTTATTGCCAGGCATGTAATATCCTTGATGCTTCCTGAGGATTTCGCTTTTCCTGGTTTCGATAAGGAAATGTAGTTAATGAGCAAAATCTAGACGAAAAAAAATGAAACATTTTTAGTTGAAAACTTCGTGGATATAACATCACAGTTCTGGGGGTAATAGGGGGTTCATATTTTGTGCTATCCTATGTCTATTTTAATCACATAATCTCTGGGAACTTCATAGTTTAGACTATGGGATATTTCATTCCCATTTAAACAGCATTTGAGTCATTTGTGAGTAATGTTATTTGAATGTATCTTGACATCAGCCTTTTAGTTTCTCTGGTCAATTTCCTCTTCTAGCTGGTTAAATTCTGTTTGGCTTTCTTTGTTACATAGGTAGCATGGTTGACACCCTTTTTTTGGGTTGACCAAATTGAATCCAAATTTCCTTCATTCTCTATTTCCAACCTCTGCTTTCTAACTCAAATAATTTTTTCCTCTCTCTTTTTCCCTTACAAAATAAAAAGTATCCTTTTTAAATACTAAATAAATGAAAACCAAACCCGCCCCTACTCATAATGTGAGTGAAATTCAAATCTCAAACATCTTGTACTATTCTATGAGATCTTACCATTGAACCAGCTGGTACTAGATTACATCTTGACTCCTTGTATAGTGTTTAACATCATCTTTATGATTCTAGATGCTAAAAAAATATTATTTATTAAATATCATTTTGTTATGATATAATAAAATATGGATTTATTAAGTATATCCTTTTTCCTATTTCCCCCTTTCTAAATGATTTTACGTTGATTCTCTTTTTATCTCCCTATATGACGTTATTTTGATTGTATAGTTCATATATTAACAAAGACCTAATTTATGTTTCTCTGTCTTTCCACTTGATTGGCAATTCCCCAACACCATAACAGGGTAATACCCTTGGAAGAGCGATCTCGGGCTGTATCGTTTGTCTTTGGTGGACTGAGTTTCGGAAGTGTTACTGGGTATGTTTTTTTAGAACTGTGTTGGGTTGAGAAGGTATTATCTTTGTGGTGAAGTAAAATGCTTGGTAGTTGGCTTAACCATGATTTAAAACGCACAATGGTGAACATCCAACCATGAAATATTGAAAATTGTCAATAAGAAATAAGTGCACACTTGGCTCTCTCTTAAGTTTGCAATGAAAAGATCAAAAAAATGATGATCTTTAGTGCATATTGTGTGATTGCTTATGTCTTCTGATAACTGAAGTCTATTAATTTCCCCCTTAATCTTCTATGATTGTACTTGTTCTCTGTTAGTGATAACTGTCAAGTGAGGATTCCTTGTTGCTGTTTTTATTTATAGAATTGAATGAGTGCTCAGGTTTTGTTAATGTATTATTTCTTACATTAAAATGTCTTTCAGGCTTCTTTTAGCTCCTCCACTTATTCAAAATCTCGGTTGGGAATCTGTGTTTTATATCTTCGGGTTCCTTGGGATTGCCTGGTCAGTAGCCACTACTTAATTCACTGGATTATCAACCTGCTTTCAAGTAATTTTTCCTTTGTGCAAAGCCATACACAAAAGAAAGTAGTTAACGTAAAATGGAAAATAGTATTTCTTGATGTTTCTTTTGCTGTTATTTTGAATCTGATGATTACAAGAAATTCCTTGGTCAATTCTATCAATTTCTTTTTTTGTTTTTTCTACGCACTTTTCACATGAATTGTTAAATAAGTTTGACTTTAAACTCATGTTATGATCAAACCAAACATTGAAGGTTTTCAGGATTTCGGTTTCTTAAAGAAGGAGATTCTTCGTACGATGGGGCATCTATTGCATGTTAGTAGTCAATCCTTATTTTCCTCTTTTATTGTTTATTTGAAAAAGAATATTCCTTTCCATGCAGATGATAATCAGTTAATACTTTTATTAGGAACCATCATACCCATGACCTATCAATGGAATGTGTTTGCTTGCACAACGTAAAAATTCATGCTTAGAGAATATTATTGAATATATGCTACCACTGATATATTGAGTTTTATTGTTTTGGCTGCCTTCTTATGATTGGCTTCAAATATAAAACTGCACTGAAAGAGGTACCCAAAGGGGATATTATGGATGGGAGAATTCAAACTCTTCTTCTTGAGTCCATATCGGTACATACAGTTCCCTGGTGAACTTAACCAAGTAAAATCAGCAATGCATTCATCTTCATTTTCATAAAAAATAAAAATAATGATAACAAAATTTGGCAATCTGATGAACAATTTATTGACGATAAGTTTATGCCAAAAGCATAAGCACACGACTTCACTGGATTCTCCCTGAACTATTTCTATTTTTTCAAATTGTCTAATTTGTAGACCAAATCATAGTTTTTGTTTATGTGTCTGATGTAGCACCAAATAGGAAGAATGGAAAGGGAAGAAAATTAGATAGAAAGGGAAGAGATATAAAACGAGAGGGGAAAGAACAGAAGAAATAGGCGGCAATTTTTTTCAATATTCTTCAAAGTCTACCTTTACAACTGAAACTAATTAAGATAAATAACCCAAACACAATTCTAACAAGAAAATAGAGGATAAGAAAAGTAAAAATAATGCTAAAACCAGCCTAGCTTGTTCTTCATGAACAGTTATGTTGTTTGCATTAATGATTAAATAGCTGTTATATGTTTTCTACCCAGTTATTCCACACAATTCTAATCAGGAATTCCTTTTCGTTTAATTTGGCAGTGCACCAGTCTATCAATAAGAAAAAATCATTCAAAACATCTCTGGAAGATTTAGGTGGATCTTTGAAGGATGATTTTCTTAAAGATATCATAGTTTAATTCAATTGTGAAATTTCTATTTTACCATAAATTTGATATCATTTTTCTAAGCTGTATTTAATTGATAATGTCAGTTTGGGGCTCCCTTGATCCAAACATGCCATAATTTGTTTAGCTTGCTAGTTTACGTTCATGCATATTCTACTTTCCTGAAACAGAAAGTAGATCTATTATTGCCAAACACCCAAGGAAGCAAACATGATCAGCTGTAGTTTTGGCCTGGTATCCTGGGGTTTGATTAATAATCTGATTAAAGAGCCCTACCATTAGCCAATCTAACATCTATAAGCAGTGGGGTTCAATTCAGTCAAATATGGCTTTCTTTTAATTTATTACCTCTTAGCATCTTCAATGCCTTCCATTAAAAGCTGGATTTTGTTGGGGCAGATACGCAGACCTAGATCTTGAATTCTTCATTCATGTTAGTAGAGTTCTATTATTCTGTAATCATAACATCATTCAAGCAATGCTGATTGCCGTATATGGTTTTGGCTCAGTATTTCATGATATGGTTATTTGTCTGATTGAAAAGTTAAGCCATTAACAAAGTCTTGCTTACAGAGTTCAGATATAAAGTCATGCTCTGTAATCAATAAGGCAGAATTTTCTTGGCAATGAACTTTTAGTGTTATAAATTTTCATTCAGTAACTTGTGTTAAAATAGTAGAAAAGTCTATTCATTTGATCCCCTCTTCTCCCAGTGTTAGGAATAGCAGTAGATGTGAAGGCATGCAAAAGCTGGTTAAATATGACCTCCTTAAGCTTACGTACAGCCTTGGATGCAGTTGTGAGTCATGTCCAACTTGCTCAACAGATTGTCAAGTTATTGAGCCGGCCTGCTGGTCTTAACTTGTAAGGAAACTTGGAGATATTTCTAGTTAAGTCGTGATTTTGTCTGAATCAGACCTTAGATTTATGATGGGGGACACATTCTCTGGTCAAATTTTCTAAAAACTGATATTTTTGCAATCATGTATGATTTATATATTGATAAAATTCGATATTGGCTGATGATGTGACAAGGATATGGCCTTAATTTTGAATGCCAAACATGATTTGTGAATTTATATCGGCATCCCTGAACTAACTACTTAATTATAACATCACAGACATTTTGATGGCAAAGCTTCTACCATAAGCACTGTTTTTCCTCGGTTATTTCAATCATCCTCGCATATGTTTAACCACCAAAGTCGTGGCGCAAAAAGTATTTGTAGTAGTTCTGATATATTGTAGAGTGCATGAGTCTGCTATTCTTAATACTTATTGCCAGCTATTATTTTCGTTGATTTCTTATGTGCTTTTATGTAATAGGATGTACCATGGAAAGCATTTTTCAAGAGTAAGGCTGTATGGGCAATGATATATACTCATTTTTGTGGAAGTTGGGGTCACTACAATTGTCTGTCTTGGCTTCCTACTTATTTTAGGTATCATTTTTACTGCTGACCATATTTAGTTTTCTAATTCACTATATTTATGATATAATGGCACTTGCCAAGAAACTGCACCAACTGGTTTTGCAGGACACTTTCTTACTTTAATCTTATGTTGTCTTATTGAATATTTACAATTGCGATGATTTCATTGCTGAAATTTGGTGAAGTAATAAGTCAGGGCATGGTTTGCTGAATTTTAACAATTTAATCCCTACCCTGCCCTTTGTATTTAACCTTGGCTCTGACAATGTACCAGGGACTAAAATGTCACAGTTGAGCAAACCATGCCTTAATTTGTTACTTTTCCAAAGCTCTGGGATGAAAGTTACTACCCAATTTACAATTTCATGTACTATTACAAGGTAAATTATGAAGGGAAAAATTGAAAATTCATCCATACATTCCAAGCAGCAACAATTCTGTCATACAAATAACTATGCAGTTGACTTCATGTCAAACACATATACATTACCCTAAGTTTAGATGGAAACTTGTGGAGTTTCAGTTTGTTACCCTGTCAGCATAAAATTTTGATTGTATGGGTGGAAATAATTATGCCTTGTTTTGGTCAGAATACAGGGTTTGGACTTTTTCTGACCTTATTGTTCATCCACAAGTTTAGAATTGAAGAAAATATTACTCTTAAGAAATTTACTATCTGCTATAGATATATTGATTTTTATGGTTGCATACTTTTTAATACAAAAGGTTTCTAAGTTTCAGTTTAATTGCAATGCAGTGAGGAGCTGAACCTAAATTTGATGGAAGCTGCATGGGTAAGCCCAAAAGATTGTAGGCCATTTTATATTCTAGCACATTCAGTTCCTTGAAACTTAATTAAATATATTGGATTGGAAATTAAAGTACTTCATGGTCTTTTAAAATATTTGAAAAATATTAGTTAATGTCATTAGAAGATAACAGTTGTTTCTAAATTAAATAAGTCCCAAATCTCTGCAGTCCATTCATGCAGAATGCTTCTCTTGGTGTCTAAATATCTGACTTCAGTAACAGCATAAATGAGCAGAATCTAAACAATGAACTTTGACTGGGAAGCTGTAACATTAATTTTTGTAATTGCTTTGATGTGCTCATAAATACTTCCCCTTTTATCTCTTGGATAACTTAGAAGATTTACATGTACTAAATAAAAGTAAACAATAATACTAGTATGACATTTTTGGTTGCATCATCCAAATATCCCACAGTAAGCATTATGGTTACCAAGGCTACCCTAATTTGTAAAAGCTGTTTCTCATATCAAAGTTGAAATTTGCATATAATTGTTCACTGCAATTTCTACATTATCTGAAGGTTGAAGAATTTATTTCTAAAATATGTGTCTCAACCTTCACAGGTTTCCATCCTACCCCCCTTGGCTTCAATATTTGTGACCAGCATTGCTGCACAATTCGCAGACAACTTAATTGCCAGTGGAGTTGAAACCACTATGGTAAGGAAAGAAGCTGAAGAAGTACTTCTTTCTATCCATATTTATCTCTCTATGAGTCAGAATTACCTCCACCAACATGTATCTGTGTGCTACACTTGATACTATAATTGCTAATGTTGTGAAATCTGTGTCATAAATCTTTGGCCATGATTATCTTATTCTCGCTTCTGCTATTTTTCTTTCTAATTTTTGTTGTCAAGCCTTAAGTTGTGGATGACAATCAATGCTAAGATCAATGTTTATTTAAAGGTACTCTGATTCTGTATTATAACCATTGTGACAACATCAATTTTCTATGTTTAGGTGCGAAAGATTTGCCAAACAATTGCATTTTTGTCTCCTGCTGTCTGCATGACTCTATCTTCTGTGGATCTAGGATTGCCGCCTTGGGAAATTGTGGGGATTCTTACAGGTGGCCTAGCCCTTTCAAGTTTTGCCTTGTCTGGTAATGATAATCTTACATTGATAATTTTATGGTAGGATCTGTCCATGTGATGTAAATGGCTAACACCTTTTTCTATTTTTTAATCTTTCTCAGGACTTTACTGTACCCATCAAGATATTTCACCTGAATATGCAAGTATACTTTTGGTATGTAAGTTTATAACTGTTCATTTGCCATGTGCTTTAGTTTTCTATTAGGCACCCTTTGATCTTAGATGTGAAACCTTGGTTTATAAATTCATTTGTAATTCCCACTATTTGTGCTGTAAACTTATTGTGTGTGACTTGTATCATCCAAACTAAGTTCATGACAGACAATTTGAGTATATTGACCTGTCCAAAGCATTCCTCTTAGACCAGGCCATTATATATTTTTTTTATGCAAAGGTAGCAAAACATTGTGTGCTGCAATGACCACTGCATCATGTTCTATATATCATTCAGCTCATTCTTTAGCTAGCCTCTTCATAATGAAATGGAGTACCTAGTTTTATTGTTGTAACTAACCATCTAGTGAATAGATTATCTACTTATAATCAGAAGTTTCAGACCATAATAGAACTGAAACTTAATAATGATACTTGCTTTTGACATTATATTCCCTGTCAAATAGCCTTTTGATTCATTCTTCTTATATTTGGCTATAGATCATAGTCTTGGGTCATTCATGTGATATCTGGGTCTGAATAGTGAGCTCTCCCTGCAAATATATTACTTTATATCAGTGTCTTAAAATTGAAGCACGTCCCTTCTTCACCCATCTATTAAAGTTTGCAGTGGCGTATGTGCATTTCCATAATGTCTTCCAATTCTTAATTCTAGTCTATAATGAACATTTCCTACCCAGGGTATTACGAACACTGTTGGGGCTGTCCCAGGAATTGTAGGTGTTGCTCTAACCGGTTATCTCCTCGATTCAACTCATTCATGGAGTGTAAGTTACCACCATCCTAGGTTTGATTTCTTTACTGGCAATCATTTCACCAGAGATTTTACATTATTTTGCATTTTTGTTATGTAGATGTCATTATTTGCACCATCAATCTTCTTCTATTTGACTGGTACAATCATATGGTTGGCATTCGCCAGCAGTAAGCCTCAAAGCTTTTCTACAAGAGATTGAACTTTCTGTGCTTGACATTGGTTTTGATGAACAAGGATCCGAGCTGGAGCAAATGAGTCAGCCACATTACTAATTTCCTTTCTTCAGCTATGGCGGGTGGAGCATCATCTGCTGATTAGGTTTGTATATGGTTCCAACTGTATTACGGTGGGATGTTATACATTTTTTTTTTTTTTCTAATGTATATTCTGTCTAAAAAAGTGTTGGTTGGCCAACAAAATGATGTATACTTTGTTGTATGTTTATTTATAAGTTACTCAAATTTTGTAATTATATTGGAAAGTCAAGAATTTCGGTTTTAAAGTATCTCACCAACTTTTTGTACTACCTTTCTATTTTGACCTACCAATGAATTGCTTGGACATTCTATGATACCGTTTCTGGAGGGGACATTTTAAAATAAACCAAAAGTATGAATTCTCAATATGGACAAATTACAGAAGAAAATAGGATTCTACTTTTCAACAAGATGGAAGAATTAAATGCTTTTTCATTATATTCTATCTCTTATTTGATCAATCACTGAATCGAGCCAACTTTAGTTCCATCTAACTGCAAGCAGGGAGAATAACATGGGGCATGTGAACAAATACAATAGAGAAAGGACCAACACTTATTGCATTTGTTGAATTTATATGTAAAGGCTCCAATGGAGGTATATCTCCGGCTGAATTTACACTTAGAATATTTCCATTAAGTAGCACGGTTTGGCTGTGCAAATTTCCATCCTTCGCTGTTAGATGATATTCCTCCCTTTCATTTCCGTCTACGGAAGCTTCAGAAAGCTTTATAATTTTAGTTCTATGAACATTATGTTTGTATCGCAAACTCCGGGTACGACTGAACTTGACACTGGCGTGGACAGTGGTGCTATTGTCTAGGTTAATAAGAAGTAATGTTACCCCTTTCTGCAAAGTGAAGTATGAACAAGGTCAGAGTGTTCAGAAACACCAGGAACAAAAATTAAATGTAAAATTAATAAAAAAAAAAGGGAACGTAGCTTACTGATTCTTTTGAACAATGAGCATAAGAGCGTATCTTTTTGGTCCCAGAAAAGCTCGTTGACAGAACATTTCTACCCATTAATCGGTGCCATAGAAGAGCACTGCAATTAAGATAACAGAGGATCAAGCATTGCTTCACTGTGACTGTACTAAAGCTACTAAAACCTCGGAAGCAATAATGAGGAATCCTAGGAATGAAATAAAGGCTCCAAGCTTAGTTTCTTCTTCTTTCAGGGGACATTTTGAAGTCCTTGTATCCTGTTGTGATCCTAATATTTTAAACATGCCTTTTTCATTGACTGTTTTGCTGACAAGACTTAACTAAACATGGTAAAAAGCTTGGAAGATGTTAGGAGGAAAAGTCTTGTTCTGCAGGGAACGCTTTTAAGAGGACTTAAAGAGTATTTAATAACCTGTAGTAGTCTGGGTTTGGTACAAAATTGGTTGTGTTGAGTAAACCATAATTTCCCCCAATTAATGACTGCCTGCAGTATGTTTTCGTATCATGAGCTGATGCCATACCAAGCTGATCCAAATACCTGTTTATCATGTTGATAACATGATTTAGAAATAAAGCACAGAAAATGAAAGTATAGGACATAAGCTATAGTTCACTTACCAGAAGCTAAAGACAAACGCATTGGTAACAAGATTGTGACCACTGTTGTAAGCCCCTCCTGCCTCACCAACCCACGCAACTGCAGAAGTCCCCAAACTCTTGATGGTGTTTTCTAGCTCACTGAATGTTTTAATCTCACCATCAAGAGAGGATGGATCAAGAATTTTCTCAACAAGGTGTTGATCGACTCCTATTATAGGGGAAAAAAAAAAGGATGCAGTCAGATTAGATGTACATGTTCTCCCCAGGCATGGTATGTAAGAAGTTTCAATATCATTTTGTAAACAGATACCTGGTCCAAGATTGTATATGTGGTGGGTGACCACATCCAAAGATCTGCCTGATTTATCTATGAATTCTTTGAACCAATTTCGGTCAAAGAATCCTCCTGGTGCAATTATTAGAGGCCTATAGTCCATACCCTTATAAATTTTCTGGACTATATTTTGTAAAGCAATTGTATCAGAAGCATACTGATCTGCTGCAATTCTAGTTCCAACTCCATTTCCACTCAATTCATTCCCTGTCCAGCGAAGATACAGGTATTATTACCAAATACAGAGATCTCTATACTACTGCCATGCAAATAGTATGAACATTTTATACTCTGTTGCAATTGTACTGTGCTCTTACCAAGCTCCCAACCATGAATCGTATAGTTCTTTTCAACTGTATATCGTATCAAGGATTCAGAATTAGTATAGTCCCAAGCTCCTTGAGCAGAACCATCAGGTTGTATAGTCCGTCCAGTGAGAGCATTTAATCCAAAGATAATCTTAGCCCTGAGTTGAAAAAAGCAGGTACAGTTCAACAAAAATGGCTCAACTTTCAGAAAACGCAGGCCTGTGTTAAACAAGTTTAAACAATAAACAGAACTGATCATACCCAGATTTCTTGAAAAAAGCATTAAGTTCATCCCATCTATGCATCGGCAAACATCCTTGGGTAAAACCAAACATCTCGGAACTTTTGGTAAATGGAGTGCAGGGTTGATGATTATCTGGAGTATCATATATAACCTTATCTTGCAAGGTGCCACCCAGTCTAATCTTCAATGGTGAAAAAGCTGATCAATCAATCAAAGAAATGTCTAAATATTATGAAGAAAGATGTAATTATTGCTAATTGTCTTCTAATCAGAAGAATTTCTCACCTTTAATTGCATTCAAGAAAATATTGTTGTTAAGGTCCTGCATGAATGAAAGAAACATCAATTATTACAGAATGCATCAACTCTGTTACCAGTTCTTCTATCACTAACTTCAAATACCCACCTCTGTAATTATTTTTCATTTGTGGAGACATATACATCGCATACCCATTTATATAATATAAGATTCATTTATTAATTGAACTAATGAATGGAAATGAAATCTATGTTAACTCATAAGAACTATTAACCAAAGCAAATTCACTGAATGAAAGTTGCCAGAAAGCAAAAACCAGATACAGATGCAAAAAGTGAGAAAAGAAAATAAAAATTAGAACAGCAACCAAAAAAAAATGTCTCTGAGATCTCAAATCTATTGCCAGAAAAAATATATATAAAACTGCATTAATGAAAATTGTTTGCAGCTGCAAATATTATAGCTAGCAAATTCAATCCTTGGAAAAGGAAAAGAAAAAGCATTACCAGATTGAGCAGAGAAGCTGTACCCCAGCTGCATGTCCCATAGTCGCATTTCTCAGGAGGCCACCAATCCAAAGTAGCACAAATGAAATCATCATCAATCCTTCCAATGACATTATTTCTATCAATGAAAACACTTCCTTCAACAGAAGCTGCTGCATCTACTGTGGCCTGTAAAACGAAGGTGCAGCAGATGAAGAGTGAAATCCCTGAAAGCAAACCCATTAAAGAAGTATGTGAACCCATCTCTGCTGGTTTTCTGGTTATTCCTCAAAACAAGATCTGAGTGTATGTATACAAATGGATTTATGAGCAAACAATGAAACACAAACAGTGAAGAAAATGGAAGGTTGCTTTGCTTGCTAGCTAGCCACACTGCTGAGTTCCCCACTGAAGGCTAAACGACATATGTATAATAATTATTAAGTTTACATAAATAAGAGTGGTATTGTTTTATAAAGTAAGAAGATCACAATATTAACTGTAAAGCATATATACATATACATATATATATATATAAATTCATTTTAATTCGAATTTATGTGTATATAATCTTTATATTTGCATGTATATATGAGATTTATGGAATTTTTAAAAAAAAAAAAAATCATTGAAATATTATACTTTACGTTTGGAACTTTGGCAGTTCAGAATAATGTGATGTTGGTTGAAAGTGGGGACCATGAGTAGTGCTTTCTTCAAGAATTTGCTTGTGAAGAGAGTCTTCTTATAAATATGTTTTACAATAAATTAATTTTTATAGCTTAATTAGTAAATTATATTTATTAATAATTATATTATATTGTAGGGTTGAATAATTACGAAATTCCCAACCACAATTTAGAGCAAGGTTTAGATTAGATTCACTTTTGAGATTATCAATGGAGTTTGTTTGGCTAATTAAGGGTATTGTTAACTAATTAGTAGAATTAAATATTCCCTTAATTGAACTGTGTTTCATAAATTTTTTTTTTATTAACAATTAACACCCTTTTCAAAGGAAAGAAAATATATATGTAGTGAGTATAATAACAATATTAATTAAGGGTATTTGGTAATCTTAAACATTATCATTTGATTTGATTTGATTGAGTATAATTTGTGTAGTGAGAATAACACTAATGATTGATTACTTTGAAAATTAATGTTACTTGATATATACCGAGGCATTATGTACAAGAAAAAATGACAATGAATTAGTTTGCACGTGAACACATATATCACATCTATTGTTACACAAATATATTTTAATGGGATGAGCAAAGCAAGTGACTCTTATAAATAATAATAATAATAATAATAATAATAATAATAATAATAATAATAATAATAATAATAATAATAATATAAAATTTCTACATCAAATGATGCACGAATGATGTATGAATGCAATATAATTAATAACATTCAAATCCCCCATTTTTTGCATTTTTGTACTAATAATAATATAGTTTCTTGTTTAACCTCTGTTCAAATTAATGGTTGAAATATTAGATCACTGTTAAAATAAAAAAATATTAATTATATTTAAAAAATTAAACTTTATTATATACTTGCTCTTGTAAATATCTAAATAAGTCTTTCATTAAATATTTTTTTATTATGTATCTTACTTTTTCTCTATATCTATAAAGTATTCATCACACTTAATTACTTTTTATTTTTTTAAAGTTATAAAAATAGTATTTAATTTTAGAGAATTTTTTTATAATTTAAGGTGCCATCTAATTAATTTTCTATAAATTATTAAATTCTTTTTAACTCATGATATATAATTTTCAACAAATTAAGATTTTACAAATATTCTTAAGATTTTTAACCATATAAGATTTTTGTAAATTTTATATGTCATTACTCGTTTTTAGAAAAAATGAGTTTACAAAGCAATGTTCTTTTTGTTATTTAATTAGTTAAATCTTTCTTAAGAGTTAATGATATAATATAATGGGTATATACTTTTTACTTTTATAATTTAAAACATAAGCTTAATTTAAAAAAAAGTAATAATTTTGATTGGAGCAAATTCAGGTCCACCGAAAAGTTACAAGTTGTCGATAAATAAAAAATAAATAAATAAAAATGAAATTGCCCGATCAAGATCAAGCTGAGACCTCACTATAAACTAGCTCAAGCCCCAACCCCAATAAGCATTTTTCTCTCTTGAACCCCACACTAATCTAACATCAAAAGAAGTTTCAAATCATCATAAATATTATAATATATGAAAATATAAAAAGTATAGAGAAACAATTATAAATATACCATCAAAATTAAATTTATTTTAAAACGTATTTAATTATTAAGTGTATTTAAAAACTTTTATCTCGATATATTGTTATAAAAATAGATCTCCTTTATCTAATAAACTTTCTGATTTTGTTTCTGCTTCACTTAGCTAGATTTTCTGACATTAACTTTTTGAATTGTAGATTAATATTTGAATTATACATTTGGTTTGGGGTTTTATAACAAGTCGAGATGTCATAGAAAAATAGAGACAACGCCAAACAATCCCTTGGTCTCTTTGATGCACCAAAAAAGGACCTAGTTTTCATAAAATTGACATGGCGATTCTTTGAATCAAAGGAAATGGAGCACTGTTTGATTACAGTTTATAAGTATTATATTTGTCTCTAAGTAACTAAGAGTATGGATTACAAACATATACATATAAATAGCACCTTGAAGTGTGTGAGAGGAGGAAAGCATTAAGTTGAGTGAGTCTCTTGTAAGCACACAAGTTTTATTGTACAGAATATTCTTTATTTTGAAGTCTTATTTCTTTCTTTAACGCATAGCAAATATAAAATAGTACAGAGAGCAATAAAGTTGAGAATTACTAACTATAAATTGGTACTTAGCACATCACATGATGCAGCGTGCAGTAAAAGGACAATGTCATGATAATTAATCTATTAGACTCTTCTTTCCAAAATATGAACTCGAACTAAACTCATGTAGGTTGATGGGTCATATCATTGCTATATATATATATATATATATATATAATTTGATGTTAAATTATTCTAATTAAATATTGAATGGCTGGCAACCATGAATGGAATAGCATAAGAAAAGGGAAAACACAACACACACGTATAAGTATAAACTGCTGAGCAAACTGTCATCTCACAGAAAATGAAAGAAACCCCATGTGGCATCGGCCTAGTACATGCTTACTTTTAGTGTAAATAAATTAAAGCTAATTACTAAAAGCTTCTCTTCTTCCTTTTAAAGTTATTGACTATATCTCTACTATTGGCATCTACACGCGCCCCCACGCCCGCGAATACACACACCTATTTCAAAACTAATTATTTTAAAAATAATTTGCATCACTTCAATATCATGATTCGTTAGATCCACCAAAACCTAATCCGTTCAATGTTAGATATAATAGGATAAGGATATCTTACCCAATACCAAGCTTCAATTATTTAAAAATAACAAGATTAAATTAAATTAATTTGTTGGGCACATATATAGCCGACGACCTAACACCTTCCAATTTCGACACTTTTGTTCTTCCTTTTAGCCTTCACCCACTACACCATCACCTTCTATGCTT
This sequence comes from Azadirachta indica, assembly GCA_022749755.1. NCBI lineage: Eukaryota > Viridiplantae > Streptophyta > Magnoliopsida > Sapindales > Meliaceae > Azadirachta > Azadirachta indica. Next base: position 5,211,417 of record CM040446.1, on the reverse strand, counting down.
ATCCATTTTTGATTTCCTATACCAAAACTTAAGATTTGATACATATATGTCATTACCCAAAAGAAAAAAGAGAAATTGATTAAAAAAGAAAAAAGAAAAAATTTATTAAACATATTATGGAATTGATGCATGCAAGCTTTTTTATTTTTATTTTTTTTTTTTGTAAAGATTAAAATAATTAGATATAGAAATATATAGTCATACATATAGATTTTGTGTTAAGTAATTAGTCAAATTAATGCTTTATATATATTTTGATGTTTTTGGTAAGAATCGGACAAACATATTTTCAACTATGGCTGCGTTTGAAAACCACTATGCTACGGCATTCATTCATTTCTTGTGACTTTCTTTTTTACTTAGTTAATTCAACTACTTGGATTTCAGATGTTCTTTTTATTTAAATAATACTGTTAACCTTCTTTTCCTTTTTTTTGTATAATGTCAAAAAAGAAAAAATCTAATTGTGAAAAATATATCTTTTATATTCCTATAATATCTCAAATGCATATAAGTTAAACAAAAAATAATCTACCAATGAAAAGATATTAAAGTTGTAAGGAAATATATTTAAGAGCGATATATAATTGAATCAAATTAAACATTTTATTTAAAGGGAATGTTTCATACATCTTTATTATTTGGTCTAATACCCCATTACTTTCTATTATTTGTCAAATAATTTAATAATATTTTTATAATATTATCTCTGTTAACAAAAATCGTTAACTTTTTAAGGCACAATTAAGTAATTTGATATGGTTTTGACATATGTTTTGACAAATAACATAAGACAATATGATATTAAGCAAGCAATAGGAGTCTATCAAATATTCTCCCTTTTATTTAAATTACTAAAGTTCTTCTAAATTCTTTGTGTCTCTGTATATATACATATATTCCCATATGCCATATCTGCCACTTATATGAACTAAATAAATATAATAACTATTTTTTAAAAAAATTTGACAAGTATCATAGATACATTCACACAATATGTGCGTAATTTATCTTCAAATCCGAGTGATATCTACTTATATAAAATGAAAATTTGTCTGCACAGAACGGTGGAGAGCCCCACATTTTAAGTGGTAAATTTTTGCTTTAAATAATAATTGAATACATTATGTCAAAGGGCCGGTATACCTTATTAGAAATAATTAACAGAAATAATATACAATTTTAATCTTATTTTAATATATTTTTAATTTATAAATGCTCTTATACTTTTTATTGTATAGTGCACAACACTGATGGAGAAATGGATTAAATGAAATAAAAATAAAATATACCAAGAAATGCTCCTATATTTTATTTTATAAATGGATAATAAGACAAAATTGCATATAGATTTTCGATTTTGTCTTTTGATTTTTTTTTTGTTTTTCCATTTTAAACAAGAAAGGGATAAAAGTTGAAATGTGTCGTTTTAGCGTCTACAATTATATGATTTCAAAATGACATTTTTACATTAAAAATAATTGTTAGCAATACGGTAAAGATCAAGCTTTCACACTCATTCTTAAACCCACCAAGTGGTTTTGCCTACAAACATTTTGAAGACATTTTCACATTCTCCAATTCTGTCACACCTTACTCTATCACACCTTACTAAAACATTTTCGGATCTTTTTATATTGATTCCTTTTCAGCATTAAAATTCATTTAAAAAAGAAAAAAGTATCATCAATCATAATTAATTAGCCTTATAGAATAAGAAAAAAGGTTAAGTTATTGACAATACCCTTAACCTAGAAGTGAAGAAAGTTTATTTAACAACCTATAGGGAGAGTTATCCAATTTGAGTGGTGAAGCGAACAGAAGATAAGCAAACTATCAAACAAGTAGAGAATGACTTTCATTTATTCATCTTTTTAAACTTTATGTCAAGAAGTGGGAAGTGGAAGTCTATAAAAGCAATAATTTAATTCTGAGGTATCTTAAGAATTTAATTAAGTGCCTTTTCTAATTAATTTGCTTAGCCGATAGGAAGTCAAAATATGTAATTTGTTACAAGTCTACTTCATCGCTGTCCCTTTCTAAATTTGTAATGAATGATCTAACAAAGGAACCAATAAGTAAGACAAAATGGGGCTTCTAAATTAAATAAAAAAGAAAATGTGTGTATACAATATGATCATGATTAGGTTGATTTTTTTTAAATGAATATTATGTATTTCAACTACAATTATTACCTAATACGTGTCTTACATATAGATGTTGTTCAACTTCATTGGAGAAGGATTTGACCCAAATTTCATAAACAAACAACTTGTTTACTAATAAGTATTCAAATCGTATTGTCATGGATCCAAACTAAGTAGCTCGCAAAATATTTCGAGCTAAAGTTGTCAGAAATCAATTAAACAGAGGGTGTTGGATGGGCAGTGCGAGCACAATAACCTTTGAACAAGATAGGAAAGAAAAGACGTACAGGGAACATTTTGGGCCAACAGTGTGCATGGACAGTAAGAAAAGCCTTGCAACAATCAGGGCTAACGTTGCTGTATCTTCTGCTATACACAGACGTATGAATTTCTTGAACACATCCTTGTATTTTGTATAGGGGCGACCAACATTTCATTACCTTTTCTCCTCCTGTAGGTCGTCCTACAGGAATCAGAGAAGGCATTCGTGGTATTATAAGCTGAGCTACCCCGGGCTCAGCTAACATTGCAATGCATGTGCCCAGTATTATAAGAGAAGCCAGTGCTTGAGCTTGCTTTGACATTATTAATGTAGCAATAATATTTGAAGTTTGAGTCCTAAATCTGTGATATTGGAAAGAATACAAATAGATTTAGATTCAAAGAAGAGAATACAAAAGTTAAAATAAAAGTAAGTCAATTTTCTTTAAGAAAGTTAATTTTAGATTTATATATGGGCATTAAGGTCTGGGGGTTATAACTAAGTAGTATTTATCATATACTTAATTGAATTTACTTTTGTAATCAATTACTATTAACTATACAAGCATTAATAGATATTTAATCATATATTGACTAGGTATAACGTTATATTGATTCATTACCATTAATTATTGTGAAATCAGTTTTGTGTTACTTAAGTGAAATAAGTTATTTAATTAGGTGACTAATAAAATTTCCTTAAATTTTATATTTTGAGCTAAAAATTGTCATGCAACATTTATTTAATTAAGTGAATGAGTTTCTAATGAATATTATTAGAGTCTACTTAAAAGTTGCTGAACCACCCAAATTTTAGGACATATAAACTTTTTTAAATGAGGATATATGTTCAAGCCGTACTTAACGTAAGATTCCTTTCAATCTCTTGTGGGACTCTCTCTATCAAATGTGAGGTTTAGTTGTGCGAAAATTTCTAAAATGTGTCACAATTATATAATGTATTTGTACTTAATTTAAAAAAATCACCGAATAATCAAAACTTAAGATATCAAAAACAGTTTTATTTTTTCATAGTCTTTTGAAAAAATTGCAAAAGTCAAAAACACTTTTTAACATTTTAGATATTGACGTAAAGATCTAGTCCACTGCACAAAATAGTAAAACTATATTGGAAATGATACAGTGACAAAAGAGCTAGACTAAACTTGATTTATTTGGTTGAGTTGAGTTGTTGGGTTGACCAGTATATTTGTTCTAATCTTCTCTCAGTTTGTGATTAATTTAATTTACAATGTTTTCTACTCACATTACTTGTGTTTGGTTACTGGAAAATTCGAGAAAGTGAGAAAAAATATTATAAATTATTTTATTAATAAATTATTTTATCCTTATCATAATAGTACAAATTTAAATTTCATATAATTTATTAATAAATTATTTTTAAATTTGTACTAAGAATCTTCTAGAGATGGAACACTAATTTTATCCTTATCATACATTTTACAATTTCATATAATTAAAGCTTCCCAAATCAATTTTTATTAAAAATGCGCCGACATTCACATTTTAACTTTTATTCAAGGTCTCTTCTTTAATTTAATTAATTGATAAATTTGTTAAATAATCTTGCTGCTATATAATCAGCAGAGATCAACCTATATTTCAGCATATATATATATATATATATATATATAAAACTTACATGTGTTAACTTTTAATTATGTTGCTGCTGGTTACTATCAAAATAAATTTATATGTGAGTTGGTTCTAATGAAAAAAAAAATGTAAAAGAAGATCAATAAGCATGAAAGTGGAAACTAAGAAGGATGAACTCAAAGAAAATCCAATCAACATTTATTCGCTAATTAAGAATTATTAATTAAAGAAATGTCTAATCACCGAAACTCGATCTTCCTATCCATCTAATTAGAATAACAATCAAGCTGAATAAATTGAAACTATCCATTGCTATATATTTAACGCAATTTCCCTTGGTAGCTGCAGTACTAGCTAGCTAGCTAGTAGTGTTGGTAACTCAATTAAGTAGAAGCTGGTGGAGATGCAATACGACTACAATAACCTTTGAACACTGTAGGAAAGAAAGGATTGTATAGGAACATTTTAGGCCAACATTTTGCATCGATTTGAAGAAAAGCCTTGCAACAACTAGGTCCAATGTTGTTGAATTGTAGAGTAAACACAGAATTATAAATTTCCCAAGCACATCCTTGAATGTTAACAAGTGATGTCCAGCATTGCATTGCTTCCCCTGATCCTGAAGCCCATGGTGGAAGCGGACCTGGAACTTGTGGTGTTTGCATCTGGGCTAGCCCTGGTTCGACCAGCGTTGCAATGCATGCGGTCACTAGTATAAAGGAAATCAGTGATTGAGCTTGAGCTTGCTTTGACATGGTGCAGTAGCTAGCAAAATTTTTTCGAAATTGTTTCGAGACTAGCTTATAAGAAGGTTGAATACTTTGGCTTAGGATTGGAGGAAGAAAATATGGGTGAGAATTTATACAAGGAATTTCAGGGAAACCAAATTAATGAATTTGGCAACGGTTGATTTCAGAATTAAGTGAATTTGGTTAATTATAGTCAATATGGTTTGAAATCAATGCTAATTAAAGAAAGAAGTATTTTTAGCCTTGACTATCAGAAATATTTTGTCGCAAAGGTTAACTCACAGTCAGAAGTAATATTTTGACTGTTGAAAGAAGGCGCTTAAGTGTGATTTTAGATTAATTTAACATTAATTTCCTGGGATAATTTCGTTTTTTTTTTTTTAATTTAGCTTAGTTTTGCATTAGTTCGTACATGAAATAGTGTTGAAATACCTTCTTAAATTTTTATGAGTTTGTGACAAGTTTTTATCTATTTTATTGAAGTATAAAGTGGCAAGAAATCTTCGGTAGGATAATCCGAGAACTGAAATGTTGAAATTAAATAAAGCTCTATTGACAATGACAAAACTCATTAAATAAAATCAAGATATATGTTAGAAAGAGTGTTAAATCACTCACATACAACTTTTGGGATTCTTTTCTTCATACTTAAACTTTTAAATCAAGTGATAGTTCAAAATTTCTTGTTGACAGAGTGAACTTGAGGTATGATCTTCTCCAAACTAAATTAACAGATACCAAGTTTATCATATCTAATTTAAGACAAATGATTTTTTACAAATTTTGTAATTACTGTATTTAAGTGTATAATAAACACTAATTTTAATTGGGGTTTGCTCTCTTTAAGCATCTAACCATGAATTGTGATTGAAAAAAATGTTATAGTTAAGATATTTAAGCTAGATTTGTTGTGAAATTGAGTTAAAGAAGTTAAAATATTGTATAATTTATAGAGGTTATAAAACAAATTAATAAACATAAATAGCGAGACGGTTACAAAATAAATTCAACAGAATTAAACACCAGGCGTTTCTTCAGTCTTAAAATCCTTTAAACTTTTGTTTCTTTCAGTTTAATTTAGAACTAATAACTTTGAGTAATATTTAAAGGGAAAATGAATAACTTTCACTGTTATTAATTGTATAGCTCTATTAATTCCCAAATTTTGTTAACTTCATAAGAAATGAAATAATAAAGCATTGCTAAATTCTCTTCTATATAAATTGTCAACTATTATTTTTCTTCAAATTATTACAAAATCAAATATTGATTGTCTCTTTCAGAATTTTAAGCAAAACCCTCTAATGGAAGTGTGGAGAATTTCGAAGCCGAGCTTGTTGCGTCCACTTTTCGATCGAAAAACCTTTAGTTTAAAAGTGAAAGCATCAGCCATCAGAATCATACTAGGACTGATGGTAATTCATGATTGGAAAATTAGGGAAGTTAGCATCAACTACACCTTGAATGGCGAAGGAATTAACTGTGAGACATTGCACGTGAGTTAACCAATTGATCCTCATGGAAACGTCTATATATATATTATCATAAGCGCAACGGTTCGTAATCCGACCTTAGCTCAGTTGGTAGAGCGGAGGACTGTAGTTATGGCAAACTGTTATCCTTAGGTCGCTGGTTCGAATCCGGCAGGTCGGAGTTTGTTTTTGGCTGCCGCTTTTTTTTTTGTTATATTTTTATTATTTATTATTATTATTATAAATTAATAAAATCAAATTATTATTTTATCCTTTAAAATTTTATACAAAATCCTAATAATCCTAATCATGTTGCCGACACTCATGTTTTGTAACGTCAAACATCATATTTATCATATAATAAATGTCAAAAATTAATATTCAACGGTGTGAGTGTGATATTTTATTTTATAAATATGACAGTTACATGCTATAATCAAATTTTAATATGATAGTGAACAATATCGTTATTACAAAATGTAAATTTATAAAATCACATCAATGACTTATTCAATGGAGATGTTAAAATCTTTTCATCCCAATATCAAGCTTATCTCAATACAATAATATTTATTTATCTATTTTTTTAAAAAGAAAATTGTTAAATGCTTTATATTTGTGTGCAAAAAAAAATACAACTAATATCATTAATTAATATTAAAGCATTGTTTTTGTTTTTTCTTGAGAATTGAAGCAAAATATTTTTTCTACAGTCTCTATTAAAATGACTAGTCAAGTAAAATATCTAATAAAGTAATAAACATTCCGTTTTGGGCTATTAGGGCTAATTACACCCATCAATTTCCCACAAAAAGACAATTAAACTTTGGTGTTTTTCAATTACATTGAGTTTGGTGGGCTTTTCCCTTTTAAAAAAATTTCCAAGTCTTCTTCTTCTCGTGTTATATGAGAATATTTAAATATTAGGGCAAAATGAGAATCAATTAAAATTTCAAATCTTTCTCCATATAATAGTTTTATTAAAAACAACAAAAAAAAATAAATAGTAATGCTTAATTTCAAAGTTAAAATGATGGTTGTATACATACACTTAAAAGGGTAAATGGTAATATGACACAAAATGAAAAAGTATATGAAAGAAAAATATTTTGAACTAATTAAGATATGACACGAATAAATTTTGGGTAGGGTCCCATTTAATCATCATATATGTAAGGGAAAGTATTATTATGATCCAATATTTAAGGAGTATTTATGATTACCAAGGGACAATAATAATACTCAATTATAAAGTTTTTAGAGTAATGATAAAAGGGCACCAAAAGAATAGCAATTGTAGGATGAACAACCTAACTTTGGATAACTTCTCAATACAATATTTCTTTCCTTTTGTTATATTTTTATTATTTATTATTATTATTATAAATTAATAAAATCAAATTATTATTTTATCTTTTCAAATTTTATCTCAGGAAGTGGCTTCAAGTAGAAGTCTACTAAGCAATAATTTAATATTGAGGTTTCTTAACAATTATAGGACCAAGTTAAAATGTGTGATTGGTGCATGTCTACTCAGCGCCATCCCGTTATTTTATTCTATTTTTTTTTGTAATCCCACAAGGAAACCAATGAGCAAGACAAAATGGGTTTCCGAGTTAAAACAATAAAAGTTGTTTATTCATAGGGATTATGTTGTTCAACTTCATTGAATCACGGATTGACCCAAATTTTATAAACAAATTAAAAATTCGTTTAATGATGTCTAGTTTAGGCTTTAAACCATGATTAGTAACTTCATTTGTATCCGATTGTATAATCTTGAATTCAATGTAAGCATGCGGCTCCCAAAAGATTTCCAACTAAAGTAGTCAGAAATAATAATAATAATAATAATAATAAAAGAAAAAACTAATCAAGCTTAAATACTATATATTCTCCAACTTAACCCAATTCCAATCCGTTTCAACAAAAACTGATCAAAACAGATGCTGGCGGAGCTGCTATGCAAGCACAATAACCTTTGAGCGACAGAGGAAGAAAGAATATACAGGGAACATTTTGGGCCAACGATCTCCATGAATAGCAACAAAAGCCTTGCAACAATGAGGGGTGACATTGCTGTATTTTGTGCCATACTCAGACTTGTGAATTTCCCAAACACATCCTTTTATTTTGTATAGGGGCGACCAACATTGCTTTATTTCTTCTCCGGAACTCCTCTCGGAATCACAGCAGGAGCTCTTGGTACTGCTGTTCCTGGCTCAACCAACATTGCAATGCACGTGGGTACTATTATAAAAGAAGCCACTGCTTGAGCTTGCTTTGACAACGTCGTTGAAATAATATTTGAATAGAAATTGATGAAGATTTGAAGCAGAGAATTTGGCAACAAGGATTTGTTTATATATATATATGGAGCAGTTCCTTTTTAACTTAATTTTCAGCATAAGTTATAGCAAAGTTAATTCTAGATTTATGGGCATTAAGCCTGGAGTTAGTTCCTAGTGTTAATCATATATTAATTGAATTTACTTTTGTAATTAAGTGGATGGTCGATTTGATATATTTGCCAAAGTGGCTGATTTTTCAACAGGCACAAATTCTTTTATTCTCTATTACGCAGATATTTAGTTAGAAGACATTTGGTTAATTAATGTTCTTATATATTTTGTAGATACCCATTTTTATATCTTTAATTAATTTTTAATATATGTAGTTTATTTTTTAAATGCTATTTTTGTTTTTTATTTTAGAACGAAATTAAACGATAATGAAAACTAATGTAGTAAAGTATGCTGCGGAAATGATTCAAGAAAGATAATTAAATTTTTTTTCATCAGCTTGTTCAGCGTTTTTGAAAAAGAAAATTTGTAAATATTAAAATAAGTTTATAAACTTTGGATTCTACCAATTTAAAATTGGTACATTTAATGAGACGTATGCTTCACTGAAAGAGTTTTGATTTTAATTTAAAACCATTTCGGTCAGATTTGCTTATGTTTGCTTTTTAATTAATGGATTTACATCTGTTTGATTACTTGGAAAGTGAGAGAAAATAGCTAAGAATCTTCTAGGAAAATGAACACTGATTTTACCATTTTATCATACATTTTTCTCGACTATTGAAAGCATGTAATTAAAGCCTGCTAGGTCAGCTCTTGTTCTTAGAAAGTGCACGTACACTTACATTTACGTTTTTTTTTTTTCATCTATCGATGTTTCATCTTTGTTTGTTCATCTTTTTATATGGTGTTAGGGTTTTGCATCCTTATAATGCCATTCTCCCATTTTAAAATCTCATTTTCTTTATTTATTCCGTTAAAATAGATATATTTTATTATAAAAAAAAGTCATGCAAATAGTTATAAATTTTCGAATGGGATTTAACGTGTTGATGTCAACAATTAACAATAATCAAGCTCTAAATTATATAGAAAAGATTAAAACCTAATTCTGTCGTCGCTCGATCGTTAAACCCAACTCCCGATCTCTTGCAGCTGCGTTAATTGCGAGTAGTATATGGTGAAGCTGCAACGTGATTAATAAAATAATCTCTTAAAAACGGAGGAAATGAATCACTGGTTGGAAACATCCTAGGCCAGCAATTTTCGTCGACTACAAGAAAAAACTTGCAACAATCGTCGAAAATAATATAAAATAGAAAAAGAGACTAATGGAAATGATAACATGGGAAACCCATGCTGTCCTAGAAAATTGGAAATTTCGTAGACCACCAATAAGAAGAAGAGATTGCAATGCAATGCTCATCATGTTGGCTAGCCTGTCTGCCCTTCCTGAATAATATATGTGTAATGTGTGAGGTAGAAGAGTATGTTCATAGAAAACAAGCTCTCAAGGCAAGAAAATCACAGTGAACGTAGATTGATTCCGCGGAGGAACGGAGGAAGCATGCCAATGGGGACTAGAATGACAAACTTGAGAATTATAATTGGAAATCACTTGGCAGACACTTTAAACAGAAACAGTGTTAAAAAATTTTATTGTAGATGCAGGGGATCGAAAGCGAGCGCTCTACCATTTGAGCTACATCCCGTTGACACTAGGATTTTACCTATATAGGCGCACAAATCTCCAAGGTTGTTAAAATTACTAAAAGCTGGAGACAAGTTCTGTGACAGAGATTGGAGTCATATTAAAAGAAGCAACTAAATACAAACTTGAAGGTTAAAAATATATAATATTATATTTTTTAATTTGTATACCAAACTTTTCATCCTTAAATGATGTAACATTGATAAATCTCTTAATAAAATTTAGAATATCATATTACTAAAATTTGAGATGTGTAATACTATTCTTCCAAGTAACCCAATATTAGTTTAAAATGTTTCAAAAGTGATGTTACTATTGTATCTTTACTATTGTAAATTAGAAGAAACTCATGTGTGACACAATTTATTCAATATAGAATATTTATATTATTGATAAAGGCATGTTTGAGACTTACATACTTTTAGTTATTTTTATAAGAACATGCTGTCAAAATATTCGGTAAATTAATATTTACTTTTATTTTTTAGTTAATTCTTAATTACATTTTATCACACGATAATTAACAGTGAACTAAAAGTGAGATCCACATAATTTTACATGTACAATAAATATGTATTATTTGGCATAGTGTGTGCACAGGAATCCTATATCAGCCCATAGCATTGACTCTTAATTTGCAGAGTTGACAAGCACACTTCTCAACAACAGGATCATATTGTACAAACAAAATACAGTGGCACCAACGATCCACTTTGTTCAGTTGTTGCTGCTAAAGCTGGAGCAAGCAACCGTTATGAATATTGAGCATGCAAGGATCAATATAATTCCAGCTGGCTTGAGACACTGTGGTTGATTGTTTATTAGTAGAATGCTAGCTAACCAGTAATTATGTGAATTTGAACACATACATTGATTAATATGTATAGAAGTGGAAACAAATAAAGATCAACTAATTAAGAGAAAAAGCAATCACATTTTGTTCGCTAATTAAGAATGATTAAACGTATGCATGCCTTAAAATCACAAACCTAATTGAACATCTTACTATCCACCCTAATAATAATAATAATAATAATAACAATAATAATCAAGCTTAATATAAAAACTTTTCATAGAACCAGTTTCCTTAAAGCTGCAGCAGTAGTGTTGATAACTGGTCAATTAACTAGAAGGCAGTGGAGGTGCAATGGAAGTGCAGTAACCTTTGAACAAAGGAGGAAAGAAAGGATTGTATGGGAACATTTTAGGCCAACATTTTGCATCAATTTCAAGATAAGCCCTGCAACAACTAGGTCCAATGTTGTTGAATTGTAGAGTAAACACAGACCTATATATTTCCCAAGCACATCCTTGAATGTTAACGAGTGATGACCAGCACTGAACATTGCCTGATCCTGAAGAGCCTGGTGGAGGCACACCAGGAAATTGCGGTGTTTGAAACTGGGCTACCCCTGTCTGGACCAGCAGCACTGCAATGCAGACGGCCATTAGTAGAAAGGAATTTAGTGTTTGAGATTGAACTTGCTTTGACATGGTGTAGTGGCGAAACACTTGAGTTTTTGTCGTAACAGGAGGACTAAGATGGATTCTGAAAGAGACTGTATCGGTATTTGATTCTGCGATTTCAAGAAGATTAATGGATAGATCATAATTTGTACCGGAGAGAATTGCGAATGCTTTTATTAATTAAATATTCATGTGCTTACGGAAGTTACAGAATTAGAGAATTATATTAATGAATTAAGATGATGAATTGAAACTTAATTTCCCCTTTAAATATTTATAACGTTTATTAGTTCCGACGTAATTATAGTTAATGAAAGAAATAAATAATTTTTAAGTGCTTTAAGACTGAAGTGATTACTAGTATTATGTTAGTTAAAAGCATTTTTTTTTTAATAGTAAAATCTCTTTTTAAATTTTTGAATATTGTTTGATTAACATTACAGAAAAGTTTTTAAAAATTTAAAAAGTTAATTTTCTTTTATTAGAAAAAAAACTTAAAATTTGAGTTTTTGACAGTAAAATTTATCTAATTTTTTTAAAAGATAAAATTATGTAAAATATTTTTATTTTATTTTAAAAATTTTGTGATATTTCTTTAAAATATATTATTAAAATTTTCTTTATTAAAGTTTTTAATCAAAATTTCCCAGAAGCTTGTGATATAAATAATTAATAAACTTTTATTAAAAATTTTACTTGTGAAAACTCTACCGTAAACTTTACCACAAAAACTCTATCTGAAAAGATACGTTAAACAATTAGTAATCTTGTTGAATTTGTTGTGTAACTTGTCTTATATAATTAGTTATTTTTGTTAAATATTACATATATAAACTATTAATATTATATTAGAGATTTGAGGAATTTTGATTGAGTCACATATGACATTATTTGAATATTTTTACTTAATTTGAATAATGTCTTGTCCTTATATTTGGAGAAAATTCTATCCATACTCTAACATGGTGGGCCACATTTATAGTGGATATGAATTCCCATACAAGGTAAAAAATTAATCTTAGTAGCTTCAATCAATAAAATCAAAGATTTGACTTCTCATTTAGGAGTCAAGCCTTTTGACCACTCAAACTGAGTCCGTTTAATTGTATAATTAGTTAATTTACTCATTGATTTTAAACATACTATTATTAAACACCAAAATTTTACACAATTGACAGCAATTCTACAATAACTTGATTAGTTATATAATGATGTCATTCACTTATAAATATTTTACTATTAGAGGTGTGCTGCATATACTCCAGATATGTAGACCTAGTACAGCTATTATTTTTGTTGGTTATATGTTTCCAATATCTAGGTCATGTAACATAGTCCTTAAATTTGGAAGAAATTATATCCACACGTCGATGGTGGAACTTAAACACTTAAATAAAATTGGAGGGAGATGGTATATTATCCGAAGCATTAATGATCGAGATCACTACCATAAGCTCCCTCAAGTAATGTTATCAAGAGGCATACTAAAACTTGGGACCTGTGGAATTGTTGGGTCAATTGCTGCCATCCATTGTCAATGATGAATTTTCAGAGCATTCGTAGCTTTCGAGAAAATAATAACGTTACAGATACGATAGTTAATTGGAGTTAATATTCTTGTTGGCACTAGAAATGGGAGGCCTCATTTAATGAATAAATGTTATACATGCATACATACATCCATACATGTATGTTTGTAGTGGAAGAAAATATATATTTACCGACATAATGCTAGAACTTCGTAGATAATTTCCGTCAAAATTAAAAGATAATGTTTATTAGTAGATAGAATGATAACTATTATTTCTGTAATTTTGGGTAGCCTATCGACATAAAATAATGAAACTTGTAAGTCAATGTGTCTTAATATGCATGAAGTTAGAACCAAATTAATTAAAATGATCAACTCATAAGAGAAGAATCAATCAAATTAACTTTATTCTCTAATCAAGAATTATTAAATAAGATATGACTTAAAAATCAAATATCTAATTATCTTACCATCCGCCTAACAATAATAATAATAATAATCAAGCTGACTAACAGTTTCCATAGTTAGACCCAACACATCTCTTCTTCCTTATATTTGCAGCTGCAGTGACTCAAATAGAAGCCGACAAAGATGCAATGCGAGTGCAATAACCTTTGAACAAAGGAGGAAAGAAAGGAAAGAAAGAATCTCCTTGATTATATCTTTTTAAAGTTTAATAGAAAATTTGAAAACAAATTTTAAACTTTAAAAAGCTTGAAAAATATTTGATATAATATGTCAAAATAATAAAAATAGGAATAGTTGTTTGGTTAAAACTATTTTTAAAAATAAAGTTATATTAAAATTTTAGTAATATTGAATACTATTGATTATTTTAATATTATTTGTTATTTTTCAATATATTTTATATAAAATAATATATTAAAAATTAATCAAAAACTTACCTTTTAATTTTATTATGACAAAGCTGTAAGATAAATTTAATGAACACATCTATTTTTTAAATGTGGGTAATTTCTTATTTTTTTAAAAATAATAAACTCATCCTTAATCTCTCTAAATATTGAAGAAAACTAGGTAATATTCTTTTATCATATAACTAGCAATCATAGTCACCTTCATTGTTATTACTCTTTAATATTAAATTTTAAATAAGTATATCTCATTATTACTTTAAGAACTTATAAAAATAAACACATTTTTTGATGCAAAAATTCATAATATATGACAAAATATTGGTTAGAACATATCAATAAAAAATTGATATAAAATGCATAAAAAATAAAAATAATAAAAAATATGGATAGACTTTTTTTTAAAATTTGATATAAAAAACTTATAAATAAAATAATTAAAAATTAAAAATTTAGACCTTATAAAAAAATTATAGGTGAAAGAGTTTTAAAAGTAAACAAATATAGTTAAAAAAAAAACTATATTTGAATTTGATTAAGATACAGAAAAGTAAAAATGAAAAAGAAAACGATTTTTTATTTTTTTAATTTTTGCACTAAAATTTGAAATTCTAACCAAAAACTGGTTTTAAATTAAATTCAATTCAATTAATTTTTATTAAATGCATATTTTAAGAATTCATTGTATTTTTATTTTTAAAAATACAAAATTGTATTTAAATACAATATCATATAAGCTCTATATTCAAGGCCAGTTTGAAATTATGCGTTGCTTATAAATAATCAATGTTATATTCAAGAAATAACTTTCTCTTTTTAAAAATAATAGTTAAGTATTTTATAAATCATGTTGTTGAAAATATTATGAGTTTCAAAAATTAATTGAGAAAATTCGCTTGTAATTTTTAATATTAAAATATCATAATAATGTATAATAACCACAATATATAGATAAATCACAAAATAAGTCGTGAGGTAATTTCACGCATCTACCTCTATAACAAACAAATCAGAAAATTTAGCTATTTTATCAATATATTTTGCTTCATAGCAGGGATAACATTTTTATTATTCTCCATTTATAAAATAAGTAAGTTAATTTTTTTTCAAACATAAATTTAACTGAAAATTGTAAAATAAGTCACTTACTACTTTTTAGTTCCCACTCCAAACAGACCTTAACAATGGATTATATTTTATGAAGTTGCAACTCAACTAATATTTTCAAGAAAAACAGAGCTTGTGGTGAAAGAATAAAGTCCTCTATGAACATGTTACTATAAGATCTATATCGATCCAATGAAGTCGTAACATTTTCAAAATGGAGGTGTATGTGTTATGATTCTATTAGATGCTTTGGTACCATAAATAATGAGACAGAGGGCACCTCTCTAAAATTTTCTCATAATCAATGTATTTATTATTTGTAGAGCGCATAGAAAAATAAAATATAATTTTGGGAGAAAGGCAAATCTTTTATTGATCATGATTCTCAAAATGAGACATAAATTATCCTTCGTATCCCTAGCATGAAAATCAACTAATAATTAAAATATAAAAAATGGGAACCAATGACAAGTTACTACTTCTCATTTGGTTTTTGTACTCTAATTAAGAAGATCAACCAAGTGCAGTACTTTTCAGGTAATTGTTTTATTGTTTGGAGGATGGCGATGGCACTGGCGATACAATCTTCAAGATTTCTTCACAGTGATTCTTGATAAATGTAGGGAAGAAAGGGTTGAAAGGAAAAACCTTAGGCCAACAATTTTTATCAGCTTTATTGAAGGCCTTGCAACAATTAGCACTGCCAATCAGTTCGACACGGTGGCTTAAGAACGAGGTTATGACCTCTTCTACACAGCCATGAACACCTTTGAGTGTTGACAGGCACTTGTCAACATCAGGTTTACAATTTCCGAACAACGTTGGCAACTGCAATGCTGCTAAACCGGGAGCAGTCATCAGGAATGCACATGCAAGGATCAAAGCAATCGAATATGTTATGCTGGCTTGAGACATATTGGTCTGAGTATATATTTTGATAATAAGTAACTGCAAAGTAAGCTCTAGGTTCGTTGAATTGTTGTGACTGAGTGAAAACATGGCGGTAGATGTTGCGGTTTTATAGGCCAAATATGATAATTAATGTTTTGTAACTGTTGCATTTAATCCTCTTTTTGATCGCTTCCAGATTTTAATGCCAGTTAAAGAGCGAAATTAATAAAAAGAAACAATTTAAACTGATTATTATTTTACTTTCAATTCATACATTTGTATATATTAATTGATAATTATTACTTTAAACATTTATGAACTACTAAAGCATTTGGGTTGCTAGTATTGGGGAAATTAAGAATTAAAGAGGTTGCCTTTCAATTAGTAGATAGAAAATTAAGAAAACATTCAGATATAAATGCCTTTGATTATATATTCATGAAAAAGAAAATAATGACGGAGCCAACACAGTATATATGTTCTAGTAATCAATTAATGTATATAGCTGAGAACTGAAACGGACAAATCTATCAACTAAATATATCAACCTTATCTTCCATTCAACAAAAATGTAATGTCAACTTAATTTCTTTTCAGGACAGGACATGATGTGATCTGTTTGTAATATTACACATAGATCATATAAAAATGTAACGGAAGACTTGATTATAACTTAGTTTAGTTGTTAATTTCTCTTTATCATAGTCGTGATTTTATTGAAAGTCAGTCCCAGAATAAGTTAACCTGATTATTCCGTATGTATAACCTGCAGATGCAATAGCATAATTCGGACAATAATTACAGAACATTAAATTCTAACAGTTACGACTTACAATACATGATGATCCAAGCTGCCCTATAGAACCACACCATGTACCACCAAATTTGCAACAAAGTAAATTCGTCAACAAAACCAAGAGCTACATAACTTAATTTGTCGTTTACGACCGAAGTTTATTCTCAACCAAATTCAAATGTCTCGAGCTATTTCGATTGCGTTGATCGTTCCATGTTCAATATTCGTTATGGTTTCTCCAGGTTTAACAGCAGCGGGAACTGAACAAGCTGAATCATCTTTGCCACCATTGCTCGGACATCGTGATCCTGCCGTTGAGAAGTGTTTTTCAACTCTCAAAAGTGTCCATGGTTGCGTAGAAGAGGTCATAACGTCATTCTTGAGCCATCGAGTCCAATTGATTGGCAGCACTTGTTGCAAGGCCCTCAGTGAAGCTGATAACAATTGTTGGCCTAAGGTTTTTACTTTCAAGCCTTTCTTCCCTCCATTGTTGAAGGATCATTGCACCCAAATCTTGAAGAATACGGCAACGTTACCATCACCATCCTCGAAAAACTAAAGCAATAAACCCTTAATTTATAACTGCAGTTGGTCATCTTTTTCCAGTATTGATATTTTGTAAGTACTAAAATGACAAATAAGGTTAGTTATTAAGTAGTCTAGGTTTTCCTTTGTTGAAAGAAAAAGCTTAATTATTAGCTTATTTTGATGTTAGGAGTTGGATTTATGTTGGGTATTGGAAATGCAGATGAATAATTAAGTGATTGGGTTTTGTCTATTTTAATATATTCTGTGTGTTTTTGTGTCCCACTTTTCTCTAGCTTCATATGCACAATTATATGATGCATTAATACATATATTTCTAGCTATATATATATAGACAAATATTTTAATTTCATGCCTTTGTGCTGACTGCTTAAAGTGGATCCTTGTAACTGTTACATTTAATCCTCATTTAATTTTGACCGCTTTCTAGATTTAAACAACTTAATGATAAGAAGCAGTTTAACATGATTTGCTTTCAATACGTAACAGACATTTTTATTAATTGATAAAATTAACTTATGTATTCATAAAACGGTCAGGTCACTAATATCACCTCAATCTGATAAATATGTTACGTTTTAGTTAGTACATTCAGGTATAGAAATGAAAATATGAAGGAGCCAACATAGTCATAACATTTTTAATGTTAATTTGGGTATTTTTTATCTTTAAGTTTATAGTTTCCCTTTCGTATTTCGTGTTGCATTAGCTTAAATAAATTAAACAATCATCTTCTAGGGTAAAGGTATGCCAAAACTTTATAGTATGTAAACTTAACTTATATCTACTCTCATGTTTTATATCAGGACCTTATGATTTAAGCCGTAAAAAATAGTTTACATCTACTTCATTTTTATATTGCTAATTACCAAAATAATATTCTTTTGAATTGAATTTAGATTCGGATCCATGATTAATTTTTAAGTATCAACAAAAGTTTGTCTACCTCGAAGAAAAAAAGTAGAATATACATAATCTATATACAATACATAGTGTCAAGGCCAATTCGGACGGTTTGGTCAAGGGAAATCCTGGTGAGTTTGCGTGTGGTGGTGTTGTTAGGGATACTTGTGGGACCTTTTTAGGTGGTTTCAGCTACTATATTGGTGATGCTACTGCTTTCTTTGCAGAACTGATGGCTGTAATATTGGTGATTGAGCTAGCTACTAACAAAGGTTGGTTTAATTTATGGCTGGAATCGGACTCCACGGTTGTTATTCAACACCTAACTAATCCTCTGTTATCTCCTCCTTGGCAGCTTCGTAATCGTTGGCTTAATTGCCAGCTTCTTCTTCGCAAGATGAATTTCCAATTTAGCCACACTTATAGAGAAAACAATGGTGCTACGAACTGCTTGGCTAATTTAGGTCCTAACTTTCCTATTCTTCAGTGGTGGGACTCCCCTCGTTCTTGTATGTCTAGTTTGCTTATTAAGGATGCCTGTGGCTTCCCTAGTTACAGGTTTTTCTAATGTGTCGGCTCTAGCCTTGTAGCTTTTCCTCTTATATTGCTTCTTTTTTCCTTTTAATAAAGTTTGTCTCTTTTTGGGATTAAAAAATAAATATACAACATAAAATGACAGGTTTCATTTTCACTCATACATATGAAATCTATCCAAGCTATCTTAAAACACATCAAAGTTTGTCCATTCAATTAAAATGTAATTTTCACTCAAAATTTTTATAGGGACAAGACTATGTCTTGATTGATTGTGATACTCCATGGACTATATATAAATATAGTTGAAGACCAATTCTAACGGACGGTTTTTTTTAATTAATATTTTAGTTGGCTAAATTTTTCTAGATTAGATAATCGAGAATGTTTACTTTTTTAACTTAACAGTAATTTGTCTTTTATTCTTCTTTGTACTCTCTCTCTCTCTCGTATTAAAATTTGTCATTCTTGGTTTATATATATATATATATATATATATTATATGGAGAAGGATACATGCCCCTTAATTTTACATATTTTTTGGCACATTTATCCACTATTAAATCTAAGCATTCTCAACAATTGAAATTAAATATAGTATGTAAACTAATTATGTATTAATTATATGTGTTTGATTTAATCTCAACATTAAAAAGTGTTTAAATCCAATAATTTATAAATGGTGTAAAAAGATATATAAGGTTACCGGATTACTGACTTATCTCCCATAAACTATAACAAAATATGCATTAATTTACCCCATACATGCATACATACGTATATACGTACATGCATGCACACACATATGATATAATATCATAAACTATAACAAAATTCAAAAATATAATTTTTGTTTACATGTATGAGTTTGAATCATTTTATTTTTTTTCCTGAGATGCTTTATTATTTATTTAACACTCGAAATTTATAAAAGTTCAAATATAAAGTATTGATTTTTAGATTTTTTAATTAAAAACAAAATAATTTAGTATTTAAATTTAAGATAAAAAAGATATTATTTAAATACATGCTTAATTTTAGTGTAAATAAATTAAAGCTAATTACTAAAAGCTTCTTTTCTTCCTTTTAAAGTTATTGACTACATCTCTACTATTGGTATCCCGCATACACACACCTATTTCAAAACTAATTATTTTAAAAATAATTTGGATCGTTTGAAGATCATGATTCGTTAGATCCACCAAAACCTAATCCGTTCAATGTTAGATATAATAGGATAACGATATCATAGCCAATACCAAGCTTCAATTATTAAATTAAATTAATAACAAGATTAAATTAAATTAATTTGTTGGGCACATATATAGCCGACGACCTAACACCTTCTAATTTCGATGTTTTTGTTCTTCCTTTTAGCCATCACCCACTACACCATCACCTTCTATGCTTATCCATTTTTGATTTCCTATACCAAAACTTAATATTTGATACATATATGTCATTACCCAAAAGAAAAAAGAGAAATTGATTAAAAAAAAAAGAAAAGAAAAAATTTAGTAAACATATTATGGAATTGATGCATGCAAGCTTTTTTATTTTTATTTTTTTTGTAAAGATTAAAATAATTAGATATATAAATATATAGTCATAAATATAGATTTTGTGTTAACTAATTAGTCAAATTAATGCTTTTTATATATATTTTGATGTTTTTGGCAAGAATCGGACAAACATATTTTCAACTATGGCTGCGTTTGAAAACCACTATGCTACGGCATTCATTCATTTCTTGTGACTTTCTTTTTTACTTAGTTAATTCAACTACTTGGATTTCAGATGTTCTTTTTATTTAAATAATACTGTTAACCTTCTTTTCCTTTTTTCTGTATAATGTCAAAAAAAGAAAAATCTAATTATGAAAATATATCTTTTATATTCCCACAATATCTCAAATACATATAAGTTAAACAAAAAAAATCTACCAATGAAAAGATATTAGAGTTGTAAGGAAATATATTTAAGAGCGATATAATTGAATCAAATTAAACATTTTATTTAAAGGAAATGTTTCATACATCTTTATTGTTTGGTTTAATACCCCATTACTTCCTATTATTTGCCAAATAATTCAATAGTACTTCCATAATATTTTCTTTGTTAACAAAAATTGTTACTTTTTTAAGGTACAATTAAGTAATTTGATATAGTTTTGACATATGTTATTTTGACATATGTTTTGACAAATAACATGAGATAATATGGTATTAAGCAAACAACAGGAGCTTATCAAATATTCTCCCTTTTATTTAAATTACTAAAGTTCTTCTAAATTCTGTGTGTCTATATGTGAATATATATACATATATTCTCATATGTCATATCTACCACTTATATGAACTACATAAATATAATAACTACTTTTTTTTTTAAATTTGACAAATATCACAAATATATTCGCACAATGTGTCCGTTATTTAGCTTTAAATCCGAGTAATATCTACTTATATAAAATGATAATTTGTCCCCATAAAAGGGTGGAGAGCCCCACATTTTAAGTGGTGAATTTTTGCTTTAAATAAGAGTCAAACACTCTAGGTCAAAGGTCCAGTATACCTTATTAGAAATAACTAATAGAAATACTATACAATTTTAATCTTATTTTAATATATTTTTAATTTATAAATGCTCTTATATATTATTGTATAGTGCACAATACTGATGGAGAAATGGATTAAATGAAATAAAAATAACATATACCAAGAAATGCTCCTATATTTTATTTTATAAATGGATAAATAAGACAAAATTGCATATAGATTTTCGATTTTGTCTTTTGATTTTTTTTTTTTTTTGGTTTCTTCCATTTTAAACAAGAAAGGGATAAAAGTTGAAATGTGTCCTTTTAGCGTCTACAATTATATGATTTCAAAATGACATTTTCACCCTTAAAAATAATTATTAGCAATATGGTAAAGATCAAGCTTTCACAATCATTCTTAAACCCACAAAGTGGTTTTGCCTGCAAACATTTCGAAGACATTTTCACCTTCTCCAATTCTATCACACCTTACCCATACATTTTCGGATATTTTTATATTGATTCCTTTCAGCATTAAAATTCATTTAAAAAAGAAAAAAGTATCATCAATCATAATTAATTAGCCTTATAGAATAAGAAAAAAAGGTTAAGTTATTGACAATACCCTTAACCTAGAAGTGAAGAAAGTTTATTTAACAACCTATATCTACATGTATCACACCTATAGGGAGAGTTATCCAATTTGAATGGTGAAGCAAACAAAAGATAAGCAAACTATCAAACAAGTAGAGAATGACTTTCATTTATTCATTTTTTTAAACTTTATCTCAAGAAGTGGGAAGTGGAAGTCTATAAAAGCAATAATTTAATTCTGAGGTATCTTAAGAATTTAAATAAGTGCTTTTTCTAATTAATTCGCTTAGCCGATAGGACCAAGTCAAAATATGTAATTTGGTGCAAGTCTGCTTCATCGCTATCTCTTTCTAAATTTGTAATGAATAATGCCACAAAGGAACCAATAAGTAAAACAAAATGGGGCTTCTAACTTAAATAAAAAAGAAAATGTGTGTATACAATATGATCATGATTAGGTTGATTTTTTAAATTAATATTATATATTTCAACTACAATTATTACCTAATACTTGTCTTACATATAGATGTTGTTCAACTTCATTGGAGAAGGATTTGACCCAAATGTCATAAACAAACAACTTGTTTACTAATAAGTATTCCAATCGTATTATCATGGATCCAAACTAAGTGGCTCGCAAAATATTTCCGGCTAAAGTTGTCAGAAATCAATTAAACAGAGGGTGTTGGATGGGCGGTGCGAGCACAATAACCTTTGAACAAGATAGGAAAGAAAGGATGTACAGGAAACATTTTGGGCCAACAATCTGTATGGACAGTAAGAAAAGCCTTGCAACAATCAGGGCTAACGTTGCTGTATCTTCTGCTATACACTGACGTATGAATTTCTTGAACACATCCTTGTATTTTGTATAAGGGCGACCAACATTTCATTACTTTTTCTCCTCCTGTAGGTCGTCCTACGGGAATCAGAGAAGGCATTCGTGGTATTATAAGCTGAGCTAACCCAGGCTCAGCTAACATTGCAATGCATGTGCCCAGTATTATAAGAGAAGCCAGTGCTTGAGCTTGCTTTGACATTATTAATGTAGCAATAATATTTGAAGTTTGAGTCCTAAATCTGTGATATTGGAAAGAATACAAATAGATTAAGATTTAAAGAATAGAATACAAAAGTTAAAATAAAAGTAAGTCAATTTTCTTTAAGAAAGTTAATTTTAGATTTATATATAGGCATTAAGGTCTGGGGGTTATAACTACGTAGTATTTATCATATAGTTAATTGAATTTACTTTTGTAATCAATTACTATTAACTATACCAGAATTAATAGATATTTAATCCTATATTCACTAGGTATAACGTTATATTGATTCATTACCATTAATTATTGTGAAATCAGTTTTGTGTTACTTAAGTGAAATAAGTTATTTAATTAGATGACTAATAAAATTTCCCTAGATTTTATATTTTGAGCTAAAAATTGTCATGCAACATTTATTTAATTAAGTAAACGAGTTTTTAATAACTATTATTAGAGTCTACTTAAAAGTTGTTAAGCCACTCAAATTTCAAGACATATAAACTTTTTTAAGTAAGGGTATGTGTTCAAGTCATACTTAATGTAAGTTTTTTTTATAATTCGTGGGACTCTCTCTATCAAATGTTAGGTTTAGGTGTGCGAAAATCTCTAAAATGTGTCATAATTATATAATGTATTTGTACTTAATTTAAAAAAATCACCGAATAATCAAAACTTAAAATATAAAAAACAGTTTTATTTCTTCATATTCTTTGAAAAAATTGCAAAATTCAAAAACACTTTTTATTTAACATTTTAGATATTGACGTAAAGATCTAGTCCACTGCACAAAATAGTAAAACTATAATGGAAATGATACAGTGACAAAAGAGCTAGACTAAACTTGATTTATTTGGTTGAGTTGAGTTGTTGGGTTGACCAGTCTATTTGTTCTAATCTTCTCTCAGTTTGTGATTAATTTAATTTACAATGTTTTCTACTCACATTACTTGTGTTTGGTTACTGGAAAATTCGAGAAAGTGAGAAAAAATATTATAAATTATTTTATTAATAAATTATTTTATCCTTATCATAATAGTACAAATTTAAATTTCATATAATTTATTAATAAATTATTTTTAAATTTGTACTAAGAATCTTCTAGAGATAGAACACTAATTTTATCCTTATCATACATTTTACAATTTCATATAATTAAAGCTTGCCAAATCAATTTTTATTAAAAATGCGCCGACATTCACATTTTAACTTTTATTCAAGGTCTCTTCTTTAATTTAATTAATTGATAAATTTGTTAAATAATCTTGCTGCTATATAATCAGCACAGATCAACCTATATTCAGCATTTATATATATATATATATATATAAAACTTACATGTGTTAACTTTTAATTATGTTGCTGCTGGTTACTATCAAAATAAATTTATATGTGAGTTGGTTCTAATGAAAAAAAAAAATGTAAAAGAAGATCAATAAGCATGAAAGTGGAAACTAAGAAGGATGAACTCAAAGAAAATCCAATCAACATTTATTCGCTAATTAAGAATTATTAATTAAAGAAATGTCTAATCACCGAAACTCGATCTTCCTATCCATCTAATTAGAATAACAATCAAGCTGAATAAATTGAAACTATCCATTGCTATATATTTAACGCAATTTCCCTTGGTAGCTGCAGTACTAGCTAGCTAGCTAGTAGTGTTGGTAACTCAATTAAGTAGAAGCTGGTGGAGATGCAATACGAGTACAATAACCTTTGAACACTGTAGGAAAGAAAGGATTGTATAGGAACATTTTAGGCCAACATTTTGCATCGATTTGAAGAAAAGCCTTGCAACAACTAGGTCCAATGTTGTTGAATTGTAGAGTAAACACAGAATTATAAATTTCCCAAGCACATCCTTGAATGTTAACAAGTGATGTCCAGCATTGCATTGCTTCCCCTGATCCTGAAGCCCATGGTGGAAGCGGACCTGGAACTTGTGGTGTTTGCATCTGGGCTAGCCCTGGTTCGACCAGCGTTGCAATGCATGCGGTCACTAGTATAAAGGAAATCAGTGATTTAGCTTGAGCTTGCTTTGACATGGTGCAGTAGCTAGCAAAATTTTTTCGAAATTGTTTCGAGACTAGCTTATAAGAAGGTTGAATACTTTGGCTTAGGATTGGAGGAAGAAAATATGGGTGAGAATTTATACAAGGAATTTCTTTTTTTTTTTTTTTTTTTAATTTAGCTTAGTTTTGCATTAGTTAGTACATGAAACAGTGTTGAAATACCTTCTTAAATTTTTAATAGTTAATGACAAGTTTTTATCTTTTTTATTGAAGTATAAAGTGGCAAGAAATCTTCAATAGAATAATCCGAGAACTGAAAACGTTGAAATTAAATAAAGTTCTGTTGACAATGACAAAACTGATTAAATAAAATGAAGATATATGTTAGAAAGAGTGTTAAATCACTCACATACAACTTTTGGGATTCTTTTCTTCATACTTAAACTTTTAAATCAAGTGATAGTTCAATTTCTTGTTGACAAAGTGAACTTGAGGTATGATCTTCTCCAAACTAAATTAATAGATACCAAGTTCATCATATCTAATTTAAGACAATTGATTTTTTACAAATTTTGTAATTACTGTATTTAAGTGTATGATAAACACTAATTTTAATTGGGGTTTGCTCTCTTTAAGCATCTAACCATGAATTGTGATTGAAAAAAATGTTATAGTTAAGATATTTAAAAGTCAAATACTTGAATCCGAAACATATTTTAAGCTAGATTTGCTGTGAAATTGAGTTAAAGAAGTTAAATATTGGACAATTTATAGAGGTTATAAAACAAATTAATAAACATAAATTAGCGAGACGGTTACAAAATAAATTCAACAGAATTAAACACCAGGAGTTTCTTCAGTTTTAAAATCTTTTAAACTTTTGTTTTTTTCAGTTTAATTTAGAATTAATAACTTTGACTAATATTTAAAGGGAAAATGAATAATTTTCACTGTTATTAATTGTATAGCTTTATTAATTCGCAAAATTTGTTAAATTCCTAAGAAATAAAATAATAAAGCATTGCTAAATTTTTTCTTTAAATTATTACAAAATCAAATACTGATGGTCTCTTTCAGAATTTTAAGCAAAACCCTTTAATGGAAGTGTGGAGAATTTCAAAGCCAAGCTTGTTGCGTAGATTTTTCGATCGAAAACCTTTAGTTTAAAAGTGAAAGCATCAGCCATCAGAATCATACTAGGACTGATAGCAATTCATGATTGGAAAATTAGGCAAGTTAGCATCAACTATACCTTCTTGAATGGCCAAGGAATTAACTGTGAGACATTGTACATGAGTTAACCGGATGATCCTCGTGAATATTTCTATATATATATTACCATAAGCTAGAATTTCACCGTCCGACCTTAGCTCAGTTGGTAGAGCGGAGGACTATAGTTATGGTAGACTGTTATAATTTGGTCGCTGTTTCGAATGCTGCAGGTTGTAGTTTATTTTTGGCTGCTGCTTTTTGTTATATTTTTATTATTTATTATTATTATAAATTAATAAAATCAAATTATTATTTTATCTTTTAAAATTTTATGCAAAATCCTAATAATCCTAATCATGTTTCCGACACTCATGTTTTGTAACATCAAACGTCATATTTATCATATAATAAATGTCAAAAATAAATATTCAACGGTGTTAGTGTGATATTTTATTTTATAAATATGATGTTATATGTTATAATCAAGTTTTAATATGATAGTAAACAATATCATTATTATAAAATATAAATTTATAAAATCACATCAATTGCTTACTTAATGAAGATGTCAACATCTTTTCATCTCAATATCAAACTTATCTCAATACAACAATCTTTATTTATCCTTTTTTTTTTAAAAGAAAATTGTTAAATGCTTTATATTTGTGTGCAAAAAAATACAACTAATATCATTAATTAATATTAAAGCATTTTTTTCTTTCTTCTTGAGAATTGAAGCAAAATATTGTTTCTACAGTCTATTAAAATGACTAGCCGAGTAAAATATCTAATAAAGTAATAAACATTCCGTTTTGGGCTATTAGGGCTAATTACACCCATCAATTTCCCACAAAAAAAAGTTAACCTTTGGTGGGCTTTTCTCTTTTAAAAAAATTTTCAAGTCTTCTTCTTCTCGTGTTATATGAGAATATTTAAATATTAGGGCAAAATGAGAATCAATTAAATTTCCAAATCTTTCTCTATATAATGGTTTTATTGAAAACAAAAAAAAATAGTAATGCTTAATTTCAAAGTTAAAATGATGGTTGTATATATACACTTAAAAGGGTAAATGATAATATGACACAAAATGAAAAAGTATATGAAAGAAAAATATTTTGAATTAATTAAGATATGACATGAATAAATTTTGGGTAGGGTCCCATTTAATCACCATATACGTAAGGGAAAGTATGATTATGATCCAATATTTAAGGAGTATTTATTATTACCAAGGGACAATAATAATACTCAATTATAAAGTTTTTAGAGTAATGATAAAAGGGCACCAAAAGAATAGCAATTGTAGGATGAACAACCTAACTTTGGATAACTTCTCAGTACAATATTTCTGTCCTTTTGTTATATTTTTATTATTTTTATTATTATTATTATAAATTAATACAATCAAATTATTAGTTTATCTTTTAAAATTTTATCTCAGGAAGTGGCTTTGCAAGTAGAAGTCTACTAAGCAATAATTTAATATTGAGGTTTCTTAACAATTAGAGGACCAAGTTAAAATGTGTGATTGGTGCATGTCTACTCAGCTCCATCCCGTTATTTTATTCTATTTTTTTGTAATGCCACAAGGAAACCAATGAGTAAGACAAAATGGGTTTCCGAGTTAAAATAGTAAAAGTTGTTTATTCATAGGGATTATGTTGTTCAACTTCATTGAATCACGGATTGACCCAAATTTTATAAACAAATTAAAAATTCGTTTAATGATGTCTAGTTTAGGCTTTAAACCATGATTAGTAACTTCAGTTGTATCCGATTGTATAATCTTGAATCCAATGTAAGCATGCGGCTCCCAAAAGATTTCCAACTAAAGTAGTCAGAAATCATAATAATTATAATAATAAAAGAAAAAACTAATCAAGCTTAAATACTATCTATTCTCCAACTTAACCCAATTCCAATCCGTTTAAACAAAAACTGATCAAACAGATGCTGGCGCAGCTGCAATGCGAGCACAATAACCTTTGAGCGACAGAGGGAAGAACGGATGTACAGGGAACATTTTGGGCCAACAATCTCCATGAACAGCAACAAAAGCCTTGCAACAATTAATATGTAACATTGCTGTATTTTCTGCTATACTCAGACTCGTGAATTTCCCAAACACATCCTTGTAGATTGATTCCACGGAGGAATGAAGGAAGCATGCCAATGGGGACTAGAATGACAAACTTGAGAATTATAATGGAAATCATTTGCCAGACACTTTAAACAGAAGCAGTGTTAAAAAATTTTATTGGAGATGCAGGGGATCGAAAGCGAGCGCTCTACCATTTGAGCTACATCCCGTTGACACTAGGATTTTAGCTATAAAGGCGCACAAATCTCCAAGGTTGTTAAAATTACTAAAAGCTGGAGACAAGTTCTGTGACAGAGATTGGAGTCACATTAAAAGAAGACACTAAATACAAACTTGAAGGTTAAAATATATAATATTATATTTTTTAATTTGTATCCCAAACTTTTCATCCTTAAATGATGTAACATTGATAAATCTCTTAATAAAATTTAGAATATCATATTACTAAAATTTGAGATGTGTAATACTATTCTTCCAAGTAATCCAATATTAGTTTAAAATGTTTCAAAAGTGATGTTAATATTGTATCTTTACTATTGTAAATTAGAAGAAACTCATGTGTGACACAATTTATTCAATATACAATATTTATATTATTGATAAAGGCATGTTTGAGATTTATATACTTTTAGTTATTTTTATAAGAACATGCTATCAAAATATTAGGTAAATTAATATTTACTTTTACTTTTTAGTTAATTCTTAATTACATTTTATCACACGATAATTAACAGTGAACTAAAACTGAGATCTACATAATTTTACACGTACAATAAATATGTATTATTTGGCATACTGTATGCACAAGAATCCTATATCAGCCCATAGCATTGACTCTTAATTTGCAGAGTTGACAAGCACACTTCTCAACAAGAGGATCATATTGTACAGACAAAATACGGTGGCACCAACGATCCACTTTGTTCAGTTGTTGCTAAAGCTGGAGCAAGCAACCGTTTATGAATATTGAGCATGCAGGGATCAATACAATTCCAGCTGGCTTGAGACATTGTGGTTGATTGTTTATTAGTAGAATGCTAGCTAACCAGTAATTATGTGAATTTGAACACATACATTGATTAATATGTATAGAAGTGGAAACAAATAAAGATCAACTGATTAAGAGAAAAAGCAATCACATTTTGTTCGCTAATTAAGAATGATTAAACGTATGCATGCCTTAAAATCACAAACCTAATTGAACATCTTACTATCCACCCTAAATAATAATAATAATAATAATAATAATAATAATAATAATAACAATAATAATCAAGCTTAATATAAAAAATTTTCATAGAACCAGTTTCCTTAAAGCTGCAGCAGTAGTGTTGATAACTGGTCAATTAACTAGAAGGCAGTGGAGGTGCAATGGAAGTGCAGTAACCTTTGAACAAAGGAGGAAAGAAAGGATTGTATGGGAACATTTTAGGCCAACATTTTGCATCAATTTCAAGATAAGCCCTGCAACAACTAGGTCCAATGTTGTTGAATTGTAGAGTAAACACAGACCTATATATTTCCCAAGCACATCCTTGAATGTTAAAGAGTGATGACCAGCACTGAACATTGCCTGATCCTGAAGAGCCTGGTGGAGGCACACCAGGAAATTGCGGTGTTTGAAACTGGGCTACCCCTGTCTGGACCAGCAGCACTGCAATGTAGACGGCCATTAGTAGAAAGGAATTTAGTGTTTGAGATTGAACTTGCTTTGACATGGTGTAGTGGCGAAACACTTGAGTTTTTGTCGTAACAGGAGGACTAAGATGGATTCTGAAAGAGACTCTATCGGTATTTGATTCTGCGATTTCAAGAAGATTAATGGATAGATCATAATTTGTATCGGAGAGAATTGCGAATGCTTTTATTAATTAAATATTCATGTGCTTACGGAAGTTACAGAATTAGAGAATTATATTAATGAATTAAGATGATGAATTGAAACTTAATTTCCCCTTTAAATATTTATAACGTTTATTAGTTCCGACGTAATTATAGTTAATGAAAGAAATAAATAATTTTTAAGTGCTTTAAGACTGAAGTGATTACTAGTATTATGTTAGTTAAAAGCATTTTTTTTTAATAGTAAAATCTCTTTTTAAATTTTTGAATATTGTTTGATTAACATTACAGAAAAGTTTTTAAAATTTTAAAAAGTTATTTTTCTTTTATTAGAAAAAAACTTAAAATTTGGGTTTTTGACAGTAAAATTTATCTAATTTTTTTAAAATATAAAATTATGTAAAATATTTTTATTTTATTTTAAAAATTTTGTGATATTTCTTTAAAATATATTATTAAAATTTTCTTTATTAAAGTTTTTAATCAAAATTTCCCAGAAGCTTTGTGATATAAATAATTAATAAACTTTTATTAAAAATTTTACTTGTGAAAACTCTACCGTAAACTTTACCACAAAAACTCTATCTGAAAAGATACGTTAAACAATTAGTAATCTTGTTGAATTTGTTGTGTAACTTGTCTTATATAATTAGTTATTTTTGTTAAATATTACATATATAAACTATTAATATTATATTAGAGATTTGAGGAATTTTGATTGAGTCACATATGACATTATTTGGATATTTTTACTTAATTTGAATAATGTCTTGTCCTTATATTTGGAGAAAATTCTATCCATACTCTAACATGGTGGGCCACATTTATAGTGGATATGAATTCCCATACAAGGTAAAAAATTAATCTTAGTAACTTCAATCAATAAAATCAAAGATTTGACTTCTCATTTAGGAGTTAAGCTTTTTGACCACTCAAACTAAGTCCGATTAATTGTATAATTAGTTAATTTACTCATTGATTTTAAACATACTATTATTAAACACCAAAATTTTACACAATTGACAGCAATTCTACAATAACTTGATTAGTTATATAATGATGTCATTCACTTATAAATATTTTACTATTAGAGGTGTGCTGCATATACTCCAGATATGTAGACCTAGTACAGCTATTATTTTTGTTGGTTATATGTTTCCAATATCTAGGTCATGTAACATAGTCCTTAAATTTGGAAGAAATTATATCCACACGTCGATGGTGGAACTTAAACACTTAAATAAAATTGGAGGGAGATGGTATATTATCCGAAGCATTAATGATCGAGATCACTACCATAAGCTCCCTCAAGTAATGTTATCAAGAGGCATACTAAAACTTGGGACCTGTGGAATTTTTGGGTCAATTGCTGCCATCCATTGTCAATGATGAATTTTCAGAGCATTCGTAGCTTTCGAGAAAATAATAACATTGGCACTAGAAATGGGAGGCCTCATTTAATGAATAAATGTTATACATGCATACATAAATCCATACATGTATGTGTGTAGTGGAAGAAAATATATATTTACCGACATAATGCTAGAACTTCGTAGATAATTTCCGTCAAAATTAAAAGATAATGTTTATTAGTAGATAGAATGATAACTATTATTTCTGTAGTTTTGGGTAGCCTATCGACATAAAATAATGAAACTTGTGCGTCAATGTGTCTTAATATGCATGAAGTTAGAACCAAATTAATTAAAATGATCAACTCATAAGAGAAGAATCAATCAAATTAACTTTATTCTCTAATCAAGAATTATTAAATAAGATATGACTTAAAAATCAAATATCTAATTATCTTACCATCCGCCTAACAACAACAATAATAATAATAATCAAGCTGACTAACAGTTTCCATAGTTAGACCCAACACATCTCTTCTTCCTTACATTTGCAGCTGCAGTGACTCAAATAGAAGCCGGCGGAGATGCAATGCGAGTGCAATAACCTTTGAACAAAGGAGGAAAGAAAGGAAAGAAAGAATCTCCTTGATTATATCTTTAATTTTCAAGATATGTTTGTTTCTTGATTTTTCTTATTTGCCTTCGGGCTGCTTTCTGTATTCCTTTTTAACTTCTTTAATAAAATTATTATTATCTTGCTAAAAAAAAAATATTAGTTCAAAAAAGCATGTTTGATTTGTGGCAATGGCTTAAATTTTCCTGTCCATAATTTAAATATAAACAAAAATTAGTGTCCTAAACAACGTTGGGTAATGTTGATATTTAATCACTACACTATTATGTATGCGGCATATAAGAGAAATATTATGGGAAGAAAGGCAAATCTTTTATTCATCATAATTTTCGAAATGAGAGATAAATTATCCTATTATTCCTAACATGAAATATGAAAACCAACTAATAATTAAACTATAAAGAATCCGAACCAATGACAAGTTAATACTTCTCATTTGGTTTTTCTAATCTATGCCTGCAGAAGAAGACCGACCATTTGCAGTATTTTAATTTGGCGATGGTGATGACGATCCATTCTTCAAAATTTGGGCACATTGATCGTTAACCAATGAAGGGAAGAATGGGTTGAAAGGAAAAACCTTAGGCCAACATTTGTAATCAGCTTCAGTGTAGGCCTTGCAACAATTAACACTGCTAATCAACCGGACTTGATGGCTTAAGTATGAGGTTATGACCTCTTCTACACAGCCATGGACACTTTCGAGAGTTGACAGACACTTCTCAACAGTGGGTTTATCATGTCCGAACAACTGTGGCAGCAACATTTTAGTTTGATCAGATGATCCTGCTAAGCACCGAGCAGCCATAAGGAATGCACATGCAACTATCAATGCAATCGAATATGTAAAGCTGGCTTTAGCCATTTTGGTCGGAGTATATTTTTGGTTGTAAATAGAAAGCAAGTTAGCTCTTGGGGTTGTTTGATTTTGCTGTGATCGAAAACTTGCTGTGGTTTTATAGGCAAAGATGATAATGTCTCTTAACTGTTGCATTTAGTCTCATTTTGATCACTTCCGGATCTAAATTAATGGTAGTTAAATGGTGAATTAAATGATAAGAAGCAGTTAAACATGAGCTGAGGCCGATCTTAATTTTGCTTTCAATGTACGTACCAGGCATTTGTATTAATTGATCAAATTAATTTAATTTATGCACTCATAAAACAGTCACGTAACTCATATTACGAAAAGTGTGAGAATATAATAAAGAGGTTACTTTTTAATTAGTAGATGCAAAGTTAAGAAAGCATTCATGCACAAAAAAGAAAATAATGAAGGCTCCACATAATATGTTTGAGAAAAGCTAATCTTGTATTGAAGGAGAAAGTCATTCACAAACATACATGCTATTATAAGATTATATCGAATAAAATCATAATTAACATAAAATTATTATCTTTTTTCACTTATTTTGATTATTATCATGATTAATTCATTTTAAAATAAAAATATATTGGTTGTGATTTTATGAGATGGTCCTATAAAATAATGAGACGATCGAGAGAGTCTCAGGATAAACTTTTCTCCAAATATATTTTATAGTTGGGTACTGCAATTGTCGGATCTGTCAACAATCTGCTAACAGCTAATCTGTCAAAAGCTAGTTAGCTGTTAGCAGATAAATTACTATTGAGTTAGCAAAAAACAAGAACTGGATTTTCTAGTGCAAAACAGTCTCAATTAATTTAAATCTTTTGCATTACTTAAATCTGTTTTCAATTTATTTTGTTCATTTCTCTTTATCATAATCTGATTTTATTGACCAGATAGTTTTATAAGGGCAGCCCTATAACAAGTAAAAATGGTTATTACCATTAATTTCCCTCTTGATAACTGGCACCAAGATGCAATGGAATTTGGAATAATTACATTGAAGATTAAATGCAACAATTACAGGACGTGATCATCAACTCTGCCCTATAAAATGATCCCCTCGACCAACAAATTTACACACACTCAAATCAGCAAAACCAAGTGCCCGCTTTGATATTTAGGACAAAAAACTTAACACTCAACCAAAATGTCTAAAGCCAGTTTGATTGCATTGATCCTTGCTTGTTCAATAGTTGTGATGGTTTCTCCAGGTTTAGCAGCTGCAGGAACTGAACAAGCTGAATCGTTGTCCACACCATTGTTCGGACATCAAGATCCTGCTGTTGAGAAGTGCCTGTCAACTCTCAAAAGTGTCCATGGTTGTGCAGCAGAGATCATAACTTCAATCTTAAGCCATCGAGTCGAATTGATTGGCAGCACTTGTTGCGAGGCCTTCAATGAAGTTGATGACAATTGTCGGCCTAAGGTTTTTCATTTCAGCCCGTTCTTCCCTCAGTTGATCAAGAATCATTGTGCTCAAATGACTGCTGGGCCGTCGCCATTACCATCCTCCATAAACTAAACACTTGAACTTTAATTTAGCACTGCGGTTGATCGATCTTTGGTCATAAATTACAAGAATTAAAATGACAAATAAGGCTTGTTACTAGGAGGTTCATTTTTATTATACGTTAGCTTAATTGTTAGCTTTTTTTCATGTTAGGAGTTGGATTTATGTTGGTTTTGAGAATGAACACGAACAATTAAGAGATGGGGTTATCTCCTTCTTAATATAATCTTTATGCTTTTGTACTCTCCCACCTTTCTTATATATTATTAGATTTTTCGTGCTATTTATAATATATTTCGTGCCTTTGTGCTGATACTAGATCCTTGTAACTATTAAATTCACTCCTCATTTTGACATTTTCTGGATTTAAATGGTGATTAAAGAGTGAAGTTAATCATAATAAGAAGCAGTCTAACATTAACTATTTGGGGCTGATCTTGATTTTGCTTTCAATACATACCAAATTTGTAATAGGTAAAGAGGTTACATTTTAATTAATTGATATCAAATTAAGAAAGTATTCAGTTTTAGAAATGAAAATATGGAGCCAAATAATATCTTCAACTAACTTAATTAACTCCTAATTATATATACAGGATCATTCAAGTGATGTTTTTTAATTATCAGGATAAGATGAATTTTTATAGACCTTTGCCCAAAGAACCGGATATGACAATTTTTTATCATCAATCAAGCTCGACAAGAATTTGTCCAATTAAATGGATACATGAAATGAACTAAATATACAATTAAGTTGTATTTTTAATATTTTTAATACTTAAAAATAAGTTTAATAGAAAATTTTAAAACAATTTTTAAACTTTAAAAAGATTGAAAAATATTTGATATAATATGTCAAAATAATAAAAATAGGAATAGTTGTTTGGTTAAAACTATTTTTAAAAATAAAGTTATATTAAAATTTTAGTAATATTGAATACTATTGATTATTTTAATATTATTTGTTATTTTTCAATATATTTTATATAAAATAATATATTAAAAATTAATCAAAAACTTAGTTTTTAATTTTATTATGACAAAGCTGTAAGATAAATATAATGAACACACATCTATTTTTTAAATGTGGGTAATTTCTTTTTTTTTTAAAATAATAAATTCATCCTTAATCTCTCTAAATATTGAAGAAAACTAGGTAATATTCTTTTGTCATATAACTAGAAATCATAGTCACCTTCATTGTTATTACTCTTTAATATTAAATTTTAAATAAGTATATCTCATTATTACTTTAAGAACTTATAAAAATAAAAACACATTTTTTGATGCAAAAATTCATAATATATGACAAAATATTGGTTAGAATATATCAATAAAAAATTTATATAAAATGCATAAAAAATAAAAATAATAAAAGAATATGGATAGACTTTTTTCTAAATTTGATATAAAAAACTTATAAATAAAATAATTAAAAATTAAAAATTTAGACCTTATAAAAAAATTATAGGTGAAAGAGTTTTAAAAGTAAACAAATATAGTTAAAAAAAAACTATATTTGAATTTGATTAAGATACAGAAAAGTAAAAAAGAAATAGAAAACAATTTTTTATTTTTTTTATTTTTTGCACTAAATTTTGAAATTCTAACCAAAAACTGTTTTTAAATTAAATTCAATTAATTTTTATTAAATGCATATTTTAAGAATTCATTGTATTTTTATTTTTAAAAACACAAAATTGTATTCAAATACAATATCATATAAGCTCTATATTCAAGGCCAATTTGAAATTATGCGTGACTTATAAATAATCAACGTTATATTCAAGAAATAACTTTCTCTTTTTAAAATAATAGTTAAGTATTTTATAAATCATGTTGTTGAAAATATTATGAGTTTCAAAAATTAATTGAGGAAATTCGCTTGTAATTTTTAATATTAAAATATCATAATAACGTATAATAACCACAATAATAGATAAATCACTAACTAAGTCGTGAGGTAATTTGACGTATCTATCTCTATAACACACAAATCAGAAAATTTAACTATTTTATCAACATATTTTGCTTAATAGTAGGGATAACATTTTTATTATTCTCCATTTATAAAATAAGTAAATTATTTTTTTCAAACATAAATTTAACTGAAATTATAAAATAAGTCACTTATTACTTTTTAGTTCCCACTCCAAACAGACCTTATGAATTTTTATATTTTATGAAGTTGCAACTCAACTAATATTTTCAAGAAAAACAGAGCTTGTAGTGAAAGAATAAAGTCTTCTATGAACATGTTACTATAAGATCTATATCGATCCAATGAAGTCGTAACATTTTCAAAATGGAGGTGTATGTGCTATGATTCTATTAGATGCTTTGGTACCATAAACAATGAGACAGAGGGCACCTCTCTAAAATTTTCTCATAATCAATGTATTTATTATTTGTAGAGCGCATAGAAAAATAAAATATAATTTTGGGAGAAAGGCAAATCTTTTATTGATCATGATTCTCAAAATGAGACATAAATTATCCTTCGTATCCCTAGCATGAAAATCAACTAATAATTAAAATATAAAAAATGGGAACCAATGACAAGTTACTACTTCTCATTCGGTTTTTGTACTCTAATTAAGAAGATCAACCAAGTGCAGTACTTTTCAGGTAATCGTTTTATTGTTTGGAGGATGGCGATGGCACTGGCGATACAATCTTCAAGATTTCTTCACAGTGATTCTTTATAAATGTAGGGAGGAAAGGGTTGAAAGGAAAAACCTTAGGCCAACAATTTTTATCAACTTTATTGAAGGCCTTGCAACAATTAGCACTGCCAATCAGTTCGACACGGTGGCTTAAGAACGAGGTTATGACCTGTTCTACACAGCCATGAACACCTTTGAGTGTTGACAGGCACTTGTCAACATCAGGTTTACAATTTCCGAACAACGTTGGCAACTGCAATGCTGCTAAACCGGGAGCAGTCATCAGGAATGCACATGCAAGGATCAAAGAAATCGAATACGTTATGCTGGCTTGAGACATATTGGTCTGAGTATATATTTTGATAATATGTAAATGCAAAGTAAGCTCTAGGTTCGTTGAATTGTTGTGACTGAGTGAAAACATGGCGGTAGATGTTGCGGTTTTATAGGCCAAATATGATAATTAATGTTTTGTAACTGTTGCATTTAATCCTCTTTTTGATCGCTTCCAGATTTTAATGGCAGTTAAAGAGCGAAATTAATAAAAAGAAACAATTTAAACTGATTATTATTTTACTTTCAATTCATAAATTTGTATATATTAATTGATAATTATTACTTTAAACATTTATGAACTACTAAAGCATTTGGGTTGCTAGTATTGGGGAAATTAAGAATTAAAGAGGTTGCCTTTCAATTAGTAGATAGAAAATTAAGAAAACATTCAGATATAAATGCCTTTGATTATATATTCATGAAAAAGAAAATAATGACGGAGCCAACACAGTATATATGTTCTAGTAATCAATTAATGTATATAGCTGAGAACTGAAACGGACAAATCTATCAACTAAATATATCAACCTTATCTTCCATTCAACAAAAATGTAATGTCAACTTAATTTCTTTTCAGGACAGGACATGATGTGATCTGTTTGTAATATTACACATAGATCATATAAAAATGTAACGGAAGACTTGATTATAACTTAGTTTAGTTGTTAATTTCTCTTTATCATAGTCGTGATTTTATTGAAAGTCAGTCCCAGAATAAGTTAACCTGATTATTCCGTATGTATAACCTGCAGATGCAATAGCATAATTCGGACAATAATTACAGAACATTAAATTCTAACAGTTACGACTTACAATACATGATGATCCAAGCTGCCCTATAAAACCACACCATGTACCACCAAATTTGCAACAAAGTAAATTCGTCAACAAAACCAAGAGCTACATAACTTAATTTGTCGTTTACGACCGAAGTTTATTCTCAACCAAATTCAAATGTCTCGAGCTATTTCGATTGCGTTGATCGTTCCATGTTCAATATTCGTTATGGTTTCTCCAGGTTTAACAGCAGCGGGAACTGAACAAGTTGAATCATCTTTGCCACCATTGCTCGGACATCGTGATCCTGCCGTTGAGAAGTGTTTTTCAACTCTCAAAAGTGTCCATGGTTGCGTAGAAGAGGTCATAACGTCATTCTTGAGCCATCGAGTCCAATTGATTGGCAGCACTTGTTGCAAGGCCCTCAGTGAAGCTGATAACAATTGTTGGCCTAAGGTTTTTACTTTCAGTCCTTTCTTCCCTCCATTGTTGAAGGATCATTGCACCCCAATCTTGAAGAATACGGCAACGTTACCATCACCATCCTCGAAAAACTAAAGCAATAAACCCTTAATTTATAACTGCAGTTGGTCATCTTTTTCCAGTATTGATATTTTGTAAGTAATAAAATGACAAATAAGGTTAGTTACTAAGTAGTCTATGTTTTCCTTCGTTGAAAGAAAAAGCTTAATTATTAGCTTATTTTGATGTTAGGAGTTGGATTTATGTTGGGTATTGGAAATGCAGATGAATAATTAAGTGATTGGGTTTTGTCTATTTTAATATATTCTGTGTGTTTTTGTGTCCCACTTTTCTCTAGCTTCATATGCACAATTATATGATGCATTAATACATATATTTCTAGCTATATATATATATATAGACACATATTTTAATTTCATGCCTTTGTGCTGACTGCTTAAAGTGGATCCTTGTAACTTTTACATTTAATCCTCATTTAATTTTGACCGCTTTCTAGATTTAAACAACTTAATGATAAGAAGCAGTTTAACATGATTTGCTTTCAATACGTAACAGACATTTTTATTAATTGATAAAATTAACTTATGTATTCATAAAACGGTCAGGTCACTAATATCACCTCAATCTGATAAATATGTTACGTTTTAGTTAGTACATTCAGGTATAGAAATGAAAATATGAAGGAGCCAACATAGTCATAACATTTTTAATGTTAATTTGGGTATTTTTTATCTTTAAGTTTATAGTTTCCCTTTCGTATTTCGTGTTGCATTAGCTTAAATAAATTAAACAATCATCTTCTAGGGTTAAGGTATCCCAAAACTTTATAGTATGTAAACTTAACTTATATCTACTCTCATGTTTTATATCAGGACCTTATGATTTAAGCCGTAAAAAATAGTTTACATCTACTTCATTTTTATATTGCTAATTACCAAACTAATATTCTTTTGAATTGAATTTAGATTCGGATCCATGATTAATTTTTAAGTATCAACAAAAGTTTGTCTACCTCGAAGAAAAAAAGTAGAATATACATAATCTATATACAATACATAGTGTCAAGGCCAATTCGGACGGTTTGGTCAAGGGAAATCCTGGTGAGTTTGCGTGTGGTGGTGTTGTTAGGGATACTTGTGGGACCTTTTTAGGTGGTTTCAGCTACTATATTGGTGATGCTACTGCTTTCTTTGCAGAACTGATGGCTGTAATATTATTGGTGATGGAGCTAGCTACTAACAAAGGTTGGTTTAATTTATGGCTGGAATCGGACTCCAGGGTTGTTATTCAACACCTAACTAATCCTCTGTTATCTCCTCCTTGGCAGCTTCGTAATCGTTGGCTTAATTGCCAGCTTCTTCTTCGCAAGATGAATTTCCAATTTAGCCACACATAGAGAAAACAATGGTGCTACGAACTGCTTGGCTAATTTAGGTCTTAACTTTCCTACTCTTCAGTGGTGGGACTCCCCTCCATCTTGTACGTCTAGTTTGCTTATTAAGGATGCCTGTGGCTTCCCTAGCTACAGGTTTTTCTAATGTGTCGGCTCTAGCCTTGTAGCTTTTCCTCTTATATTGTTTCTTTTTTACTTTTAATAAAGTTTGTCTCTTTTTGGGATTAAAAAATAAATATACAACATAAAATGATAGGTTTCATTTTCACTCATACATATGAAATCTATCCAAGCTATCTTAAAACACATCAAAGTTTGTCCATTCAATTAAAATGTAATTTTCACTCAAAATTTTTATAGGGACAAGACTATGTCTTGATTGATTGTGATACTACATGGACTATATATAAATATAGTTGAAGACCAATTCTAACTGACGGTTTTTTTTAATTAATATTTTAGTTGGCTAAATTTTTCTAGATTAGATAATCGAGAATGTTTACTTTTTTAACTTAACAGTAATTTGTCTTTTATTCTTCTTTGTACTCTCTCTCTCTCGTATTAAAATTTGTCATTATTGGTTTTTATATATATATATATATATATTATATGGAGAAGGATACATGCCCCTTAATTTTACATATTTTTTGGCACATTTATCCACTATTAAATCTAAACACTTTCAACAATTGAGAGTAAATGTAGTATATAAACTAATTATGTATTAATTATATGTGTTTGATTTAATTTCAACATTAAAAGTGTTTAAATCCAACAATCTATAAATGGTGTAAAAAAATATGTAAGGTTACCGGATTATTGACTTATCTCTCATAAACTATAACAAAATATGCATTAATTTACCCCATACATGCATACGTACATGCATGCACACACATATGATATAATATCATAAACTATAACAAAATTCAAAAAAATATAATTTTTGTTTACATGTATGAGTTTGAATCATTTTATTTTTTTTCCTGAGATGCTTTATTATTTATTTAACACTCGAAATTTATAAAAGTTCAAATATAAAGTATTGATTTTTAGATTTTTTAATTAAAAACAAAATAATTTAGTATTTACGTTTAAGATAAAAAAGATATTATTTAAATATAAACTTAAGTATTTTATTCATATTTCAGCCTTCTAAAATTTTTCAATCAATAAAACAAACCCTCCCTTAGTTTAGTTGTTAAATTCTCTTTATAATAATCTGATTTTATTGAGCTGACTGTTTTATTTGGTCAGCCCCAGACAGGTTTAATTTGCTTATTTTCATTAATTCCCTGTTTATAATCGGCACCCTATAACATTCGGAATAATTACATTGAAGATTAAATGCAACAGTTACAAGACGTGATGATCATCAACTGATCTGCCCTATTAAAATGATATCCTCTAGCATCAAAATATTTTACACACAATACTCAAATCAATTATACTTTTATACAATAATAATCATTATTAAAAAAATAATCGTTAGATATTTAAAATTTGATAAAATACAACATATTTATCTAAAATATATTAATAAAATAAATAATATTATCTTAATAATACATTAATGAAACAATTTGCATTGTAGTTATTTGTAACAATATACAATAATTATAAATGTTTATTAATGTTTACAAACAATTACAATATAATTTTAATTACATAATAAAATTAAGTTAAAGTAATAATAAATAAATATTAATTTATTTTAGCATTGCATGCAGAAGATATATATATATATATCAAGCTTTCATGAATTCAGTGTTGAAAGAAAAAATTAATTAAATATTAATAATAATGAAGTGAAAATAGCGGTATAAATTAATTTCTTCCGGGACTTCCATAAGAGATCTACTGCTTCAAATTTTAATAGAAAATATCTAATTAATTCCTTTGTAGGTTAGTTTTTTTTGTTGAGGAAACTTGTGAATGTATTTTGAATTAAT
Source organism: Azadirachta indica (assembly GCA_022749755.1). NCBI lineage: Eukaryota > Viridiplantae > Streptophyta > Magnoliopsida > Sapindales > Meliaceae > Azadirachta > Azadirachta indica. The sequence goes on along the minus strand of CM040446.1, from coordinate 5,169,184 downwards.
TATTATAAAAATTAACTTGAAAGCATGCAAAAATTAATTAATTTATAGAAGGTATAATATTATTTCAATATATTCAAGAATATATATATATATTATTACATGACTTACATAGATTACATATATATATGTTGATGCATGAAAAACAGGTCATTCTATTTAACTAATTTTTGGAACCAGAAATATCTAGACAGTCTTCCCAAACTTTTTCGCTCTTATATATATATATATATATATATGCTTCAGAAGTAGATATTTTTCTTTTATTTTTAATTGTTTGACGAATAGAATGGTTGAAAGGGATGCTGATTTATAGTAGGAGAAATGGCGTTAATTTGTATGATTTGGAAATGTATATATGCTAAATTCAATTTGATAGTAAAACTTCTAATTATTTATGAAGCTTATCTTTGAATTAATAATACTCAATGTATTGAGTTAATAACTAAGACAAAGAGTTGAAACGCATTAAAATTCACACTTATTTCTTTAATCTTTTTAACATGTTTGCCTAATGTTTTAAAATATGGTTATATATTAACTTTGTATGAAGATAAGATACAAAATTTTTTTCACAGTTATGTCATGTTTAAGTAATAATTAATTTTAAATCAATTACCCCCATTGAATTCTAAGTTTCAATTCCATTAAATTTTGATGTGAAATAACCTATTCCATTTAACATTATATATTAATAGCACCTTATTTTTTTGAAAATAACTTCTCACATAGAGAGATTTATATCCACAAATAAAGAGTCTCACAGACTTTGTGAGAAAGTAATTCAATACTTTCACTGATAATATTTATTACAATAGTTTATTTATAATCGATTTTTTGGTTCTATTATATAAAGAGTGAGTTTATTCATATCTTAAAATTTTACTCTGAACACTCATATTTTAATAAAAAATTTATCACAAAAAGTATTTATTATGTAATTTAATATTAAGGGTACAACTCAACTTATGTGAATTTTCTCTTCAAACTCATATTAATATAACTGTCTACCATAAATCTAAAAAATTTCTACTTAGTATCAAACTAATTTATCATTTTTTTTATAATCATTGATACAAGGAAAAAAATTAACATTTGGGAAGATTTAAATGACAAATTTTTTTAAAAAATTATATATCACATAAACTACAGAAAAATTTCTCAATTATTAAATTTTCAATTAAATTTGAAATTTTATTTTAAAAATAATTTAAAATGCACTTAGATGTGATGTACTCTTTTCTATAGATGTATGTAAAAAAATAAAGATACATAATTAAAATAGTTTAATTAAGGGCTATTTAGGCACTTAAAGGTGTATAAAATAAACTTGAAGTTTTAAATAGTTTTATATAGGTCTACAAGTTAAAAGAGTTTTAGAATAGATTTTGGCGTGCAAATAGGTCCATCACATTCCCAATGTAGATGACTAGTCCGATTTAGTTACTTTATTACATTTTAAAGATAAACATATAGTCCTTGATTCTCAATTTTTTCATTAGTTATATCTACTTGATATTTTACAAGTAATTCAATAATAAATAAGAGGGCTTAGTTAATTATAATAAAGTTCTTATTAAAAATGACTTAATAATTTGGGTTTGTCTTTAATTCTAATGAACTGGTTTTTAAATTGGACCAAATTATTTATTAGACTTGTGCCTTAGCAAAAAGAATACTAGTCCAAGGCTCATCTTGGATTTATCTCTTTATCCTTTCCATCAATTTTTTTCTCTTTAATGTGGGCCTAACTTTCGAAGTTATCTTACAAATAGGATAATAATTTATCTAGCTTGTTTAATATAAAGTCGAGAATCAAAACCCAATATAATATATTCATATATTGATTTCGTAAGTCTTCAGGAATCTTTGTAGGAATCTTTGTAGGAATTTGCTTGTGAAAAGAGTCTTACAAATATGTTTTACAATAAATTAATTTTTATAGCCTAATTAGTAAATTATATTTATTAATAATTATATTATATTGTAGGGTTGAATAATTACGAAATTTCCAACCACAATTTAGAGCAAGGTTTAGACTAGATTCACTTTTGAGATTATCAATGGAGTTTGTTTTGCTAATTAAGGGTATTGTTAACTAATTAGTAGAATTAAATATTCCCTTAGTTGAACTACGTTTCATAATTATTTTTTATTAACAATTGACACCCTTTTCAAAGGAAAGAGAATATATATGTAGTGAGTATAATAACAATAATAATTAAGGGTATTTGGTAATCTTAAACATTATTATTTGATTTGATTGATGGAGTATAATTTGTGTAGTGAGAATAACACTAATGATTGATTACTTTAATTTAATTTACAATGTTTTCTACTCACATTACTTGTGTTTGGTTACTGGAAAATTCGAGAAAGTGAGAAAAAATATTATAAATTATTTTATTAATAAATTATTTTATCCTTATCATAATAGTACAAATTTAAATTTCATATAATTTATTAATAAATTATTTTTAAATTTGTACTAAGAATCTTCTAGAGATAGAACACTAATTTTATCCTTATCATACATTTTACAATTTCATATAATTAAAGCTTCCCAAATCAATTTTTATTAAAAATGCGCCGACATTCACATTTTAACTTTTATTCAAGGTCTCTTCTTTAATTTAATTAATTGATAAATTTGTTAAATAATCATGCACAGATCAACCTATTTTCAGCATTATATATATATATATATATAACTTACATGTGTTAACTTTTAATTATGTTGCTGCTGGTTACTATCAAAATAAATTTATACGTGAGTTGGTTCTAATGAAGAAAAAAAATGTAAAAGAAGATCAATAAGCTTGAAAGTGGAAACTAAGAAGGATGAACTCAAAGAAAATCCAATCAACATTTATTCGCTAATTAAGAATTATTAATTAAAGAAATGTCTAATCACCGAAACTCGATCTTCCTATCCATCTAATTAGAATAACAATCAAGCTGAATAAATTGAAACTATCCATTGCTATATATTTAACGCAATTTCCCTTGGTAGCTGCAGTACTAGCTAGCTAGCTAGTAGTGTTGGTAACTCAATTAAGTAGAAGCTGGTGGAGATGCAATACGACTACAATAACCTTTGAACACTGTAGGAAAGAAAGGATTGTATAGGAACATTTTAGGCCAACATTTTGCATCGATTTGAAGAAAAGCCTTGCAACAACTAGGTCCAATGTTGTTGAATTGTAGAGTAAACACAGACTTATAAATTTCCCAAGCACATCCTTGAATGTTAACAAGTGATGTCCAGCATTGCATTGCTTCCCCTGATCCTGAAGCCCATGGTGGAAGCGGACCTGGAACTTGTGGTGTTTGCATCTGGGCTAGCCCTGGTTCGACCAGCGTTGCAATGCATGCGGTCACTAGTATAAAGGAAATCAGTGATTTAGCTTGAGCTTGCTTTGACATGGTGCAGTAGCTAGCAAAATTTTTTCGAAATTGTTTCGAGACTAGCTTATAAGAAGGTTGAATACTTTGGCTTAGGATTGGAGGAAGAAAATATGGGTGAGAATTTATACAAGGAATTTCAGGGAAACCAAATTAATGAATTTGGCAACGGTTGATTTCAGAATTAAGTGAATTTGGTTAATTATAGTCAATATGGTTTGAAATCAATGCTATTTAAAGAAAGAAGTATTTTTAGCCTTTACTATCAGAAATATTTTGTTGCAAAGGTTAACTCACAGTCAGAATTAATATTTTGACTATTGAAAGAAGGCACTTAAGTGTGATTCTAGATTAATTTCACATTAATTTCCTGGGATAATTTCGTTTTCTTTTTTTTAATTTAGCTTAGTTTTGCATTAGTTAGTACATGAAACAGTGTTGAAATACCTTCTTAAATTTTTAATAGTTAATGACAAGTTTTTATCTTTTTTATTGAAGTATAAAGTGGCAAGAAATCTTCAATAGAATAATCCGAGAACTGAAACGTTGAAATTAAATAAAGTTCTGTTGACAATGACAAAACTGATTAAATAAAATGAAGATATATGTTAGAAAGAGTGTTAAATCACTCACATACAACTTTTGGGATTCTTTTCTTCATACTTAAACTTTTAAATCAAGTGATAGTTCAATTTCTTGTTGACAAAGTGAACTTGAGGTATGATCTTCTCCAAACTAAATTAATAGATACCAAGTTCATCATATCTAATTTAAGACAATTGATTTTTTACAAATTTTGTAATTACTGTATTTAAGTGTATGATAAACACTAATTTTAATTGGGGTTTGCTCTCTTTAAGCATCTAACCATGAATTGTGATTGAAAAAAATGTTATAGTTAAGATATTTAAAAGTCAAATACTTGAATCCGAAACATATTTTAAGCTAGATTTGCTGTGAAATTGAGTTAAAGAAGTTAAATATTGGATAATTTATAGAGGTTATAAAACAAATTAATAAACATAAATTAGCGAGACGGTTACAAAATAAATTCAACAGAATTAAACACCAGGAGTTTCTTCAGTTTTAAAATCTTTTAAACTTTTGTTTTTTTCAGTTTAATTTAGAATTAATAACTTTGACTAATATTTAAAGGGAAAATGAATAATTTTCACTGTTATTAATTGTATAGCTCTATTAATTCGCAAAATTTGTTAAATTCCTAAGAAATGAAATAATAAAGCATTGCTAAATTTTTTCTTTAAATTATTACAAAATCAAATACTGATGGTCTCTTTCAGAATTTTAAGCAAAACCCTTTAATGGAAGTGTGGAGAATTTCAAAGCCAAGCTTGTTGCGTAGATTTTTCGATCGAAAACCTTTAGTTTAAAAGTGAAAGCATCAGCCATCAGAATCATACTAGGACTGATAGCAATTCATGATTGGAAAATTAGGCAAGTTAGCATCAACTATACCTTCTTGAATGGCCAAGGAATTAACTGTGAGACATTGTACATGAGTTAACCGGATGATCCTCGTGAATATTTCTATATATATATTACCATAAGCTAGAATTTCACCGTCCGACCTTAGCTCAGTTGGTAGAGCGGAGGACTATAGTTATGGTAGACTGTTATAATTTGGTCGCTGTTTCGAATGCTGCAGGTTGTAGTTTATTTTTGGCTGCTGCTTTTTGTTATATTTTTATTATTTATTATTATTATAAATTAATAAAATCAAATTATTGTTTTATCTTTTAAAATTTTATGCAAAATCCTAATAATCCTAATCATGTTGCCGACACTCATGTTTTGTAACATCAAACGTCATATTTATCATATAATAAATGTCAAAAATTAATATTCAACGGTGTCAGTGTGATATTTTATTTTATAAATATGATGTTATATGTTATAATCAAGTTTTAATATGATAGTGAATAATATCGTTATTACAAAATATAAATTTATAAAATCACATCAATCACTTACTTAATGAAGATGTCAACATCTTTTCATCCCAATATCAAGCTTATCTCAATACAACAATGTTTATTTATCTATTTTTTTAAAAGAAAATTGTTAAATGCTTTATATTTGTGTGCAAAAAAATACAACTAATATCATTAATTAATATTAAAGCATTTTTTTTGTTTCTTCTTGAGAATTGAAGCAAAATATTGTTTCTACAGTCTATTAAAATGACTAGCCAAGTAAAATATCTAATAAAGTAGTCACATTAAAAGAAGACACTAAATACAAACTTGAAGGTTAAAATATATAATATTATATTTTTTAATTTGTATCCCAAACTTTTCATCCTTAAATGATGTAACATTGATAAATCTCTTAATAAAATTTAGAATATCATATTACTAAAATTTGAGATGTGTAATACTATTCTTCCAAGTAATCCAATATTAGTTTAAAATGTTTCAAAAGTGACGTTAATATTATATCCTTACTATTGTAAATTAGAAGAAACTCATGTGTGACACAATTTATTCAATATACAATATTTATATTATTGATAAAGGCATGTTTGAGATTTATATACTTTTAGTTATTTTTATAAGAACATGCTATCAAAATATTAGGTAAATTAATATTTACTTTTACTTTTTAGTTAATTCTTAATTACATTTTATCACACGATAATTAACAGTGAACTAAAACTGAGATCTACATAATTTTACACGTACAATAAATATGTATTATTTGGCATACTGTATGCACAAGAATCATATATCAGCCCATAGCATTGACTCTTAATTTGCAGAGTTGACAAGCACACTTCTCAACAACAGGATCATATTGTACAAACAAAATACAGTGGCACCAACGATCCACTTTGTTCAGTTGTTGCTGCTAAAGCTGGAGCAAGCAACCGTTATGAATATTGAGCATGCAAGGATCAATATAATTCCAGCTGGCTTGAGACACTGTGGTTGATTGTTTATTAGTAGAATGCTAGCTAACCAGTAATTATGTGAATTTGAACACATACATTGATTAATATGTATAGAAGTGGAAACAAATAAAGATCAACTAATTAAGAGAAAAAGCAATCACATTTTGTTCGCTAATTAAGAATGATTAAACGTATGCATGCCTTAAAATCACAAACCTAATTGAACATCTTACTATCCACCCTAATAATAATAATAATAATAATAATAATAACAATAATAATCAAGATTAATATAAAAACTTTTCATAGAACCAGTTTCCTTAAAGCTGCAGCAGTAGTGTTGATAACTGGTCAATTAACTAGAAGGCAGTGGAGGTGCAATGGAAGTGCAGTAACCTTTGAACAAAGGAGCAAAGAAAGGATTGTATGGGAACATTTTAGGCCAACATTTTGCATCAATTTCAAGATAAGCCCTGCACCAACTAGGTCCAATGTTGTTGAATTGTAGAGTAAACACAGACCTATATATTTCCCAAGCACATCCTTGAATGTTAAAGAGTGATGACCAGCACTGAACATTGCCTGATCCTGAAGAGCCTGGTGGAGGCACACCAGGAAATTGCGGTGTTTGAAACTGGGCTACCCCTGTCTGGACCAGCAGCACTGCAATGTAGACGGCCATTAGTAGAAAGGAATTTAGTGTTTGAGATTGAACTTGCTTTGACATGGTGTAGTGGCGAAACACTTGAGTTTTTGTCGTAACAGGAGGACTAAGATGGATTCTGAAAGAGACTGTATCGGTATTGGATTCTGCGATTTCAAGAAGATTAATGGATAGATCATAATTTGTATCGGAGAGAATTGCGAATGCTTTTATTAATTAAATATTCATGTGCTTACGGAAGTTACAGAATTAGAGAATTATATTAATGAATTAAGATGATGAATTGAAACTTAATTTCCCCTTTAAATATTTATAACGTTTATTAGTTCCGACGTAATTATAGTTAATGAAAGAAATAAATAATTTTTAAGTGCTTTAAGACTGAAGTGATTACTAGTATTATGTTAGTTAAAAGCATTTTTTTTAATAGTAAAATCTTTTTTTAAATTTTTGAATATTATTTGATTAACATTTCAGAAAAGTTTTTAAAAATTTAAAAAGTTATTTTTCTTTTATTAGAAAAAAAAACTTAAAATTTGAGTTTTTGACAGTAAAATTTATCTAATTTTTTTAAAAGATAAAATTATGTAAAATATTTTTATTTTATTTTAAAAATTTTGTGATATTTCTTTAAAATATATTATTAAAATTTTATTTATTAAAGTTTTTAATCAAGATTTCTCAGAAGCTTGTGATATAAATAATTAATAAACTTTTATTAAAAATTTTACTTATGAAAACTCTACCGTAAACTCTACCACAAAAACTCTATCTTAAAAGATACATTAAATAATTAATAATCTTGTTGAATTTGTTGTGTAACATGTCTTATATAATTAGTTATTTTTGTTAAATATTACATATATAAACTATTAATATTATATTAGAGATATGAGGAATTTTGATTGAGTCACATATGACATTATTCGGATATTTTTACTTAATTTGAATAATGTCTTGTCCTTACACTTAAAGGAAATTCTATCCATATTCTAACATGGTGGGCCACATTTATAGTGGATATGAATTCCCATACAAGGTGAAAATTAATTTTAGTAGCTTCAATCAATAAAATTCAAAGATTTGACTTCTCATTTAGGAGTCAAGCCTTTTGACCACTCAAACTGAGTCCGATTAATTGTATAATTAGTTAATTTACTCATTGATTTTAAACATACTATTATTAAACACCAAAATTTTACACAATTGACAGCAATTCTACAATAACTTGATTAGTTATATAATGATGTCATTCACTTATAAATATTTTACTATTAGAGGTGTGCTGCATATACTCCAGATATGTAGACCTAGTACAGCTATTATTTTTGTTGGTTATATGTTTCCAATATCTAGGTCATGTAACATAGTCCTTAAATTTGGAAGAAATTATATCCACACGTCGATGGTGGAACTTAAACACTTAAATAAAATTGGAGGGAGATGGTATATTATCCGAAGCATTAATGATCGAGATCACTACCATAAGCTCCCTCAAGTAATGTTATCAAGAGGCATACTAAAACTTGGGACCTGTGGAATTGTTGGGTCAATTGCTGCCATCCATTGTCAATGATGAATTTTCAGAGCATTCGTAGCTTTCGAGAAAATAATAACGTTACAGATACGATAGTTAATTGGAGTTAATATTCTTGTTGGCACTAGAAATGGGAGGCCTCATTTAATGAATAAATGTTATACATGCATACATACATCCATACATGTATGTTTGTAGTGGAAGAAAATATATATTTACCGACATAATGCTAGAACTTCGTAGATAATTTCCGTCAAAATTAAAAGATAATGTTTATTAGTAGATAGAATGATAACTATTATTTCTGTAATTTTGGGTAGCCTATCGACATAAAATAATGAAACTTGTAAGTCAATGTGTCTTAATATGCATGAAGTTAGAACCAAATTAATTAAAATGATCAACTCATAAGAGAAGAATCAATCAAATTAACTTTATTCTCTAATCAAGAATTATTAAATAAGATATGACTTAAAAATCAAATATCTAATTATCTTACCATCCGCCTAACAATAATAATAATAATAATCAAGCTGACTAACAGTTTCCATAGTTAGACCCAACACATCTCTTCTTCCTTATATTTGCAGCTGCAGTGACTCAAATAGAAGCCGACAAAGATGCAATGCGAGTGCAATAACCTTTGAACAAAGGAGGAAAGAAAGGAAAGAAAGAATCTCCTTGATTATATCTTTTTAAAGTTTAATAGAAAATTTGAAAACAAATTTTAAACTTTAAAAAGCTTGAAAAATATTTGATATAATATGTCAAAATAATAAAAATAGGAATAGTTGTTTGGTTAAAACTATTTTTAAAAATAAAGTTATATTAAAATTTTAGTAATATTGAATACTATTGATTATTTTAATATTATTTGTTATTTTTCAATATATTTTATATAAAAAATAATATATTAAAAATTAATCAAAAACTTACCTTTTAATTTTATTATGACAAAGCTGTAAGATAAATTTAATGAACACATCTATTTTTTAAATGTGGGTAATTTCTTATTTTTTTAAAAATAATAAACTCGTCCTTAATCTCTCTAAATATTGAAGAAAACTAGGTAATATTCTTTTATCATATAACTAGCAATCATAGTCACCTTCATTGTTATTACTCTTTAATATTAAATTTTAAATAAGTATATCTCATTATTACTTTAAGAACTTATAAAAATAAACAGATTTTTTGATGCAAAAATTCATAATATATGACAAAATATTGGTTAGAACATATCAATAAAAAATTGATATAAAATGCATAAAAAATAAAAAATAATAAAAAATATGGATAGACTTTTTTTTAAAATTTGATATAAAAAACTTATAAATAAAATAATTAAAAATTAAAAATTTAGACCTTATAAAAAAATTATAGGTGAAAGAGTTTTAAAAGTAAACAAATATAGTTAAAAATAAAAACTATATTTGAATTTGATTAAGATACAGAAAAGTAAAAATGAAAAAGAATACGATTTTTTATTTTTTTAATTTTTGCACTAAAATTTGAAATTCTAACCAAAAACTGGTTTTAAATTAAATTAAATTAAATTAATTTTTATTAAATGCATATTTTAAGAATTCATTGTATTTTTATTTTTAAAAATACAAAATTGTATTCAAATACAATATCATATAAGCTCTATATTCAAGGCCAATTTGAAATTATGCGTTGCTTATAAATAATCAATGCTATATTCAAGAAATAACTTTCTCTTTTTAAAAATAATAATTAAGTATTTTATAAATCTTGTTGTTGAAAATATTATGAGTTTCAAAAATTAATTGAGGAAATTCGCTTGTAATTTTTAATATTAAAATATCATAATAATGTATAATAACCACAATATATAGATAAATCACAAGATAAGTCGTGAGGTAATTTCACGCATCTACCTCTATAACAAACAAATCAGAAAATTTAGCTATTTTATCAACATATTTTGCTTCATAGTAGGGATAACATTTTTATTATTCTCCATTTATAAAATAAGTAAGTTTATTATTTTTTTCAAACATAAATTTAACTGAAAATTGTAAAATAAGTCACTTACTACTTTTTATGAAGTTGCAACTCAACTAATATTTTCAAGAAAAACAGAGCTTGTAGTGAAAGAATAAAGTCCTCTATGAACATGTTACTATAAGATCTATATCGATCCAATGAAGTCGTAACATTTTCAAAGTGGAGGTGTATGTGTTATGATTCTATTAGATGCTTTGGTACCATAAACAATGAGACAGAGGGCACCTCTCTAAAATTTTCTCATAATCAATGTATTTATTATTTGTAGAGCGCATAGAAACATAAAATATAATTTTGGGAGAAAGGCAAATCTTTTATTGATCATGATTCTCAAAATGAGACATAAATTATCCTTCGTATCCCTAGCATGAAAATCAACTAATAATTAAAATATATAAAATGGGAACCAATGACAAGTTACTACTTCTCATTTGGTTTTTGTACTCTAATTAAGAAGATCAACCAAGTGCAGTACTTTTCAGGTAATTGTTTTATTGTTTGGAGGATGGCAATGGCACTGGCGATACAATCTTCAAGATTTCTTCACAGTGATTCTTGATAAATGTAGGGAAGAAAGGGTTGAAAGGAAAAACCTTAGGCCAACAATTTTTATCAGCTTTATTGAAGGCCTTGCAACAATTAGCACTGCCAATCAGTTCGACACGGTGGCTTAAGAACGAGGTTATGACCTCTTCTACACAGCCATGAACACCTTTGAGTGTTGACAGGCACTTGTCAACATCAGGTTTACAATTTCCGAACAACGTTGGCAACTGCAATGTTGCTAAACCGGGAGCAGTCATCAGGAATGCACATGCAAGGATCAAAGAAATCGAATATGTTATGCTGGCTTGAGACATATTGGTCTGAGTATATATTTTGATAATATGTAAATGCAAAGTAAGCTCTAGGTTCGTTGAATTGTTGTGACTGAGTGAAAACATGGCGGTAGATGTTGCGGTTTTATAGGCCAAATATGATAATTAATGTTTTGTAACTCTTGCATTTAATCCTCTTTTTGATCGCTTCCAGATTTTAATGGCAGTTAAAGAGCGAAATTATTAAAAAGAAACAATTTAAACTGATTATTATTTTACTTTCAATTCATACATTTGTATATATTAATTGATAATTATTACTTTAAACATTTATGAACTACTAAAGCATTTGGGTTGATAGTATTGGGGAAATTAAGAATTAAAGAGGTTGCCTTTCAATTCGTAGATAGAAAATTAAGAAAACATTCAGATATAAATGCCTTTGATTATATATTCATGAAAAAGAAAATAATGACGGAGCCAACACAGTATATATGTTCTAGTAATCAATTAATGTATATAGCTGAGAACTGAAACGGACAAATCTATCAACTAAATATATCAACCTTATCTTCCATTCAACAAAAATGTAATGTCAACTTAATTTCTTTTCAGGACAGGACATGATGTGATCTGTTTGTAATATTACACATAGACCATATAAAAATATAACGGAAGACTTTGATTCTAACTTAGTTTAGTTTTTAAATTTCTCTTTATCATAGTCGTGATTTTATTGAAAATCAGTCCCAGAACAAGTTAACCTGATTATTTCGTATGTATAACCGGCAGATGCAATAGCATAATTCGGACAATAATTACATTGAAGATTAAATTCTAACAGTTACGACTTACAATACATGATCATCAAAGATGCCCTATAGAACCACACCATGTACCACCAAATTTACAACACAGTAAATTCACCAACAAAACCAAGAGCTGCATAACTTAATTTGCTGTTTACGACCGAAGTTTATTCTCAACCAAATTCAAATGTCTCGAGCTATTTCGATTGCGTTGATCATTCCATGTTCAATATTCGTTATGGTTTCTCCAGGTTTAACAGCAGCGGGAACTGAACAAGCTGAATCATCTTTGCCACCATTGCTCGGACATCGTGATCCTGCCGTTGAGAAGTGTTGCAAGGCCCTCAGTGAAGCTGATAACAATTGTTGGCCTAAGGTTTTTACTTTCAATCCTTTCTTCCCTCCATTGTTGAAGGATCATTGCACCCAAATCTTGAAGAATACGGCAACGTTACCATCACCATCCTCGAAAAACTAAAGCAATAAACCCTTAATTTATAACTGCAGTTGGTCATCTTTTTCCAGCATTGATATTTTGTAAGTAATAAAATGACAAATAAGGTTAGTTACTAAGTAGTCTATGTTTTCCTTTGTTGAAAGAAAAAGCTTAATTATTAGCTTATTTTGATGTTAGGAGTTGGATTTATGTTGGGTATTGGAAATGCAGATGAATAATTAAGTGATTGGGTTTTGTCTATTTTAATATATTCTGTGTGTTTTTGTGTCCCACTTTTCTCTAGCTTCATATGCACAATTATATGATGCATTAATACATATATTTCTAGCTATATATATATATATATAGACACATATTTTAATTTCATGCCTTTGTGCTGACTGCTTAAAGTGGATCCTTGTAACTTTTACATTTAATCCTCATTTAATTTTGACCGCTTTCTAGATTTAAACAACTTAATGATAAGAAGCAGTTTAACATGATTTGCTTTCAATACGTAACAGACATTTTTATTAATTGATAAAATTAACTTATGTATTCATAAAACGGTCAGGTCACTAATATCACCTCAATCTGATAAATATGTTACGTTTTAGTTAGTACATTCAGGTATAGAAATGAAAATATGAAGGAGCCAACATAGTCATAACATTTTTAATGTTAATTTGGGTATTTTTTATCTTTAAGTTTATAGTTTCCCTTTCGTTTTTCGTGTTGCATTAGCTTAAATAAATTAAACAATCATCTTCTAGGGTAAAGGTATGCCAAAACTTTATAGTATGTAAACTTAACTTATATCTACTCTCATGTTTTATATCAGGACCTTATGATTTAAGCCGTAAAAAATAGTTTACATCTACTTCATTTTTATATTGCTAATTACCAAAATAATATTCTTTTGAATTGAATTTAGATTCGGATCCATGATTAATTTTTAAGTATCAACAAAAGTTTGTCTACCTCGAAGAAAAAAAGTAGAATATACATAATCTATATACAATACATAGTGTCAAGGCCAATTCGGACGATTTGGTCAAGGGAAATCCTGGTGAGTTTGCGTGTGGTGGTGTTGTTAGGGATACTTGTGGGACCTTTTTAGGTGGTTTCAGCTACTATATTGGTGATGCTGCTGCTTTCTTTGCAGAACTGATGGCTGTAATATTATTGGTGATGGAGCTAGCTACTAACAAAGGTTGGTTTAATTTATGGCTGGAATCGGACTCCACGGTTGTTATTCAACACCTAACTAATCCTCTGTTATCTCCTCCTTGGCAGCTTCGTAATCGTTGGCTTAATTGCCAGCTTCTTCTTCGCAAGATGAATTTCCAATTTAGCCAGACATAGAGAAAACAATGGTGCTACGAACTGCTTGGCTAATTTAGGTCCTAACTTTCCTATTCTTCAGTGGTGGGACTCCCCTCCATCTTGTATGTCTAGTTTGCTTATTAAGGATGCCTGTGGCTTCCCTAGTTACAGGTTTTTCTAATGTGTCGGCTCTAGCCTTGTAGCTTTTCCTCTTATATTGTTTCTTTTTTTCTTTTAATAAAGTTTGTCTCTTTTTGGGATGAAAAAATAAATATACAATATAAAATGATAGGTTTCATTTTCACTCGTATATATGAAATCTATCCAAGCTATCTTAAAACACATCAAAGTTTGTCGATTCAATTAAAATGTAATTTTCACTCAAAATTTTTATAGGGACAAGACTATGTCTTGATTGATTGTGATACTACATGGACTATATATAAATATAGTTGCAGACCAATTCTAACTGATGGTTTTTTTTAATTAATATTTTAGTTGGCTAAATTTTTCTAAATTAGATAATCGAGAATGTTTACTTTTTTAACTTAACAGTAATTTGTCTTTTATTCTTCTTTGTACTCTCTCTCTCTCGTATTAAAATTTGTCATTATTGGTTTTTTATATATATATATATATATATTATATGGAGAAGGATACATGCCCCTTAATTTTACATATTTTTTGGCACATTTATCCACTATTAAATCTAAACACTTTCAACAATTGAGAGTAAATGTAGTATATAAACTAATTATGTATTAATTATATGTGTTTGATTTAATTTCAACATTAAAAGTGTTTAAATCCAACAATCTATAAATGGTGTAAAAAAATATGTAAGGTTACCGGATTATTGACTTATCTCTCATAAACTATAACAAAATATGCATTAATTTACCCCATACATGCATACGTACATGCATGCACACACATATGATATAATATCATAAACTATAACAAAATTCAAAAATATAATTTTTGTTTACATGTATGAGTTTGAATCATTTTATTTTTTTTCCTGAGATGCTTTATTATTTATTTAACACTCGAAATTTATAAAAGTTCAAATATAAAGTATTGATTTTTAGATTTTTTAATTAAAAACAAAATAATTTAGTATTTACGTTTAAGATAAAAAAGATATTATTTAAATATAAACTTAAGTATTTTATTCATATTTCAGCCTTCTAAAATTTTTCAATCAATAAAACAAACCCTCCCTTAGTTTAGTTGTTAAATTCTCTTTATAATAATCTGATTTTATTGAGCTGACTGTTTTATTTGGTCAGCCCCAGACAGGTTTAATTTGCTTATTTTCATTAATTCCCTGTTTATAATCGGCACCCTATAACATTCGGAATAATTACATTGAAGATTAAATGCAACAGTTACAAGACGTGATGATCATCAACTGATCTGCCCTATTAAAATGATATCCTCTAGCATCAAATATTTTACACACAATACTCAAATCAATTATACTTTTATACAATAATAATCATTATTAAAAAAATAATCGTTAGATATTTAAAATTTGATAAAATACAACATATTTATCTAAAATATATTAATAAAATAAATAATATTATCTTAATAATACATTAATGAAACAATTTGCATTGTAGTTATTTGTAACAATATACAATAATTATAAATGTTTATTAATGTTTACAAACAATTACAATATAATTTTAATTACATAATAAAATTAAGTTAAAGTAATAATAAATAAATATTAATTTATTTTAGCATTGCATGCAGAAGATATATATATATATATCAAGCTTTCATGAATTCAGTGTTGAAAGAAAAATTAATTAAATATTAATAATAATGAAGTGAAAATAGCGGTATAAATTAATTTCTTCCGGGACTTCCATAAGAGATCTACTGCTTCAAATTTTAATAGAAAATATCTAATTAATTCCTTTGTAGGTTAGTTTTTTTGTTGAGGAAACTTGTAAATGTATTTTGAATTAATTATTATAAAAATTAACTTGAAAGCATGCAAAAATTAATTAATTTATAGAAGGTATAATATTATTTCAATATATTCAAGAATATATATATATTATTACATGATTTACATAGATTACATATATATATGTTGATGCATGAAAAAAAGGTCATTCTATTTAACTAATTTTTGGAACCAGAAATATCTAGACAGTGTTCCCAAACTTTTTCGCTCTTATATATATATATGCTTTAGAAGTAGATATTTTTCTTTTACTTTTAATTGTTTGACGAATAGAATAGTTGAAAGGGATGCTGATTTATAGTAGGAGAAATGGCGTTAATTTGTATGATTTGGAAACGTATATATGCTAAATTCAATTTGATAGTAAAACTTCTAATTATTTATGAAGCTTATCTTTGAATTAATAATACTCAATCGATTGAGTTAATAACTAAGATAAAGAGTTGAAACACATTAAAATTCACACTTATTTCTTTAATCTTTTTAACATGTTTGCCTAATGTTTTAAAATATGGTTATATATTAACTTTGTATGAAGATAAGATACAAAATTTTTTTCACAGTTATGTCATGTTTAAGTAATAATTAATTTTAAATCAATTACCCCCATTGAATTCTAAGTTTCAATTCCATTAAATTTTGATGTGAAATAACCTATTCCATTTAACATTATATATTAATAGCACCTTATTTTTTTGATAATAACTTCTCACATAGAGAGATTTATATCCACAGATAAAGAGAGTCACACACTTTGTGAGAAAGTAATTCAATACTTTCACTGATAATATTTATTATAATAGTTTATTTATAATTAATTTTTAGGTTCTATTATATAAAGAGTGAGTCTATTCATATCCTAAAATTTTACTCTGAACACTCATATTTTAATAAAAAATTTATCACAAAAAGTATTTATTATATAATTTAATATTAAGGGTACAACTCAACCTATGTGAATATTCTCTTCAAACTCATATTAATATAACTGTCTACCATAAATCTAAATAATTTCTACTTAGTATCAAAGTAATTTATCATTTTTTTTATAATCATTGATACAAGGAAAAAAATTAACGTTTGGGAAGATTTAAATGACAAATTTTTTTTAAAAAATTATATATCGCATAAACTACGGAAAAAATTTCTCAATTATTAAATTTTCAATTAAATTTGAAATTTTATTTTAAAAATAATTTAAAATGCACTTAGGTGTGATGTACTTTTTTTTATAGATGTATGTAAAAAATCAAGATACATAATTAAAATAGTTTAATTAAGGGCTATCTAGGCACTTAAAGGTGTATAAAATAAACTTGAAGTTTTAAATAGTTTTATATAGGTCTACAAGTTTAAAGAGTTTTAGAATAGATTTTGGCGTGCAAATAGGTCCATCACATTCCCAATGTAGATGACTAGTCCGTTTTAGTTACTTTATTACATTTTAAAAATAAACATATAGTCCTTGATTCTCAATTTTTTCATTAGTTATATCTACTTGATATTTTACAAGTAATTCAATAATAAATAAGAGGGCTTAGTTAATTATAATAAAGTTCTTATTAAAAATGACTTAATAATTTGGGTTTGTCTTTAATTCTAATGAACTGGTTTTTAAATTGGACCAAATTATTTATTAGACTTGTGCCTTAGCAAAAAGAATACTAGTCCAAGGCTCATCTTAGATTTATCTCTTTATCCTTTCCATCAATTTTTTTCTCTTTAATGTGGGCCTAACTTTCGAAGTTATCTTACAAATGGGATAATAATTTTAATGTGGGCCTAACTTTCGAAGTTATCTTACAAATGGGATAATAATTTATCCGGCTTATTTAATATAAAGTCAAGAATCAAAATCCAACATAATATATTCATATATTGATTTCGTAAGTCTTCAGGAATCTTTGTAGGATTTTGACCGAAAATTAATATTGTCAAATAGTAATCTTTGTAGGAATTTGCTTGTGAAAAGAGTCTTATAAATATGTTTTACAATAAATTAATTTTTATAGCTTAATTAGTAAATTATATTTATTAATAATTATATTATATTGTAGGGTTGAATAATTACGAAATTCCCAACCACAATTTAGAGCAAGCTTTAGACTAGATTCACTTTTGAGATTATCAATGGAGTTTGTTTGGCTAATTAAGGGTATTGTTAACTAATTAGTAGAATTAAATATTCCCTTAGTTGAACTGTGTTTCATAAATTTTTTTTTATTAACAATTGACACCCTTTTCAAAGGAAAGAGAATATATATGTAGTGAGTATAATAACAATATTAATTAAGGGTATTTGGTAATCTTAAAAACATTATCATTTGATTTGATTGAGTATAATTTGTGTAGTGAGAATAACACTAATGATTGATTACTTTGAAAATTAATGTTACTTGATATATACCGAGGCATTATGTACAAGAAAAAATGACAATGAATTAGTTTGCACGTGAACACATATATCACATCTATTGTTACACAAATATATTTTAATGGGATGAGCAAAGCAAGTGACTCTTATAATAATAATAATAATAATAATAATAATAATAATAGTAATAATAATAATAATACAAAATTTCCACATCAAATGATGCACGAATGATGTATGAATGCAATATAATTAATAAGATTCAAATCCCCCATTTTTGGCATTTTTGTAGTAATAATAATAATATAGTTTCTTGTTTAACCTCTGTTGAAATTAATGGTTGACATATTAGATCACTGTTAAAGTAAAAAAAAATTAGTTATATTTAAAAAATTAAACTTTATTATATACATGCTCTGATAAATATCTAAATAAGTCTTTATTAAATATTTTTTTATTATGTACTTACTTTTTCTCTATATCTATAAAGTATTCATCACACTTAATTACTTTTTATTTTTTTAAAATTATAAAAATAGTATTTAATTTTAGAGAAATTTTTTTATAATTTAACATGCCATATAATTAATTTTCCATAAATTATTAAATTCTTTTTAACTCATGATATATAATTTTTAACAAATTTAAGATTTTACAAATATTCTTAAGAATTTTAACCGTATAAGATTTTTGCAAATTTTATATGTCATTACTCGTTTTTAGAAAAAATGAGTTTACAAAGTAATGTTCTTTTTGTTATTTAATTAAGTTAAATCTTTCTTAAGATTTAATTATATAATATAATGGGTATATACTTTTTACTTTTATAATTTAAAACAAGTCGAGATGTCATAGAAAAATAGAGACAACGCCAAACAATCCCTTGGTGTCTTTGATGCAGCAAAAAAGGACCTAGTTTTCATAAAATTGACATGGCGATTCTTTGAATCAAAGGAAATGGAGCACTATTTGATTACAGTTTATAAGTATTACATTTGTCTGAGTAACTAAGAGTATAGATTACAAACATATACATATAAATAGGACCTTGAAGTGTGTGAGAGGTGGAAAGCATTAAGTTGAGTGAGAGTCTCTTGTAAGCACACAAGTTTTATTGTACAGAATATTCTTTATTTTGACATTAATAAAGAGAAGTTGAGAGTTGAAGTCTTATTTCTTTCTTTAACGCATAGCAAATATAAAATAGTGCAGAGAGCAACAAAGTTGATAATTACTAACTATAAATTGGTACTTAACACATCACATGATGCAGCGTGTAGTAAAAGGACAATGTCATGACAATTAATCTATTAGACTTTTCTTTATAAAATATGAACTCGAACTAAACTCATGTAGGTTGATGGGTCATATCATTGCTATATATATATATATATATATATATAATTTGATGTTAAATTATTCTAATTAAATATTGAATGGCTGGCAACCATGAATGGAATAGCATAGGAAAAGGGAAAACACAACACACACGTATAAGTATAAACTGCTGAGCAAACTGTCATCTCACAGAAAATGAAAGAAACCCCATGTGGCATCGGCCTAGTACATGCTTAATTTTAGTGTAAATAAATTAAAGCTAATTACTAAAAGCTTCTTTTCTTCCTTTTAAAGTTATTGACTACATCTCTAGTATTGGTATCCCGCATACACACACCTATTTCAAAACTAATTATTTTAAAAATAATTTGGATCGTTTCAAGATCATGATTCGTTAGATCCACCAAAACCTAATCCGTTCAATGTTAGAAATAATAGGATAACGATATCATAGGCAATGCCAAGCTTCAATTATTAAATTAAATTAATAACAAGATTAAATTAAATTAATTTGTTGGGCACATATATGGCCGACGACCTAACACCTTCTAATTTCGATGTTTTTGTTCTTCCTTTTAGCCATCACCCACTACACCATCACCTTCTATGCTTATCCATTTTTGATTTCCTATACCAAAACTTAATATTTGATACATATATGTCATTACCCAAAAGAAAAAAGAGAAATTGATAAAAAAAAAAAGAAAAGAAAAAATTTATTAAACATATTATGGAATTGATGCATGCAAGCTTTTTTATTTTTATTTTTTTTGTAAAGATTAAAATAATTAGATATATAAATATATAGTCATAGATATAGATTTTGTGTTAACTAATTAGTCAAATTAATGCTTTATATATATTTTGATGTTTTTGGCAAGAATCGGACAAACATATTTTCAACTATGGCTGCGTTTGAAAACCACTATGCTGCGGCATTCATTCATTTCTTGTGACTTTCTTTTTTACTTAGTTAATTCAACTACTTGGATTTCAGATGTTCTTTTTATTTAAATAATACTGTTAACCTTCTTTTCCTTTTTTCTGTATAATGTCAAAAAAAGAAAAATCTAATTATGAAAATATATCTTTTATATTCCCACAATATCTCAAATACATATAAGTTAAACAAAAAAAATCTACCAATGAAAAGATATTAGAGTTGTAAGGAAATATATTTAAGAGCGATATATAATTGAATCAAATTAAACATTTTATTTAAAGGAAATGTTTCATACATCTTTATTGTTTGGTTTAATACCCCATTACTTCCTATTATTTGCCAAATAATTCAATAGTACTTCCATAATATTTTCTTTGTTAACAAAAATTGTTACTTTTTTAAGGTACAATTAAGTAATTTGATATAGTTTTGACATATGTTATTTTGACATATGTTTTGACAAATAACATGAGATAATATGGTATTAAGCAAACAACAGGAGCTTATCAAATATTCTCCCTTTTATTTAAATTACTAAAGTTCTTCTAAATTCTGTGTGTCTATATGTGAATATATATACATATATTCTCATATGTCATATCTACCACTTATATGAACTACATAAATATAATAACTACTTTTTTTTTTAAAATTTGACAAATATCACAAATATATTCGCACAATGTGTCCATTATTTATCTTTAAATCCGAGTGATATCTACTTATATAAAATAATAATTTGTCCCCATAAAAGGGTGGAGAGCCCCACATTTTAAGTGGTAAATTTTTGCTTTAAATAAGAGTCAAACACTCTAGGTCAAAGGTCCAGTATACCTTATTAGAAATAACTAATATAAATACTATACAATTTTAATCTTATTTTAATATATTTTTAATTTATAAATGCTCTTATATATTATTGTATAGTGCACAATACTGATGGAGAAATGGATTAAATGAAATAAAAATAACATATACCAAGAAATGCTCCTATATTTTATTTTATAAATGGATAAATAAGACAAAATTGCATATAGATTTTCGATTTTGTCTTTTGATTTTTTTTTTTTTGGGTTCTTCCATTTTAAACAAGAAAGGGATAAAAGTTGAAATGTGTCCTTTTAGCGTCTACAATTATATGATTTCAAAATGACATTTTCACCCTTAAAAATAATTATTAGCAATATGGTAAAGATCAAGCTTTCACAATCATTCTTAAACCCACAAAGTGGTTTTGCCTGCAAACATTTCGAAGACATTTTCACCTTCTCCAATTCTATCACACCTTACCCATACATTTTCGGATATTTTTATATTGATTCCTTTTCAGCATTAAAATTCATTTAAAAAAGAAAAAAGTATCATCAATCATAATTAAATAGCCTTATAGAATAAGAAAAAAAGGTTAAGTTATTGACAATACCCTTAACCTAGAAGTGAAGAAAGTTTATTTAACAACCTATATCTACATGTATCACACCTATAGGGAGAGTTATCCAATTTGAATGGTGAAGCAAACAAAAGATAAGCAAACTATCAAACAAGTAGAGAATGACTTTCATTTATTCATTTTTTTAAACTTTATCTCAAGAAGTGGGAAGTGGAAGTCTATAAAAGCAATAATTTAATTCTGAGGTATCTTAAGAATTTAAATAAGTGCTTTTTCTAATTAATTCGCTTAGCCGATAGGACCAAGTCAAAATATGTAATTTGGTGCAAGTCTGCTTCATCGCTATCTCTTTCTAAATTTGTAATGAATAATGCCACAAAGGAACCAATAAGTAAAACAAAATGGGGCTTCTAACTTAAATAAAAAAGAAAATGTGTGTATACAATATGATCATGATTAGGTTGATTTTTTAAATTAATATTATATATTTCAACTACAATTATTACCTAATACTTGTCTTACATATAGATGTTGTTCAACTTCATTGGAGAAGGATTTGACCCAAATGTCATAAACAAACAACTTGTTTACTAATAAGTATTCCAATCGTATTATCATGGATCCAAACTAAGTGGCTCGCAAAATATTTCCGGCTAAAGTTGTCAGAAATCAATTAAACAGAGGGTGTTGGATGGGCGGTGCGAGCACAATAACCTTTGAACAAGATAGGAAAGAAAGGATGTACAGGAAACATTTTGGGCCAACAATCTGTATGGACAGTAAGAAAAGCCTTGCAACAATCAGGGCTAACGTTGCTGTATCTTCTGCTATACACTGACGTATGAATTTCTTGAACACATCCTTGTATTTTGTATAAGGGCGACCAACATTTCATTACTTTTTCTCCTCCTGTAGGTCGTCCTACAGGAATCAGAGAAGGCATTCGTGGTATTATAAGCTGAGCTAACCCAGGCTCAGCTAACATTGCAATGCATGTGCCCAGTATTATAAGAGAAGCCAGTGCTTGAGCTTGCTTTGACATTATTAATGTAGCAATAATATTTGAAGTTTGAGTCCTAAATCTGTGATATTGGAAAGAATACAAATAGATTAAGATTTAAAGAATAGAATACAAAAGTTAAAATAAAAGTAAGTCAATTTTCTTTAAGAAAGTTAATTTTAGATTTATATATAGGCATTAAGGTCTGGGGGTTATAACTACGTAGTATTTATCATATACTTAATTGAATTTACTTTTGTAATCAATTACTATTAACTATACCAGAATTAATAGATATTTAATCCTATATTCACTAGGTATAACGTTATATTGATTCATACCATTAATTATTGTGAAATCAGTTTTGTGTTACTTAAGTGAAATAAGTTATTTAATTAGATGACTAATAAAATTTCCCTAGATTTTATATTTTGAGCTAAAAATTGTCATGCAACATTTATTTAATTAAGTGAACGAGTTTTTTAATAACTATTATTAGAGTCTACTTAAAAGTTGTTAAGCCACTCAAATTTCAAGACATATAAACTTTTTTAAGTAAGGGTATGTGTTCAAGCCATACTTAATGTAAGATTTTTTTTATAATTCGTGGGACTCTCTCTATCAAATGTTAGGTTTAGGTGTGCGAAAATCTCTAAAATGTGTCATAATTATATAATGTATTTGTACTTAATTTAAAAAAATCACCGAATAATCAAAACTTAAAATATAAAAAACAGTTTTATTTTTTCATATTCTTTGAAAAAATTGCAAAATTCAAAAACACTTTTTATTTAACATTTTAGATATTGACGTAAAGATCTAGTCCACTGCACAAAATAGTAAAACTATAATGGAAATGATACAGTGACAAAAGAGCTAGACTAAACTTGATTTATTTGGTTGAGTTGACTTGCTGGGTTTACCAGTGTATTTGTTCTAATCTTCTCTAAGTTTGTGATTAATTTAATTTACAATGTTTTCTACTCACATTACTTGTGTTTGGTTACTGGAAAATTCGAGAAAGTGAGAAAAAATATTATAAATTATTTTATTAATAAATTATTTTATCCTTATCATAATAGTACAAATTTAAATTTCATATAATTTATTAATAAATTATTTTTAAATTTGTACTAAGAATCTTCTAGAGATAGAACACTAATTTTATCCTTATCATACATTTTACAATTTCATATAATTAAAGCTTCCCAAATCAATTTTTATTAAAAATGCGCCGACATTCACATTTTAACTTTTATTCAAGGTCTCTTCTTTAATTTAATTAATTGATAAATTTGTTAAATAATCATGCACAGATCAACCTATTTTCAGCATTATATATATATATATATATATAACTTACATGTGTTAACTTTTAATTATGTTGCTGCTGGTTACTATCAAAATAAATTTATACGTGAGTTGGTTCTAATGAAGAAAAAAAATGTAAAAGAAGATCAATAAGCTTGAAAGTGGAAACTAAGAAGGATGAACTCAAAGAAAATCCAATCAACATTTATTCGCTAATTAAGAATTATTAATTAAAGAAATGTCTAATCACCGAAACTCGATCTTCCTATCCATCTAATTAGAATAACAATCAAGCTGAATAAATTGAAACTATCCATTGCTATATATTTAACGCAATTTCCCTTGGTAGCTGCAGTACTACTAGCTAGCTAGCTAGTAGTGTTGGTAACTCAATTAAGTAGAAGCTGGTGGAGATGCAATACGACTACAATAACCTTTGAACACTGTAGGAAAGAAAGGATTGTATAGGAACATTTTAGGCCAACATTTTGCATCGATTTGAAGAAAAGCCTTGCAACAACTAGGTCCAATGTTGTTGAATTGTAGAGTAAACACAGACTTATAAATTTCCCAAGCACATCCTTGAATGTTAACAAGTGATGTCCAGCATTGCATTGCTTCCCCTGATCCTGAAGCCCATGGTGGAAGCGGACCTGGAACTTGTGGTGTTTGCATCTGGGCTAGCCCTGGTTCGACCAGCGTTGCAATGCATGCGGTCACTAGTATAAAGGAAATCAGTGATTTAGCTTGAGCTTGCTTTGACATGGTGCAGTAGCTAGCAAAATTTTTTCGAAATTGTTTCGAGACTAGCTTATAAGAAGGTTGAATACTTTGGCTTAGGATTGGAGGAAGAAAATATGGGTGAGAATTTATACAAGGAATTTCAGGGAAACCAAATTAATGAATTTGGCAACGGTTGATTTCAGAATTAAGTGAATTTGGTTAATTATAGTCAATATGGTTTGAAATCAATGCTATTTAAAGAAAGAAGTATTTTTAGCCTTTACTATCAGAAATATTTTGTTGCAAAGTTAACTCACAGTCAGAATTAATATTTTGACTATTGAAAGAAGGCACTTAAGTGTGATTCTAGATTAATTTCACATTAATTTCCTGGGATAATTTCGTTTTCTTTTTTTTAATTTAGCTTAGTTTTGCATTAGTTAGTACATGAAACAGTGTTGAAATACCTTCTTAAATTTTTAATAGTTAATGACAAGTTTTTATCTTTTTTATTGAAGTATAAAGTGGCAAGAAATCTTCAATAGAATAATCCGAGAACTGAAACGTTGAAATTAAATAAAGTTCTGTTGACAATGACAAAACTGATTAAATAAAATGAAGATATATGTTAGAAAGAGTGTTAAATCACTCACATACAACTTTTGGGATTCTTTTCTTCATACTTAAACTTTTAAATCAAGTGATAGTTCAATTTCTTGTTGACAAAGTGAACTTGAGGTATGATCTTCTCCAAACTAAATTAATAGATACCAAGTTCATCATATCTAATTTAAGACAATTGATTTTTTTACAAATTTTGTAATTACTGTATTTAAGTGTATGATAAACACTAATTTTAATTGGGGTTTGCTCTCTTTAAGCATCTAACCATGAATTGTGATTGAAAAAAATGTTATAGTTAAGATATTTAAAAGTCAAATACTTGAATCCGAAACATATTTTAAGCTAGATTTGCTGTGAAATTGAGTTAAAGAAGTTAAATATTGGATAATTTATAGAGGTTATAAAACAAATTAATAAACATAAATTAGCGAGACGGTTACAAAATAAATTCAACAGAATTAAACACCAGGAGTTTCTTCAGTTTTAAAATCTTTTAAACTTTTGTTTTTTTCAGTTTAATTTAGAATTAATAACTTTGACTAATATTTAAAGGGAAAATGAATAATTTTCACTGTTATTAATTGTATAGCTCTATTAATTCGCAAAATTTGTTAAATTCCTAAGAAATGAAAAATAATAAAGCATTGCTAAATTTTTTCTTTAAATTATTACAAAATCAAATACTGATGGTCTCTTTCAGAATTTTAAGCAAAACCCTTTAATGGAAGTGTGGAGAATTTCAAAGCCAAGCTTGTTGCGTAGATTTTTCGATCGAAAACCTTTAGTTTAAAAGTGAAAGCATCAGCCATCAGAATCATACTAGGACTGATAGCAATTCATGATTGGAAAATTAGGCAAGTTAGCATCAACTATACCTTCTTGAATGGCCAAGGAATTAACTGTGAGACATTGTACATGAGTTAACCGGATGATCCTCGTGAATATTTCTATATATATATTACCATAAGCTAGAATTTCACCGTCCGACCTTAGCTCAGTTGGTAGAGCGGAGGACTATAGTTATGGTAGACTGTTATAATTTGGTCGCTGTTTCGAATGCTGCAGGTTGTAGTTTATTTTTTGGCTGCTTTTTTTGTTATATTTTTATTATTTATTATTATTATAAATTAATAAAATCAAATTATTATTTTATCTTTTAAAATTTTATGCAAAATCCTAATAATCCTAATCATGTTTCCGACACTCATGTTTTGTAACATCAAACGTCATATTTATCATATAATAAATGTCAAAAATAAATATTCAACGGTGTTAGTGTGATATTTTATTTTATAAATATGATGTTATATGTTATAATCAAGTTTTAATATGATAGTAAACAATATCGTTATTATAAAATATAAATTTATAAAATCACATCAATTGCTTACTTAATGAAGATGTCAACATCTTTTCATCTCAATATCAAACTTATCTCAATACAACAATCTTTATTTATTCATTTTTTTAAAAGAAAATTGTTAAATGCTTTATATTTGTGTGCAAAAAAATACAACTAATATCATTAATTAATATTAAAGCATTTTTTTCTTTCTTCTTGAGAATTGAAGCAAAATATTGTTTCTACAGTCTATTAAAATGACTAGCCGAGTAAAATATCTAATAAAGTAATAAACATTCCGTTTTGGGCTATTAGGGCTAATTACACCCATCAATTTCCCACAAAAAAAAGTTAACCTTTGGTGGGCTTTTCTCTTTTAAAAAAATTTTCAAGTCTTCTTCTTCTCGTGTTATATGAGAATATTTAAATATTAGGGCAAAATGAGAATCAATTAAATTTCCAAATCTTTCTCTATATAATGGTTTTATTGAAAACAAAAAAAAATAGTAATGCTTAATTTCAAAGTTAAAATGATGGTTGTATATATACACTTAAAAGGGTAAATGATAATATGACACAAAATGAAAAAGTATATGAAAGAAAAATATTTTGAATTAATTAAGATATGACATGAATAAATTTTGGGTAGGGTCCCATTTAATCACCATATACGTAAGGGAAAGTATGATTATGATCCAATATTTAGGGAGTATATATGATTACCAAGGGACAATAATAATACTCAATTATAAAGTTTTTAGAGTAATGATAAAAGGGCACCAAAAGAATAGCAATTGTAGGATGAACAACCTAACTTTGGATAACTTCTCAGTACAATATTTCTGTCCTTTTGTTATATTTTTATTATTTATTATTATTATTATAAATTAATACAATCAAATTATTAGTTTTTATCTTTTAAAATTTTGTCTCAGGAAGTGGCTTTGCAAGTAGAAGTCTACTAAGCAATAATTTAATATTGAGGTTTCTTAACAATTAGAGGACCAAGTTAAAATGTGTGATTGGTGCATGTCTACTCAGCTCCATCCCGTTATTTTATTCTATTTTTTTGTAATGCCACAAGGAAACCAATGAGTAAGACAAAATGGGTTTCCGAGTTAAAATAGTAAAAGTTGTTTATTCATAGGGATTATGTTGTTCAACTTCATTGAATCACGGATTGACCCAAATTTTATAAACAAATTAAAAATTCGTTTAATGATGTCTAGTTTAGGCTTTAAACCATGATTAGTAACTTCAGTTGTATCCGATTGTATAATCTTGAATCCAATGTAAGCATGCGGCTCCCAAAAGATTTCCAACTAAAGTAGTCAGAAATCATCATAATAATTATAATAAAAAAGAAAAAACTAATCAAGCTTAAATACTATCTATTCTCCAACTTAACCCAATTCCAATCCGTTTAAACAAAAACTGATCAAACAGATGCTGGCGCAGCTGCAATGCGAGCACAATAACCTTTGAGCGACAGAGGGAAGAACGGATGTACAGGGAACATTTTGGGCCAACAATCTCCATGAACAGCAACAAAAGCCTTGCAACAATTAATATGTAACATTGCTGTATTTTCTGCTATACTCAGACTCGTGAATTTCCCAAACACATCCTTGTAGATTGATTCCACGGAGGAATGAAGGAAGCATGCCAATGGGGACTAGAATGACAAACTTGAGAATTATAATGGAAATCATTTGCCAGACACTTTAAACAGAAGCAGTGTTAAAAAATTTTATTGGAGATGCAGGGGATCGAAAGCGAGCGCTCTACCATTTGAGCTACATCCCGTTGACACTAGGATTTTAGCTATAAAGGCGCACAAATCTCCAAGGTTGTTAAAATTACTAAAAGCTGGAGACAAGTTCTGTGACAGAGATTGGAGTCACATTAAAAGAAGACACTAAATACAAACTTGAAGGTTAAAATATATAATATTATATTTTTTAATTTGTATCCCAAACTTTTCATCCTTAAATGATGTAACATTGATAAATCTCTTAATAAAATTTAGAATATCATATTACTAAAATTTGAGATGTGTAATACTATTCTTCCAAGTAATCCAATATTAGTTTAAAATGTTTCAAAAGTGACGTTAATATTGTATCCTTACTATTGTAAATTAGAAGAAACTCATGTGTGACACAATTTATTCAATATACAATATTTATATTATTGATAAAGGCATGTTTGAGATTTATATACTTTTAGTTATTTTTATAAGAACATGCTATCAAAATATTAGGTAAATTAATATTTACTTTTACTTTTTAGTTAATTCTTAATTACATTTTATCACACGATAATTAACAGTGAACTAAAACTGAGATCTACATAATTTTACACGTACAATAAATATGTATTATTTGGCATACTGTATGCACAAGAATCCTATATCAGCCCATAGCATTGACTCTTAATTTGCAGAGTTGACAAGCACACTTCTCAACAACAGGATCATATTGTACAAACAAAATACAGTGGCACCAACGATCCACTTTGTTCAGTTGTTGCTGCTAAAGCTGGAGCAAGCAACCGTTATGAATATTGAGCATGCAAGGATCAATATAATTCCAGCTGGCTTGAGACACTGTGGTTGATTGTTTATTAGTAGAATGCTAGCTAACCAGTAATTATGTGAATTTGAACACATACATTGATTAATATGTATAGAAGTGGAAACAAATAAAGATCAACTAATTAAGAGAAAAAGCAATCACATTTTGTTCGCTAATTAAGAATGATTAAACGTATGCATGCCTTAAAATCACAAACCTAATTGAACATCTTACTATCCACCCTAATAATAATAATAATAATAATAATAACAATAATAATCAAGATTAATATAAAAACTTTTCATAGAACCAGTTTCCTTAAAGCTGCAGCAGTAGTGTTGATAACTGGTCAATTAACTAGAAGGCAGTGGAGGTGCAATGGAAGTGCAGTAACCTTTGAACAAAGGAGGAAAGAAAGGATTGTATGGGAACATTTTAGGCCAACATTTTGCATCAATTTCAAGATAAGCCCTGCAACAACTAGGTCCAATGTTGTTGAATTGTAGAGTAAACACAGACCTATATATTTCCCAAGCACATCCTTGAATGTTAAAGAGTGATGACCAGCACTGAACATTGCCTGATCCTGAAGAGCCTGGTGGAGGCACACCAGGAAATTGCGGTGTTTGAAACTGGGCTACCCCTGTCTGGACCAGCAGCACTGCAATGTAGACGGCCATTAGTAGAAAGGAATTTAGTGTTTGAGATTGAACTTGCTTTGACATGGTGTAGTGGCGAAACACTTGAGTTTTTGTCGTAACAGGAGGACTAAAATGGATTCTGAAAGAGACTGTATCGGTATTTGATTCTGCGATTTCAAGAAGATTAATGGATAGATCATAATTTGTATCGGAGAGAATTGCGAATGCTTTTATTAATTAAATATTCATGTGCTTACGGAAGTTACAGAATTAGAGAATTATATTAATGAATTAAGATGATGAATTGAAACTTAATTTCCCCTTTAAATATTTATAACGTTTATTAGTTCCGACGTAATTATAGTTAATGAAAGAAATAAATAATTTTTAAGTGCTTTAAGACTGAAGTGATTACTAGTATTATGTTAGTTAAAAGCATTTTTTTTTAATAGTAAAATCTTTTTTTAAATTTTTGAATATTATTTGATTAACATTTCAGAAAAGTTTTTAAAAATTTAAAAAGTTATTTTTCTTTTATTAGAAAAAAACTTAAAATTTGAGTTTTTGACAGTAAAATTTATTTTATTTTTTTAAAAGATAAAATTATGTAAAATATTTTTATTTTATTTTAAAATTTTGTGATATTTCTTTAAAATATATTATTAAAAATTTATTTATTAAAGTTCTTAATCAAATTTTCCCAGAAACTTGTGATATAAATAATTAATAAACTTTTATTAAAAATTTTACTTATAAAAACTCTACCATAAACTCTACCACAAAAACTCTATTTGAAAAGATACATTAAACAATTAGTAATCTTATTGAATTTGTTGTGTAACTTGTCTTATATAATTAGTTATTTTTTTTAAATATTACATATATAAACTATCAATATTATATTAGAAATCTGGAGAATTTTGATTAAGTCACATATGACATTATTCGGATATTTTTACTTAATTTGAATAATGTCTTGTCCTTACACTTGGAGGAAATTCTATCCATATTCTAACATGGTGGGCCACATTTATAGTGGATATTAATTCCCATACAAAGTGGAAAATTAACCTTAGTAGCTTCAATCAATAAAATTCAAAGATTTGACTTCTCATTAAGGAGTCAAGTATTTTGACCACTCAAACTGAGTCCCATTAATTATATAATTAGTTAATTTACTCTTTGATTTTAACATACTATTATTAAACACCAAAATTTTACACAAATGACAGCAATTCTACATAACTTGATTAGTTATATAATGATGTCATTCACTTATAAATATTTTACTATTAGAGGTGTGCTGCATATACTCCAGATATGTAGACCTAGTACAGCTATTATTTTTGTTGGTTATATGTTTCCAATATCTAGGTCATGTCACATAGTCCTTAAATTTGGAAGAAATTATATCCACACGTCGATGGTGGAACTTAAACACTTAAATAAAATTGGAGGGAGATGGTATATTATCCGAAGCATTAATGATCGAGATCACTACCATAAGCTCCCTCAAGTAATGTTATCAAGAGGCATACTAAAACTTGGGACCTGTGGAATTGTTGGGTCAATTGCTGCCATCCATTGTCAATGATGAATTTTCAGAGCATTCGTAGCTTTCGAGAAAATAATAACGTTACAGATACGATAGTTAATTGGAGTTAATATTCTTGTTGGCACTAGAAATGGGAGGCCTCATTTAATGAATAAATGTTATACATGCATACATAAATCCATACATGTATGTGTGTAGTGGAAGAAAATATATATTTACCGACATAATGCTAGAACTTCGTAGATAATTTCCGTCAAAATTAAAAGATAATGTTTATTAGTAGATAGAATGATAACTATTATTTCTGTAGTTTTGGGTAGCCTATCGACATAAAATAATGAAACTTGTGCGTCAATGTGTCTTAATATGCATGAAGTTAGAACCAAATTAATTAAAATGATCAACTCATAAGAGAAGAATCAATCAAATTAACTTTATTCTCTAATCAAGAATTATTAAATAAGATATGACTTAAAAATCAAATATCTAATTATCTTACCATCCGCCTAACAACAACAATAATAATAATAATCAAGCTGACTAACAGTTTCCATAGTTAGACCCAACACATCTCTTCTTCCTTACATTTGCAGCTGCAGTGACTCAAATAGAAGCCGGCGGAGATGCAATGCGAGTGCAATAACCTTTGAACAAAGGAGGAAAGAAAGGAAAGAAAGAATCTCCTTGATTATATCTTTAATTTTCAAGATATGTTTGTTTCTTGATTTTTCTTATTTGCCTTCGGGCTGCTTTCTGTATTCCTTTTTAACGTCTTTAATAAAATTATTATTATCTTGCTAAAAAAAATATTAGTTCAAAAAAGCATGTTTGATTTGTGGCAATGGCTTAAATTTTCCTGTCCATAATTTAAATATAAACAAAAATTAGTGTCCTAAACAACATTGGGTAATGTTGATATTTAATCACTACACTATTATGTATGCGTGCATATAAGAGAAATATTATGGGAAGAAAGGCAAATCTTTTATTCATCATAATTTTCGAAATGACAGATAAATTATCCTATTATTCCTAACATGAAATATGAAAACCAACTAATAATTAAACTATAAAGAATCCGAACCAATGACAAGTTAATACTTCTCATTTGGTTTTTCTAATCTATGCCTGCAGAAGAAGACCGACCATTTGCAGTATTTTAATTTGGCGATGGTGATGACGATCCATTCTTCAAAATTTGGGCACATTGATCGTTAACCAATGAAGGGAAGAATGGGTTGAAAGGAAAAACCTTAGGCCAACATTTGTAATCAGCTTCAGTGTAGGCCTTGCAACAATTAACACTGCTAATCAACCGGACTTGATGGCTTAAGTATGAGGTTATGACCTCTTCTACACAGCCATGGACACTTTCGAGAGTTGACAGACACTTCTCAACAGTGGGTTTATCATGTCCGAACAACTGTGGCAGCAACATTTTAGTTTGATCAGATGATCCTGCTAAGCACCGAGCAGCCATAAGGAATGCACATGCAACTATCAATGCAATCGAATATGTAAAGCTGGCTTTAGCCATTTTGGTCGGAGTATATATTTTTGGTTGTAAATAGAAAGCATGTTAGCTCTTGGGGTTGTTTGATTTTGCTGTGATCGAAAACTTGCTGTGGTTTTATAGGCAAAGATGATAATGTCTCTTAACTGTTGCATTTAGTCTCATTTTGATCACTTCCGGATCTAAATTAATGGTAGTTAAATGGTGAATTAAATGATAAGAAGCAGTTAAACATGAGCTGAGGCCGATCTTAATTTTGCTTTCAATGTACGTACCAGGCATTTGTATTAATTGATCAAATTAATTTAATTTATGCACTCATAAAACAGTCACGTAACTCATATTACGAAAAGTGTGAGAATATAATAAAGAGGTTACTTTTTAATTAGTAGATGCAAAGTTAAGAAAGCATTCATGCACAAAAAAGAAAATAATGAAGGCTCCACATAATATTTTTGAGAAAAGCTAATCTTGTATTGAAGGAGAAAGTCATTCACAAACATACATGCTATTATAAGATTATATCGAATAAAATCATAATTAACATAAAATTATTATCTTTTTTCACTTATTTTGATTATTATCATGATTAATTCATTTTAAAATAAAAATATATTGGTTGTGATTTTATGAGATGGTCCTATAAAATAATGAGACGATCGAGAGAGTCTCAGGATAAACTTTTCTCCAAATATATTTTATAGTTGGGTACTGCAATTGTCGGATCTGTCAACAATCTGCTATTTTAAGAATTCATTGTATTTTTATTTTTAAAAACACAAAATTGTATTCAAATACAATATCATATAAGCTCTATATTCAAGGCCAATTTGAAATTATGCGTGACTTATAAATAATCAACGTTATATTCAAGAAATAACTTTCTCTTTTTAAAATAATAGTTAAGTATTTTATAAATCATGTTGTTGAAAATATTATGAGTTTCAAAAATTAATTGAGGAAATTCGCTTGTAATTTTTAATATTAAAATATCATAATAACGTATAATAACCACAATAATAGATAAATCACTAACTAAGTCGTGAGGTAATTTGACGTATCTACCTCTATAACACACAAATCAGAAAATTTAACTATTTTATCAACATATTTTGCTTAATAGTAGGGATAACATTTTTATTATTCTTCATTTATAAAATAAGTAAGTTAATTATTTTTTTCAAACATAAATTTAACTGAAATTATAAAATAAGTCACTTATTACTTTTTAGTTCCCACTCCAAACAGACCTTAACAATGGATTATATTTTATGAAGTTGCAACTCAACTAATATTTTCAAGAAAAACAGAGCTTGTAGTGAAAGAATAAAGTCCTCTATGAACATGTTACTATAAGATCTATATTGATCCAATGAAGTCGTATCATTTTCAAAATGGAGGTGTATGTGTTATGATTCTATTGGATGCTTTGGTACCATAAACAATGAGACAGAGGGCACCTCTCTAAAATTTTCTCATAATCAATGTATTTATTATTTGTAGAGCGCATAGAAAAATAAAATATAATTTTGGGAGAAAGGCAAATCTTTTATTGATCATGATTCTCAAAATGAGACATAAATTATCCTTCGTATCCCTAGCATGAAAATCAACTAATAATTAAAATATAAAAAATGGGAACCAATGACAAGTTATTACTTCTCATTTGGTTTTTGTACTCTAATTAAGAAGATCAACCAAGTGCAGTACTTTTCAGGTAATTGTTTTATTGTTTGGAGGATGGCGATGGCACTGGCGATACAATCTTCAAGATTTCTTCACAGTGATTCTTGATAAATGTAGGGAAGAAAGGGTTGAAAGGAAAAACCTTAGGCCAACAATTTTTATCAGCTTTATTGAAGGCCTTGCAACAATTAGCACTGCCAATCAGTTCGACACGATGGCTTAAGAACGAGGTTATGACCTCTTCTACACAGCCATGAACACCTTTGAGTGTTGATAGGCACTTCTCAACATCAGGTTTACAATTTCCGAACAACGTTGGCAACTGCAATGCTGCTAAACCGGGAGCAGTCATCAGGAATGCACATGCAAGGATCAAAGCAATCGAATATGTTATGCTGGCTTGAGACATATTGGTCTGAGTATATATTTTGATAATAAGTAACTGCAAAGTAAGCTCTAGGTTCGTTGAATTGTTGTGACTGAGTGAAAACATGGCGGTAGATGTTGCGGTTTTATAGGCCAAATATGATAATTAATGTTTTGTAACTGTTGCATTTAATCCTCTTTTTGATCGCTTCCAGATTTTAATGCCAGTTAAAGAGCGAAATTAATAAAAAGAAACAATTTAAACTGATTATTATTTTACTTTCAATTAATACATTTGTATATATTAATTGATAAATATTACTTTAAACATTTATGAACTACTAAAGCATTTGGGTTGCTAGTATTGGGGAAATTAAGAATTAAAGAGGTTGCCTTTCAATTCGTAGATAGAAAATTAAGAAAACATTCAGATATAAATGCCTTTGATTATATATTCATGAAAAAGAAAATAATGACGGAGCCAACACAGTATATATGTTCTAGTAATCAATTAATGTATATAGCTGAGAACTGAAACGGACAAATCTATCAACTAAATATATCAACCTTATCTTCCATTCAACAAAAATGTAATGTCAACTTAATTTCTTTTCAGGACAGGACATGATGTGATCTGTTTGTAATATTACACATAGACCATATAAAAATATAACGGAAGACTTTGATTCTAACTTAGTTTAGTTTTTAAATTTCTCTTTATCATAGTCGTGATTTTATTGAAAGTCAGTCCCAGAACAAGTTAACCTGATTATTCCGTATGTATAACCGGCAGATGCAATAGCATAATTCGGACAATAATTACATTGAAGATTAAATTCTAACAGTTACGACTTACAATACATGATCATCAAAGATGCCCTATAGAACCACACCATGTACCACCAAATTTACAACACAGTAAATTCACCAACAAAACCAAGAGCTGCATAACTTAATTTGCTGTTTACGACCGAAGTTTATTCTCAACCAAATTCAAATGTCTCGAGCTATTTCGATTGCGTTGATCGTTCCATGTTCAATATTCGTTATGGTTTCTCCAGGTTTAACAGCAGCGGGAACTGAACAAGTTGAATCATCTTTGCCACCATTGCTCGGACATCGTGATCCTGCCGTTGAGAAGTGTTTTTCAACTCTCAAAAGTGTCCCTGGTTGCGTAGAAGAGGTCATAACGTCATTCTTGAGCCATCGAGTCCAATTGATTGGCAGCACTTGTTGCAAGGCCCTCAGTGAAGCTGATAACAATTGTTGGCCTAAGGTTTTTACTTTCAATCCTTTCTTCCCTCCATTGTTGAAGGATCATTGCACCCAAATCTTAAAGAATACGGCAACGTTACCATCACCATCCTCGAAAAAGTAAAGCAATAAACCCTTAATTTATAACTGCAGTTGGTCATCTTTTTCCAGTATTGATATTTTGTAAGTAATAAAATGACAAATAAGGTTAGTTACTAAGTAGTCTATGTTTTCCTTTGTTGAAAGAAAAAGCTTAATTATTAGCTTATTTTGATGTTAGGAGTTGGATTTATGTTGGGTATTGGAAATGCAGATGAATAATTAAGTGATTGGGTTTTGTCTATTTTAATATATTCTGTGTGTTTTTGTGTCCCACTTTTCTCTAGCTTCATATGCACAATTATATGATGCATTAATACATATATTTCTAGCTATATATATATATAGACACATATTTTAATTTCATGCCTTTGTGCTGACTGCTTAAAGTGGATCCTTGTAACTTTTACATTTAATCCTCATTTAATTTTGACCGCTTTCTAGATTTAAACAACTTAATGATAAGAAGCAGTTTAATATGATTTGCTTTCAATACGTAACAGACATTTTTATTAATTGATAAAATTAACTTATATATTCATAAAACGGTCAGGTCACTAATATCACCTCAATCTGATAAATATGTTACGTTTTAGTTAGTACATTCAGGTATAGAAATGAAAATATGAAGGAGCCAACAGTCATAACATTTTTAATGTTAATTTGGGTATTTTTTATCTTTAAGTTTATAGTTTCCCTTTCGTTTTTCGTGTTGCATTAGCTTAAATAAATTAAACAATCATCTTCTAGGGTTAAGGTATCCCAAAACTTTATAGTATGTAAACTTAACTTATATCTACTCTCATGTTTTATATCAGGACCTTATGATTTAAGCCGTAAAAAATAGTTTACATCTACTTCATTTTTATATTGCTAATTACCAAAATAATATTCTTTTGAATTGAATTTAGATTCAGATCCATGATTAATTTTTAAGTATCAACAAAAGTTTGTCTACCTCGAAGAAAAAAGGTAGAATATACATAATCTATATACAATACATAGTGTCAAGGCCAATTCGGACGGTTTGGTCAAGGGAAATCCTGGTGAGTTTGCGTGTGGTGGTGTTGTTAGGGATACTTGTGGGACCTTTTTAGGTGGTTTCAGCTACTATATTGGTGATGCTACTGCTTTCTTTGCAGAACTGATGGCTGTAATATTATTGGTGATTGAGCTAGCTACTAACAAAGGTTAGTTTAATTTATGGCTGGAATCGGACTCCAGGGTTGTTATTCAACACCTAACTAATCCTCTGTTAAATCTAAGCATTCTCAACAATGGTGGGACTCCCCTCCATCTCGTATGTCTAGTTTGCTTATTAAGGATGCCTGTGGCTTCCCTAGCTACAGGTTTTTCTAATGTGTCGGCTCTAGCCTTGTAGCTTTTCCTCTTATATTGTTTCTTTTTTACTTTTAATAAAGTTTGTCTCTTTTTGGGATTAAAAAATAAATATACAACATAAAATGATAGGTTTCATTTTCACTCATACATATGAAATCTATCCAAGCTATCTTAAAACACATCAAAGTTTGTCCATTCAATTAAAATGTAATTTTCACTCAAAATTTTTATAGGGACAATACTATGTCTTGATTGATTGTGATACTACATGGACTATATATAAATATAGTTGAAGACCAATTCTAACTGACGGTTTTTTTTAATTAATATTTTAGTTGGCTAAATTTTTCTAGATTAGATAATCGAGAATGTTTACATTTTTAACTTAACAGTAATTTGTCTTTTATTCTTCTTTGTATTCTCTCTCGTATTAAAATTTGTCATTATTGGTTTATATATATATATATATATATTATATGGAGAAGGATACATGCCCCTTAATTTTATATATTTTTTGGCACATTTATCCACTATTAAATCTAAGCATTCTCAACAATGGAAATTAAATATAGTATGTAAACTAATTATGTATTAATTATATGTGTTTGATTTAATCTCAACATTAAAATTGTTTAAATCCAATAATCTATAAATGGTGTAAAAAAATATGTAAGGTTACGGGATTACTGACTTATCTCCCATAAACTATAACAAAATATGCATTAATTTACCCTATACATGCATACATACATATATACGTACATGCATGCACACACATATGATATAATATCATAAACTATAACAAAATTCAAAAATATAATTTTTGTTTATATGTATGAGTTTGAATCATTTTATTTTTTTTCCTGAGATGCTTTATTATTTATTTAACACTCGAAATTTATAAAAGTTCAAATATAAAGTATTGATTTTTAGATTTTTTAATTAAAAAAAAAATAATTTAGTATTTAAATTTAAGATAAAAAAGATATTATTTAAATATAAACTTAAGTATTTTATTCATATTTCAGCCTTCTAAAATTTTTCAATCAATAAAACAAACCCTCCCTTAGTTTAGTTGTTAAATTCTCTTTATAATAATCTGATTTTATTGAGCTGACTGTTTTATTTGGTCAGCCCCAGACAGGTTTAATTTGCTTATTTTCATTAATTCCCTGTTTATAATCGGCACCCCCTATAACATTCGGAATAATTACATTGAAGATTAAATGCAACAGTTACAAGACGTGATGATCATCAACTGATCTGCCCTATTAAAATGATATCCTCTAGCATCAAATATTTTACACACAATACTCAAATCAATTATACTTTTAGACAATAATAATCATTATTAAAAAAATAATCGTTAGATATTTAAAATTTGATAAAATACAACATATTTATCTAAAATATATTAATAAAATAAATAATATTATCTTAATAATACATTAATGAAACAATTTGCATTGTAGTTATTTGTAACAATATACAATAATTATAAATGTTTATTAATGTTTACAAACAATTACAATATAATTTTAATTACATAATAAAATTAAGTTAAAGTAATCATAAATAAATATTAATTTATTTTAGCATTGCATGCAGAAGATATATATATATATATATATATGTCAAGCTTTGATGAATTGAGTGTTGAAAGAAAAATTAATTAAGTATTAATAATAATGAAGTGAAAATAGCGATATAAATTAATTTCTTCCGGGACTTCCATAAGAGATCTACTGCTTCAAATTTTAATAGAAAATATCTAATTAATTCCTTTGTAGGTTAGTTTTTTTGTTGAGGAAACTTGTAAAATGTATTTTGAATTAATTATTATAAAAATTAACTTGAAAGCATGCAAAAATTAATTAATTTATAGAAAGTATAATATTATTTCAATATATTCAAGAATATATATATATTATTACATGATTTACATAGATTACATATATATATGTTGATGCATGAAAAAAAGGTCATTCTATTTAACTAATTTTTGGAACCAGAAATATCTAGACAGTGTTCCCAAACTTTTTCGCTCTTATATATATATATGCTTCAGAAGTAGATATTTTTCTTTTACTTTTAATTGTTTAACGAATAGAATAGTTGAAAGGGATGCTGATTTATAGTAGGAGAAATGACGTTAATTTGTATGATTTGGAAACGTATATATGCTAAATTCAATTTGATAGTAAAACTTCTAATTATTTATGAAGCTTATCTTTGAATTAATAATCTCAATCTATTGAGTTAATAACTAAGATAAAGAGTTGAAACGCATTAAAATTCACACTTATTTCTTTAATCTTTCTAACATGTTTGCCTAATGTTTTAAAATATGGTTATATATTAGCTTTGTATGAAGATAAGATACAAAATTTTTTTCACAGTTATGTCATGTTTAAGTAATAATTAATTTTAAATCAATTACCCCCATTGAATTCTAAGTTTCAATTCCATTGAATTTTGATGTGAAATAACCTATTCCATTTAACATTATATACTAATAGCACCTTATTTTTTTGAAAATAACTTCTCACATAGAGAGATTTATATTCACAAATAAAGAGAGTCACACACTTTGTGAGAAAGTAATTCAATACTTTCATTGATAATATTTATTACAATAGTTTATTTATAATCAATTTTTCGGTTCTATTATATAAAGAGTGAGTTTATTCATATCCTAAAATTTTAGTCTAAACACTCATATTTTAATAAAAAAATTTATCACAAAAAGTATTTATTATATAATTTACTATTAAGGGTAAAACTCAATCTATGTGAATTTTCTCTTCAAACTCATATTAATATAACTGTCTACTATAAATCTAAATAATTTCTGCTTAGTATCAAAGTAATTTATCATTTTTTTTTATAATCATTGATACAAGGAAAAAAATTAACGTTTGGGAAGATTTAAATAACAAATTTTTTTAAAAAATTATATATCACATAAACTACGGAAAAATTTCTCAATTATTAAAATTTCAATTAAATTTGAAATTTTAATTTAAAAATAATTAAAAATCCACTTAGGTGTGATGTACTTTTTTTTATAGACGTATGTAAAAAAATCAATATACATAATTAAAAGAATTTAATTAAGGGCTATCTAGGCACTTAAAGGTGTATAAAATAAACTTTAAGTTTTAAATAGTTTTATATAGGTCTACAAGTTAAAAGAGTGTTTAGAATAGATTTTGGCGTGCAAATAGGTCCATCATATTCCCAATGTAGATGACTAGTCCATTTGAGTTACTTTATTACATTTTAAAAATAAACATATAGTCCTTGATTCTCAATTTTTTCATTAGTTATATCTACTTGATATTTTACAAGTAATTCAATAATAAATAAGAGGGCTTAGTTAATTATAATGAAGTTCTTATTAAAAATGACTTAATAATTTGGGTTTGTCTTTAATTCTAATGAACTGGTTTTTGAATTGGACCAAATTATTTATTAGACTTGTGCCTTAGCAAAAAGAATACTAGTCCAAGGCTCATCTTGGATTTATGTCTTTATCCTTTCCATCAATTTGTTTCTCTTTAATGTGGGCCTAACTTTTGAAGTTATCTTACAAATGGGATAATAATTTATCCAGCTTGTTCAATATAAAGTCGAGAATTAAAACCCAACATAATATATTCATATATTGATTTCGTAAGTTTTCAGGAATCTTTGTAGGATTTTGACTGAAAATTAATATTGTCAAATATTAATAATAAAGCGCAAAATATAGAAATAAATTAATGGTTTTAGATGGTTTACACATGAGATCTTTTGCTTCTAATCTTACATTGCGATGCAAATTAATTAATTAAAAATTTTACGAACCATTATTAACAAAAAATATATGACTAAAATCTTCCTGATAATTTATTAGTTTCATTGTGTAAAAGTACATACAAAGTGTCCATTTTTGAAGTAAATATTTAAAACACTTTAAGAGATTTTTGCCAAAAGAGAAAAAATCTCGCAAACTCAATTTCTTCAGATACTACAAAGCTTAATAAATGGATATTCTTTTCTAAATCAATATACATGTTCCTAGCAAAAAGTTTTAATATATGTTATAGATTTCAAGTTCTCTGAATTAGCTCGTAGCTACTTGATTTGTGGATTGTGTATATAAATACACTACACTCTTATAATAAGAGTATGATAAAACTTTATGCTCCAGTAAAGAATTCATGGTATATTCAAT
The DNA here is from genome assembly GCA_022749755.1 of Azadirachta indica. Taxonomy (NCBI): domain Eukaryota; kingdom Viridiplantae; phylum Streptophyta; class Magnoliopsida; order Sapindales; family Meliaceae; genus Azadirachta; species Azadirachta indica. The sequence continues at coordinate 5,126,971 of CM040446.1, read as the reverse complement.
AAATTAAATATATATATTAAATTAGATATTTTAGTTTTTATTTATTTATTTATTTGGTTTTATTGCTTAATTATTTTATACCCTTAACAAGGACGTCAATACATGGAATTGATTTTGTAAGAAGAAATTAATACTAAAGATTGAGTCATATAGTAATTATTCTCAATCCCATCTTCAATTGATTGAAAATTTTATTGATATTACATCCTAATTAACTTTTTTTTTCTAAAATTAAAAAGAAATTATTAATTAGCACATACAATGACAAACATGTTTATTACCATTCCTTTTGCAGAGTGCTCCTTTGCATTCAGTGTTACCAAATTTCTAGCATTTACTTGTATTAGGAGTATCATCCTGACCCGACTTACAATGTCCCTGATCTGGATGGTTTCTACAACATTTTAAACCACTCACTTCTTTGCAATTTGAATGTATACCCAAATTTTAAGAAAGAAAATTAATCATAATTCATACAATCTAATTAATTAGTTTTATCGATCAACCATTAATTAGAAACAAAAACATATATACACATATGTTTTGAAATATTAGACAAAAATAAAGTAAGAAAAATGAGAATCAAACAAACATACTGATGCTTAGCAAGAGGACTGCAATGAGAATGATTGAGAAAACTTTGATTTGAGCCATATCGTTTGAACTAATAATTGCAAAGGGCTTGTTGGTTGTTTAATGTTTTTCTGTAAAAATAACATGTCTTTGTGCACTATTTATAGTGTTAGTTTCAATGCAACAATTCAATATTAACTCCTTTGTGTGTAAAATAGGAAGGGATTAATTAGATCAAACCAAAAATCCCTAAAATTTTTGTATTTATCTAAACAATCATACTTCCCTCTTTTTTTTCTCTCCCTTATTTCACTTCCTTTCTATGTATGAAAATTTTACATTATATGTGCATTAACTTTTGACGATATGGTCTTTAGTTATTATTATTATTATGTGAACTTTTATGGTATGTTAAAATCTTTTTCTTATCATATAGTGCATATATGCAATTATTAGACATTCATTCATAGCTTTGAAAAGTACTAATAACAATAGGCTAGGAATAAAAGTGATCATATGTATTATTCTAACTTAATTGACAATATTATATTATATATTGCTTGCTCTATATACATTAGATATATAATTAAGAAGAGTAGTAGGAGTTAATTTTTGGAAGCAACATCTACATCACAATCGTGCCAAATTTTCTCACTCTTAGTGAAAACTTTAAATGGAGTTCTCTCCTTACATGTAAAAAGTGTATTGATAAGTGAGCATTTCACTCACTTATTCATTTCTTTCAAATTAAGGTATACATATATATTCTCAACTTTTTGTGTTCTTTTCATGAAATTGTATGTTATTTTATAGAAATATAGAAAATTTTGGCCTAATGTAATAAGTATTGCAAAAATGAGGACAAAAAAGATGAATCACCAAATAGGGACTAAAATGTAAGAAAATTTAGGACTTAAGTGCAAGAAATAAAAAGTTAGAAGTCTCTTTGAGTTTTTATGAAATGACAGCTACTTTTAATAATAGTTATCCAATGACTGCAACAATTGCCTCATATATTACGTTATAGCTTTCTTGAAAGTTGGACAATTTTGTGCATGGAGGGCTCGCGCCCCATGCACTGCCTCTTTCACTTTGAGAGAGTTAATGAGTCAAGTGCGTGAATGCGTGACAACCTTTATCTGCCACGTGTACCTATACCCATCGTCATATGCCCATGCCTCTTTTGATGTCAATGATGTCTCTAATTAGAATTTTGGCCGTTTGATCAAAGTTGAATGGCTGAATCTTGCTAAAATTGTAGGGTTTTGTGTTTTTCTTGTAGGTAGCCATTTTCAAGTACAAAAGAGAGTTTTTAAAGTGGGAAACATAAGGAGAGATGAGCTAAATTTCCTAGGAGAGAGGCTAAGAGTTCAACAATTTTTTAAAGTTTCTTGCTGAATTCTTGAAGAATTGGAGTCTTGTAACATCTCTCAGTCTGAGGTTTTTATCTTTCTTTATTTTATCTCTTGAAATTCATATTTTGTAATGTTATTTTAAGACTATATTTACATTTATGAATTTTTTGTTGATAATTGTTGTGGATATTTTTCTATATTAGGCTTAATTTTATATTGGAGAGACTTAATGCAACCTATTTGAACTATGTTTTGATTCATATTAATGTTGTCAATGTTTATGGTTCATTCATTTATATTTATCCTTATTCGTAATACTTTCAATTTGTTATTTGGATGAATTGATTAATTTGTGTGAATAGATTAATATTTGGGAGAGTTTAATCTATTTACTAGAATAGGAAAAATACAATTTAGAATTCTCAGTATTTAGGAGAATCTTGGAATCTAAATAATCATACTAGCTTTTAAAATTACAATATACCAAGAGATAATTGAATTTTAAATAGTTAATAACAGGTCAAATTTAATGCGTGTTTAATTAAACGAGTCAGCTAGGGATATTAACTTAAGTAGATTAGATATAGGCTCGTGTTTGACACTCAAGAGAAGGGATGAGATCAGTTTAGAACCTGTAATTAGTGATTTGAATCAAAACAAATTAACAATTACCTATTAGGAGAAACATAAAGAGAATTGAGTTAAATTAAGTCCTTAAAACTATTATCATAGAAATTTCTATTTTTTAAATTTAGTTTGTTTTTAAAGTATATTTTTATATTTAAATTTGTTTCATGAAATTCAGTTGTCTAGATAAAATAAAGTTACTATAATTATAGTACTTAACTTTAATTTAAAAATTAAGTCTTTATGAGACAATACTCTTACTTATCACTTTATTACTTATCATGATTTGTGCACTTGTGGTCACACGCACATAGGTTAACATTGTCATGATCATATATACCAGCATAACAAGCTTGTCATGGCTATGTTTTTCTACAATAAGATACAATTCCTGAGAGTTATTTAGCATATATCTATGTATGTATGTACACACGTACACATACACACACACACACACACACATATATATATATATATATCACGTTAACTACATACTAACCTAAGGGTTATTTTCCAATTTTTAAAACTAAAGAGAGTATTTAATATAGCCCAAAAAAATTAGGGATACTATTTTTTGAAAATTTAGGGGATATGGCAAAATCTCAAAATTAAAATAAGCATAAAGAGGATTTTAATCCAAAAGATTTGGTCTAATACCTTTATTAATAGTAATTTTAAAATTACCTCAAGAAAACTAACAAATATACTCTTATATAATAATCATTATTCTAAAAAAAAATAATAATCATTAGACCTCTAAAATTGGTAATATATAATATATTTATCTAAACTACATTAATTAATGAAATATATAATACTATTATCTTAATAATACATTGAGATGAAATAATTTGTATTGTAATTATTTTGTAACAATACACGATAACTATAAATGTCCATTTTTACAAAATTTAAAACACAATTTTAATTGAGTAATAAAATTAAATACAAGTAAATCATAAACCAATATTAATTTATTTTATCATTATTGCAGCATATATGTGAACGCACCTTTGATGAATTCTTCAATGCCGAAAGGAAAATTAATTAAATATTAATAATAATTTAATTTGATGTAATAAAACTTCTAAATGTTTATGAAACTTGTATGTGAATTAATATATAATACTCTTGGCATTAAGAATTAAGTTACCTATATAAAATAAAGAGTTGAAACACATTAAATTTCATACCTTTTTTTAATCTTTTAAAATGTTTGTCAAAGTTTTTAAAATAAGTTTATCGAGATATAAATTATATATTCACTTTGTATGAACATAAGATATATAATTTTTTCAACAACTATCTCGAGCTTAAATAATAGTCAATTTTAAATCAATTACCCAATTGAATCCCAAGTTTCCGATTTTATTGAATTTTTACACGAAATAACCTATTCATTTTAACTTTAATACTAATAGTTTCTTACTTTTGAAAAAAAAAAATAATTAAACCTCTCACATGGGCAGATTCAACTCGTGCCACTTGGTTGGGTGCTGAAAAAGTAAGTTCTGAAGGTAGTAAAATGACCGAAACCTCCCTCGGATTTGGAGTAATAGACCAACATCTCCCTATATTTTAAAAAATTACTCGTTATATTTTGACTAACGGGAAATGTTGACTTTTTAGGACAAAAAGGTAATTTAAGCGTTATTAATTAAAAAGACTTGACATATGTGCAGTAAAATCTCTAGATCAGATGCCAAAACTGAAATCACAAATCCCAAGTACGAATTAAATAAAAAAAGAAAAAATCAAAAGTCCATGTTTTGTCGAAAATGCTTTTTGTCTCTTCATTTTATCCATATGCACTCGTCTTCTCCCTCATGTTTGCACTTAAGTAACAAAGGAAAAAATAGCATTCGCTTCCATAGACACCATGAAAGGACCCAAATCTTCATCTAACTTACTAGTCATCATTCGTACGAGTAGCATTATTGCAACGAGTTGCAGAAGGCAAGAACTTTGGCTTTAAAGTTTCGGGTCGTAACGAGTTAGCTATATAATGTAAGTTGTCTTTTGATTCTAAAGTCATTACTTTGATGTGTAATTTGTGATGCTGGTAGTTAGCTTGGAGTAAAAGAAATGGGTTTAGTTTTTTTTTCTATAGCAGATGAAAATGAGTTTCTTTTCTTTAAAAACACGAAATGGGTATGGTTTTTTTGGGTATTTTTTCTTGTTTTGTTGATGGTTTGATTCGTCGATACGTTTTCCAGTTGAAGATAGTTGTTCTTTTATGTTTTATTATGTTTTATTTGTTCGGGTTTGCAATGGCTTAAAAACATGCAAATAGGTTTGTAGTTTCTGTCATGGGTAATGTTTGTTGTGTGTATGTTGTTCATCCGTCAACTTTGCATGTGTAATGAACAGGATAAAATATTAAAATAAAAAAGCTATTGACTGCAAGGCTCTGTTTTTGTCACCAGTTGTGGTTTATAGGATTGAGTTGTCATGCAAACGATTTGTGGTTCCTGTTGTGATGATGTTCATTATGTGCATGCTGTTCATGGTTTTCATGGGTTTCGAAAGCATGTGTAATGTACAAACTTATATATTGAAATAAGAAAGCAATTTATTGAAAGCTCTATATTTTAGTTGATTCGTGGTTTTTATGATTGAGTTATTATTTTTGTTTATGTAAGAACATTATTAATGATAATCTTTTTTATGAATGGAGAAGTATTTTTAGTATTGTGTTTTGTTATTTGCTTATGATGAATATCTATTCGTGCATACTATTCTGAATGAATAGAGGCTATGAGGACAAGATAATATATGTGAAAGTTATATTTTATGGGGAAGAAGTTGATTTAGGATCATGTGAGTTAGAGAGTTTAAGTTTGGTGGTTTTGGTAAACGAGGTAACGAAGATTGTACACGGCTGACACAAATATGGTGATGAACATTTCCAACTACCGGCCATTATTCCAAGGTCCAAAGAGAGAAGACAACTAAAGACAAACTTTGAGTTTATTGAAGTTGTTAACATGGTGAAAGCCAGAAAGATTGATGACCTTGTGCTAGAAATGGGTTTACTACCTTTGAAGTCATTTACACCTAGTAAACGGCAGTCGGTTAGAAGAGAATTATTCGAGGAATGTACCTCTAGACCACCACAGTTGAATTCTCTTTCGCCAGTTACGCAACTAGCAACTACATATCCAAGAATCCCCTTATGCGAGGATCCAATTTCACAGCTCACCCAGATACATAAACGGGCTCCACCACCAACATGCTCAGATGCTACTGAAGCTGCTGCAAACATGCCACAATCCCATCCAACTTCACCATCGAGAATGCCTTGGGAATGGGCTGATGGCTATAATGAACAGGTGTTTGATGTTGTGAACAAAATGTATGCACCTACTGAAGCTGACTAAACACCTATTGGAAGGAAAGAAACTCCTGTTCAAACAAAAGTTGATGGATCACTTGAAGATGTGGAAACTGATGAAGTAGATGAAGTCTACAGTGTGGATTCTATTAATTAGACTGACGACGATATAAGAGATATAACGGAGTCAGATCGTGAGGTTGATATCAAAACTGTATTGGGTGTAGATGAGTCTGAAAGTGAAGATGGCGCGTCTGATTGTGAAAATGATGATGAAGATGATATTAAGAGGGGAATTAGTGATGATGAAGAGGATAATTCAGTTGTGAATATGGCTAAGGACATAAGAGGGAAACTGTTTAGGCACACTGATGATAAAGAAATTGAGTTAGAAGTTGGTCAAACTTTCATTTTAATTGATGAGTACAGACGTGTACTGGAGGATTATGCAATTCAAGAATGTTTTTTTTTTATTAGAGACAAAAATGAAAAGACTAGAGTGACAGCTAAGTATAGAGTGTCATCAAAGTTCAATTGAAAGATTCATGCATCTGTGTTAATTGATGGTGTTTCATTCATGATTAGGACTATTAAAGGTGTACATACATGTAAGGGTATGATTAAAATCCAGAGTTACTAATGCATGGGTTGCTGATAAGCTGTATGAAAACATCTAAACTAATCCTAACATAAGAACTGGAGCAATGGCTGATTTACTAAGGTTGAGATTTGGTACTGCTACAACTAAAAGGAGGTTGTATAGAGCAAAAAAATTGGCTTTAGACATTGTTGAAAGTGACTTCACAATATAATATGCCCTACTACAGGATTATGCACATATTATATTGAATGAGAACAAAAAGGCCATTGTAAAGATTCAATAGAATTGGGTTGGTTCAAAAGCCCACTTCAAATAGATATTTGTCAGTTATGATGTCGCTAGTTGTAGAAGATTTGTAGGAGTTGGTGGCTGTCACCTGAAAATAGCCTTTGGAGGGGTATTATTATCTGTCGTAGCATTGGATGCAAATAATGGAATTTTTCCATTAGCCGTTTGCTTCTGTGAAGTATAGAACAAAGACATATGGGGATGGTTTTTCTCACTATTAAAAGAACATATGGGGTTTTCAGATGGGATGAGCCTTATAATGATCTCTGATAGACAAAAAGGTTTGGTTGCTGCCATTGACCAAAATTTTCCTGATGCCACCATCAAATATTATGCTCGACATGTTTACGCTAACTTTGGAAAGAAGTTTTCTACTAAAACTCTAAGGAAGAAGTTGTGGAAGGCAGCTAGAGTAGTAAAGGAATTGATTTTAACATTGTTATGAGACCTTTAAAGGATGAAGATGAAGCTACACACAAATGGTTAATGGATAATTCACCCACCACATGGAGCTACCATGCATTCGACCCTTTTTTCAAGTTTAATCATGTGACTAATAATATGGTCAAATCCTAGAATGATTTACTGAATGACCAAAGAAGGAAGCCTATCATAACTCTACTCGAATTTATTCGTCTAAAAATTATGAAGAGGCTTATTAGGAGAAGAGAGAAGGCAGAAAGTTGGGAAATTGTGCCACCTAGAGTGCATGCTAAGATATCAAAGATGTCAAAGGCGACAAGAAAATTGGTAATAGTAAAAGTAAGCAAGACAAAGTTTGAGGTGTTAGATCAAGTCATAGATAAAAAGTGACATTATGTTGTTCATATAGGCAAATCTTACGGTGAATGTAAAGGGTGGCAAATGAGTGGCATTCCTTGCAAGCATGCCTTAGCTTACGTTCTCCAAATTAGTGCTTAACCTACTGAATATGTTGACTTCTCTTAGACTAAAGAAACATGTATAAGAACTTATTCCCATACAATTCATCTACTCTTACATCAAGCAAACTAGCCCAAAAGTAGGAGTGAGCATGGTTCGGGTTTTTATAAACCCAGACTGAAACCGATTTTTTTAAGTTTTCAATATTAAGAACTAGACTGAATCGAATAAATGAATAATACTGAACCGGAACTGGACTGACTTGTCCAGTTTGTGTCGGTCTGGTTTTAACGTTTTATGGTAATTTTTTTTGAACAATTTAATAATATTTAGTTATACCCATAAATACAATCTAAATTAAATAATAAAATGTTTAATTAAATTTGTCATATTTTCTCCAATCAAAAATTTAATTTCTTTATAAGTAATGAATTTTAAATAATTATTCAAATTCATTACTTATAAAAAAAATAATTTTAACATATAATGATATAATTAATTAATTCAAATTCATTATTTGTAAAGAAATTAATTTTGACATATAATATTATAGTTAATTGATTCAAATTCATTACTTGTAAAGAAAAAAAAAAAAATGACATAATAATATAATTAATTAATCAGTGAAGTTAATTAATTAAATTAATGAGTCAATTAATTTGAGGATTAATTAACTTTTTTAGTAAAATACTAAAATATAAACAGCAAACAATAACAATTTATTAAGAATATTAACTACTTAACTGTACTTAATTCAAAATTGAAAAGATAAAACAAGCATCAATAAATAATTCAACATTCCCAAAACAAGGAATATCAAGTTAGCAACAAATTTATAATTAATAAGAAACAAAACAAGCAATAACAATAGAAGTTAGCAACTAACACTTGACAGTATATTTAACAATAGAACTTGTACAAATGTAACAAAATCCAACTTGTAAAAAAAACAAATCTAACTTTCAATAAGGTAGTAAAGTGATTAAAACTTAAACATCAAACGGTAGATAATAATAAATCTTTAATGTGTGATTTTAGAAGCCTATATACAAAGCAATCTCCAAAGCAATCTACTTTTGCAAAATGATAATGATTATTTATAAATCTAACCATTTAAGCCAAGCCAAGTTTCGAGTTCCAATAAAATCATAATCAAATTATCATTTTGAATTGTACATAATTACTTCATACGTAAAAACAAACTATAATTTCTTGCCATATTTTCTTGATATTTCTATGTGCTATAAAATCATAATCAAATCATCTAGTAATCTGAATATAATGCCACTTTAATTTGAAATACAAAGTTATAAAATATACAAAAAGATATTTAAATAGCATGACATTTATATATATACATTTGCAAACAATTATTGAACATAACATATATATTACAACTCACCTTAGAGTGCATTATTAAACAATAGTCATGTGCTCCTCTAATCCTTGAGTTGGCTTCACAAACTGTGTATCACAATAAAAGAAACTTAAAAATTTATCAACTTAAAAATTTATCAACTTACAAGTAAACTAGTAGACTAAATAATTCATTTTTTTATATCAACTGATTCGATTGCTTCATAAAATTTAGCGTCCTGTACACATGATTTTTCATATAATTGATCACCAAGTAATGAAAAACGTAACTAATTTTATGCACAAACAAATGCCTCAACAGAGTTAGGAGTTAAAGAACTCCTAAATGGATTAGCCCTCTAGTACAAAATGCTGATTCAGATGCAACAGTGGAGACTGGAATAGCAAAAACATCTTTTACTATCAAAGATAGAACTCGATATTTTATACAATTCAACTTTCACCAACACAGAATATTAAAATTCTTATTATTAGAAGGCTCAACACGTTCCAACAAATATCTTTTGATCTCATAAATTCCCTTCAATATTATATTGGATTTCTCTTTGCATTGAAAGCTGTTGAAAAGATGACAAAGTTTATCAAAATTAAGATCGTCATCATCATCCACCAACTTACTTGGCAATGGTTCATCATAAGAATGATGACTACTATCACTAGATCCACAAGCTATATCACCATCAATGTTTACATGCCACACAATATAAGTGTTATATAAATTATATAACAATCCTTTAATGTGTTTTCTCATGGCTTCAACTATGTTGGAATCGTAAAAAGAACTGAAATAATATACCACAAAATCTATTGTGCAACATGGATTTAGCACAACTGCAACAAGTAACAATTTATTTGTATTCTAAAAAAAAAGCCAATATTTATTAAACTTCCTCTTCATATTAGTCACCATAATGCATAAGAAATCATCTTTACTTGTACAAAGTGTCTGCAGGTGCATTTGAATCTTCCACAACTCATTAAAATATAAATTTGATGTCACACTAAACGAAGCACTAGACTTCAACGTTACCTTATAAAATGTCTTCAAAAATTTCATAAACCTTATTGCTTTTTTCCAACACTGAGAAGTTGGCGACCCTAGCTTTACTTTTCCATTTTCAATTTCTTTAAAGTAAGGCAAATAAAGAGAATCATCATCTTGCATTTTAACAAACGCTTTTTAGAACTTCAATGCTCTTTTCAACATTAAGTATGTTGAATTCCATCTTGTAAGAACATCCATCACCGCAAGTCCTTTTGATAAATTTTTCTCTTTTTTTGCACATATTTTGAATTTGGCTCATCTGCTGTAGAAGATCGGATGTACTTCATAGCATTGCGAATTTTCACTATTGTTTCATCCACTTCTTTCAATCTTTCAGTAACAATTAAATTAAGAATGTGCGTTAAACATCTCAAATGCAAGTATTCTCCATTTAGCACTAAGGCATGACTACCCCAATTTGTTAACTTCCTTATAATATAATTTACCGCCACATCATTTGAACTTGTATTATCAACAGTAATAGTGAATAATATCTCTATATCCCAATCTTATAAACACGCCTCAATGAATTTGCCAATGGTCTGCCCTTTGTGATTTAGAACCAGACCAAAACTCATTATTCTCTTTTGGAAATTCCTATCATTATCAATGAAATGTGCTGTGATATTTTGAATTGAAGTCTATATGTTAGTAGTGATACCCTTTGCCTATTTGTAAAAAATATATTCTTCAATACAACTTTCTCATTTACGTATAACCAAAGCATATCCCTTACAATTGTTTTTTGCGATGGAATATCAAACTTTGGACAAAAGATTCTACAAAACTCTCGAAATTCCTCATCCTCTACAAAGCTAAAAAGGTAACTTATCAACAATAATCACCTTGACCAATGCTTTTCTACATGCTGCTTTGTTAAAACCCATAGGCATCAAAGTAGTAGTAGTACTCTCACCACCATCACTATCAGTCTTACTTTTCGCAAAAGTTAATACTGTTTACTTTTCATTACCACACTATTTTTATGTGCGAGGCACCTATTCAAATGCTTATGCAAACCAAAAGAATAGCTGCTATTCTGGGCATGAAAAACGCCCAGAACAGCTGTTGTTCTAGGCATGAAAATGGCGCAGAACAGCTATTGTTCTGGGCATGCTGTTTCTAGGCAATAAAATGTCCAGAACAGCAGCTATTTCTGGAAAAGCTTTGTGAGGACTACTTTACAACGATAAACGACCGCTCGTAGAGGGTTTACTCTATAAGGCCTTTATAGAGGAAAAAGTTTTATCCCAGCAAATAGAAGATGCTAAGCTCTACACAACATAGGGATTAGCACGCTTTTAAAAAAGACATAGAATAGTAGAAGATCTGCTGTTCCGAGCATGAAAATGGTCCAAAATAGCAGCTGTTTTAGGTCAATAAAATGTCAAGAACAGTAGCTGTTTCTGGGTAGTAAAACGTTCAGAATAGCAACTATTTTTGGGCAATAAAACGGCCAGAACAACAGCTATTTTGGGCATGAAAACACCCAGAACAGCAACTATTCTACGCAGGAAAAGTGCCCAGACACAGCAGCTATTCTCAACCATTTTTTTTGCACAGAACAATTGAAATAGCTGCTGTTTCTAGGTAATTTTCTTGTCCAAAAACAGTCTCTTAATCTCATTTGACATTTAATAACTAACTCATTTGTCATAGTTTTTTTGAATAAAGACTATATAATCTGCCATTGTTGTAGGTTTTACTATAGCAATAATCACAAAACAAGCAACACATGATTTTAGTGTTTTAACAAAATGATTTAGCATAAAATGACTTAAGTAAAGTAAAAATGTAAAGACTAAACATGATTAGAATAAAAATTACAAACATTAACAATGCATTTGACAAACCTTGCAAGAAATCATAGATGGAATCGCAAGTAATAAAGGGTTATTGCTAATGCAAATTGCAATTACAGATGATTGGCAACAGTCAAGAGAAACTCTAAGTTGACCATCGATTATTAGAAGAATGAAAAATCGAAGAATGAAGATGTTTTTCCTTTTCAAAGTAAAGAAAATGAACCAAATACAAAAAAGGAATAAAGATTGAAGAAAAAAAGTGTAATATTTTGTTTTTTTTTTTCCTTAAAGACCAAAACGATGTTGTTTTGACTTGTAAAATAAAAAAATAAAAAAAATCTGGATTTTTATATTTAAGCATCGAACCTGGACTGAATTATATTAAAAACTAGACCGAACTTATCAGTTTCGGGTCCGGTTCAGTCCGGTCCGATTCAGTTCGAGTTTTGTGCCCACTTCTACCCAAAAGTAACCTACCTCAACTATTATCTCCTATTAGACGTGTAAAAGTTGGCAGATCTAAGCTTAATAGAAAGAGAGAGTTAAATAAAAAATAAGAAGAATCCATGAAATACTCAGTAAGAAGTGAGCATTGTAGTGGTATAATAGAAAAATATGTTCATTGAGAAAGTTAAGTAAACCAAGCATCTATCAATTATTTACAAAATTAACTTAGTTTTCTTGGACATGTACTGATCTATGGCTAAATAACTATTGTACAAGCATTAGAAAATGTATCGACAATTGGTGCTGTCTCTATATCAAGACCAACCCCTCGCCATGGTAAAGAATTATTTTTTATATCAAATGTTCAGTTAAATATTATTATCTAACATATAATTATGCATTATTTTATATACATGCAAGCAAAAAAGATAAGGCACAACATTCAAATTTTATGATTGAAAGCAAGATCAATAACAACAATCAAGGTGTTCAAACAAGAAAAATAAGATTCCAATCATCAGAAACTCAATGCCAAGCTAATGTGGAAGGTGGTAGGCAAGAATAATTGCCTACAAAATTTCTTGGCAAGGTACAAAATTGACATAAATGACTCCACAATATTTCTTTATTACTTGGTTTTAAAAATTGGTTGAATATACGTTGTATTCATTATGCAGTAATGGTTATTGATGGAGATGTAACTCAAGGACTGCACGTTGGGACAACATTTCACTTTTTGGTTAGTGTTATGTATTTTTTGGTTGGATGACTAATTCACTAGTCATCTGTGCATGGAAAGTGTGTTCAGTGGTTGTTATTGTCGTTAGAGAAAATTGAACACAATGCATGCACATAAAGGGTTGTTATTTTGATAAAGGGTTGTGATTTGGTTAAACAATACCTTTTGTTATGTGTAATAGTTACATCTTCCTCTATCAAACAATGTAACCATTAACTTTGGTTCAACTTATTTGTATATTTTGGTTTAATGCATTTTATATTTTTATTTCATTTCTCCATAGCTTCAATTAGCTTGTTACATTGTTACATTTCTCAATACTTAATAGCAATACAACAGAAATACACAACAAGATTATCATTACTATTAGTTTGCTAACACTTTGGATAGCTTTTTTTTCTATTCTACTTACTGCCTTCTTTCCAACATTGCATGTGCCATATTTTATGCTTGATGACTCTACTTCTTCATCCCTTGAAATGTTGGTAAAGCTTTGCTTGTTTTGGCTGCTGCTTGCATTCCCTGTTGACTTGTAAATATTATATTCCTCCTTTGTTGGCTTCCAAAATTTGAAATATCCACAAGATGGATTTTGTGAACAAAAGAAATACAACTTATTGGGATTTTTTTTTACATTCTGAAATTCATATCCCAGCTCTTCTACCATAACCACAATATTTGTTTTTGAACTTCATCATTTCTCCATTGATTTGCATGGCATCAATTGGCAGTACTTGGTTTGCTTGAATTAGATCTAGTAGTTGAGGAAGGTTTGGGAGTTTTTGATTTGCTTGATAAATGGGAGGGTTGCTGGTTGCTTCAACAAATCGGGGCAATGGTTGGTGAAATATTGGTAGAGCTTTGGGAGTGTTACTGTACTGCATGCCACTGTATATAATGATCCAAAACTAACCGTTATTGTGTCTCAACGATTACTTTTTTTTTTTTTTTCCCTTAAATTTCCCTTGCATTAATACCTACTCAGCTTTGTATATCTAAAATTTTTCAAGGTTAATACTGTCATTTCACTCCAATAAAATATAGACTACATAGCTTTGTGTTTCTTAAATTTTCAAGATTAAATTCGACATATTATTCCAGGGTTAAAGTTGTAATTTCAATTAAAATATAATCTAATCTTATGTAATATGAAATGACTGCTCGTGGAACCAAGGTTTTGACTTGTGATCCCCAATGTTTGTCCTGCGGGACACAGATGCCTCTTACAATAATATATATAAAGGTATTTTAGTAATTTCAAACATTTCTTGCTAGACATAATAACAACTAGATGTAACAGATAATTTTTTAAAATATAGGAAAATGTTAGTCTATTACTCCAAACCTGGGGGGTTTCAGTTATTTTCCCTTTCAAAAATAGTATTTTTAAAAATAAAAAAGGTGACAGATAGTTTTGGTTAAAATTAATTTAATAAGTAATTCAATACTTTATTTAATAATATTTGTTACAATAGTTTATTTATAATCAATTTTTAAGTTGTATTTATAAAGAGTAAGTTTATTTATACCTTAAAAGAGGATATGCCTGGTGCCCCTCCTTGTTCAGCCAATGTCTCGTTGCTCTCCTGTTATTATGAAATTATCTCCTGTTATTTATTTATTCTTCTGATTGTGTTAGAAGTCTGCATAAGTCATTTAATTATGTTAGACGGCAATATTTTAAAATGAGAAGAAGCCAAATTATTTTAATACTCTCCCATAAATAGGTAAAATTACTTTAATACTCTTAATTATTTTAAAATTCCTTGAGAGGAATTATTATCACTTAAAAATATTCTATATATTATATTGTTTGTTTATATATGTACATAAATAATGCCCTTCAATTTAAAATTAAAAAATTATATTAATAAAAAATTTAATAAAAAAATAAAGTTTAAATTTCTATTAATATTATTTTCTTTATAATTTATAATAATAAATATAATATGTTAATAATAATAAAATATAATTTAATCAATTATTTTCTTTTATAAATAATAAGTATAATATGTTAATAATAGTAAAATATAATTTAATATACTATTATATTTTATAAATGATAAATATAATATGTTAATAATAGTAAAATATAATTTAATATATTATTTTCTTTTATCAATAATAAATGTAATATGCTAATAATAATAAAATATAATTTAATATACTATTTCCTTTTATAAATAATAAGTTTAATAAAAAATAATATATTAGAATAATTTTATAAATATTATAATTTTATTACTTATAAAAGAAAATATAATATACTAAATTATATTTTATTATTGCTAACATATTATATTTATTATTATAAATTATAAAAGAAAGTAGTATTAATAAAAAATTAAACTTTAATATTTTATTATTTTTTTATTAATATAATTTTTTTAGTTTTAAATTGAAGCATTTAATGATCACTATATTATCTGTAACTTTATTCACTTACTCAAGCAATCTGGAGTAAATTATAATATTATCCTCAATTAACACTAACTTTTTTCATTAACGGAAGTAACATTGAGAGGGTTTTGAGATATTTTTAAAATAACAAGAGGGTAATGGAAAATTGGCCAAACAAGGAGAGGTTATCGAGCATATTTCTTATCCTAAAATTTACCCTAAACACTCATATTTTAATAAAAAAATTTTACAAAAAATACTCATTATATAATTTACTATTAAGAGTACAACTTAACCTGTGTGAATTTACTCTTCAAACTCATTAAATGTAATTGTCTATCTTAAATCTAAATAATTTCTCTTTAATATCAAAGTTAATTAATATTTGGGAAGATTCGAATGACAATTTTTTTAGAAAATTATATATCACATAAAATATGAGCAAATTTCTAAATCATTAAAATTTGAATTAAATTTAAAATTTTATTTTAAAAAATAAAAATGCAATTATGTGTGATGAATGTTTTCATAGGTGTATGTAAAAAAAAAAAAAAGAAATGTAATTAAAAGAGTGTAACTAAGGACTATGGGCACTAAAGATGTATAAAATAAACTTTAATTTTTAAATATTTTTATGTGGGTCTGCAAGTGAAAAGAGTATTTAGAGTAGATTTTAATGTGCAAATAGGTCCACGGTAAATCCTAATATAAATAACCAATCCATTTTAATTACTTTGTTATATTTTAAAAATAAACATATAGTCCTTGATTCTCAACTTTTTAATTAGTTATATATATACTCAATATTTTACAAGTAATTCAATAATAAATAAGAGAGCCTAATTGATTTTAATAGAATTCCTATTAAAAATAACTTATTAATAGTGTTTGTCTTTAATTCTAACGAACTAATTTTTGAATTGAAATAAAATTATTTATTGGACTTGGGCATTAGCAACAAAAAATACTAGTCCGTGGCTTATCTTGAGATTTATCTCTTTACTCTTTCAGTTCGAGCATTTTCTCTTTAATGTGGGCTAGCTTTCCAAGGTTTCTTATGAATGGAATAATAATTTACCCAGCTTATCCAATATAACTCGAAAATTGGAGCCCAACATAATATGTTCATATATTGATTTCTTAAGTTTTTAGGAATTTTGGCAGTATTTTGAGCAAAAATAATATTGGCAAATATTAAAAAATAATAAAGTGAAAAAGATAGATATAAATTAATGGCTTTAAATGGCTCCCACAAGACATCTGCTGCTTCCGATCTTGCATTACGATACTAATTAATTAAAAATTCTATGGGTCATTACTAACAAAAAATATATAATTAAATTTTTTCTAATAGTTTATTAGTGTTATTGTGTAAAAGTACGTACAAAAAAAAATTTAGTTTATGTGTCCATTTTTTAAGTAGATATTTAAAACACTTAAAGAGATTTTCACCGAAAAGAGAAAAAAAATTCTACAAAATCAATTTCTTCTAGTACTATAAAATATAATAAATGGATATTCTTTTCTTAATCAATATACATGTTGCTAGCAAGAGGTTTTAATCTGTATTGTAGATTTTAACTCTCTAAACTAGCTCGTAGTTACTTGATTTGTGGATCATATTTATGAAAATACTACACTCTTAAAATAAGACTATGAAAAAAACATTTCGCTCTAATATAGATTTTACGGCGAATATTCAATAAATTAACTATGTATATTAAATTAGGTATTTTGATTTATTTATTTTTTTTTTCTATTCCTTAATTATTCTCAATAATTTTATATTATTCTTAATGAGGATTCAACACATAGTATTGGTTTTGCAAAAAGAAATTAATACTAGATAGTGAGTCATATAATAATTATTCTCAATCCCATCTTTACTGATTAGAAATTTTATTGACATTACATCCTAATTAAATTTTTTTTAAATTAAAAAAAATTATTAATTAGCACATACAATGACAAACATGTTTATTACTGTCATTTTTGCAGAGTGCTCCTTTGCATTTAGCATTACAAAATTTTCAACATTTGCCTGTATTAGGAGCATCATCCTTACTCAGCTCACAATGTTCTTGATTCGGATAGTTTCTATACCATTTTGAATCATTCACTTCTTTACAACCTGAACGTATACCCCATGTTTTAAGAAAAATAATTAATCATAATTCATATAATCTAATTAATTAGTTTTATCAATCAACCATTAATTAGAAATGAAAAACATTTATACGCATATATTTTGAAATATTAGACAAAAAGAAAGTGAGAAAAATGAGAATCAAACAAACAGACTGATGCTTAGCAAGAGGACTGCAACAACAAGGATTAATAAAACTTTGATTTGAGCCATATCTTTTGAACTAATAATTGCAAAGGGCTTGCTTGTTGTTTAATGTTTGTGTACAAAAATAACATATCTTTGTCCACTATTTATAGTGCTAGGCGTTTGTAATGCAGTAATGTAATATTAACTCCTTTGTGTGTAAAATAGGAAGGGATTAGTTAGATTAAATTAAAAACTCCTAAAATCTTTGTTTTTATCTTAACTATCGTACTTTTCTTTTTTCATTTCTCCCTTATTTAACTTTCTTTTTGTGTACGAAAATTTCACATTATATGTGCATTAACTTTTGACGATGTGGTCTTTAATTATTATTGTCTTACTTATTTAGAATTTTTACAATTAATTTAAATCTCTTTCTTATCTTATGGTCCACATATGTAATTATTAAGCATTCATTCACAGCACTGAAAAGTACTAATATAGATTAGAAAAAAAGTGATGATCAAATGTATTATTCTAACTTAATTGACAATACTCAGTTATATAATTTAAGTTACAAAAAATCTGCTAGAAGATAGTTTGATTTTGCTGATAGTGTGATTTTAAAAAAATTTTGTTAAACACAAAAAATGACTTTTAGCGATTTAAAATCACTTTTACCTCTCCCACAATAATCCCAACGAACTCTAAACATATAAATAATTATAATTGAGTTCTTTTAAATAAAAAAAAAAATTTGTTGTTTAAAATTATATTAAAAGTAAAAAAAGTCACAAAAATAATCATGGTCAATTTACAAGAATATACGATTAAAACTTATAACTTTTTCAAATATTGTCATAAAATTTTATTTTAACAAAATAATATTGGTCATTTGAAAAACAAACTGAAAAATAAAATTAAGAAAGTAAGAAAGAAAGAAAGAAAGAAAAAAAGAATAAAGGGAAAAAAAATGGTTGAGTGTCTGTATAGTCTTTATATTTTTATTAACTTTAGTGGTGTACTCAACAACCTATGAAAATTGAGCACATGTGTGCTCATGTTTCAGATCGGCACAAGCACTTACAGTAATTGTGTTAGGATGCTCGAGGTCCATTTTTCAAAAAGCGAGTCTAGTATAACCCATTAATTATACATGATAAAATTAATAGTATAAATTAGAGAATAGTAAAAAATATTTTATTAAAAATATTATTATATTACTTTTGGCGGATTGGATTCTAGTGGATTAACAATGTAAATTCGAAATTCAATCTATTGTGAGCGGATTTTAAAATTTTCAATCTGATTTGAGCCACTGATCCACCAAATCCACTAAAACTAGGTTGGATTGAGCAAAATGGTTGGATTGGATTAGATTCTGAACACCCTTAGCTCTACGTACATAAATATATAATTAAGAAGAGAGCTAAGGGTTAATTTTTGGAATTAACATCTACAACACAATCTTACCAAATTTTCTCACTATTAGTGAAAACTTCAAATAAACTTCTCTCATTATATCTTAATAATACCTTGATGAAATAATTATTTGTAATTACAACACACAATAATTATAAATGTATATCATTGCAAATAATTATAATACAATTTTAGATTATGTAAAAAAATTAAATAAAAGTAAATCATAAATAAATATTAATTTATTTTAGCATTGTAGAATTTATGTCAATCATTCATGCATTCAATGCTGAAAGAAAAATTAATTAAATATTAAATTATCTCTTCAAGTGTTTCCACAAGAGATCTACTACTTCTAATACTAATCCCTCATAGAAAACATCTAATTATTCCTTTGTAGGTTAGTTTATTTGTTGAGGAAACTTGTAAATGTATTTTTGAATAAATTATTATAAAAAATTAACTTGAAAGCATGCAAAAATTAATTAATTTATAGAAGTTATAATATTATTTCAATTCAACAATATATAATATATTGTTGCATGCTTTACATCGATCATATATATGTTGATCCATGACTAGATGGTATTCCTATTTAATTAATTTTGGGAAAACATCTAATTAATTCCTTTGTAGGTTAGTTTGTTTGTTGAGGAAACTTGTAAATGTATTTTTTAATAAATTATTATAAAAAATTAACTTGAAAGCATGCAAAAATTAATTAATTTATAGAAGTTACAATTTTATTTCAATATATTTGAGAATATACATATTATTGCATGTTTTACATCGATCCTATATATATGTTGATGCATGAGAAGAAGGTATTCCTATTTAATTAATTTTTAGAGCCAGAAACATCTACGCAATGTTCCCAAACTCTCTCACTCTTGGTGAAAACTTGTAATGGAGTGGTTTCATTGCGTATAAAGAGGGATATGAGGACAAAGCGATCGTGACAAAGTTTTCCAGCAACAACAAGCTTTTCGCAACAAGTATTAGAGAGTGTTGCATTTCTATAAATTGTGGCAGCAAGATCTCTTCCACAATGGTGTGATAAAGCATCTTCACATTTCTTGTAAAATACTCTAAGTTCTGGTGGTAGAGGCGCGTGTGCAGACACAGGTTTTTCTTCTACTTTATGTGAAGTACCAAACACCGATGATATTGACAACATCATCATCATCATCATAAACCCAATAACCTTCATCATCATTGACTGATGAACTCCAATGTTGCTCACCATGATGCTTGCTAGCAGTAATATTGTATGTATATATATATATTTCAAAAGTAGATGTTTTTCTTTTGCTTTTAATTGTTTGATGAGTAAAATGGTTGATAGGGATACCGATTTATAGTAGGAGAAATGACGTTAGTTTGTAAGATTTGGAAACGTATATATGGTAAATTTAATTAATTTGAGAATAAAACTTCTAATTATTTATGAAAGTTGTAATTGAATTAATATATAATCCTCTTGACATTAAGAATTGAATTAATTACTAAATAAGGGTTGAAACACATTAAAATTCATACTTGTCTTTTTCATCTTCGAACATGTTTGCCAATATTTTTTAAATATGGTTATCGATATATAAAATTATATATTGACTCTATATGAACATTAGATACATAATTTTTTCTACCCATATCTCGCGCTTAAATAATAATTAGTTTCAAACGAATTACCCAATTGAATTCTAAATTTTGGTTTTATTGAAGTTTTATGTGAAATAACCTATTCAATTCTATGGTTATCGGCACAAAAATAATGTTTTGAAAATACCATTTTTTTTTAAAAAAAACACTTTTGACAAGTTTTTTAAAAATTAATTTAAAAACTAATTCAATACTTTGTTTGATAATATTTATTATAATAGTTTGTGTATAATCTATTGCATAAAGAGTGAGTTTATTTATATCATAAAATTTATCGAAATACTCATATTTTAATAAAAAAATTTATTATAGAAAATACTCATGATATAATTTACTGTTAGGTTTACATGTAACTTGGCCTATACATGTGCATTAAATATAACTATCTACCTTAAGTCTAAACAATTTCTCTTTATTATCAAAGTTAATTTATTATATTTTACAATCATTGATATAAGGAATACACTAAGTGTAAGCTTTGATATTTAGGACAAAGAATTTACACTCAACCAAAATGTCTCAAGCGAGCTCGATAGAGTTGATCCTTGCATGTTCAATATTCATAAAGGTTGCTCTAGGTGCAGGAATTGAACAAACTGAATCATTGTTCCCACCATTGTTTGGACTTAATGCTCATGCAGCTACTGAGAAGTGTCTGTCAACTTTCAGTAGGTGTCCATGGTGGCGTAAAAGAGGTCATAACCTCATTCCTAAGCCATCGAATCGAATTAATAGGCAGTGCTGCTTGTTGCAAGGCCTTCAGTGAATTTGATAACAAATGCCGGCCTAAGGTTTTTCCTTTTGACCTTTTCTTCCCTTTATTGCCTAAGAATGATTGCGCCCAGATCTTGAAAAATGCTTCACCATCGCCATTCTCCAAAAACTAAAAGTACAATTGATCACTTGTAATTTATAACGGTAGTTGTTGGATCTTTTCATCAAGGATAGTCACCATAAATTTACTAGAATTAATTAAAACACTTTTAGCTTCATTACTTTCATGTTACGAGTTCGATTTATGTTATAGAATGAAAATGAATAATGAAATATTGACACATTAACTTTGTCTAGTTGTCGTGCTTAATTTGTCTCCCATTAATTTTTCTCTAGCTTGCTTTATGTGTTCAATTTTCTGATGCATTAGTTATTATTTATTTCATGCCTTTTCTGCTGAAGATGGATTCTTGTACGCATCCTAGCATATAATGTACAAACTATTATACATATTGATAGTATATGTTATATTATTTTTATTGATATTAAAATATTGTAATTTTTTTATTTCAAAATATGTAGATAAAATTGAGAAAAAAATCATCAGTCATTAACACATACAATGACATTGATGATCATTACTAACTTGTTAGCAAATACCTCCTCTGCATTCAATGATACAATAACTCCAACATTTACCATTATTTGGATCATTATCTTATATTGTTGCACGCTTTACATGAATCATATATATGTTGGTGCATAACAAGAAGGTAATCCTATTTAATTAATTTGTGGAAAACATCTAATTAATTCCTTTGTAGGTTAGTTTATTTGTTGAGGAAACTTGTAAAAAAATATTTTTGAATTAATTATTATAAAAATTACTTTGAAAGCATGCAAAAATTAATTAATTTATAGAAGTTAGCATATTATTCCAATATATTCCAGAATATATATATTATTGCATGTTTTACATTAATCACATATATATGTTGATGCATGAGAACAAGGTATTCCTATTTAATTAATTTTTAGAGCCAGAAACATCTACACAATGTTTCCAAACTTTCTCACTCTTGGTGAAAACTTGTAACGGAGTGGTTTCATTGCGTATAAAGAGGGATATGAGGACAAAGCGATCGTGACAAAGTTTTCCAGCAACAACAAGCTTTTCGCAACAAGTATTAGAGAGTGTTGCATTTCTATAAATTGTGGCAGCAAGATCTCTTCCACAATGGTGTGATAAAGCATCTTCACATTTCTTGTAAAATACTCTAAGTTCTGGTGGTAGAGGCGCGTGTGCAGACACAGGTTTTTCTTCTACTTTATGTGAAGTACCAAACACCGATGATATTGACAACATCATCATCATCATCATAAACCCAATAACCTTCATCATCATCGACTGATGAACTCCAATGTTGCTCACCATGATGCTTGCTAGCAGTAATATTGTATGTATATATATATATATATTTCAAAAGTAGATGTTTTTCTTTTGCTTTTAATTGTTTGATGAGTAGAATGGTTGATAGGGATACCGATTTATAGTAGGAGAAATGACGTTAGTTTGTAAGATTTTGAAACATATATATGGTAAATTTAATTAATTTGAGAATAAAACTTCTAATTATTTATGAAAGTTGTAATTGAATTAATATATAATCCTCTTGACATTAAGAATTGAATTAATTACTAAATAAGTGTTGAAACACATTAAAATTCATACTTGTCTTTTTCATCTTCGAACATGTTTGCCAAATTTTTTTAAATATGGTTATCGATATATAAAATTATATACTGACTCTGTATGAACATTAGATACATAATTTTTTCTACCCATATCTCGCGCTTAAATAATAATTAGTTTCAAATGAATTACCCAATTGAATTCTAAATTTTGGTTTGATTGAAGTTTTATGTGAAATAACCTATTCAATTCTATGGTTATCGGCACAAAAATAATGTTTTGAAAATACAATTTTTAAAAAAGAAAAAACACGTTTGACAGTTTTGTTAAAAATTAATTTAAAAACTAATTCAATACTTTATTTGATAATATTTATTACAATAGTTTGTATATAATCTATTGTATAACGAGTGAGTTTATTTATATGCTAAAATTTATCTAAACATTTTTATTTTAATAAAATATTTATTACAGAAAATACTTGTTATATAATTTACTATTAGAGATAGTTTTAAAAAAAAAAAAATATTAAATTATTAAGATATTTGTTCATTCAAATTTAAATCAAAATTTTAATTTAATTATATTTAGATATTTTTATCAAATATTCAGATATAAATTAAAAAATAAACTACTCTTAAATATCTGAATAATTATATTCAAACTTAAACCAGGAAAACAAACAACCCCTTATCCTATACATGTGAATTTACTCTTTAAACGCGTATTAAATAGAACTATCTACCTTAAATCTACACAATTTCTCTTTAATATTAATGTTAATTTATTATATTTTATAATCATTGATATAAGAAATTTATACACACTCAAATCAACAACACCTAGTGTAAGCTTTGATATTTAGGACAAAGAATTTACACTCAACCAAAATTTCTCAAGCGAGCTCGATAAAGTTGATCCTTGCATGTTCAATATTCATAAAGGTTGTTTCAGGTGCAGGAACTGAACAAACTGAATCGTTATTCCCACCATTGTTTGGACTTGATGCTCATGCAGCTGTTGAGAAGTGTCTGTCAACTTTCAGTAAGTGTCCATGGTTGCGTAAAAGAGGTCATAACCTCATTCCTTAGCCATCGAATCGAATTGACATGCAGTGCTGCTTGTTGCAAGGCCTTCAATGAATTTGATAACAAATGCTGGCCTAAAGTTTTTCCTTTCGACCTTTTTTTCCCTTTACTGCCTAAGAATGATTGCGCCCAGATCTTGAAAAATGCTTCGCCATCGCCATTCTCCAAAAACTAAAAGTATAATTGATCACTTGTAATTTATAACTGCAGTTGTTGAATCTTTTCATTAAGGATAGTCACCATAAATTTACTAGAATTAATTAAAATATTTTTAGCCTCATTATTTTCATGTTATGAGTTCGATTTATGTTATAGAACGAAAATGAATAATTAAATATTGACTGGGTTTTCCCTTCTTTTAATCTAGTCATCGTTCTTAATTTTGTCTCCCATTAATTTTTCTCTGGCTTGCTTCATGTGTTCAATTTTCTGACACATTAGTTATTATTTATTTCATGCCTTTTCTGCTAATGATGGATTCTCGTAAGCATCCTGGCATGTAATGTACAAACTATTATACATATTGATGCTATATTATTTTAGAGCCACCTATGTATAATGTCAAAAATTAAAATTTTACTAGATCATAATTAAAAATTTACATATAAAACACATTTTATTGATGGTAGTAGAAAACTTATATATACCGGTTACTTGAAAAATTCTGAAGAATCAAACAACATTTATCAAAAAATTATTAACCAAAACAAAAGGATATATAATTAAGGTGCATGTTTTGAATTATGGGGAAGAATTTAAAAAAAAAAAAAAATACTGACGCATAGCAAGAGAACTGCAACGAGAAAAAGGAAAAAATTTTCATGCAACGAGCCATCTCTTCTGAATTAATTTGAAAAAACACTGCTTAAATTAATTTTGTGGCTGTATGTGAACTCATGTCTTTGCCGTATTATACAAATTGAGACTTTTTTTTTTAATAATGGTAAACTTTACAGAAATGAGAGAAGAGAGAAATATATTAAAGTTGAAAGATTCACTTACCAAACTAAATAGAGTTACATATAATTAGATTTACCCTTTCAACTGACAAAAAAATGAAATACAGATTTCAATGCCTTCTAATGAGAACGTTTCTGATTTAGCAATTTAATTTTGCTCTATGTTTAAATTATGAAGTTGTTGTTCAACTTAATTAAAGCAGACCTCCTGCATTTGCATGGAAACGCTTCCAACAGATTTTTCTTTCTTTTTATAACTATAATAACTAAGAACATATATATTCTGGCAATGCCATAGATACTGCTGGGAGGACTTCATTTGCCGCTGTTCCAAAGGATAAATTGCTACTGTTTGGCTTTTACTTTGCAGCAAAATCTCTGCAGCTGCTGTTTTTGAACTGCGATCTGTTTGTATTCAAATCTAAGGATTGATCTTGTAATCTCCCTTTCTCCTTATTTTGTTAATAATATATTATTTTACTTTAAAAAAAAAACAACATATATATTATTAATTTGTTTATTAATTAACACTTCTCAAATACTAAATTTTCTTACTATAATAAACACGTACAGTCATTGTTATTATAACACTTTTCAAATACTGAATTTGGCTGGTAACACGTTAACAGGCTAAATAATATGATTTTTACATTTATATAAACTATTTATATTAATCTGACAATATTATTTTTCACTACGACATGTCCAATAATTTTGAAAGAATAAAAGAAAATAAATAATGTGGATTTATATGATAGTAATGTAAAACTAATATATTAATTTATATAAATAAAATATTGTATCATGAATGTTGTGGAGGAAAATATTCCACTACGAAGAGCCAATAACTGAATAATTAAGTTGTAAAGGGTGACAAAAACTCTAAAAAAAGGGGGCACTACTAAACTCCACTCCTCATGATTAGTGATTAGAAAATACTACTCTTCAGCTAAGAAAAGGTACGCCAAAAAAACTGCAGCTTCTTGAATTTTCTGGCTCCTCTGGATATTCTTCCAAATTATTTTTTACTGTACTTCCTGAATTATTTTTACAAAGAAAACCCTACTGACTTAGATATTAGAGAGTTTTTGCTGAGAAATCGGCACCCTAATTAGCCTTCCTTTTGCAAATATATGGAACGAAGGAGAAAAATTTCGTGTTGGCTATTGATCATAAAAAATCGATATCAACAATGAATTTAGATATTCTTCTAATTTTTCTTCTTTTTTTATTCAATTATATGTGTGTGTTTCTTAGCTCGTGATAATAGGACCTTAGGAGATGCCAGGCTTTCTTTTTCTTATCTTGATGATGCCCAATTTTCTAACCGGCACCGTGTTAGTTAAGGTGATTAATTTTGTTTTCTTAGCTTTTGTGTTCATATGTTTGATTAAAAACTTAATATTATAGTACTGTAACTTTTAAACCACTGCTATTGTGGGATAAACGTTTTATATGTTAAATATTAGGTTATTTGTGTAGTATTAAAAAAAAAAAGGTAAATATATTTGCAAAGATGGAGAAAGTCTATTCAAGGGCGAGACGAGTAGGATTTTTTTCCATACCTTTTTCCTTTTATCATGCATCATCGTAACTGCCTTTTTCCTCTACTTTTGTCTTATTGTCGTATCCTCACTTACTTCTCACTGAGTAAGTAGAAAGGAGATTTCGTTTGCATTTGACGTGATGGTTCTCATATTAAGAGTACAATCCCCTATGTTTTGTTCCTTGATGCAATAACATCTCTTTTCACTAGTTTAAAAGTGTTGCCGTTTCGTTGACGATTTCTCTCTTAGCAGTACTTAAAGAGTTTATGCAATCTTTTAGAATATTATCCTTAAATGATGCCAACAACATTTGCTGACGTGGAGATCTTAGTATGGCTCCTATTCTTAATCTCCTTTCACTTATTGACAAATATCTTTTGTCTATGTTAAGTTCGTTCTCTTTTCTCTTATTATATTTTCAACAATAGATTTCATTTAGTTCTGAGTTTTTTTTTTTTTAATCTATTTCCAGAATTCAGTTTTTGGCTGCGTCGACATTAATTCCTAGATTTTCAGATTCCTAGTTATTCTTCTCTCATTTTTGCCCGAGTGAAAAGTAGAATTATTGGTGTTAGTAGTTCTTATATTTACGTACTTATATATAATGTGCTCATATATTGATTTTGTAAGTTTCCAGGAATCTTTGCAGGATTTTGACGGGAAAATAATATTGGCAGCTTCATATGGTTTGCACAAGAGATTTGCCGCTTCTGATATTGCATTGTGACACTAGTTAATTAAAAATTCTACGGGCGATAATTAACAGAAAAATATATAATTAAAATTTTCATAATAACCTATTAGTTTCTTGTGTAAACTTGCTATTGTATTTTATGGAATAAAAATTGGTTATGTTTCTCTTCTTCTGGATTTATTTTAATATATAAAAGTACACTAAAATGAAAATTTTAGTTTATGCATCAGTTTTTAAAGTAATAATTAAAACATTATAAGATCTTCCCAGAAAAGGAAGGAAAATCCTCCAAAATCAATTCATTCTACTATAATAATGCTAGTTAGAAGCTTGAATATATATTATGGATTATACAAGAAATTATTATTTATAATAAGAGTATAACAAAATTAACTTTTCCAGTATAGATTTTATTGGTTAATATTCAATAACTTAAACATATATTTAAATTAGGTATTTGGTTTTAATTTATTTATTTATTTATTTGGTTCTATCACTTAATTATTGCTTAATTATGTATGTATATATATATATATTCTTAATGATGAGGATGCATGTCAAGGCATGCAGGGAATTGGTTTAATTTGCAAAAAGAAATACTAGAGATTGATCAGTAACATATATTAATTATATATTCGCAATCCCATATCCATTAAATGAAAATTTTATTGATATTACATGGTAATTAATTAACTTTATGAAATTAAAAGGAAATTATTGATTAGCACATGCAATGACAGAGATGTTTATTACCATCTTTTTTGCAGAGTGCTCCTTTGCATTCAGTGCTACAAAATTTCCAACATTTACCTGTATTAGAAACATCATCCTTACCTGGCTCACAATGTCCCTGATCCGGATGGTTTCTACAGCATTTTGAAGCATTTACTTCTTTGCAACCTAAACATACACCCAAAATTTAAGAAAGAAAATTAATTATAATACATAAATCTAATTAATTAGTTTTATCACTCAGCTATTAATTAAAAACGAGATGTGATATATAGATATATATGTTTTTTAAATTTTTCGAGGAAAGAAAGTGAAAAAAAATAAGAACCAGAGAAACATACTTATGCTTAGCAAGAGGACTGCAACCAAAACGAATGAGAAAACTTTGATTTGAGCCATATTGTCTGAACTAATAATTGCAAAGGACTTGCTTGCTAGCTAGCAATTTAATACTTTTGTATGAAAATAACTCGTCTTTGTGTACTATTTATAGTACTAGTGTGTAATACAACAATGTAATATTAATAATTCAATGCAATATTAATAATTCCTCTATGCGTAAAATAGCAAGGGATTAGTGAGTCAAACAAAAATTCCTTAAACAATACTTTCCTTTTTAATTTCTCCATTATTTGATTCCCTTGTGTATGGAAAGAAATTTGCCATTATGAACTAAATTTTGATGATGTGGTCTTTATTATTATGTCTTATTTATTTAGAATTTTTACAATAAATTAAAATCTCTTTCTTGCCATATATTGCATATATGCAATTATTAAACATTGAATTCGCAAATAATTAAAGAAAAAAGGTAACTAATTTCCTGTAAAGCATGCATATAAATTATATATGCCTTTAAACTTAATTGATATGTATAAGATTCATTAATCATTATTGTTTACATTTATTTCCTATTCGACTCACAACTTCTACAACAAGAAATTTGGCTCTACAGCATACATATGAAGTTATATATGGTCAATTTGTAAAATTAAAAAATAAATTTTAAATTTTGGATTCTGGTCGAACATGGTCAGTTAAAAATTAAAAAATTAATTAAAAAAAAGTAACGGTTAGGGAGTAAGATACGGCAATGATTAACCATAAAATTAAATATTTTATTGTCATAAAATATAAAACTAAAAATTGGATAATATACAATTTTTCTAAATTACAGTAGTATATATTGCAAGAAATTTTATTTTATATTTTAGCTTCACATGCACTATCAAAGTGACATTCATGTCAATGTCATGATAAAACAAAAGGTAATAAGAGTGATATGTATTATTTGAAGTATTTAACTATATTGTATTATATATTGCTCGATCTACATCGATCCGAA